>CM074778.1:1200000-1800000 GCA_037355735.1 Pseudo-nitzschia delicatissima | reverse complement strand
ACATGAAGAAGAAGGAACTGATCACGAATCTGAATCACCTCGATTTCTTTGGAAACCACCCAGGAAACTGCTAAAAGTTTGCATTTTTGTTGGTAGCAAACTATGAAAAAAGTTTCGATATTGTATAATATGCATATAATGAAAGTTAAAGAAAGAACGAAAATGAGTTAGAAATTCTGAGAAAATATGTCTTTGTGCTTCTAGAGCATTGTTTCTTTCATTGTAGAACATTTGACTTACCTTTCAATCATATATAGCGTCATCGTCTACGGACATCATCAGTTCGAATCAATTGGGCGGTAGATCCCCTTATATGTTCAACCATATTGCGGTATAACCCCCTTATATGTTCACCATCGCGCTTGAAGAACCCAAAAAGTTCGCCTCTCGGTGCCATCTATGCTCATCGAACATTGCACAAGCATGAAGGAGGGCCATCGATGAAGCATCAATATCGAACGGACTTCAACTATTCAGATAGCTTGAAGCTATCTTGGTTTGTAGGCAACTCAGCCTACGCTTCTTTCCTGCGTTCTTGTTTAGGCAACGAAGATTTGTTGCGTTGGGTTCCGTAGCCTTCTAGCTACGAAGGCTTCGTCAGCAGAGTATCGATCTACTCGCTGAACAATTTGAGAATGTACTCCAAGTCCGTTTCTCTCGGGCTGGATGTCATGGAGTACTGTCATCTCGATCCTGACCAGATCGTTTGAGAAGCAACCAAAGCTTCTTCGAAGACATCATATTTTCTTGATACTAGCGGCAAAAACGGTGGCAAATTGAGAGACTGCCGTTCGATTCGGATATCTTTTGCTTCAGCCTTTACCTGCAATCAATATAGTCAAGATGTATGTGAAACAAGAGTGAATTGTGTCGTTGCGATGGAGCAAAAGCTCTGAATGTTGATGCCAAACCTAGACCTCTACAGATTGCAATAAACCAAAAAAATGAGAAGGTTGAGATCAAAACCGATCGAAAGCGCGCTTATGATTGATCGTGATTTTTGTCAAAAATTACAGTTCTTTAATTCTCGAAGGTGAGACGCCTTAAGTCACGCGTGTTTGAGATCTTCCCGTGGGCCTCGTGGAGGCGTACATTCTCAAAGTCGGAAATTCAACCCAAACAAATATCAATAACCGTCGCCGAGATGGTCTTTGATTCTTTTCTTGCTGGTTTACAATTCGCTGAATTCATTCCCATCATCGACAACTATCGAAACGGAATTGCTAGAATTTAATCTAAATAGACTACAATGCAAACACTGTATACAATCCCATTTTTCTATCACGAGACCAAAATATTGAATATCCCATTGACCGTGTCGATATTCTAAGATTGCATTGCAACGTCATTCTCCGATAGTGTTGTGAAGGACATGTCTCCATTGCTATGAAGCTTCACGATCTTCCTGTATGCAACAATGATAAAAATCACATCGGTTCGTTTTTTATTCTTGGCGGCACACAATGTTTGTCGGTGGTTCAATAGGTTCCGAATGTAAACAACCATGAATTACGGAAAGGTTGCTGTGTAAATCCTTTCGGCGGTTTTCCAACCTTTACTTAATGATCAGTGTGATTTGATCATAATATCAAAAGAATGTCAAATAATGAGATCATTCAATACACAGTCACATCTGTTCTTCTTACATGAATAGCAACCGGCAGGAACAACAAAGGCAGTAGTAGTGCCATGTTCTACTTCTTGTTTAACTATCACACCGTTTCGAAACAACCGCATGACGTCACTCCGAAAACAACTACAACCTAAGAGTCTATCAAACTAGAATTTCATTTTCTTCTCTAATTGCTCATCATACTACTACTATAATTGTACCCAGTGCGTTGGGCAATATGGCAAATCGTCTCCTTTCCAGACACACAATCAATCCTCAATCATCACCATTCATCACAAAATTGGGTGATGCGTACTTGTCACTATCTCTTCTCGCTCCCTATCTGACTGAATTGTGTGAACTGTATCGATCTACCGATTCACCACAAATATTATTTTCATTGCTTGCCTTTAGTTTTTTTATTGCCGATCGCTCGTTTGAATGCATGCATCGCGAAAACCGGCAAGAGCATCCAAACGAGCGATCGGCTTGCTCTAATAATAGTTGACAATGGTTCCGTCACGTTTCTAGTGGCAGGGCCGATGTGAGTCTGCCACCAGACTTTGTCCGAGACGGAGCCTTTCTTCGGAGGGGCTTTCTACCGGGGGTGCCGGGACAGGAAAACTCATCGGAACCACCATCGTTCAGGGGCATGACGCCGCTCGATTGAGACCGATTGGGGCCACGTCGTCGTCCGTTTGATATTCCGACACTCGATTGAGATCGCGATGGCATGTTGCGGGTGGCATCCCGCATCGCCCCCAGAAAGTCTGAGGATCGTTGCCGCCGGGCTGAGTTTCGTTTGAGGGCCAATTCTCGGTATTCTTCTTCGTTTCCGTAGCTCTTGTGTCTCCGGGTAGGAGAGGTCGGAACAGCGGATTCATCGAAACTGTCGTCGTCCGCTAGCTGTCCCTCGTAGTATATGGATTCCTCTTCCTCTTCCTCGGGATCTTCCGCTGCGTTATCTGCTTTTCTGCCGCCTCGCAATGTTCCACCCGATTTGGTTCTCCCGGGTGGTCTCCTACGAATTCCGTCGGCATTTCCAGACTTTGTGCGTGGTGGTGGTCTTCGGCGATGGTTGCTTACAGATCCTACATCATCCTTTTTCACAATGCCCTCTCCCGATTTTGTTCTCGGTGGAGGTCTCCTCCTCCCCGAAGCAGCGCTGTGGGTGGAAGCAGTCAAGCCTTCGCCGGATTTCGTTCTCACCGGTGCTCTCCTAGCGAAATCTCCTCCGGTTCGATTGGATCTCTGGGAGCTGCGCGTGCTGCGGGATCCCGGCTCAATGGGCTCGTTCGAATTGCCGCCGCTATGGTCAGACCCTGTCTTGAGGGGAACAACCATCGGCGGTCCAAATTCTTCGGAACCTATACGAACTCGTTTGTCATCTCCGTTACGCGTACTCGGTGACATGAGTTCCTCGCTTCCGATGCTCAGATCGCTATTATCGCTATCGTCGCCGCCAATTCCACGGAGAAATTCGTCTCCTTCGTCTTCGAGGTTCAATGTGTTATCTAGTTGTTTGGTAACTCCACGAACGCCGCGTTTCGATAAGGGACTCCTGGCCACCGACGATGCGTCGGTAGCGATGGAAACATCATCGCCGCCTTCGCTGTCGCTGCTGTCGAATTCAAAATCGATGTCGGACTTGGAGACTTCCATGTTTCTATTTGTCGAATGACCGAATGAATTAAAAACGAAAAGGATCCTTGCAGTGGAGGTGCGCAGATATGGTTTACACGGTGGATTGAATTGTGGGCTCGCAGTGGGTATGCTGTATCTCTATCTATCGCCAAACTTGGAAGGTCCACAGCAAAAAGCCTCCCCTACGGCTCTTCGATTCCAAAAGAGTTGAGCTGCCCCTTTTCGCCAATGCCTTTTTGTAGATGGAGCGAAATGTCTCTCGTCCAGTTGGCTTAAGCAATGGACTGAACAGCTCTCGGGATGATCGTCTGTTTTGTTGTTTGATGTTGCGTTCGTTGGGTCTCGCAGCTTAAGACTGACTTGTTGTTTGCACTGAGAAAAACGACGCCATCCAATAAGAGAGCGGCTTTCACACAGAGAATCGGAACCTTCTGGGCAAATGAATTCTCAGCACAATCGAAAGGTTTGGAATGCCGAGACAGTTAATAAGTTGAACAAGTAACAAGAAGAACAAGTGAATTAAATGACTCAAGAGGTTGTTGGTCTTGTTCTCAAATTTGTTCTCGTAAAAGAAAGTCTTGTATAGTGGGGTACCCTGGTACTTGAAGTCACTGGAACAAGCCGGTGTAGGCCCTTTATCTACCAGTGTCTGAGTTTTATTTGGCTGTTAGTGTTCGTGCTGTGTACGAGCGCTGTTGCTGTGTGTGCGTGTTTGCGTGTTTTGCGATTCTTAGGTTATTTTTAACTTTTGCGCTCGTATGTCTATGTCTCCCCTCTAATCGTATTGTAGAGCTCTACGGACTTGCACTACGCACCTAGGCCTGCTTAAGCTGCCGAGTGCCAGGAAAAGAATCGTACCACCGGCACGACAAGTGGCGTAATGCTCATGTACTTGAAGCGCCACTAATCTGCAAGCGCAACAATAGACGTGTTGCCTGAAAAAAGAACCTTTTCGAAAATCCTCCTTACTATAAACAAAAAGCCTCCATTTTTGAGAATCGGGCTATTAAATATTATATAACCGAAGTTTGAAGATGAGATCAAATGATTTCTATGAGTAGGAACTTAACACTCATCCCCATTCCCGCCATCCCAGAATTTTAAATGGCCTAATCATGTAGGTATTTAAATAATGACATCCGATAATTAGTGCAATCTCATCACTGGCCAAACAGATTCAATAAGCAATAATAATTTCCCCACATTCTTCAATGACAAGGTCCTTTTTCCCCGGATTCTCAAAATAGGTGAATCCTCGGGGACAAAGCGGTATTCTTCGGGGATTGGCGCCCTATTTGAATTAATCTTATTCCTGACATTCGGCGTTAATCAAAAACGGGATCGAAGTGATCGTAAACTGCTTCTCAATGAGATCGTAAAATTTTTTGTGGTCCCCAAATTCAACACGAACAATGCGAACCTATAGTTGATCATGGTTTCGAAGTGTCGGATGACTTGTTGTGAATAAGTCGTCCTGCCTGGTACTATCAGGATTCACTTATGTAAATTCAACCCATCCGAGAATCGGCATCTAAGTGTGACATTCTAATCAATGTCGATCCAAAATGCGATTCTTCTGTTACTGCTGCTGAGCAGGCCCGTGTTCGGGTCATTTATCATTATCCACAATCGCGAATCGGATCGCTCGAATCTTTCGATGCCGAGAAGAGGTGACTTCTCACTCGAGAGGTCCCACTTTGGTGTATCATCCAAGACGAGATCGAAACCAAACACAGCAAGCGATGAGAGCGAGACGCAAAAATCAAAAACACGGGCACCAAAAGCATGGACGATTCCGCAAGGAATCCGCTTTGGACGATTGGATTCACTCGAACTCCTTGATGTTTCGTTCGAAAACGACAACGACGCTACGGTAAAAATTGCCACGGAAGCCATCGGCCTCAACTTTGCGGACATTTTTACCGTCCTGGGACTTTATTCCGCAGCCAATCTGGTTCGGGGGGCAAGCCTATCTTCGTTTGTTCCGGGCCTGGAATTTTCCGGAAGCATTCTCGAGGATCCCTCGGGAACGTTTCAAAATGGAGACAGGGTTCTGGGATTCACACGCTTTGGTGCCTATTCGGAAATCGTGCAGGTTCCTCCCGAATTCTTGATTCCCCTTCCGGATTCTTGGAAGCATTCCCAGGGGGCAGCATTTTTGGTACAAGCTCTGACGGCATGGCATGGTCTGGTGGAAATCGGGAGAATGCCTCTTTTGTCAATGAATGCAAAAGCAGCGAACCACAAACCCTTTGTGGTCATTGTCCACAGTGCTTCGGGTGGAGTTGGTTTGTGGGCGAGTGAGCTCGCTGCTCGACGAGGTGGAATCGTTTTGGGAATCGTCGGGGACGAATCCAAGGCAAAGGTTTTCGAAGATCGAATCGTCTCCAAGCTTTCGCCAGAGTCGAGGGTGATGATTCGAGGGAAAGAAAAAGATTTTTCCGAGAGGTTAGCAAAAGAGCTCGCAAACATGACGAGTGGCGACGAGGAGTCTTCCTTGGCAGAATTGGCCAAGAATAGTCACGGTGCCGATCTGGTCATGGAATCCCTCGGGGGTGACTACTTTCGAGCGAGTTTCGATGCCCTGAACGATGGAGGTTCTTTGGTAACCTTTGGATCGACAACCTACTCATCTCCCGGACGTGGAGGAATCAACGTGCTGCGGTTAATCTGGCGATATTTGAGGCGGCCAAGGATTGATCCAGGAGATTTGACGGCACGAAACCTGAGGTTGGCAGGATTCAATTTGATTTTCCTCACGGAACAAAAGGAGCAGTTGCGAAAGGAACTTTCCGACTGCATTTCCTGTCTGAGTGGCAAAACCGATGCTAGCATCGAATCTCCATTGTGCCTGGATCTGGTGACACCACCAGTGATTGGCAAAACGTTCGATTTCCAAACCCAAGCAGTAGATGCCATGGAAGCATTGAAGAGCGGAAAAACAGTTGGAAAAGTTGTCTTGGTCAATGAGAATCCGTGGAAAGGACAATAGAATGTGGAGTTTTAAATAGAATTAATGATCAATAAACCTGCTATTTTCTAAGAATGGAAAATTGTAGTGCAAACTGAAAAAGATAAATTGTAAAAACGAAATTGTAGTGCAAGCTTGAAAGTTGAAATTGTAGTTGTAATAGTGGTCTAAGATTGGTTTATGATTTATGAATTGGATTGAATCAAATCGATAGAGTGCTGTAATAGTATGGAAAGTGTGGTTTTCGATTCGATGCTGTTTTTGGCCACAGAATATTTATGCCATCGTGGCATTCATTGCAAGCGATGGGGTGGCGGAGGACTCCGCAAAGGCTTGTGCCTCCACTACCACCGATTCGAGACGTTTCTCAAAACCCGAAAAGAGCTTTCTCAGAACGGGACGTTCGTCCACAAGGCCATCGACGGGATCGTAAATGTGAGCCAGTGGGAACTTGGTCACGGAGAACTGGTCCTGGAGATCCTTCGAGTTGTCCTGTGTGACGGGAACCGAGAGAAATTTGACCACGGGCTGCTTGGCAGGCATGGAATCCCAGGATTGCTTCTTTTGGCGCTTGGTGTATTTTCTGTTTTTCTTGTTGTATTGACGCGCGAGTTCCTCAAAGAGGGGCATGGATGCCTTGCAGGCCCGGCAGTAGGGAGCATGGAAAATAACCGCCGTGTAGACGGCTTCCTTTTGTCCCTCTCCCAAGACGCTGTGGATGGAATCAATGTCTTTGACTTCCTGAACAACCTTTGATTTTCTCTTTTTCGATTGCAAAAAGGAATTCACCCTGTCCCGAATTCCAGGGTTTCGTTCCAGGCTGCTATCGACAAGAGCGGCCTTTCGGGCAATCAATTCGGAAGAGGGAGTACCGTTCGACGCTCGGCTCTGGGACTTTCGTTGCGATCCATTTTCGGGCGTCATTTTCAAGGAGAGATTTATCCTTGACGTCGAAGGGCTTGTCACTGATGGTACCCCAAAGGCATTCGCCACAATAACCCCACTCGTCCCTACAACGGCCATCATGGCGCAGAATGCAAAGGAGATTCGACGTCTTCTCTGCCGACGAATCTTCTCGTTTCGTATTATCGTAATCATCGTAACGTCTACTGAAAAAATATGATATAAAGTAAAGAATGTTTTGTGGAGGGAGCTGCAGTTGTTGTAGCTGTTTAATATCCGTGTCTTTGTGAAAATAGCATTCTAACCATCTGACTGTATCGTGTCTTTCCGTCACAACCACCGAAATAAGCATTTGTTTTGTGGTGTTGTTTTTGATGTTTGACTATTATTTCTACGACCTCGTACTAAGGGTTCTTTCCCCATCCGATGGATAACAGTCAGCGAAAAACGTCGGTGGATGGAAGTGGAAGAAGAAGAAGGCGGGTATCCGGGAGTGACGCATAGTTCAACCCTTTGCAGCATGTGTTTTACACGATCGTCCCGCTCGATTGGTTGTTTTCCACGAGGAAACTGGACGAAAAACATCTCTTTATCGATTGGATCATTTTTTGAAATTCGACGCGTCATCGATGCTGGCCCAATCAGAAAGCGGCGAATCCGCAGCTGTTCTGTCGGAGTCGCGCCATTCGAACTGCTACGGCGACTACCGCGCAATTCTTCCGGAGGCCTCGCACTTGCGAAGCGCTGGCGCGCACTATTGAGTCAAACGAATCAATCCAAAATGTATCACACCGGCAACCAATAATTGAGTCGAACGAATCAATCAATCCAAAATGGAGTTGGACTCCAAAAAAATAAGAATGCTGTATCTCAGCATCGGTGAAAACAAGAAAAAGGGAATCGAACATCTGTCCTCCCTCAACTCGAAATAGCAAAGCTTCTTGACCATCTCATTTTATTCACATGAACACTTGTAATAATGATTCATCATTTCACAAAACTAACGAACGATAACAAAATTAGCATACACATTGTTATAATAGTATAGAGGCGTCTCCACGTAGGGAATGAGAAGGAATCTTTCGTTTCCTCTCTCTAGCTATCGTCGAGGCCGAAAACAATAAATGCGATTTAGATTTTGGTGAAGATAAAAAGAGGAGGAGTATAGTACTACATTCTATTTTATTTGTATTTCGATGCAAGATGAGGATGATGCCTGCTGCGTCGTAAGGTTGAATAACCGTTACGCAGATGCCGGGAGCGTCTTTTTTATCTCCCCCTTCCGTTTTTGTAGGCAGCTGCTGCCGCCAGCAGTAGCAATCATTCTCCTCGTCATGCTGCTAGCTGCTGCTGATCCGGAACGACTTTCTGGGATACGGACGTCGATTCGAATTGTGTACGGAAGCCAAACTTGTTAACTACGGTAATCCAATCGTGTACCAGAGAGAAGAAGTAACAGCTATTTGCTGGTTCGATTGGAAAATATCTGGCAAGACACTTGGGGAATCAGGTCTCGCACCATAAGTGGAGGCGAATGCAGTGAGATCGTTAAAAGATGCAGCTGTTCTTTGGGGAAAGAAACTGTCAAAGAGGACCTTCTTTTGGGGAACCTATCTTGCAGCAGAGAATCGCAGACCTTATGCAACCACAGGGTACGTACGCTTTACGACTAACGTCACCCATTGGAGGTATTTTAGTCGTCGTTTCGGGTGGACGCGGTTTAGTACGGCAGAAACGTCCTTTGTGTTTTGGGGCTATTATTTTGGTCGTAGATTGGATGTTTAACCAATATAATTATAGCCCCGGTTCGACCATGTACGTGCCCTTTACCTTATCAATATATCTTTCATTGAATGCATGCTTCGAGATTGGGGAGAACAATTTCCCAGAGTAACAGGGAAAGAACATCATGTTGAATCAAAAGACATTTTACGAACTTCAAAAAGTTTTCAAGCGATTACCTGGGTCATTTGCGAATCCAAGGATCACGTGAGAACACTTTCAGACATGTGAAAGACTGATCCGAATGACCTTTTTAATTTTTTATCAATTGAAGTTGAAAATTATCAATTGGTATTTAACATCTCCAAGAAGAATGCTTGAATGCGACTAATTGCGAGGAACTTTGATCCCATGTAATTAGACTCCCTTCAAAGACTTAAATATGATTATTCTTGAACATAAGCAACTAATAAAGACCCTTCGGAATTGAGTATCGTCTGAAAGTTTTAGTTGGGCTATAACATTGGGTCAGTGTGATCGGATTTAAGTTATCAATGTCCCGGTATTTTGTTAAGCTTGTCATATGTTTGAAATTTCGGAACGGATGGCGGTCACGAGATTTAAGATCCTGTTTCTTCTACTACCAAATGTACGATTCTCTACGAGAATCGTGGTATAGTCATTAAATAAGCGCATGAAGGGTTGACGCGGTGGATAGAGCTCTCAAGCAGACTTATTGTAATCCACGGCAGAAGGTACGACTTCCTGGGAGAGATGATCTCTATGCCGCTTTGCAAAAAACAAGCAATTAATAATCTGTCGCAAGTTTTTTTCATCGTTCTTTTTCTCCTTGATCACGATTACGTATCATTTTGAACGAGTGTGTGAGCGAGTCTCTAAGCATGAACTAAAAGTTGCTTAGTTGCTCTGTTCTCACTGGTAAGGAAAAACATCTAAGGGCAACAAATTGGTATTCTTTGCAAAAGACTTCACTCGGTCAGCCACCAAGGATTACGTCACGCAACAAAAAGTCGCTCAAGGTAGCTTAATACAAGTGCCATACGTGTACCATCCGCATCGAAGATTCGCAACCAACGAACCCAACGACAGGAGTTGTGTTTCCCGTACTATTTGTATTTTCGAGACAATCAACGAATCGGGAGGCATTCCTTCTATTTCGAGTCTTTCTGTCCGGAACAAACTTCTGCATTTGGTCTGTTGATCCATTGAACTATACCAAAACAAAACAATCCAAAGCAACAAACAGCTAATCGTGGAATTATTTCGAATAGAGATCCTTCTTACGAGCTGAAGAAGCAAGAGAGATTCCTTCACATTCTGCATTACAGCCCTGCGTCATCTCTGATAGCGCGAGATCGAGTCTACTTCAAACCGAGACCTTAAGTTCGGGAAAGACTCATCGATTGATTTATAATATCATTCGTTAAGACAACAAGAAAGCGTGAGTATTTCCAAAGTCAGAAGACTAAATGACAGAACACGTGGAATTCTAGCTCGGGCAATGAATGATGTATTTTCATTGCGCCAAATCTCATTCTTTTCTCTTTCAATATTCTATTGTATTCTATCCGTTACAATAGTTGCTTGACGATGATGATGGATCATCACCGATTTATTAAACCAAGCAATACCTCGAACGTGATGATCGGGGGCGCTGGTTCTAGGAGAAATTCCGATACGACAGACGAACTCACCGCCAGCGATCCCGCTTCCGCAGACGACTTTTATGCCAACGCGATGGACAACGATAACAATAATATGAGTGGCAACCCCACGGGTGGTGGTCAATCCTCCTCTCTCTTTGGCGACGATGCCTTTGACAAAATCAACATGGACTTTGATTCGATCATGGCCAACAACGATCTGGACACGAGCAATAATTTGTCTTCGTCCTTTCGGGCCGGGGGAAAATCGGGAGGAATTCATTCCAGCGACACGAGTGTCAATTCCGAGATGCTCTTGGACAAATTGAGCGCAGAGCTGGGTGGAACATCGGAACTCAAGGGGATAGGGCACTCGCCCTCTGAAAATTCCAAGGGGAAACTAGGTGACATTGGTGACGAATTGGACATGGAATTATTAGACGCTCTCATGCCCGCAAACGACGACAGCAAGGCTTCGGGGCAAACGAGGGAGGGACAACAAGGATCCGATTCGTCGATGGATCAACTGTTAAAAAGCTTTCCGAGTGCTGCCGGAGATGGCAACGATCACGACACTTCGGACGACGCTTCCATTGATAAGTTGTTGAACATTCCGATCATTGATATGGACAACCACAACGACAATAACAACAAGAGCGATTCGAATACCACCAATATCAATCTCACTCTCAAGAAGGTGGACAGCACCGAAAGTCTCTGTGATTCCATGGCATCCCTGCCCTCGATTGGCCACATTTCTCCAAACGCCTCGTTTGCCAATTTGAACAATGCCGGAATGCAAAATTCCATGCAGCAACAACTCCAGCAACAGCAGGCCATGATTATGCAACAACAGCAACTCATGCTCCAGCAACAGATGCAACAGCAGCAGCAACAGCAACAACAAAACAATTCGGCCAACAACAATTCCTCGATTCAATCCATTGTAAACGATCAATTGTCCCAGCTTCCACAAGCCAATGAGTTAACAAAGATCGGCGTGGGTCAACTGGAACACGAAAAAATGAAATTGATCAAACGATTACAAGAAATCGAAAACACGGGGATGCCAATGAACGTTGGTCAACAGCAACAAGCAAGCAACAGCAACAAGCAGCAACAACAACAACAGCAGCAAGCAATTGCTCATGCAAAAGCAGTTGTTTTTCCAACAGCAGAACCAGATGCAACAACAGCAACGACAACTACAACAGCAGGGCATCGCGTCGGCATCATCCGATGCCTTCCCTGCGACCGGGAGGGCAAATGTTACAGGGGCAAATGCAATTACAGGGACAACAACAACAACAAAACAATTTTGCTTTTAATCAGCAGCAAATGATGCAGCAGCAGCAACAACAACAGGGGGGTATGGCACAAGGCATGATGGCTCAGAACATGAACAATAGCAACAATAATTCGGGACAACAAGCCATGCAGTCCTCGATGTTTGGAAACAACGCAGGTGCCAACAACAACAATAACAACGACAACGGCAACAATACCAAGAAGAAGGGCGGTATATCGTCAATAATGGGATTGAACAAGGGGAAGGACACTCCGCTATTTAGTTTTTTGCGAAACAGGAAACGAGGAACTGGCACTAGCAACATGAGCAGTGGTAGCAACATGATGTCCATGACGGGCAAACAACAGCAGCAACTTGCTGCCGCGGTCACCATCTCTCCCACCCATGCCTGCCTTGGCGGGAGCCTCGAATCACAGCAACAGTACTTCCAGCAGCGGAATTTTGGATGCGGCTCCCATCGATTTTAGCAATTCGTCTAGCAACCCCTTCCTCCGCAAACAAATGATGAACAATCTCGACAAGAGTGTCAATCGCATGAACAGTGCCCGGGGTCGCCTCGGTGGAATGCACGGCAGAGGTTTGTCCTCGTCGATGCGCCGAAACATGATGCAACAAATGTCCGACTACCCAACAAATGTCCAAGAGCTGCAAAGAGCTGCAGAGAAACAAATCTACCGACTCGTACGAATCTGCCGGAATCATTGTCCGTGTCTCCTCGGCGGACCACATTCCCGCTCGACGTGCCAGCCTCACTCCCGGTGCTGCCAAGGCCCAAAACCGAAGATTCACCCTCAGCCGCTCCAACAATTCGTTTGGAAATCTCACCAAGACCAAGAGTGGCTCGAGGCGGGAACTCACCAAGAGCGGTGGTGGAAGTTCTACGAGGAGCTTGCCGGGAGGTGGTTCGTCGACGCGAAGCCTCAACAGCAACGATTCGCAGTCTTCTCTCATTCCCATCAAACGACGCGGAAGCATGTCGGGTGGACGTGGTGGCCACGGTGCCAAGCACAAGCTTGGAAGCGGTGGAGGTTCGGCACGACGCATCAGTTCGGTTCCCTACATGGGAACATCCTTTGGCGATAGCGCTTCGGCTCTCCAACAGCGATTGGAAGGAAACCAACCCCACGGGCCACAGCACAACGATGGATGGCCATAGCGAGAACGCGCGCGTTCGATTTCAAACCGTATCTGGTCAACTTGGACTAGGAGCACATACAAACACCACCAACAACAAATATCATTTGGGAATCCACCATGATTTTCCTACAACAGCAACATAGACACACACGCACACACAATACCAAGGATCGCGATTCCATGCACCCAGGAGAATTCGGTTTTTCGGCAATCGCATCCCCAACACACACAAGAGATTAGTGAACAACAACAACAAACACAACACCATCTCGCGAATCGTACATGTAGCACCCATTTGCGCAGTACCCTCTGCTGTGACAATAGACAACACCCACACAGTTTTAATAATAATGATAAAGTACAATAATACTGATACAAGAATGCATACTTTCAGAACTACAGTACGTGTAGTTGATTTTAGTGTTTTCGGAATCTGAAGTTCAAATGTGTAGAGAAAGACCTTAAATTTGCTGAAAGTTGCAAATTCGTCAACCAGTAGTGTAGTTCCATTCTCTTGAAATCTTTACAAATTCATATTTTTCATCGAAGAACTGTAGATAATGAATCGCAACAACGTCAATTGTAAATCTCACGATATGGCGATGATGGCAACTCACAACAATTGCGTGGCAGTGCTGGGCACTAAAATTGCTTAATAGATGGATGGCTTGCTAAATTCACAAACTGATGGTGCAAACTGATGACGATCGTGTTTTTGTGTGTTTATGATAATGATTAGTGTGTATATATATATGTCGCTTCTCCTCCGATAGACTCTATGTACCATAGTTATTATTTTATTATTACATTTTCTCACATCATTAGTTCAACCTGGTGGAATTTGAGAAATGATTTCTACAATTTTCCCTCACCAATGCAAACGTGTAGAAAAAGACACACCAGTATGAATTCCCACAATTTATGAATTGTGTTTACGAATAGATAAACAGGAACATTATTTTTGCAAAAGGAAGTGGATGGTATCTTCGTTTGTGCGTTCATCTTACTAGCAACTCTCTTTTATTGGTATTCCGAATGAATCGCAGCATCACACTTGTGTCACCATAGAAGCCAAATTGGTGATAAATCGGTCAATTTTCATCATTTGCCTCTCCTTTTTCGTTCACGTTGACCTTCCATAAGTAGGTAATGATTGTGAATCAATATTATAGAGCAGAATTCTGGCGTCGAATCAGGGAATTGGTTCAAGAACAACGCCAACTCCCACATTTCCAGAATACGATGATGGGGTACACCACAAAAATGGTGATAGCTCAGTCAATTTTCAATCTTTTTCACTTCCTTTTCTTTCATATTGGCCCTATATATATAGGTGATGAGTGTAGACCAATATTGTTAAACATAAGGCTGTGGTCTTATTCGCGAATTGGGTCGAGAGTAGTGACTACTGTCCATTTTGAGAAAGTAGTTAATTTTCTACACAAAAATGGTGATAGGTTTGTCAATTTTCGAGATTTCTCACTTCCTTATCTTCCATATTGGCCTTATATAAGTAGGAAATGATGGTGGATCTATATCGTTTGTGTGGTGTGCGTAGTTGAACCAACGAATGGGGTTTAGCGTTTTCTCATTTCCATTTTTTCGCAATTGTCGAAATCTGTCGTCAAAATTGGTGAGATCTCAGTCAATTTTCATCCTTTTCTACTCCTTCTTCCTTCACACTGACCTTTAGTACGTAAATAAATCAAGAGAATCAGGTTCGTTTGTGTGGTGACTGTTGTGAAACCATCGAATCGGGTGTAGCGCTTTTGCCCATTTCCAGTTTGGAAAAAATGATGGTTTATCACAAAAATGGTCATAGGCCTCTCAATTTTCATCCTTTCCCACTCCCTTTTCTTTCAATACGGGCCTTCGGTGAGTGGACTATGAGATCGAATCAATATAAAAGTGGATAGTTTCATTATTTGCAACATAATGTACTAAAAGTATAAAGATAGTAATTTTTCGCTGTAGTTCTCTATTTTGAATAAACAAAGATATATATCGGGAAGAAACTCTCTCTCAAGCGGGAACGACCATACCAGCATGACAGCACCGCTTCCCGTCTGCTCAGCGTAGTTAAGCATGCTCGGGCTCGGTTAGTACTACGGTGGGGGACCACGTTGGAATCCCGAGTGTTGTTCTCTTTTTTTAATTGTTTTGCGCGCTTGTGTCGACATCAGATTTAACACGGGCTCTATCGTGTGAAATCGAATCTATTTTTTGAAAAAATACAGAAACACAATTAGAATCTGTGAAATGTTCTTGATCCTTCGTCTCTACGTGATAATTGCGTGTTACCACAATAAAGTATGAGGTAATTCTTATTCACTAGCTACTTGGGATTCCATCTTTACAGCCTGTGCTACTTTTTCAACGATGATTCGCATGAACGTAGAATAGGATTTCCGTATCGACTTTCTTGGTGTATGCGCATTGAACTACTCAGTGACGAAGGGGGTTTGCCCTCGTAATAGAAGAAAAGCTATAGAGTGAACAAGTCGACAGCACAATCTTCATTTGTTATCAAACCAAATCTAGCATTCGCCTTTATAATCGAACCCTTTGGGATTTGTTTCTTTTGTTTTGAACTAGAGATCGCATTCTTGTAAATCACATGGATAGATTTTGGATGTTCCATGCGATCACCTCTTGACTAACTGACGCGAGAAAGTTTTTGAAGAATCCGTGAGTCTCATCAGAGAATGACCGTCTTGCCATTATGGACAATAGTGTTGGTGGAAGACGATCCTTGTTTTGCGTCAGTTTTGCTTCATTGTGGCCACAGCCCTTCCCAGCACCAATTGGTAGAACATGCTCCGATGTCTAGTTTCGAACAAGCAGTGGTTTGCTCTTTTGCCTCGTTACTGATTAATACTTTTGCTTGTCTGTATTATTAATTCGCTTCCAAACACCACCACCCTGTATCCATTCGGATCGATCAACCCCAAAATGGTAGCTCCAAACATTTGCGTAGGTTTCATGTAAATTTTCACCGCTTCCTGGCTTTTTTCAGTTTTCCTCTAGAATGCTCTGGTATAATCCATCAACGCTGGAAGTAGTATTGATGGCCAGATGATCAAAACATCCTCCGGAACCCTCGCTATCGTCGATTTCGGAGCTCGGCTTATTTTCAAAGACCAGCGTGGTGGCCACACCCTGTAGGAGCATTGCCATCGTATCGCAGGCACAAGAGTTTTGCTGTCCTGCGCCTTTTGATCCATTCCCGAGAATCTTTGTGTAAAAGTCACACGTCTCCACCAGCTTGTCATCCGACAGGAGTGCAAGCTGGGCAATCCCATCTCCCGGTGCCGACGCGACGTATTTCACGGGGAAATAGTCGTGTTCTTTCGTGTCGTCCTTTTCCTCCGGAGAGTCCTTGCTCTCATTGGATTTCCCCGTCATGAGCTCCAGGAGGGGATTCTTGTTTTGGAATTTGAGCAGCATGGATAGCCCGAGGTACGAAAGACCGTGGTGAGATCGATTCTTGGGTGTTTCGGTAGGCCCCTGCACAATTTCCAGCGAAAAGGATTGGGAATCATCCTCACTGATGGATTCTCCGTCTGCGTCTTTTCGCTTTCCGCCACCCACCGGTCCCAGCTGAACAAAGGCACTCAGGAGCCTTGCCTCTCCGTTGGTCTTTCCGTTCGATTTCGATCGGACGATTCTCCCTCCCATGGATGTCCAATACGCGACGGAATCATCGACCGAGGGAACCTTGAGCATGGCATGGGATAGCCGCGAGGTTTCGCTCATGGCAGCATTGGGAGAGGACGATGACAGGATGGGTGCTTCGTCGCTGCTGTCGTTTCGTTCGTGGAGCAATGTGCGTCGAGGATTTGTTTTTGTTGTTGTTGTTGCAGCGCGATTGCTAAGGACGGAAATCGACGTCCTGCGTTCGAATCTCGAATGCCTCGGCACTATCCTTGGCCATCATAATTGCTGCGAAAAGAGCAATAAAGAGTGGCAAGAGTGATTTTCGTCGGATGACTGGCATCGATATCAGCATTGGAGGAGTCAGCTCCGATGTCTTGCTGCGGGGCAACGAGAATGATCGTCCTCGCCTCATCGGAAGATCGCAGGCTGTTGTCATTGTATAGTATTGGATTCTTTGGAACAATGGATTATCACACTAATGAAGTGTATTGCAGTAAAAGGGATGAACAATGGTGGTGGTTGAAATAGAAATTGAAAAAGAAGATATCAATGCTATCTCTTCCCTCTCGATTTTTTGTTGGCAACGAGAAAGGAATTTGTGAAAAGAGAATGAGCTAGTCTGAATCAAAGAATTGAGAGCAGATTTTCATGACGTCAATAATTTTTCTTCCCTTCATTTTTTCACATTCATGGTTGGCAAGGGATTTTTGTGGTGTTAGATTTTTTCGCGCGCTTTTTGTCTCCTCGTCCACGGAGGCACTAATATAGTCTTAAAAAGTAGTCGTTGTGGTCAAAGATCTTGAAGAAATTTTTTCCCTTTGAAAGAAGACTGGAGGTGAAAATAAAAAACGAATTCGATATCGTTGTTGAGGAGGAGCTGTGATCTTCCTCATGCTGTCTATAAGAGATGCATCTGATGATAAATATTCTATTGATATAAGGAATGATGATTCGAGTTATGGCATATCTTATTTATAAATCTCCTTTATCGTCTGTTGATTGCTGACGAGGAGTGAAATAGCGAATGGTGACGCATTCCTACTGCGAATCGATAGAGACAAAATTGTCTCTTGGATGGTTTATTCGCACCTCCTCTGTTTCGACTCGAAGAATGAATCAATGTTACAATTCCTATCTCGGATTCGTCATTTTGCTGTTTTTCTCTTTTTCGTCGTTATATTGACATTTTTTACAACAACTCAAAGGGATCTCCCACCTTGCTGGTGATGGATCCGATTCAGCATGCCCAGATACGAGTTGAGCGCCAAAATCGCATTCTCATAGGCCAGCTGCGCTTCCTCCTTGCTGCCCGCCTTTCGGACGTCGCCCACATCCAAATAGATTTCGTTAATGTACCACCGCGCCAAAAAGAGTTCGTTCGTCGTCCCCGTGTTTTCCGATGCCAAAAACCCATTGGCCAACAAACCCAGAGGCCGAATGGAATATTCGGGAGCCTCGGCTTCGGGGATTTGAGCGTAATTGCCCTTGTCCACAAATTCCTTAATGGAGGCGATTTGGTCGATTCCCCGCTGAACGCGCTCGCGGTATTTCTTCAGATTGTCGTATCGCTGCTGGCTCAGGACAAAGGGCATCTTGACCGGAAAGGAGGTGTCTCCCTTGGGGATAAAAGCGGGCGCCGTACCGAATTTATAGTAATAGTCCTGTCCAAAGACCACGTTGGAATTGTCGTTTCGGCGACTCTTGCTGGCCCTCTCGTTGCCCACCGTCACACCGACCTGGTAATCCACCAGCGTACCACCGGGGGCAAACATTTTTTGACCCTCGGCAGCGAATGCGGGCTGTGTCAGCAACAAAGCTGCAGCGGTGGAAGCAGTGCTGGAACCACTGGCGTCTGCTGCTGCTGCTGGCATCGAAATCATCCCGTTCCAAAGCCATCGTCGTCGTCGTCGTCGTCGTCGTCGTGGGCTTGGAACGAACTTCTTGGGGATTGCAAAATCCCGATACAGGGGTCAACGAGGGATGCTGTTGCCAGCAATATTGTGGATGTATAGTATTTCATTCTTGCTCTTCTATCGGGTGTATGCGTTTGTGTTTGCGTATTGTGGGTTGAATTGGAAACGAAATGAATTGGTAATTATGTAACTTGTCATCGTCATTCATCATCCTCGCAACAAAGTTGCCAAGATTTTGCATCATCGACCGACATTCGAATCCATCCGACATTTTTTGTACCACGTCTCAAAAACGTGCAACGAACTTTGGGGGAGACGAATGAATGAATGAATCAATCAATCCATACAAAATGAGTCAGACCATCCGACTTACGTTCCGATATTAGTCGATCGAGTCGTAAATTCCGAAGAGGATTTTTTCGTGACACGCTTCAAATCGTTCGATCGTTCGTCACGTCACAGATTTTCCCCAATCATTCTTTTGTTGTTGACACCTCTTGCATCCAAAAGAAGAATTCTGAGTGGAATCCAACGGAGCGGAATGAGACCAAAAAACACATGTTTCATCCCAGCCCCTCAGAAATCACGAGAATTCATTTCCGAAAGGCATACCAAACGAAAAAAAAGATTTCGGTGTTGGTAGTGGAGCGTACACGTGCACACAAAATAATAGAAGTAATATCCATCTTCCAATCTAATATAGGTCTTCTCTCACAACATCTTCTCCCAAACAAACCAATTCTCATTCATCGTTGGCATTCGTCTCCTATAGTAATCTAGAGTTGCAGTACTCGTTTCAGTAATCATTGATATCTGCATCGATATCCTTCCGTTGAATTTCAATCGAAATATCTTTGGAATCGTCGATCGACGCGTCAAACTACAGAATCAAAGCACCTCGGCAGTCGTTTCTGGGCAATCAAACAACCAGATTTCAGTGACGGTAGTTATTGATTGATAGCTACAAACCACAAAAGGAACAACAAACGAACAAGCAGGTAGCATCGTCGGCATTTGTCGGACAGTCGAGTAGCAACAGCAACAAACAAAAATACCACCCTTCCCCTTGACGAGAAAATCATTTCGAATCTACTTTTTTGTAGTCGCTTTTGGAAAGCAATTACGAACCAACAAATAGTGTGGAACCAAGCGTTCTTTTTGTGTCTCTCTTCCATCGGTGCAAGAATCTTCGAAACACAATATTCTTTTGGCTTTTGCCCCCAAGATTCGTAGGAGCAGTTTTTTTGAGAGCATCCATCGATCACACACACACACACATACGCATCGATTCGGAACGAATTTCCATAAGAACAAAGAACACCGTCCATCGTTTGTGAATCCACCACACAAACCCATCGCTTCGCGGCAACATGGCGTCCCAAGTCAACGAAGAATCATTGGCAGAGATGGGCATTCGTCAGGATGGAGACAACAAGATTGATCGGTCGGGCGAAGAATCGAAGGAGAAACCATCCGTTGCGGCTACACCACCGCCAAGGGAGGGGTTTTCACGAGAGATTCCAAGGCGCCAGTCCATTCGTGGCACCCCATCCAAATTCGATGGCAAGTATCCCCACGACACCTACTCTTTCATCGCATTGAATGGACCCAAGAATAATTGGCTGTGGGCCGATCGAAAGAGATTCCTCTTCTTTCTTTTCGGGTTGCTTCCGTTCGTTTTTCAGATGACTTTCCTCATGCTGCTCGTCTGGAGTCAAACAGACGAGTTAAGAGGAACAATTGCAGAAACGGACAATCCAGACAAAGAAAAGGACGGAACCATGGCTATTCTTGCTGACTTTATTCCGGCAAATGCAAATCCAATTGTCAGGACGGCACAAATCATGTCGATTGCTTCCTATGTTATCTTTGCTGATGGCAGTCTGCAGGATATCCTCCGAGCTGTCCAGTGTTTCCCCTACGCAAAGGTGAACGATGGTGATCCAGTACGATGCATGAGATTATCTTGTATACTCAGAGGCATTCAAGGCATACTTGCAATGTTTGTTGTACTTCTCTTGATTATTACGTCCAGCACAGTTGTTGACCTTCTTTTGAATTTCACTGCCGTGAATTTCATTTCAGAAATCGATGATTATGCTTTCGAGTTGGCCTTGTCTGGAGAATTCAACGAAGCATTGGAAGACGAAGCAGAAAGGATTACAAAGGAAGATCTGCCTCCATGCCTTTTCAAGAACACGTCATCGAGGAACTCGTGTAAATTCATCGTATCGTGTTTGGTCTCTCTGATTTTATTCGGAATGATGGCATTTGTATCTGCTTCCCAGGATAGTCTGAATTTTTGGGTCACGAAAACGCTTCGGGTGGAGTTTAAGGAATCAACAGGACTCAATCCATACAGTGGATGCTTTTTTATGAACAAACAATCAAATGCAATCCATTTTTCAAGACGCACATACCACAGTCATGCCACGGGCACTAGTAATTCCTCCATTGGTTATTGCCGACAAGACCGCCAGTGGATCCTCCACAGAGGCAGTGCATCAGATCCATGCGATGCTGCGAGCAATAGCGAACTGTTGCTTGCACGCTCCCCCAAGACGGACACTTTTGATATTTCAACATCGTTTGATAGATCGTGGTTTTCTGCGAGCAACACACCGCTCAACCTGTACTTCTTTGATTCAAATGGAAACGAGACAGAGATTGAAGAGCACTGCGATTCGTTCTTGGGTGATGGCAACTGCGATTCATTCTTCAATGAACTTGGTTACGATTTTGACGGCGGTGACTGTTGCGCCGCTACGTGCTCTCAAACAACATGTGGGAGAGGTGGTCTCACAAGTGTGTTTGGTGATCTGACCGCCTCTGGGGATGGATTCGAGAACTGTGTTGACCCTACCATGTTTCCAATCACCATTCATTTGAATGACATTGCAAGCAACCGGGATCCAAAATTTACAGGGTTTGAGAAGTACACTGATGCTGACAAGGATGATCGTCCTTGGGGTTACGACGAAGGAAAATTCGAACAGTGGAAGGAAACTCCGCCAGTGAGTCCCTATTTTGCCCTCGAATGCAATGGCAAGAACGTCATGACCGCTTACATTGAAGAGTCGATGGTCGGCAAGTCTCAAACTGTCAAGGTTGAAGATGGAGCTACATGTACTCTGGTCATTCGAAACACTACTACTGATATCAACGTTTTCACAGATGAACCAATCTGGCTTGTTGACTATTCACTTTTCCACGAAAGAGTAAATGGAGACCCAGATGCAAGGGTTGAAATTCTATCCAACAGCAGTTTTGAGGTGGAAACTGTCACTTTCAGGAGAATACCAGAGTGCTACTGCAGAAAGCTTCAAAATCACACAGAGCTGAACTCTATCTACACAGATTCTGGCAAAGCAAATTCAAATAAAGCCATTGATTGGCTGCTTGCGGATGATACAGGGCACTCAGAATGTGAAGATTACAATTTTCTTGAGCGGTATGCACTGATGAATATGTATTTTGCAATGGATGCACCAGCAGGATTTTCAAGTGAAGAAGAGCAATGTACATGGCCGTCAATCAGTTGCAGTGAAGGGAACGTGGCAAAAATACAACTAAGAGATGCAGGTGTGGGAGGTGATATTCCAAGTGAACTAAGTCTGCTATCGAGTCTCGAGGGTTTACAGATGATGTGTAAGTTTGACTTCATTTTGACTGCGTGACGTACACGATTTCTTACAGAACAATTCCTGAACATGCATTATTTTTTAATTGCCAAAGCTTGTAACCAGGTTCCTTCTCTCGCAGAGACATCGGTTGAAGATCAATTGATATATCTGGACGTGTGTAAGTTTCGGTTCAAGTTGAATATCCAAAAATGCAACTATCATGTACGTAACTGACTTCATTTCGGATTCGAACTTGTGTTGGTGAATGCTTATAGCGAAAAGTAACATCGCCTGCTATTCTATTCCAACCGAGCTTTGGAATTTATCTAGCTTGCAGGTCCTTAGATTGAGTAAGTCGTTCAAGGTGAATAAATTTTGAAAAACGTATTGCATTCTGATCCAGATTGATTCTGAAACGTGTTTTCCTGCGCATAAAACTGTCCAAGATGAGAATTTCATTTATTCCTTGCCAACGGAGATTGGAAGTCTATCGAACTTACAGTGGCTGAGCTTGGGTAAGTGTGCCAATATTGGGAAAGATGGAGCTGGATATAGTTTTCATAATTTGGGTTGAACTCATTCTGACTTGTTTGGCAAAATATTGCTGTACTTATGATTGGTGAAGATGACAATGTTTTATCGTCTCTCCCAACTGAGATTGGAAGCCTATCAAGCTTGAAGGAATTGTATTTGGGTAAGTTTGTCGATTGGCATCGGATGTTTTAAATATCTTTTTATTGCTGTCATACTGACATTCGGTGTTGTTTCAGGGTTTAATGAACTAGAGTATATGCCAACTCAAATTGGAAGCCTCTCAAGTTTGGAGCAAGTTGCGCTGGGTAAGAGATGGAATTCAATATCTGTTCTATACTTTTAATCACATGAGTCTACACAAGTCTGACTTTTTTTAAATGTTTCGTGGATAATTCTGTTTCAGATTGGAACGCACTGTCATCTCTGCCAACAGAGATGGGAAGACTTTCGAGGCTGCAGCGAATGGATCTCGGTAAGTGCATAACGTCGTTTCGGAAAAGAATAATTTTGGAATATTTGTTCATTTTGTTCTGACTTTGTGACAAAAAATGATGTTTATACTTGTTTTCAGGTTCGAATTCTTTGTTGTCCTTACCAACAGAGATTGGGAGACTTTCAAGTCTGCAGGAACTTTATTTGGGTACGTGGAAGAAAGTGTAGAAACAGCAACTTCAGGAGAGACAGAGGTGAATATGGCTTGGGATCATTACGCAGCTCTCATCCTTTCTTATATTGAATTTTTTTGCTACGTGCATACCTTTGTTTCAGATTGGAACGAACTATCATCTCTGCCAACAGAGATCGGAAATTTATCAAACTTGCAGCATCTGGATTTGAGTAAGTGTTAAAGATTGTGGCGAGTTTGTTGAAAACTTTCCCCACGAGTTCTCTGACTTTTTGAAAATGTTATTGTTTCATTCAGACGACAATAGTCTATGGTCCTTGCCAACAGAAGTTACGAAGCTATCGAGCCTGCTACGACTGAATTTGGGTACGTTTGAAAGTACAAGAGACGACGGAGGGACAATGCCTTGCAATCTTTAGCCTGAGCACTGCTGACCTTGCATAATGTTCCAGGTTTTAATTCTTTCGGATATCTGCCAACGGAGATCGCAAATCTATCAAGTTTGGAGGTACTGGATTTGAGTAAGTGACTGAAACAGTCCCGTGAGGGAATGCGGGACTGATGCGCATTCATCCGCGGACAAACCGAGGCATGATGTTGTGTGTGACGCTCATGCGACTGAATATTTTTTCATTCACACGTCCTGACTATTGTGGGTAATTTTTACAGGTTTTGCTGGATTGACATCTCTATTAACAGAGATTGGTCAGCTATCGAACTTACAGGTACTGTATCTGGGTAAGTGATAGAAACAACCTGTAGCTGATGAATTGATTGATAGATAGAGAGATGAAAATTGTTTGTAATATTTTCACCGAACTCATTCCGTTACACACATCCTGCTCCATGATTCACTATAAAATTATTGCTGCGGCAACAATGATTCTTTCAGAGGAGCAGTCGAGCCTGACATCTCTTCCAACAGAGATCGGAAATTTATCAAACTTGCAACAACTGAATATGAGTAAGTGTTAAAGATTGTGGCGAGTTTGTTGAAAACTTTCCCCACGAGTTCTCTGACTTTTTGAAAATGTTATTGTTTCATTCAGACGACAATAGTCTATGGTCCTTGCCAACAGAAGTTACGAAGCTATCGAGCCTGCTACGACTGAATTTGGGTACGTTTGAAAGTATCAATGCAGACCTGAATCCCGATTGTTCGTTTTGAATTCGTTCTGACTTGTGGTGAAAATGTTGTCGTGCGCGGTGGTTCTCAAGATGGAAACGAACTATGGTCTGTGCCAACAGAGATTGGAAGTCTATCAAACTTACAGGAGCTGCGCGTGGGTAAGTGCACGAAACGACTACTTGAGGAAAACTCCGAGTGAAATAAATAAACGTTGTTTGGTTGTAATCTTTTCTGACCTTTGTGATTATGCATTCATTTTTCAGCACGAAATTATTTCACATCTCTGCCACCTGAGCTTGGAAGTTTATCAACCTTGCAGACACTTTCGTTGAGTAAGTGGTGCATCGACTGGCTTTTGAAAGACAGAACGAATACTCCTTTATTACTATCGTTCATCGAGTTCGACTAACTTTGAGAAATTTTCTCTTGTATATTGTGTCGGAAGGCTACAATATGCTTACAAATCTGACAGAGATTTGGAATCTATCAAACTTGCAGGAACTGTTTTTGAGTAAGTGCATCGACCGACTATACAAGTATAAAGGAGCTGAATGTGTTTGTTTTCTCTTCCTTTTGCGGAGTTCCTAACGCATTCATGTTGCAAATTCATGTTGTGGTGCCTGTATGTGATGTTTCATTGTGTTGGAAGCCAAAATTGGACTAATCGATCTTCCAACAGAGATTGGAAGCTTATCAAGTTTGCAGGTACTAAGTTTGAGTAAGTGCATCGACTGACTTTGGGAACGATGGGATAGCCGGAGATTGTTTTCTTATCTCTTGCCTGCCGAGCTCCTTCTCCTCATGCCGACGTACTTTTTGATTTTTGTGTGTGGTGCGCGTTTCTTGTGGTGGAAGGTACTAATGAACTAGCAAATCTGCCGACGGAGATTGGGTATTTATCAAGATTGGAGCGTCTGGATCTCGGTGAGTGCACTGACTGTCTTTGGGAAGGACAGTACCAGAGGAGCTGAATATCGCTAATATGCAAATCTTGTGCTGACGTTTTTGAAAATCCCCCTTTTTTCCATTCAGATGGAAACCAACTGACATCGATTCCACGAGAGATTGAGAACCTATCAAACTTGAAGGAGTTGTACTTGGGTGAGCCACCGAAAAGATTTATTCCATCACTCTTGACTGGCGGATCGATATTTTGAACGTACGGCTTACCCATCCTTTGTCTTTCATTCCGATTGCTGTATCTGTTTTGCTGATTGATGACCAACAGGTTACAACAACTTCAATTTCACTTGCGACGACTTGCCAGAGGGGCTCGCAAATCTTTGTATCTCTACCAGTTGTTATCTTTACTCCTCGTGGAAATCCCCTGCATGCTTTCAAGACGGCAGCGAAGACGACAGTGCTGATTAGAAGCAAGCAGGAGCTAAAAGTATAAAAAAGTCCATTGACCATGACGAACGACTACAGTTTTTAATTGCTATTGAATTATAAGTGCTATCGTTATTGCTACTACGAGTGTGGTTGATGTGAGTGTTCGGAGCGCCATTTCCCGAGTAAAGTGGAACGCGCGGCATACACAAGACGTTCTGATATTCGTTATTCAATTTGATCGATTGATCGTTCTGTTTCTTTTCAGTCGTTCAAGTTGTTGGAGCAGACGAATTCAATTTCAATGTTTCGTATAATCGGTGAAGTCTTGCAATTGGGTAAAAGGTATGAGCTGGCACCCTTGGAAGTCGTTCGTCGATTGATTGGTTCGTGTCGATAATGTCGATGTCGTTAGGATTGTCTGCTTTGTTGGTTGTTTGTATCCGTCCGCACGAACACCTCCAGGTTGTGTGATCGCTTCTATCGTCTTGCAGGTCTCATTCGTTTTGTATTCTTGTTTTTCACCCAGATTCTTATTGATTGGTGGATGACGTTCTTTCCATCTGCATTCGTCGTTGCTCTTTGTTCGATTCGATCACTTCCTGTACAATATCGTCTCTAGATATGGCTCGTATTGCTACCGCTTTCGTACCTAGATCTTATATCGTCGCATTGTTGAAGTGCAGTGAAGTTGCCATTGCGGTCGGCATTGTTCTGTTGTCAATCTTGTCTGCTAGAGCTTCACTCGATCAAAATTCGATTAGATGTTCTTGCATGATTGATTGGTTCAATCGCGACCAAAGTAGGCGGGCGAGTCCAATGAACAGGCCCATGAGAATTTCCTCGGATTTTCAGTGCTGAAATGTGAATGCGCGCGACTACTTGTACGGATTGGTAGATGATCCCAAGGAAGATAAGACTTTGCATGCTGAATGCTGTTTCATCGTGTTAGTCGGTCTCACAAAATAATATACAAACGCAACAATAGCGCACCTCCGCTGGCTACCAAAAAAATCAGCTCATTGATGAAACAGAACTAAGTTCTAACTCTAAAAGAAGACCGTAAGGATTAATAATTATACGTTTTATTATTTACTACGGACAACCCGAACAAGAAAGGCCATTGTCTATCAGCTCCAGCACCTCACTGGGAGTGGAACCACTCAGCTTATTACCGTCTTACAGAATCGTCCACAAGAAGAAACAAACAAAAAGGATTTTGAAGAGACGTGTTGTTGAGAGCGAATTTCCAATGCGAAAAAATAATAGAGAATAGTTTTCATTCCAGCTTCCTTGGGTCCAAGTACAAGCACTCACGTAGATCGAGAACCCTCAAGCTCGTCACCAATCCAAATTCGGTAGGAATGGTACCCGTAAGGTCGTTATTGTCTTTCATCATGGATATTGGAAATGTCAGAAATATGCAAGTGAGATCAGTTAGAGTGTATTGCGAAAAAGTTTGATTCTATTTCGTGCTGACAGCGGGAAATGAATGTCCAGTGTACTAGTGTCTTTGTCCCATAAATACATGTACTCACAAAGTTCAAGACGCGTCAAGCTTGTCATGAATCCAATTTCGGTAGGAATGGTACCCGTAAGGTCGTTGTCGTCTTTCATCATGGATGTTGGAAAGGACAGAAAAATGCAAGTGAGATCAGTAAGAATGTGAAAAGAGTGCCTTTCTAAAAGGCTTGATGCTGTTTCGTGGCAACAGGGGGAACCCCATGTCCTGTAGAATACTGTCTTGGTGTTAGGCCAAGTACAAGCACTTACCTAGATCGAGACGCGTCAAGCTTGTCATGAATCTCAATTCGGTAGGAATGGTACCCGTAAGGGCGTTGTAGTCTTTCATCGTGGATATAGTTGGAAATGACAGAAAGATGCAAGTGAGATCAGTAAGAAGTTGAAAAGAATGCCTTTCAAAAAGGCTTTATTCTGTCTCGTGGCAACATCGCGAACCCAATATCCAGTGTAATATAGTCTTGCTTCCATAAAATACAAGCACTCACATAGATAGAGATACGTCCAAGCTTGTCATCAGTCGAATGTCGGTAGGAATGTTACCCGTAAGGTCGTTACCACCTTTCATCGTGGATAAAGTTGGAAAGGACAGAAAAATGCAAATGAGATCAATAAAAAGTTGAAAAGAGCGCCTTTCCAAAATGCTTGATTCTGTTTCGTGGCAACAGCGGAAACCCAATGTTCTGTGTGATGTTGTCTCGCGTTCAACAAATACAAGCACTCACCTAGAAAGAGATGAGTCAAGCTTGTCATCAATCCAAATTCGGTTGGAATGGTACCCGTAAGGGCGTTCCAGACTTTCATCATCGATGTTGAAAGGATGCGTTCGAAATGAAACGATATAATCAGTGGAGTGGTGTTGTGAGGAAAATTACCATTTCTAGACTCAAGGGGAGAACAAGTTTGCTCACTAATAAATACAAGCACTCACATAGATTGAGACGCGTTAAGCTTGTCATCAATCCAATTTCGGTAGGAATGGTACCCGTAAGGTCGTTATCGCCTTGCATCATGGATGTTGAAAGGATGCGTTAGAAATGAAACGATATAATTTGTGGAGTGGTGTTGTGAGGAAAATTACCATTTCTAGACGCAAAGGTATCGTCATCCAAATCTTACAAACATACCTAGATCGATGGAGATGATTGGAAGAAGGCGGTCGAGATTTTTCTCTACGAGGCCTTCTGGTACCCCATCTGTGAACAGCAGAAAAGATAAAAAGTCGCGTTGATCCGATATCATGAGCTTCATATCTCGGGATATAAGCGTTTCTTTGTCAATGTGGAAAAGAAATGCAATGCAATGCAATGTTAGTTTTAATGGATGATAGTATGAACTGTCACACTTTCATCCTATGGAGATTTTAACTTACCAGGAACCTCGAAGATATCGATGGTTGGATTCTGCTTCGGAAGATCTGTGGTTGTATTGAAGATGCGAAACAAATCGTTCCCAGTAATACCCCTTAAAGTGTCAAACCCATGGAAAACACTGTAGTTGAGAGGAGTGATGGTGATGTCATCGTCTAAAAGGTAAAATCTGCATCTGGAACCTTTTTTGACCATTGCAGGCTTTGTCCAATTGACTTGTACTTGAGCTTTAGCATCAATTGCAAAGACCTCATAATCCTTTTCGTTGGAGATGCAGTCAAGTTTCAGAACTCCTGGTACATCAACGTCACTATCGATACGAACTGTGAAGGGCGTCATACTTGGATCTTTACAAGATGCTTCATTATCAGAGCCGCAACCGTCTCCAATGCACGTCATGGAGCAACAATCCCCACCATCGTATTGATAATCAAAATTGTTCAAGAATTCGTCACATTTGCCATCGCCCGGAAAGGCACCACAACTTTCACTTATATTCTCAGCTTGAATGAAATACATATCATCAATAGGAGTATTGAACGATGTAAACCAGTCCTCTGCAATAGATGATTGAATATCGTAGAAATCCGTCTTCGACGAGTGGGCGATTTCGACGCCCTCCTTACTAAATCCAGCACAAGGATTACCTTCGCCTTGAAAAAGTAACCATCGTCGTTCCTCCAAGCAATACCCCATTTTGGCTTTTTCCGAATTGTTCTCGTCACCCACATAGTCGTAACGCCTTGTTGTTGAGTTCCACGTATCCATATGGTAGCAACCGCTGTAGGAGGATCTTTCATCATTGAATTGTACGCGTACCGTTTGAGTGACCCAAACATAGGCGTTGTCCTGTGCAATCATGACACCAGCAGTTGCCATGTAAAGAACAATTGAGATGAAGGCAATCCCGTATTTATATCTCTTGTGCTTGGAACGTTTGGAAATGGGATTCGGAAGATCTTCCCCTTTGATAGAATGTACTGCTTTTTCAATGATCGGTCCGTACTTGCCATTTTCGGCTTGCTGGAAACGCGTTGTCATCGAGTTCTGAAATGAAATTAGTCGCTGTGAAATTCAGAATAATCTCAATCACATCGGTCGATGTCATCACCAGCACAAAGACACTTAGAGTCGACAGCAAGCCCTGTACAAATTGTAGAGTGCAAGCGAAACGAAGACGCTTCAATTTGCCATCTGGGTCTTGTTGTCCAAATCTCGGAAACAGCTGAAGAGATTCAGTGACGTCATTGAGAATGGGACTAGGAAACAGAACGTATGTCATGAGAGATACAATTTGAGTCGCCCGAACAATTGCACCGCAATTCGAAGGGAAAATTCCACCACCCCACCATTCCCTGTCTTTGGATTCAATATTAAAACCTCCTGGATTATCCACTTCTCCTGTCGTTCGAAACTTCGGAACAATAACATTTGCTGCCATCAAAAATAGCAGGGCAAATTGAAAGAGAGAGATGAAGAGGCCAAAGCAGAATAACTTGGTATCCCTGATCGGACTATAGAATGCCAAAAACGAGTACGTATTGGACGGATATTTTTCTTGAATTGTGCTTGTATTACCACCGTTGATAGTCACGACAGCAGGGCCGTTGCTGCCACTACCGCTTCCTTGATTCGCTCGATGGGCCTTCCAGAACAGCCACACAAGAAGCAAAGGTAGTGTAACTTCGTATGCAACTATGAAGGCTGGTTGATCTTGACGTCGAAAAAAGAAGATTATCTTTCCGAAACACAATACTGCCGAAATTGCAACCCAAACCAAAGGGGCGATGATGCTGCTACCACCTCCTTGATTCGCTCGATAGGCCTTCCAGACCAACCAAATCGTAATTAAAAACAGTATCCCTCCGAATGCCAATGCGACCTCTGGTAGCCACAATCCCCAATAAGCGAAGATAGTTATTACCCAACAAAATGCCGCCAAAATTGCAACCGAAACCAAAGGGCACCATCCGGCCAGCAAAGCCAGGACGAAGGGGATGGCAGGAAAGGCGAAGGCCACCCAAATCGGCAGAGTTTTGTAGAACAACTGGCTAGAGAGAGAAGGGACGACAATCATTCCAAAACAAAACATGGCCAAAATTTCAAACAAAGACAGACCATCGCCTTCCTTCTTGCTGCCGTCGCTCGTGGTGGTTTGATTTGCGTTGGTACTGTTTGCGTTGGTGTTGTTCTGGTTGTCATTGTTTACGTGACTGATGTTTGCGTTCCTGAGGTGGATCGAAGGCGGCTGGGGAAGATTGGGATCCCACTCGGCCTCGAGGGCTCGGTCTTCCCCACTAGACAAATCCATTAAGCCTTCCATGTCACTGCCTCCCTTGAAGGACCGGCTTTTCTCACTTCCGTTATCCTCGTCGATCCAGGCATCTTCCGCCATGCTTGCCTCTAAGTCGTTTTGTCTTTCGTCCTCGGACTTCTTGTTACCATCTTCACCGTCGAAACCGATGGATTTTGCGTCGTTCGGAGTTTCCGCTTCCAAAATGTTCATTGTTTCGGACCTGAAAAGTTCGGAATAAATTGGTTGTGATACGATCGGAAATTTTGAGAACAAAATGAAGCACACAATTAGCTCAACCATTGTCGTCGTCGCCTCTACTTTTCTGATCTACATGCCACAACACACGTACCTACTGCTGCTAAATCAACTGGTTTCGTAAAATCCAACTTCTGTTTTGTTCTTCGTATCTTGCTACAGCTACTCTATCGATAGCCTCTAGATAATCTCGTTTGTAAGACTACTCTTGGACAAAGAAAAAGTTGCGTTGATGTTGTATCTTGCCTACTACTTCGACAGCTTTGAGCGACAGGTAGTTTGCATGAGAAAAATGCGTGCGAAGAATTATTATTCAATTGCGGTACGCGGTTCCTGAACATCTCCTGTCACAAGCCCACGAACAATGCCACATGGTACACGTGCAAGCTCTTCAAATAAGCAGTGTGAAGTGGAAGTGAGTGTGGAACAAAGAACTTTCTCGCCCTCGCAATATATCTGTGTGGCGTGAAATCTTTGTAGCGTGAAATGAAAACACCAAAAGAGAATAAAGATCGCGCAAAATCGAAAATGTTCATTCCCAAATTATCGGCGTAACCTAATAAATCGAAGAAAAACCGAACAGAGAACAGAGAACACTGAACAGAGCTATTCGCAAAATCGAAAATTTCCATCACCAATGGTGAGCGCATGTTGAATATCGAAGAAAACCGAACTCCACTGTCAACCACTTCTTTATCTCTTATACTGTATGCTGTTTTTAAGAGCAGAGAATGCTGAGCTCGTTCGATGACTACGAAGTACGAAGTAACACTACGAACTCGATCAAAAAATTAGAGATAGCGCGTAATCCGTTTCCTGTATGTAGCTCCAAAAGCTATTGCAGAGGATCAATTTTGAGGGAAAATAATTATGGGTGTGCAATAATTTTACTGTGGAGCCCTCTTTCCCCTCGATTTCACAATCAATTTTTGATTTCACAATCAATTTTACTTGAGCGACGGACAGACAACGATGTTTCGACGGAAGAACATATGGCCATGATCGGCTTGGGGAAACACAATTATTTTGAGACACCATAACCATAGTACTAAATAAGCGATGGAGGCAAGGTATGGAACACAAAACCTTTCTAGTGCACACTAGAGTATTGTTGCTCGCGTACAGTAGATAGAGACTTGATCTTACGGAAGCATCCTCTGACGGATACAGCATGGCACCAATAACCGATTCCCGTCTGCTCGTCGAAATTATTTTGAGCTTGGTCGCGTTGGTTGGAATCCCGAGTGGATTTTTCTTCTTTTCCCGGCATTCGTAATTATTTCTAAGATAGGGCGATGGCAAACAACAGTGTGCGTTTCCGACTACATTTCTATTGACCTGAGGATGCTTGGAGTATGATGGAGTTTTATTGGGTAAAAGGTATGAGCTGGCACCCTTGGAAGTCGTTCGTCGATTGATTGGTTCGTGTCGATGATGTCGATGTCGTTAGGATTGCCTTCTCCATTGGTTGGTTGTGTCCGTCCGCACGAACAAACCCCGGTTGTGTGATCGATTCTATCGTCTTGTAGGTCTCATTTGCTTCGTATTTTGTTCCTCGTCTGGATTCTTATTGATTGGTGGATGACGATCTTTGGCTGTCGACAACGAATCCGTGAATCTGCAGTCGTTGTTGCTCTTTGTTCGATTCGATCGCTTCCTGTACTGGTTGGTACCCTTGAAAGTCCTGTACAATATCGTCTCTATATATGTCTCGTATCTCGTACCTAGATCTTATCTCGTTGCATTGTTGGTAGACAGTGAAGTTGCCATTGCGGTCGGCATACATTGTTCTGTTGTCAATCTTGTCTGCTTGAGCTTGACTCGATCAAAATTCGATTAGATGTTCTTGCATGATTGATTGATTGGTTCAATCGCGACCAAAGTAGGCGGGCGATTCGACTGAACAGGCCCATGAGAATTTCCTCGGATTTTCAGTGCTAAAATGTGAATGCGCGCGACTATGGTATGGATTGGTGGGACAAGATGATTCCAAGGAAGAGAAGACTTTGCATGCTCTTTCATCTTGTTACTCGGTCTCACAAAATATAAAAACGCAACAATAGCGCACCTCTCTGGCTAGCAAAAAGATAAGCTAATTGATGAAACAGAACTATGTTCTAACTCTACAACGAAGACCGTAAGGATTAATAATTGCAAGTTTTAGCATTTACTACGGACAACCCCAACAATCAAGGCCGTTGTCTATCAGCTCCATCACCTCACTGGGAGTGGAACCACTCAAGTTATTATAGTCTTTCAGAATCGTCGACAAGAAGAAACAAACAAAAAGGATTTTGGCGGAGATGTGTTGTTGAGAGCGAATTTCCAATGCGAAAAAATAATAGAGAATAGTTTTCATTCCGACTGCCTTGGGTCCAAGTACAAGCACTCACTTAGATAGAGCCCAGTCAAGTTCTTCATCAATCCAATTTCGCTAGGAATCGTACCCGTAAGGGTGTTTCCGGCTTTCATCATGGATGTTGGAAATGACAAAAAAATGCAATTGAGAATCAGGAAGAAGTTTAAAAGAGTACCTTTCGAAAAGGCTTGCTTCTGTTTCGTGGCAACAGCGGGAACCCAAGCTTTTGTGTAATAGTGTCTTGGTCCAAGAAATACAAGCACTCACCTAGATATAGCGTAGTCAAGTTCTTCATCAATCCGAATTCGGTAGGAATGGTACCCGTAAGGGTGTTATCGGCTTTCATCATGGATGTTGGAAATGACGGAAATATGCAAGTGAGAATCAGGAAGAAGTTGAAAAGAGTGCCTTTCGAAAAGGCATGGTTCTGTTTCGTGGCAAAAGCCGGAAACCCAATGTCCTCTGCAATATTGTCTTGCGTTCAACAAGTACAAGCACTCACCTAGATCGAGAAACGTCAAGCTCGTCATCAATCCAAATTCGGTAGGAATGGTACCCATAAGGTCGTTATAGTCTTTCAAAATGGATGTTGGAAATGACAAAAAAATGCAATTGAGAATCAGGAAGAAGTTTAAAAGAGTACCTTTCGAAAAGGCTTGCTTCTGTTTCGTGGCAACAGCGGGAACCCAAGCTTTTGTGTAATAGTGTCTTGGCCCAAGAAATACAAGCACTCACATAGAGCGAGAAACGTCAAGCTCTTCATCAATCCGAATTCGGTAGGAATGGGACCCGTAAGGGCGTTTTCGTCTTTCATCATGGATGTTGGAAATGACGGAAATATGCAAGTGAGAATCAGGAAGAAGTTGAAAAGAATGCCTTTCGAAAAGGCTTGCTTCTGTTTCGTGGCAACAGCGGGAACCCAAGCTTTTGTGTAATAGTGTCTTGGCCCAAGAAATACAAGCACTCACCTAGATGCAGATACATCAAGCTCTTCATCAATCCAATTTCGGTAGGAATCGTACCCGTAAGGTAGTTTTCGTCTTTCATCATGGATGTTGGAAATGACGGAAATATGCAAGTGAGAATCAGGAAGAAGTTGAAAAGAGTGCCTTTCGAAAAGTCGTGATTCTGTTTCGTGCCAACAGCGGGAACCAAATGTTCTGTGTAATAGTTTCTGGGGTCCAATAAGTACAAGCACTCACATAGACCGAGCCCAGTCAAGCTCTTCATCAATCCAATTTCGGTAGGAATCGTACCCGTAAGGGTGTTTCCGGCTTTCATCATGGATGTTGGAAATGACGGAAATATGCAGGTGAGAATCAGGAAGAAGTTGAAAAGAATGCCTTTCGAAAAGTCGTGATTCTGTTTCGTGGCAACAGCGGGAACCAAATGTTCTGTGTAATAGTTTCTGGGGTCCAATAAGTACAAGCACTCACATAGACCGAGCCCAGTCAAGCTCTTCATCAATCCAATTTCGGTAGGAATCGTACCCGTAAGGTAGTTTTCGTCTTTCATCATGGATGTTGGAAATGACGGAAATATGCAAGTGAGAATCAGGAAGAAGTTGAAAAGAGTGCCTTTCGAAAAGTCGTGATTCTGTTTCGTGCCAACAGCGGGAACCAAATGTTCTGTGTAATAGTTTCTGGGGTCCAATAAGTACAAGCACTCACATAGACCGAGCCCAGTCAAGCTCTTCATCAATCCAATTTCGGTAGGAATCGTACCCGTAAGGTAGTTTTCGTCTTTCATCATGGATGTTGGAAATGACACAACAATGCAAGTGAGATCAGTGAGACGTTGAAAAGAGTGCCTTTCGAAAAGGCGTGATTCTGTTTCATGGGAACAGCAGGAAACCCAATGTTCTGTGTAATTGTTTCTTGCGCTCAATAAATACAAGCACTCACCTAGATATAGCGTAGTCAAGTTCTTCATCAATCCGAATTCGGTAGGAATGGGACCCGTAAGGGCGTTTTCGTCTTTCATCATGGATGTTGGAAATGACAGAAAAATGCAAGTGAGAATCAGTAAGAATGTGAAAAGAGTGCCTTTCGAAAAGGCGAAAAGGCTGACTTATCCATTATTGTTCGTACGTTCGAAACATTGTTTATCAAAAATGATACTAACCTGCATTAATATATGTGATATTCACAATATTGGCGATTGTCATATCCATATCAGGGTCAAGATAATTGATAAAGTCGTAAAAGTTTTGAGCTGTTGATGTTATAAGTTCCCCTTGCCGTGATAGCATGGCGGCTTATATGAGAGGTGAATTCCGACAGAACAAAAGTAAGGTTAGTGCATGTCTAGCCTCCAAGCTAGAAATTCAACATGTTGACGTACGTGGAATATCGGAAGTAGCGAGGGTCTGATTCTGCTGATCAGCGGTGGTGCTGAAAATGGTAAAGTACTCATTTCCCGTAACTCCGTCCAACTCTCCATACCCATGGTGAACGCTGTAATCTAGAGGAGTCTCATCACCATTAGTTGTGAAGTAAAATCTGCAACTGGAACCTTCTTTGACCATGGCGGGCTCTGTCCAATCGGCTTGCACTGTAGTTGCATGAGCCGAATGAATCGCAAACACCTCATAATATTCCTCTTGTTCGTCGGATTTGCAGTCGAGTTTTAGAACCGATCCAACTGGTATAGTGATACTGTGACTATCGATACGAATTGTGATAGGCATCAGATCTGGATCTGCACATTTTGGGTATGACTTCTGCCCTGTATCGTCAGTGAAACCACAGTTGTGTCCAATGCACGTCATGGAGCAACAATCCCCACCATCGTATTGATAATCAAAATTGTTCAAGAATTCGTCACATATTCCGTTACCGGGAAAGCCACCACAAGTTGTGTCGACGTCTACAATATTGTCAGCTTGAATGAAATACATATCATCAATAGGGGTATTGAACGATGTAAACCAGTCCTCTGCAATGGATGATTGAATATCGTATGTATCTGTCTTCGACGAGTGAGCAATTTCACTGCTCGTACCAAAAATTTCGCAAGGATTGCCTCTGCCCTCAAAGATCAACCATCGTCGTTCGTCTAAGCAATACCCCATTGTTGCACTCTCCATATTGCTGACATCTCCCACATAGTCGTAACGCCTTGTTGTTGAGTCCCATGTATCCAAGTGGTAGCAACCGCTGTAGAAGGATCTTTCATCATTGAATTGCACGCGTACCGTTTGAGTGACCCAAATATCGATGTTGTCCTGTGCAATCATGACACCAGCAGTTGCCATGTAAAGAACAATGGAGATGAAGGCAATCCCGTACTTGTATCTCTTGTGCTTTGCATTTTTTGAAATGGGATTCGGAAGATCTTCCCCTTTGATAGAATGTACTGCTTCTTCAATTGATGGACCGTACTTGCCATTTTCCGCCTGCTGAAACGCGTTGTCATCAAGCTCTGAAATGAAATTAGTCGCTGTGAAATTCAGAATGATCTCAATAACATCTGTCGATGTCATTACCAGCACGAAGACACTTAGAGTCGACAATAAGCCCTGTACAAACTGTAGAGTGCAAGCGAAACGAAGACGCTTCAATTTTCCATCTGTGTCTTGTTGTCCAAATCTCGGAAACAGCCGAACAGATTCAGTGACGTCCTTTAGAATGGGACTAGGAAATAGAACGTATACCATGAGTGATACAATTTGAGTCGCTCGAACGATCGCACTGCAATTCGAAGGGAAAATTCCACCACCCCACCATTCCCCGTCTTTGAATCCAATATTAAAACCTCCTGGATTGTCCACTTCTCCTGTCGTTCGAAATTTCGGAATACTAACATTTGCTGCCATCAAAAATAGGAGAGTAAATTGAAAGAGAGAAACGAAGAGGCCAAAGCAGAATAACTTGGTATCCCTGATCGGATCATAGAACGCCAAAAACGAGTACGTATTGGACGGATATTTCTCTTGAATTGTGCTTGTGTTGGGAGCATTGGTAGTAGAGACAACAGGGCCGTTACTGCTACTGTCGCCTTCTCGATTCGCTCGATGAGCCTTCTGGAGCAACCACATAGTAAGCAAAAATAGCGCCAGTGCGGATGCAGCCATGAGGCTTGGGATGTACAATATGGATGGATCAGTGATATGAGTCACTCCCAAGCAAATTGCTGTCAAAATTCCAACTGCAACCAAAGAACACCCGCACCACCTGTAACGCCGCTTGATCGGCAAATAAAAAAATTCCAGTACAATGGGGATGGAACCAAACGCGAGGGTAAAGTGAATTGGCAACCCTTTGAAGACCCCCTGGCTGGATAGAAAAGGACCGACAATCATTGCCAAACAAAACACTGCCAAAATTGCAACCAAAGGCGGGCCATCGTCGTCGTTCTTATTGCCGTTGTTTTCGTTGCTGTTGTTCTGGTTGCCGGTGTTTTCGTTGCCGGTGTTTTCGTTGCTGTTGTTTGCGTTGCTGAGGCGGATCGAGGACGACCGAGATAGATTGGGGTCCAACCCGGCCGTATCATTCAAGCCTTCCATGTCACCGCTAGCCTTGGAGGATCGACTTTTCTCGCTTCCATTTTCGTTGTCTTCGGCCATGCTTGCTTCCAAGTCGTTTTGTTCTTCGGCTCTTCTCCCATCCTCGGAGCCCGTGTGAACGACTTGACCGTCGGAACCGATGGATTTTGCGTCGTTCGGAGTTTCCGTTTTCAAAATGTTCATGGTTTTGGACCTGAAAAGATTGGAATGCATTGGCTGTGAGACGATACGATCGGAAATTTTGAGAACAACATGTAGCACACAATTAGCTCAACCATTGTCGTCGTCGCCTCTACTTTTCTGATCTATATGCCACAACACACGTACCTACTGCTGCTTAATCAACTGGTCTCGTGAAATCCAACTTTTTGTTTTGTTCTTCGTATCTTGCCTACAGCTACTATATCGGTAGACTTTGGATAGTGACAGGACGACCAGAATTTTGTCGTGAGAAGCAGAGTGGGTATATTTTCAGCACCATTGTCGTATTTTTCTGTTTTCTACTCTGAACGGATAGCCACAAGTGTCGGAAACAAACGATTGTAGAAAGCCCTGGCCAAGGGGATTGTGCGGGCCTGTCGAAGAACCCCGCTTGCTATGCTGGGAACCCCCTGGCCGCTGCCCGAATGCAAAGGCATTTTGTCCCAACCCACGAGGTTTGTCGTCATTTGCATTTCATACGTACCTACTGCTCTACGGTAATTTCGAAATTACAAGAACGAAGTTTGATGTTCGTCTCGTACCTCTACTGTACTTTATCGAAATCCTTCCTACAGGTAAGAGGACAATACGATGTACCGTAATTTGCAATTGGAAGGTTCTGAGTTGCGCGATTTTTTTCATCGGAAAAGGGCGTCAGACAGTATCATGTACGCATATTCATAGCTGATCATCAGAGTTTCTTAAGTACCGGGTGGCTTGTTGTCCAACAAGATGAATACATATAAATGGTTGCAAATGGATATTTCTTTTCGCATTAATAATAATATTATTATTGATGAATCTCAGACTTTTCACGATTAAACCGAGTTTCTTAAGTAGCGTTGTCACTGATTGACCAATCAGATGAATTGGACTGCTGGCGAACAGACGGACTCAAAAGGGGCGACAGGAATACTGTATAGTAGTAGATACCATACATACCCTCGTACATGTGGAGAAGTGTTCTCATCACCAAGATGACACAAAAAAATTTAATCTTTGACGTGAAAACTGCTTCCGCGTCAATCTCAACTTCAAAAAGTAGAAGTAGCAATCATGGAAGCACTATACCGGATGGAACTTCTCGGCAATCCCAGCTACAACCACCAAACCAGTATGGTTTCTGGTCAATTTGGATTTGTTCTGTCGGTTGGGATTATCTCTTTTGGCTCCGAATACTTAGCAAAGCCATGTCACGACGAAATGAAAATCCCGACGTTTCGCGACGCAACTTCTCTTGGTACCGTCACGAATTGGCAAAAGGCCGATTTCTCGAGTCAATGCTCAAATTGAGTGATTACCGTATGTATATTGTAAATGGAGGCCTCGTCGCTGAGATATACCAGCGCAAATGAAAAATGGACCAATCCGCCACGATTGGACGCGCTGCAACTCGCGTTGATATTTTCTCCGCATCCATCAGTAGTTAGCAAGCAAACGCTGACCTATGTGTCCGTCCGCACGAACACCTCCAGGTTGTGTGATCGCTTCTATCGTCTTGTAGGTCTCGTTTCCCTCGTCTATTTCGTATTCTTGTTTTTCACCCAGATTCTTATTGATTGCTGGTTGCCGTTCTTTGGCTGTCTACAACAAATTTGTCAATCTGCATTCGTCGTTGCTCTTTGTTCGATTCGATCACTTCCAGTACTGGTGCCCTTGAAAGCCCTGTACAATATCGTCTCTAGATATGACTCGTATTTCGTACCTAGATCTTATCTCCTTGCATTGTGATCGTCGTTGTTGAAGTGCAGTGAAGTTGCCATTGCGGTCGGCATTGTTCTGTTGTCAATCTTGTCCGCTTGAGCTTAACTCGATCAAAATTCGATTTGTTCTTGCATGATTGATTGATCGGTTCAATCGCGACCAAAGTAGGCTTGCGAGTCCAATGAACAGGCCCATGAGAATTTCCTCGGATTTTCAGTGCTGAAATGTGAATGCGCGCGACTATGGATTGGTGGGACAAGATGATCCCAAGGAAGATAAGACTTTGCATGCTGAATGCTTTCTCATCGTGTTACTCGGTCTCACAAAATATACAAACGCAACAATAGCGCAAATCTGCTGGCTCGCAAAAAGATCAGCTCATTGATGAAACAGAACTATGTTCTAACTCTACAACGAAGACCGTAAGGAACAATCACACGTTTTATAATTTACTAGGGACAACCCTCACAATAAAGGCCCAGCTCCAGCACCTCACTGGGAGTGGAACCACTCAAGTTATTCCAGTCTTTCAGAATCGTCGACAAGAAGAAATAAACAAAAAGGATTTTGGAGAGACGCGTTGTTGAGAGCGAATTTCCAACGCGAAAAAATAATAGAGAATAGTTTTCATTCCAACTGCCTTGGGTCCAAGTACAAGCACTCACATAGATATAGCTCAGTCAAGCTTGTCAACAATCCTAATTCGGTAGGAATGGTACCCGTAAGGGCGTTCCCGTCTTTCATCACGGATGTTGGAAATGACAGAAAAATGCAAGTGAGATCAGTAAGAAGTTGAAAAGAGTGCCTTTCGAAAAGGCATGGTTCTGTTTCGTGGCAAAAGCAGGAAACCCAATGTCCTGTGCAATATTGTCTTGCGTTCCATAAATACAAGCACTCACCTAGACTGAGAAACGTCAAGCTTGTCGTCAATCCTAATTCGGTAGGAATGGTACCCGTGATGTCGTTATAAGCTTTCATCAGGGACATTGGAAATGGCAGAAAAATGCAAGTGAGATCAGTCAGAAGTTGAAAAGAGTGCCTTTTGAAAAAAATTGATTCTGTTTCGTGGCAACAGCGGGATCCCAATATCGAGTGTAATATGGTCTCGCGTTCAACAAGTACAAGCACTCACATAGCGACAGTACAGTCAAGTTCTTCATCAATCCAAATTCGGTAGGAATGGTACCCGTAAGGTCGTTACGGGCTTTCATCATCGATGTTGAAAAGGACAGAAAAAGGCAAATGAGATCAGTCAGAAGTTGAAAAGAGTGCCTTTCGAAAAGGCTTGATTCTGTTTCGTGACAACAGCGGGAACCAAATATCCAGTGTAATAGCGTCTTGGTCACATAAGTACAAGCACTCACTTAGCCAGAGACTCTTCAAGCTTGTCATCATTCCAAATTCGGTAGGAATAGTCCCCGTAAGGTCGTTTTCGGCTTTCATCATGGATGTTGGAAATAACAGAAAAATGCAAGTGAGATCAGTGAGACGTTGAAAGGAGTGCTTTTCGAAAAGGCTTGAATCAGCGCTTACTAATTTCGAGATATTCCAAGTTTGGTAGATGCTCAAGATTTTTTCTTCGAATGGTTTCATTGAAAAGTATCGTTTCGAAGAATGTAGTGAAGAGCACGGGATTTGGTGTCGTCAGTTTCCCGTCTTTCGATAGAAGTATGGCTTTTGCGAATGCACAATGAATGGTTAGGGTAAGGGTGATGGAAATAGAATTCATTCATCCAACGTAGAGTTTGACTTACGAGGAATCTCAAAAGAAGCGATGGTCTGATCTTGCCTCTGAAGATTGGCGGTTGTAGTAAAGATACTAAACGCTTCGTTCCCAACAACACCCCGAAAGTTGTTGAATCCATGGTAAACACTGTAGTCGAGAGGAGTTATGGTTCCGTCATCATCTGAAAGGTAAAACGTGCAGTTAGACCCTTTTTCGACCATAAAAGGCTCAGTCCAATTTGCTTGTATTGTAACTGCATAATTCGCAAGCACGTCATAATTTTTTTCGTTGGAGATGCAGTCAAGTTTCAGAACTCCTGGTACATCAACGTCACTATCGATACGAACTGTGAAGGGCGTCATACTTGGATCGATACAATTTGGGTATGACTTCTGCCCTGTATCGTCAGTGAAACCGCAACCGTCTCCGATGCACGTAGTGGCGCAACAATCCCCGCCATCGTATTGAACATCAAAATTGTTCAAGAATTCGTCACATTTGCCATCGCCCGGAAAGGCACTGCAGCTTTCTTTTAAATTTTCAAGCTGAATGAAATACATATCATCAATAGGGTTATTGAACGGTGAAAACCAGTCAGTTTCAATCGATGATTGAATATCGTATGTATCTGTCTTTGCTGAGTGCGCTATTTCCTCTTCTCGACCAAATGCATCGCAAGGAATACCTCTACCCTCAAAGATCAACCATCGTCGTTCGTCTAAGCAATACCCAATTGTTGCACGCTCCATATTGTTGCCATCTCCCACATAGTCGTAACGCCTTGTTGTTGAGTTCCATGTATCCATATGGTAGCAACCGCTGTAGGAGGATCTTTCATCATTGAATTGCACGCGCACTGTCGGAGTGACCCAAATATCGATGTTGTCCTGTGCGACCATTACACCAGCAGTTGCCATGTAAAGAACAATGGAGATGAAGGCAATCCCGTATTTGTATCTCTTGTGCTTTGCATTTTTCGAAATGGGATTCGGAAGATCTTCCCCTTTGATAGAATGTACTGCTTCTTCAATTATTGGACCGTACTTGCCCTTTTCGGCTTGCTCAAAGGCGTTGTCATCAAGCTCTGAAATGAAATTAGTCGCTGTGAAATTCAGAATGATTTCAATCACATCTGTCGATGTCATCACCAGCACGAAGACACTTAGAGTCGACAGCAAGCCCTGTAGAAACTGTAGAGTGCAAGCGAAACGAAGACGCTTCAATTTGCCATCTGGGTCTTGTTGTCTGAATCTCGGAAACAGCCGAACAGATTCAGTGACGTCCTTTAGAATGGGACTAGGAAATAGAACGTATGCCATGAGTGATGCACTCTGAGTCGCTCGAACGATCGCACTGCAATTCGAAGGGAAAATTCCGCCACCCCACCATTCCCTGTCTTTGGATTCAATATTAAAACCTCCTGGATTGTCCACTTCTCCTGTCGTTCGAAATTTCGGAACAATAACATTTGCTGCCATCAAAAATAGCAGGGCAAATTGAAAGAGAGAGATGAAGAGGCCAAAACAGAATAACTTGGTGTCCCTGATCGGACCATAGAATGCCATAAACGAGTACGTATTGGACGGATATTTCTCTTGAATTGTGCTTGTATTACCACCGTTGATAGTAGAGACAGCAGGGCCGTTGCTGCTACTATCGTCTTCTTGATTCGCTTGATGAGCGTTCTTGAGCAACCACATAGCAAGCAAAAATAGTATAACTTCGAATGTACTTATGAGAAAGGCTTTTGGATCGTCAACTAGAAAAAAGAAGATCAACATTCCGAAACACAATACTGCCGAAATAGCAACCAAAACCAAAGGGGCGTTGTTGCTGCTACTGCTTCCTTGATTCGCTCGATAGACATTCCAGACCAAACACATAATCAGTGAACATAGTATCAGTCCGAATGCGATCGCAACACCCAATCCAGCATACCAGTACAATCGCGGAGAAATGTAGATAGTGATATCCACACACAGTACTGCCAAAATTGGAACCAAAGCCATAGGGGAGTATAGCATTCCTTGATTCGCTCGATAAGCCTTCCAGACCAAACACATCGTAAGTAAAAATAGTATCACGCCGAATGCGATCGCACCACCCAATCCAGTATACCAGTTCACTTGCAAAGAAGCGACGATAGTGATTCCCAAACACGGTACTGCCGAAATCGCAACCAAAGCCATAGGGGTGTCACCGCTTCCTTGATTCGCTCGATAGACATTCCAGACCAGCCGCATATCCAGTGAACATAGTATCACGCCGTATGCGATCGCACCACCCAATCCAATATACCAGGACGCTTGCCAAGAAGCGAAGGCAGTGAATCCCAAACACGGTACTGCCAAAAGTGGAACCAAAGCCATAGGGGTGGTGCTGTTGCCACCGCTTCCTTGATTCGCTCTATAAGCCTTCCAGAGCAACCACATCGTAAGTAAAAATAGTAGCACGCCGAATGCAATCGTGACGTCTTTACTCCACCATACCAAATAATTGGCGATGAAAATCATTGCCGAACACAATACTGCCATAATTGCAACCAACTCAGCGTCATTGCAAAACCCGCTACAATTCCAACGCATAGACCACCTGATAAGCAAGAGAACAAGAACGACTCCGAGTGGGATTGCAGCATACGCAAAGGCAAGGTGAACCGATAGGGCTTTGAAGAACAACTGGCTGGAAAGATAAGGGATGGCAATCATTCCCAAACAAAATACTGCCAAAATATCAACCAAAGGCGGGCCATCGTCGTCGTTCTTATTGCCGCTGTTTTCGTTGCTGTTGTTCTGGTTGCCGGTGTTTGCGTTGGTGCTGTTTGCGTTGCTGAGGCGGATCGAGGACGACCGAGATAGATTGGGGTCCAACCCGGCCTTATCATTCAAGCCTTCCATGTTACCGCTAGCCTTGGAAGATCGACTTTTCTCGCTTCCATTTTCGTCGTCTTGGGCCATGCTTGCCTCCAAGTCGTTTTGTTCTTCGGCTCTTCTGCCATCCTCGGAGCCCGTATGAACGACTCGACCGTCGAAACCGATGGACTTTGCCTTGTTCGGAGTTTCTGTTTTCAAAATGTTCATGGTTTCGGACCTTCGGCTCTGGTTGTATGAGATAGTATTGAGAATAATCGTATTCTTATGGAGATAAGAAAGAAGTCTCACGGAGAAAAGATTTTGCGGAAAAAATTCGTAACTGAACGTTGAGGAAGCTGGACTTAGCACGACGAGAAAGCAGTGTGATTCTTCAACAACAAATGCCTCGAAGTATTCTGGAAGCAGTTGAAAGTTCAAGGTGGATTCAAGGAAAATTGCTCTCAGAACTGTTGGTCTTGACCATGATGATAAGTCGCAGAATTTTAGGGACGTATTGCCAAACTTCTATGCAGTACGTAGCAGTGCACAAGAATTTCATCCATAGTAATCCGCATTTTGTAAACTCGGATAGAGAACAAGACCATCGGAAATCCACGATCTGAGAGACTTAGGGATCTTGGAAAGAAATGTCTTGAAACAAAAAAGAAAGTTCCAAATTCTTACTTACTTATAAATTGATTGCAATCCTGCATTTCGAGCAATAAGTAGATTTTTTTCCCTTTTATGTTAACGATTTTCTTTGTGGGGATATCTTGGGGATGATTTTGAATTGCGCGACAGTTTCGACGACTTATGAGTTTTCATTCTCTTATGCGTCCCATGTGCTATAAGAAGAAACACTACGTCACTCGATCAAAAACTTTGATAGCCCGTAATCCGTTTCCTGTATGTAGCTCCGAAAGCTATTGCAGAGGACCAAATTTGAGGGAAAATAATTGTGGGTGTGCAATAATTTCACTGTGGGGCCCTCTTTCCCCTCGATTTCACAATCAATTTTTCTTGAGCGACGGACAGACAACGATGTTTCGACGGAAGAACAGACGGCCGTGATCGGCTTTGGGAAACAAGAGTTCCATTATGGTGAGACAGCATAACCATAGTACTAAATAAGCGATGGAGGCAAGGTATGGAACACAAAAACTTTCTAGTGCACACTAGTATTGTTGTATGTGTTCGTCAAGTCGCAACCACGAGTACAGTAGATAGAGCGAGACTTGCTTTTACGGAAGCATCTGACGGAAACGGAACCGATTCCCGTTCCGTCTGCTCGTCGAAATTATTTTGAGCAGGGTCGCGTCGGTTGGAATCCCGAGTGGATTTTTCTTCTTTACCGGCATTCGTAATTTCCAAGGAAGGGTGGTAGCAAACAACAAAAACTAGACGTCTGTTGACCGGAGTATGCTTGAAGTATTTGGTCGTCAAGACGAACAAATGTTACACCACATTTTGGGGCCAGCTGCTGAATTTTCTCCATGACCTAGAAGGTCAAATTTCAACACCACCGAGTAACGAAAGGGATGGCTACGGTTCTATTGTCACGCGTCATATTTCAATTGGAGATTTATCTCATGGACTTTACCATGGTGGATGGTTGTCTGGGTTGGAAAATTGGTGATTTTTTGTTCCGCACAAAGGGAATTCTAGGATTCAACCAAAAAATTCTGAAATCCTGCCTTGACGCGCAGAAATCAGTTTAACTTCAAATTTGGGGATAGATTCATTCATTCTGGCGCGCAATTTCAGTTTTCTTCCCTTTTTGAAAGTTTCATAACATCATAATATTATCACCAAAAAGTGCATCATGCCTTTGTCGTCACCCGGCTCCAAGAACCAAAATTTTGGTGACTCTGGAGGTGCGACGAATGATGTATTGGCTTGGATCGCACGGTTGCCAATTTTCCTGGTGGTGGTCGTCGTCATAGTTTCCAACCCGTTCGGAATCCAAGCATTCCCGATGGCAGGAGATCTTGGGAACAACAACAACATCAACACCAACACCAACAACGACTCCAGATTTAACGCTATTCATCCAATTCGATCCGCAATGAATCCATCCACAACAGTCTTGTTGTCTACAGCAAAATCTGCCACTGCCACTACATCCTTTCGAGACTACCTCGACGATCGAATCAGCGAGGGCATAATCGACGAGGATCTTGCCAGCGTACTTTTGGGCGTTGCCAAGAGCTGTGCCGAGGTTTCGAGGCTATTGAAAACCCACACACTCGATCAAACCAACCACGGGATGGTCACTGCCATCAACGTCCAGGGGGAACAACAAAAGGGAATGGACGTGGTGGCCAACGATGTGTTTGTCCAAACCCTGTCATCGGTTGATGCCGTCGTGGCCATGGCCTCAGAGGAGGAAGAAGCAGTGATATACACCACTAACGACAACAATAATCTTGATGGCTACGAAATTGCATTTGATCCCCTGGATGGATCGGGAAATCTGGACACAAACCTTCCAACGGGATCGATTTTTGGAATTGCCACTAGCCACGAAAATGCCTTTTCGCGACAAGGATCGCATCTAGTGGCATCGGGATATGCCCTCTACTCGTCCTCTACGGAGCTCATAATATCGATTGGAATCCACCAACCCGTGGTTGGATTCACGCTGACGGCAGACAATGACGACTTTGTCCTCTCCCGAACCAACATTCGGTGCCCGGCCCACGGGCCCTATTACTCCCTGAACGAGGCCCGAGAGCCCGATTGGCCAGACGGCCTGCGGCGATGGATTCACGATGCCAAGCGGGGAAAGACCACCACCGGCAAGATTTATTCGTCCCGGTATGTCTGCAGCCTCTGTGCGGATTTCCATCGGACCCTGTTGCAGGGCGGATGGGCGGGAAATCCCCGTCCGCATTTGCGATTGTTGTACGAGGCGGCACCGCTGGCATTTTTGATCGAATCGGCGGGGGGAAAGGGATCGGATGGAAGCAAGAGCCTGCTGGATATATGTCCAAAAGGCCTCCACGATCGAGTGTGTGTCTTTTTGGGAAGCAGAAATGATATTGATGACCTCGAAAGCTATGGGGATGTCCCACAGGTGAAAGCAAAACGATACGAGGCGTAACAAATTGTTATAGTATAGTCAAAATAGGATGCCATCTACGTGTAGTAAATGAAATACGACATGGTAACTCTTGGCATTGCAAAAAGATCTTCGAACCACTTTTGTAGCGTCCTTTCAAAGTTTAGATTTTCACAGTATTTTTCGGTTTGCTGCTTGATTCGTAGAGTGGACGTTGATTCTGGATGTTTTCAAAATTCCCGTCAATCAATCGATTGTAATTTCTTCGCTTCGCTGATGATATGCTTTCTTGCATGAAAATTGTGTCTTTGATTGGAAAATGATCGAGCTCAATCATTTCTGGATGGATGATTTGATCACTCAGAGAATGGAATCGTTTTGTCATATTCCAAACGTTCATCATTTCCGTCATTTCGAGTGTCTGTTTGGCGTCGTCAGCTGTTTGTCCCCCGGTAGAGTCGTTGTTGTTGCTGCTGAATTTGTCCCCCGTTGCGAAAATTCCCCGCTCTAGCTTTTTGAATGATTCTCTTTTTACATTCATATTCTTCAGTATTCTTCTTTTGTTACGGCCTCGTGGTCATGAGTTTCATGAGAATTTCCGACAAAATATTCGAGGGCAAATGCTTGAGGGAATCGGCAATCTCGTCGTGGGAATCGAAACATTCCTGAAAGGCATCAAAGTCGTTTCCAATGCTTTCGACACATCGCCGCTGCAAGCTGGTGAGCTGGTTGGCCCGCCGGGGTGTTTTGGTGCTTTCCAAAAAGGTCGATTCCATCGATAGTAGCTTGGGTGTGGCCGAAACGTCGATATACGGGAGGCTCTCTTCGGAGGTCAATCGGGAAAAGAGAGTTTGCGTCATGATTTCCTCGTTTTTCGCGGCACAGATACAGGCCGCCTTGCTCCAGTATCGGCTCTGTGACACGACGAGTTCGCCCGTATATTTTTTGGGTTCCTTTCGTCGTGCCTCGTTGAGCTGCTTGCTGCTAATACTCAGAATATCCGCCATGAATTTGGGAGGTACCATGGCACTCAGCTCGGGCTTGACGGTGATCATCTGTCCAATCTTGGCCTTGCAAATCGTCAACAGCTTGTCGGCCTTGACCTTGGTGGCGGCCGTCAGAAATTCTCCCAGATTCTTGAGGGATAAATTTTTCATGTAGAATTCCCCAATCGCCTTTTGCAGAGCCTGGACTTCCAATCCTTCGGCCACCTTGAAGACGTTGCACGATCGATCGGCGGACATGCGCTGTTTTGTTTCGTTGGTATAATACATAAAATCCAACACCATGGGCACCGAACGTGCCTGCGATTCTGTTGGAAGCTTGAGACGGGTGATTTCCTTCTTTTCCTTTTTGGTTTTGTTGCTATTAGTAGAATTGATGAGCTCCTTGAGCTCCAATTCCGTTTGGTTGCTCGCATCAAAATCGACAAACTCCTGGACTTCGGCCCGCATGATATCCTTGAGCAAAAAATTGCTCTTGCGGTGTCCAAAGCCCACCACGTTCCGGTGCACGTGATAGACATCGATGCGTCGTTTTTGGTTGGAATCCCGGTACACCACGTGCAGCGTCCAGTCGCTAAAGGATTCTTTGGGATCGGACTTCCAGCTGACCCGCTTGGAGCCATCGTAATTGCTGTGTTTGGAATGGTTGCTCTTGGCCGACCCCTGGGCGGACGGGGTGGACGTGTGGATGCTGGACAGGCGTCGTGGAGCGGGATTGACCGCAATGGACCTCTCCGGGTGGTTGCTGTGGCTGCTGTTGCTGCTGCTATTGTGCTGAGAAGAATTCTGTTCGACGGATGGTTTCGGACGGCTTTCGTGCTGGTGTTGTCGTTGTCGTCCGTGTTTGCTATTGCTATTGCTTCGGCTTCGTTGTTGTTTTCCGTGTCGACTTCGGTTGTTTCGAGACTTGCTGTTGTTGTTGTTTCCCGAATTTTCCGATCTTGACAGAGACCGACTCCGTCGATTGTATTCTTGTCGTATTTTTCGTTCGATATACCCGTCGTCGCCTTCTTGTTTGTGGTTGTGCAGAGCGGGAATTTTGATGGATTTGTGGGTCGATTTGTTGCTTCCGGCGCTCATGGGATGTTTTTGTTGTTGTATAGCTTGTTGTTGTATAGCTTGTTGTTGTTGTTGTTGGTGTTTTTCGATTTTGAGGTCGTTTGGTGACAAGCTGATATCCTCGGATTCGGAAGGAGGTGGTGGTATTGATTCTATCGAATTCATTCGGTCGGGCTGGTTGTTTTGGTTTTGTGGATTCGTCGTCGATGGTTGTTTTCTTGTGTCGTTTTCTGCGTCAAAGGATTGTCGTTTTCTTCGCACCGACACGGGAGCAACATCCCTACTGCCGATTGTTTTGGGCCCGGATTGCGATGGTGATTTGAGATATCGATTCGAAGATGACGCTGCGGCAGATTCCATGTGTCGATTGGACGCTGGGGCAAACAAGTCTTGATTCGAGAGTGTCACTTCGGTATAATCTTCTTCTCGATATTCTTCCACCAATTCTTCGTATTCGGCCGGACCTGCATCGTAAAATTCCTCTTCCTCTTCTTCTTCGGAAGACGAGGACGACGAGGACGTCTCGTCCTCGGTCATGGCACGATTCGATTCGATCGAAACTTCCACCTCGCTATAGCTGCTTTCCCAGTCGTCACCGCTGCTGTTTTGGGGAGTGGATTCCATGACAACTATGGATCTACTTGCCCCTTCTTTCACGTCGGGTGCCATCTCTCCGAAGAGTTGTTTGTTGGGTGACTGCTACTACTACTTGGAGCATCAATTGTCGTCATCCATATACTAGTTGTGTAACTTGCTGAGGAAATCGGTGCGCGACTCTTGTCTCCTACAATATATATCATATATAAATTTCTTGCGTTGTTCGACCGAAAGCCGAATAAAGTACACAATACTCCATATCGTACGAACGAGCACAACCAAAAATCAGAATCTACGGTACCAATGGAAATTGTCCGTTATGGCCCCATTTCAAACACGCAATGATATAGCGCTCAAAATCGGTTCCACCCAAGGATTATTGGTAGCGAGTCTCAGAGAAACCAAACTTTGCTTTTTTGGTTATACAAAATTTGAAATTGGCGTGCATCCTCGACATGGCAATTCCGTTGAGACGAGAGGAAAAGTACCAAAATTGGGTAGGCTTATTTTAGAGTTTCATCGAGCTATAGTGAAAAGCGGGTCGACTCTGGCGAACCGTGCAAGAACTATGGAATGTCAATCATTATTATTGACATTGGATTCGTCGAGCAGACCGACCTCTGGAATGGAAAAGAAGCCAACTTTATGTTTTCGGGATCGATGCAAGTGGAAGTCCAATCGATCCAGCAACTATGAAGTATTCGAAAAAAAAAAGACTCATTCATCTATTCGATTGATGTGCACTCTAGAGCTTGTGGTAATGAAATGTAAAAACAGACCTGATTGGTTGTAATGAAAGATGTTTGGTATTGTTGAGAAAAATCGCCTTCGTTGAACGAGGCATGCGGAATAGAACATCATTCTTTCATCGCGAGCATTGTTCGAGTTCCTCTTTCTGAAATCGATTGACTTCTACCCCCACGTTGTAGACTCGTTCGATGGCACGCAATGCCGGAATCTTGGAACGAAGGTCGTCCCGAAAGGTTTCATTCTTCAAAAAGAGTTCCTGGCACCTTGGCTTTTCCCGGGTCCAGTGCGATTTGTGATTCGCAAGCTTGCTGTCCGGATCAAAGGTGGTGGTTTCGAAATCGATGTAATCGATGCGTTTGTGTAGCATGTCGTAAAAGGAAGCGCTCTCGTGGAGCAAGCCCACGACGCTAAAGGAATTTCGCAGATTCGAAATGGCCTGGGCCTCGATTCCCTCGAGACTCATCATGTTGTTTTCAAACCGTGTTTCGCAATCGGATCCGCACAAATAAATGAGGTACTGGTACGAATACAACTCGATCCAGCTCATGGTTGGATTTTCGGGCGCAGAAACATCAGTGTCCTGGCAGGAAGACGAAAAAAAGAGTCTTTGGTCCCAAAAGAATTTGGAAATGAGCCACGAAAAGGGTTCGCGGATCATGGTGACGCGATGCAATGGCATGGATGCGTAAATTGGTGCATAGTTGTTGTCATCCACAAAGTTGCTCTTGCTTTCTTCCATTGTTGTTGGTGTTTGGTCCTTCCAAAAACCCCGGAAAAAGCTATCCGCGGCTTGCCCGAGAGGATTGGAGCAATTGATGAATCGACTTTGGGTCACTTCCGACTCCCACTCATTGTTGTGATAGGATGGGCGATGGTATTGGGTTTCGTCCGAAGCGTGGCCTTTGTATCCATTGGGACACCATTTGGGGCTGTTTTCGTCGTCTTGCTTTATTTCTTCCGAATAGCGTTGAGTCAACGACGCATCGTTCAGTTGTTTCAAAACCTGTTTTGCCCGGTGGTTTCGATCGCTCAGGAGGGCTTGCCAGTACTTTTCGAGCTCATCGTTTGCTTTGTTCTGTTTCCACGGAGTGTTGTCCCACCAGTTTTCCTTGAGATATCGCGGAGGAAGCCAATTCAGTTCGGATCCAAGTTTGTTGTGCCCCACATACACCGTGTCGCAAGTGTGACTTGGGTCGGGTGGATCGATCAGCATGGCAGACGCCTTGGCTTTCTCCTTTTCTCCAAGATTCTTGGTATAGTAGTGGGTTTCGAGGTAGTATTCATCGTTGCATTGCAAACAACTGCTCGGTTTGTAAAAGTTAGCACTACGGGTGCGGTGGCTGTTCGGACAGGCAATGGCCATTCCAAAGGGTGTCGTGGCATTGCAAAAGACGTCTCCCTCGAAGGATTTCTTTTTATCCGCCAACCGTGTTGTGTGGTTGTTTCTAGGAATCACGACGTTTGCATTCTTGCTGTTGCAGAACTTTCCCCTTCGAAATGTTTCGTTCCCGCTTTCCATGGCGATTGGATAATAATGATTGTCCTGATCGGGCGAGTGCCAGTCCTTCCGCGTAAAGTTTTGGGCAGAAGCCGCAAGACGCTGCCGAATTTCACCTCCGCCAGCTTTGCCAATGTGAACAAATATCAGAGGAGTCTCTTTTCGATAGCATCCCCACTTTCGAATGGATGTGTCGTCGACGGTTGGTGTTTGGCCCAGGGTTGTTGGTGCCACAAGCTCATCGTAAAAAGTCCCGCCCGATCCGTTTTGGAGAGCAAAGAGTTGGTTGGGAGAAAATGTGGTAAACTCTCGAATCACAGATAGAGCCACGATAATCAGAATCGTGACGGTAGAACCTCTGAGATAGAAATTTCGTCGTCCATGGGATGGTGCATTGTCGGTAGAACCCCCTTTTCCCGATTTCGATTTCGATTCTGATACTGTTTTCATCTCTGCGAAATAGCAAGTCAAACACAGGTTTTGCAATGGATCACTAGATCAAAATTTATTTTGCATTGGCAGAGTCTGCCCCCGTGTACGTAGCTCAAAGAAACAATATGCCACTTGCTTGTCAGTTCTTCTGGAAGGAGAGTTGTTGTCTCTTTCATCTACCGTACTTCCTATTTCATAATTTCGGAGTCATTCCGGTTGTGCATCATAATTTTTTTATTAGAGCAAAAAATTTGAAAATGGTGGTGATACTCAGTACTGTAACAACGTCGTTCAGGTCTACGTGAGCAGAGAGCCGTTATTTTAAACATACCGGAACGGTCTGGCGCCCTAAATCCTGCACGTAAGGTTTCCCCGGTCAGATCCGTGACTTGATTGAGTCCCAAGATTGCACCAATAGCCGGAAGAGAAGCAGAAATAATATTGTTCTCATACCATACTTCTTTTCTATTCTATTGTTATTGTTGTTGAATCACATCGTTTCACAACCTTCCTAACAAAAACAAAATCATGAATAACTTTTTTTGAATTAAAAAAATATCGTTCGTTCGAACTTTTGGCGCATAATATACACGAACGTTTGTCTATGGTGAATGTTGTTGTGGGTTTCGAATAATCGATGGTTGCCCTTATTGTTTGAAACAAGTCACATTTTGTGTGCTGGGCAAACAATGTGTATGCCACAAGCATTCCGTTCCCACTAACTATCATTATCGTTCCTTCACTTGCGCGATCGCAGACGATCCCGGAGCTTGACTCCGGATGGCCCCGAGTCTTTGGGTTTGATCAAAAGGTACAATGCCGTCAGAACGAAAAATCCCAAAAAGACGTACACGAAAATCTTGTTGGTGAACCAAAAGCCAAAAAACTTGAGGTTCTCAATCTGCACGTTAAAGATCTGGTTGATCGTCGAGTCGCGGGCGTAATCCGAAAAGGCCTGGGCGGAAAACTGAACCACCGGCAGAGCGCAGAGCAACACCAAACCGACGTTGAACAAGAAGGAGCTCATGTAGGTCTTTCCAAGAATCATCGGGTGGAGCTGGATGCAGGCAACCCGCAGACCAAACTTGAAACATCCCGTCATGGCCGCAAAGAGCAAATAAATCGTAAAAAGAGCCACACTCAATACCCCAAAGAGAGAAAACCACTTGTCAAACCAGGCAAAGTAGCTGTTCAAAAAGGGATACCAGGGTTCTGGCGGAAAAATGTACACGACAATGTGGACGATCCACACAATGGAAATGACAATCGAACAGATTCCCAAAAAGAGCGATATGTACGGCTTGAGCGGATTGTAGCTGTCATAGCTCGACGTGCACGCCTTGAAATCGTCCACGTCCTTTTCCAGCAAAAAGACACCCTGCTTGAATTCGAGCAGGGCCTGTCGCTCCACACGGGCCTCCTTGCGTTTTGCCGCATTCATATAATCTCCAATGCCTCCGACCTTGCCCATGCCCGGATTGTTCTCGCGCTCAATCTTGATCAATTCGCCAATGTCCACCAGCTCGTTGACTCTGTCCCGCAAGTTCTTTTGGGCCTCGGCATATTCCATTGCGTCCATGTGTTTGGGCCGGTTCTTGAAAATCAACAACAAATCCAGTGGCATGGAGGCCATTCCGATGCCACCAAAGACACTAAAGAGGAACCATCCCAGCCAGGCCATGAGCGCCGCAAAAAAGGTCGAGATGCTCACCTGCATGACGAGTTCCACGGTTGTTGCCTCTTTTACGGCCGCGGCGTATGCGGCATCTCCAGAACCCATGTCCACGAGCTGGTTGCTGTTAAAAGTGTTGTATCGTTCCGGTTGGATTGTAAATGTCACATTCATCGACGAGGCTGCCACCAAATCGTCTCCGACAATGTCCGCCACCGGAATTTGCGTGTCGCTCAAGAAATAATAGCCCAAAAAATAGACGACCGCCACAAAGACCACGACGCCCGTCGTCCATCCCAGTGCCTGACAAATTCTCGATTTCTTGACCGGATTGGGATTGACCGAAGTGCCCGCCATGAGCATCCCATCGTCGGCCTCGTAAAAAAAGGACGAAAAGGGAATCATCAAAAAGACCCACACGGGGATGAGCCAAAAGAAGATATCCCAAAAGAGGGTCATGTTCAGTCCTCCGCACAATTTCGTGTTGTATCCATCACATCCTGCGTTGTTAGTGTGTTTAGAGTTCATTAATAACAAGAAGAAGAAGAAACAATAGTAATCACTGTGTTAGAAAAAGAAGCAACAAGCTCATTGTTGGTGGATGTCAAACAAAACCGTCCCGAAAGCCTTCATTTTTGAATCACGAGTACCGTAGATCCAGTACTGAGTTCTACACAAATAAATCACCTACCGGCGTATCCCTCGTTGTTGGCGACATCGAGGGGAAGCAGGAGGCAGGTCGCTCCCGCCAGCATGATTCCTATTATAACGACAAACTTTGGAAAGTAGGCCTCATTGCGATCGTCGGGGTGTTGGTAGTAGACCAACAGATATACGGCGACTACAAACAATATAAGAAAGGTCACCGTTGTGGCGACGATCAAGAATACGTCCGCCATGGTGTCGGGGGAAAAAAATGTGCCAAGAAGGAGTATTGTAATAACCGTTGTACGTACAATACTTTTACGAGCGCTATCTTTTTGGTTCGGGTATCGAGGGATATAAAGTCTTTTCCTTTGGGTCACTGCCGTTACAAGCCCGTTGCGGGGGAGGCATTTTGGACAGTTCGTGACTGATTTATTGATGGATCCCGAATAGATAAATCAAAATCCATAACCTCAACCTTTGTTGGATTTACCTGTGATGTGTTCACAAATTGAAGATTATTTGACGGAGTTCCACGAAGGAATGAATGAATTCTATCGGCACAACATGTTGTTGTTCAGACACATCATACAACATCCTCGACAAACCATCGACTCAAAACTATACTCGCTACACACCACAAACAATCAAAGGAAACAATGGTACCGAAACCGTATTGGAACACTGTCGGCATTGGATTAGCTGCTCTCGTGGCTGTCCGAGAAATTGGTGTTTCAAACGCATTCCTGGGGGGAACCAACAACATTGGTTACAGGCAATCACAACAGTTGCAACACTACATATCGTCGGTGGAAACGAGTCTAACTTCTACCACCGGTGACAACACTGACAGAAGTACTGCGGCTGCGGCTGCTGGACCAAAGGCCCAAGGACGGAGGCGCAGCAGTCGATCACCTCGATCTTCTTCCAATTCTTCTGGCCCGCGTTCACCACGACCCACTACAAGGCGGACAGCGAGGCCAGAAGCAGACGAACGAGCAACCCAACCAAAACCGGAATCGAAAGAACCATTTGACGGAAAACTATTCTGTGGACAACAAGATGCCAACGCAGACGCTCCCAAGCTCGATTTAAGACAAACAATTCTGTCCTCTTCTTTGGGATTTCGATGCATGACACAAGGGCTCACGTGCTATCAAACAGGCCAAGAAAAAGACATACCACGACGACACGAAAGTTGCTTTGAATACAAATCACTCGATGATCTGTTACAACTCCCCGATGGCTTTTCCCTGTCGGAAACATTCAATTCCAATGCCACCTTTCGGGAAAATCTGCGTTCGGCCATTCGGCTGGACGTCTTTGAGACTACACCGTTTTATCAGAATCTTCCCGAAAAGGCCAAGCCTGTCTTGTTGCTGCCCGATTCGTCCCTCGAAGGTTCGTGGAGAATTCCGGAGAATGCTGCAGCTGAAAGCGAAAACAAAGATGAGGATTTGAATACTGTTCGACGCATGAAACACACTACTCGCGTTCTGAATCAAGCCATTGAGGAGCATTTCGAGGGAAAAAGCGAAGACTGCCACTTTACGGGAGATGATTTGTTCGAAGCCATTGGAAGTATCTGCGGAGATGGTGCTTCGACCCATTGGATTGACATTTATGGTGTTCAGGACCGCAAGATTAACCATTCGTGGCATTTAGATGCGGGACGAAGTCCTATGAATTGCAAAACGGTCTTGTGGGGATTTCCTCCCGAGGATAACTATAGTGGAACAGGCGTTTTCAGTCACATTGTGTCCCTGGAGGATCCCTTTGGAAGCACGCTGGATATTGTCGACGAAGAAGAAGAGCGCTCGCGGATGGAACCCGTCTTGTTTGACGGAACAGTGGACGAAGAGTATGTGTTTCGACCGCTGTACGAACCCGGCAAGGAAATTCTGATCTACCGAGATATTGATGTCTTGCATTCGGCTCCGGACGTTGCCTATCGAACGTCCGTCATGAGGTTCATGTGAGAAATAACTATATAGACAAATATAACTCGAAATAATTGAATTTCAACCTTCACCCAACAAGAGTGATGCGAATCTGAATCGTATTTTCCATTTGTGATACAAGTCTATCATTTCGAAGCAGATTAGATTCAATGCTTATCCCGACACTTGTTTCTTATCAATATTTATTTTGGATATTATTTACGCTGGGGAAAATTCGATGATATTATTCACATTCGTCGACATTATTTACCTCACAATTCTTTCGACGTTGAGGGCAGAATTCGCCTCGACTTGCAAACAATTTCGAATTCATGCTTCAAATTTTGTTGAAAAGCAAGATGTAATTTGCTACAGTTGTTGAAAAAGATCTATTTTGTTGGTTCAATGTTATACATTACACGCATATTTTATTGTTTTTACTGCTGCGGGGTTTATATAGCTCTTTTTCCTCCTTTTGGTTGCTCCAAGGCGAGAACCATAGACGAGGGCTGTACTTGCTGTTTGTAGGAATGTAATATATTTAGTCAAGATCGGGAGCAGTTCCGGGGAATATCCGTTCCCGAAGCTCGTGGTATCCCTTTTTGGTTTCCTCAAAGACACCGGGGTTAAAGGCCTCGTCTTCTTCTCCCTCCACCTCGGGACCGACCTTGATTCCGACGGGAACAAATCGAAAGTTTCTCTGTTCCCCCGTTCCGGCCTCGATGAAATCGGGAGGCGGACACAATTCGTACGACACCATGCTCAATGGATAATAGTGGGTCTTGACCTTGGACTTTTGTCCCATGAGTCGGAACATGTCGATCGTTTTGCTGTCAAAGGGAGCAATGGGGGTCTTGCCGGTTTCCGTGTCCCGTCGATCGCGTCCTCCCGAGGGGGCAACCCAGATCATGGTTCCTCCCTGCTTGAGCTTTTTGAGCATGCCACTCATGGCCTTCATGTTCTGGCGGGTCTTGTCGGCCTTGGTATCCGGATCGGCGTCAATGTGCTTCTTGGAGTGGATGCAAATGAGGTTGCGTCCCATGCTAAAGGGAATGGCAAGAGCGTCCGTGGTGACCTTGTGGCCGGCAACATAGACAATCTTGGAGGCTTCCTCGGCGTATCCGGCCTTTTCCAAAAGAACAGACATGACCTGGGGATCGGCTTCCGACTGGTGGTTGGCATAGAAAATGACATTTTCTCCGTTGGAAGCCTGTTCCATGGCCTTGGCCAGGTTGTCCTCGCCCAGGACGATGGATTCCTCCGAATCCATAAAGTCACGAAAGAAATCGCATCCCCACTTGTAGAAATCAAACTTGCTTCCGAGCTTTTCCGAAATGGCGTCGTCTCCACGCAGAGCGTCGTGGGTGACACCAAACTCAAAGACGTTTTCTCCCAAACCGTACGTAAAGGCAAGCTTGACGCCCGTCAAAATGCGATCCAGAGCGGCGGTAGCCTTGGTATCGTCGAGAGGGTACTTTTCGTGGGATTTCTGGGCAGCCGAAATGTATTCCGTGCAAAAGTGGCTGGCAGGTCCCAGCAATTCTGGTTGGGTTTCCTTCAAAACGCCCGAAACGGTGGCCACGGCCGTGTCAATGGCCTTTTGGAAACCATCGCTGTCGTCGCCTCCTTCTTCGGTGGAAGCATCGGCTTCCACGGGGGAGGCAGTCGACAAAACGCGAGTCGCTCTGCTCTGCAAAGAAGTCTGGGGGACAAAGGCGGTGGCGGCTCCAAAGAGGGAGAGAACAAGAATTTGAATCTTCATAATGATGATGATTGGCAATCGAAAAATCTTTTTGTATTCTGTTGATGGTTGATAAAAGTAGTGCCTCTTGTCAAATATGAAAGAGCTTAAACTACTATCTATGGTATCTGTGAGAGGTTTTGTTTCAAAGATTCGAGATTGTGCACGAATGGTATCCAATGGAGTCGAATGGTCAGCAAACAATGACAGAGCAAAACGAATTATTATTTGTTGTTATTATTTTCCATTCCACCACCAGATGCGGGAAAAAAAATTCGAATTCATTGTTCTCTTGCTATTCGCGATCGTTACGTGAGCAATGCACCACATACAATCGCATGCATTGCATCTGCGATTCGATAGAAGAGAAGGAATCACAACATCAGTACAGAATTGGAAAACCAATTACACACGTCGACCGGTTGTCCGAAACACGTCTGCGGAGCAGTCGCTCGCTCCTTCGCGCGCAAAGAAACAATTGCTACACGTCATTGCAAACCAACGAAGAATTCGATTTTAGTCCAGGTAGTCGATTATTGGATGGAATCGGATGGGTCGATGATGAAAAGAAAATTCCTTTTTGTTTCCAAAAATGCTACCGAAATTAAATTTCTTCTTTAGTTCATAACCAGACAATACTGTTTATAGCTTACAAATAATATTGACTAATTTACTGATTATGAATGATCGTTGATGGTAGGTGCGTGTGTTGTTACAACGATTCTATGCTAATACGGACATTATAGGTGAACAAGATAGTTGTTCCTGCTGTCACCAGCAGCACTACCAGATTTGTCCAACAATCGCCACCACCAAAGTGGTGGCCATGGCAACAGAGGCAGCACTGGTCATGGCAGCACCGCTTCCAATACTGCTTTCGAGTGCCACAAATTCTCCTCCGGCTCCGTCGCTGACCACGTCGTTCGCGCCGGGGGTTCGAAAGTTGAGAACGACTGCCGAGGGATCTTCCGCAGCTCCCTCCAGATTGATGATTTGGCACTCGTCCGTGATGGCCAGTGGCTCAAAGTCCGAACAATCGACCGTCAGACACGAGTTTTCGTCGATGCTGCACTTGCAGGAGTTGTCCCCGTTGCCGTAACGGGCAGCGCAGTCACGGATAAAGGGGGACGTCAAATCCTGTCCGGTGGCAGGAACCGATTCTTCGATAAAGGGAACTCCGTAGCTGTAACAGGTTTCGGGGAATTGGAGGTACGTGATGCAGACGTCGGCGTTAATCTCCGTCAAACTGGCATAGGTCAGATTCATGCTGACGGAACCACAGAGACGATCGTCCTCGCCGGCACAGGTTTCCTCAAAGTCGCACGACAAATTGAGAGCACCCTTGTCCTCATCGTAGCCCGCAGCTGCACGAGCTCTCCATTCCAAGATCATCCGACAAGTTTGCTGCCTGGAACATCATTTTGCAGACACCCGACGAGAGTCCCTCGGCATTGGTAAAGGTCGGGTTGTCCCCAATCAGACCCACCCAGGTTTCGTCCAGATTCAGGTTTTCTCCCCACTGGATGTTGCCCACGTCAAAAGTTGTTGAAGTCCAAATTCTCAAAGTCCAATCGTTGCCACGGAACGTTTTCGGCCTGGAGCTGAAAGTCGGGCTGAAAGACGTCAAAATCGGGAAAGAAGTTTTGGACGTCTCCCTCGTCGACCATGGACATTTGCTGGCAGGTGTCGATGGATGCTCCGGGCACAAAGGCGGAGCAATCCACCGAGATGCAAATGTTGTTTTCAATGGAACAATCGCACGGCTGTCCACCGTAGGTTGCGGTACACGATTGATCGATCGCACCGTCTTCGATTTCCATGGAATACGCAAAGCAGGTTTTTTGGTACTGGTCGTCCGCGAAATCGGCACAGGCGGTCATGTCGACGGGCCCGTCGATGCCCCCAAAGGTGAACTGGAGGTCGACCTTTCCGCAGACGTCCGAGTCGTTGGGAGCACACTCGTCAAAGTTGCAGCCCACGGAGAGTCCGCTGGTCCAGTCTCCCTGGCACGTGCAGTTGGCCGAAACACCGAATTGTTCCGTCATGCCAATGGCCGCTTCCACAAAGGTACAAAGATCGAGATCGAGATCGAGATCCACGCCATTTCCATCGCCACCATTGACGTCGTCATCGCCAAAGCCAAAGGAATCCGAGACACTGTCCCACAAATCTCCTGCCCATTCTCCGAGGTTGAAATCTTCTTCGAGCTCTCTATGGAAACTCTGTGCTCTCAGAGCAGGCCCTGTCAGTTCGCTGGAAGATGCCATGGAAGAGAGGGAAGCCAATGCCAGGAGGGTGGTGATCGAGATATTTCGTTGCGAATACTCCATTGTGATATTAGAAGTCGTTGTTGATTTTGTCTTTTGATTTTCAAAATTGTGAGAAGCAAGGATGAAAAAAAATGGATATCGATGCGAGGTGGGACTCGAAAGAACGGAAGACAATCGATGGTAACAGTCGTGGATTCGTGATGAACTCCAAATCTCAAATGTGCGGTGAAAGATGTCGATCTTGAGGTGAGGACTGTCTTGAAGTGTTGAGAGTATCGATAAGTTGTGTTGGTATCACTGTTCGGATCAATGGATGAATTCTTTATGGCTTTTGATGTAAGCGGGATCGACCGCTCTGAGATCTTTTGCTTTTCTCGTGTGACAACCCGTTGTTTCCGGAAGTGCTTTGCCCGCTCGTGAGTGTGAGCACGACTTAAAAAAAATCCAACTCGGAGCAAGAAGAGTCGTGCGAAAAAAGTTTGTTGAGCGAACGCTCCTTCCCCCAAAATTGGTGGAGTGTGATCCAAGCCGCATAGTATTCTTAGTAGTCCATGTTCGTATGATAGGACTTCTTGTACATATTATAATGACTGTATGTCCCGCATCCCATTGGAATGAAAATTCCCTTCGAAAAATATGCTCTCCCAACCCCTCCGAATGAAATTGCGCACTCTTCCAATCTCCCATTTTCCTTAAAAACAAAGGAAAGTTAGGTGTTCCAGTCATGACATTCTTCCTGTTGAAGCGGGGTTATAATCAGTCTTGAGTACTGTAACAGCTTCGGTCTTAAAATACAAGACTCATTAATTGCTCGAATTCTCCGCCGTAAAAGTCATCTGTCAAAACATGCCAAAACCAAAGAAATGATCAGAGGTTCGCAAAGCTATTTTTGATCTTAAAAAAAGAATGTACTTCGGAGACGTTCCCAACGGTATATACAATACGACACTTGTGAGAGTTCCTGCAGCAAGCAACATCCCCATGTGTCTGGCGAGACACAAACAGATGCTTCAACGGTAATAACCCGCGCCCACCTTATACAGCAGAAAACAAAAGCAAGAGTGAGATCGGCAGCAGCAACAACAACAATCATCAGTGATAACACAACAAACAGCACAACAAGAGTTTCTTTTTTTCGCACACCGTGACAACAACAATCATGGTTCTCGATGACATTGACGGTTCGCTCCGGACGGAGGACTTGTTCGAAATGATCAAGGAAGAGGACGGGAGCACCAAGGAGACAAATTCAAGCAAGGAAATATCCATCGATTTGGACAACATGCTCCAAGAAATACAGGAAGAACGAGACTCTGGCCCGCTGCGCTTTAGCGGCCAAGCCGCTCTGAATTCCGAAACCAGCCTCGATCACGACGAAAGCATGCACATGCACGACGACGACGAAGATCACGACTATTTCCAATCGCCCAAAACCCCACAGCACTGCAATAACATTGGCTCTGATCTGCGACTGGAAGACCTTCCGTCTCCCAAGAGCTTGACGGATGCCTGGTGGAGCAGCAGCGGTGGGTCTACCAACTTTTTGGGAAGTTTCAAAAAGAAAATGGGAAGCTCCTTCAAATTGCTCAAACCCTACCACCAGCGCCGAAAAGGGTTTGACGCCTCGGCCAGATCACCCTTTGACTCGTCCGCAAAAGCGTCGGCGTCTTCGGACGACGGGAGTTTTGTGCCCTGCGATAATAATATGCATTCGAATTCGAATTCCCATTCGCCGAGGCGCAAAAAGAAGGTCGTTCGGTTCAAGAAATTCGATACGGTATATCCCTTTTGGAAATCCTTTTCCAAGCTGCAGCGACATCCATCGGAAGACGATGGTTGCGAAATCGACGAAAACCACCGGCCACCCATACCAGCACTATTGAAATCGTCCCTAAAATAATAATGAATACAAAATAATGATGATTCAATATAGAGAAAGGAACAAGAATAAATCAACTCATTGCAACAACTTTCGCCATGCCTTCTTCTCAATTCATCCATTGTTGTCTACTATGCAACAAGCTACGAATTGCAGTGTCATCCAATCGTTTTCAATAACATGGGAGCGCTGATTATTATGCAAGCATCAGCAACAATCGTTCGAGGATATCCTAACTGATTTGTTTTTGTCGATAGAAGAATTGCGCGCCGGATTACAGTTTGTGCTCTACGTCTTTCTAGTAATCAATACACGTCCCCGAATACACTACACAAGAGTCGAATTGTTTGGGCGACAATTTCGTGTAGTAAAAGAAATTAAATTCCTTTGAAGAGGAAGAATATCACAATGTAGTTGTTGTTGTTGCTCCTAACATTTCCACCAACTTTGTTCTCGTCCGGTGTCTTGAGAAACTGACTTTGTCAAATTCAACCCGACATGACTATTGCTCCCAATCGTTTTCACTAGTCCATGATGTGGTGTAGCCAACTAGATACTAGTGAGTAGAGAGATGGTTTCTATTGAGGATTATAAAGATGATTTCGAGAACAAATCGAAATTACATAAATCAGGTTGAAGATAGAGTTAGGGATTGATTGATTGATTCATTCATTCCGCTCTCTTAATGTGTGACTCAGAAAAAACAGGACTGACTTTCCCACCGATCAACTTCCAAAACTGACTCACGACAAAAAATAACGAGAATGATCGACTTTCATTATTATTTTCTTTCTCGTTTTATTGCATTCGTTGTTTCATGATCGGGTGATCTGTGTTCCGAAAAGCAATCACCAAACACAATGTTGGTGATAGTTTTTCTACTAAAAGTGTAGAACGGATATGACATACTACCATTGCAACTACAGCGTTTGATGGCGGATTTTCTTAACAGCAAGAGAAGAATCAACGCTTTGGTTCTACCCCGAAAAACACTCGTTTTCCTCGCAACAGCTTTCGCGGTTCTGATTTTCGCGAACATTCACACAATCACAATGACATCGGCACTCCGCCCATTACAGTCCAATTTATTGAAACGGCGATTGGTTTGGCACCGAAACAGGGATTTGCGATTCCACGATCATCCCTCTTATGGAAAGGAGTATGAGGGAGAAATCACCAGCGTATTTGTCTTCGACGACGCCTTTGGCTGCGGCATACAGCCTTCCACCTGCCTACCAAACCAGTGGAAGGCCACCCATCTTGGTCCGCATGGGATGCGGGTACTCTTGGAATCGGTCCAAGACCTTCGCAGAACCAGCAAGAAAGTATGTTCTCGCGAACTCATTGTTCGAAGGGGAGCAACTGTGCCTGTGTTGCTGGAACTACTCGAAGAGCTGATCCAAATGGACATTGAGGCCAAGGATACCATCAACGACAATATCAGCGCGACACAGAATCACGAAGCATTCGAATATTTATATGAGGTTTGTTGGAACGAAGAGCCTGGAGTCTACGAACGACAATTGTCCGAAGCGTTCAAGAAAGCCCTGGCCAACAAATTCGAAACTCTGGCATCCAGCTGTGCGAAACAGAACCACGCGATTCGCCTTTCCATCCACACAGACATGTCTTGCACGCTTTATCATACCGATGATCTTCCCAAACCCGGCGAATGGCAGCCTCTGAGCAAAAAGGAAAAGCGAAGGCGGCAAAAACAACAACAGCGAAACTCGAAAATCCTCAAAGCAAAAGCCAACAATCCTCCTTCCATTTCCACCGAAAGCAACTATCCAAAGGATAGCAACTGCGTTGACATCTCCCTCGATCGATGGCAAGGCATACCCAAGATCATGGGCGACTTTCGGAAAATCGCACGCGAAAAGACAGGCATTCGAGAATGCCATCACTACCACGAGGCAGGGAAAGAATCGATGCCACCCATAGAAAGCTCCCGTTTCATTGATCCAGGACCCATCCCATCTCTCGAAGAGCTCCTTGAACCTCTCTTGACGCATATCGACGATCAAGACAACAATAAGCAACCCATCCTTGGTCTCCCTGACTCTGTGATACGAGATGTCTGTCGAAAGTCCCTCGAAATCCACCAACAAAATCTTCGCGTGATGCAGAATCAAAGCGGGAAGGAGAAGGAATCATCATTATTTGTGGGTGGAGAAACCGAAGGACTGAAACACCTCGAATACTTTGTCCAAAACCACGTATACAGTGCCCAGCGAAGCCTCGCGTGTGTTGACAATCACCAGAGCTCTCGATTGAGTCACTATTTGGCCTTTGGATGCCTGTCACCCCGCAAAGTCGTTGCCACAGTGGAGGCTTCCATTGCATCGAGGAATGAGCATCCGCTGGACAACAAGTATGAAAACAAAAACGATGGAACCTGGCTCATCAGTCACATGACCATGCGGGACTTCTTCTTGTACACCTGTCTTGCTTCCGATAAACAGTTCTATCGAATCGATGGAATTCCGGTAAGCCAAAAGGTTGCTTCGAAGATGCAGTGGAGATGTCCATTGGACAAGAAAGAGCTGTGGAAGGATTGGGCTACCGGAAGCACTGGTCTGCCATTGGTCGATGCGGCCATGACCGAGCTTTTGCAGACTGGCTACTGCTCCAATCGCGTCCGCCAAAACGCAGCCAGCGTCTTGACGAAGGATCTGGGTTTTGACTGGCGGGCGGGAGCCGAGTGGTTTCAGTTTTTGCTGCAGGATCACTGCGTAGGTGCCAACTGGGGAAATTGGTTGTACTTTTCGGGAGTCGGTCCCGATCCAAAGAATCGACATTTTTGTACAGTCTCGCAGGCTCTCAAGTACGATCCACAGGGAGAGTACGTCACCAAATGGATTCCATCCCTTTTGCAAAGCAGCAACAGCATTGACGACACTTCGAAGGAGTCCTACCTGCGGCCATGGGACTTTGATGCCTCGTGGAAACATCCCATCGTCGATCCCCAAAGCCAGTATACGTGGCGAGATCTTGAGAGGACTGAAGGAAACAGGTCGACTGTTGGAAGAGGATTCCATATGAATATCGATAACTAATAGACATTATAGAAGTAGGAGCTCGTCGTCGTCGAAACAAACAGTAGTTACTAATATCCTTCGTGTTGTATTGCAATATTGAAGGAGAAAAATATGACTCGTGTCGAACTGCTAGAATCCAAAACAACTTTGCGAGTTCGACAATAACACGAGCTTCGTCACGTCCCTCATCGTTCAATGATTCATTGGGAGTACTCATTAGTATTATATTAGAGGAATAATCCAAATTCAACCAGCCTCTTGACAACTCTGACAATAGCTCTGTCAAAGTTGTAAAGAAGATGGCTGAAATTGGAAGAAATAATCCTCGGTATATGGCTGTGTCTGTGACGGAGCTGGTGTCGAGGGAGATGACAATACATAGGAGCTCATGACAACAAGTGGGAGATTCCAAAGGCTGCCTACAATACATCGATTCACAATACACACAAACATCACAATACACCTTGAAAGACATTATTGCAAAAGGAAATAACGTACGAATCCATCCTTTCATCTCATGCATGCTGCACCCGACAGATTACAAGGACACTTACCGGTTAATAGAAACCAAAAGATAATTCCTGTGGGTGTTCGACGCATGTGACTTGGGGATTCCTTTTTGTGTTTCAAGTAGTAGTATGTACAATAGCTTGGAGATTCGCTGCTTCTCGAGAGAGAAGAACACGTGCAACGAGAGGATTCAATGCAAGGAATTGCGATGCTTTGAAAACTACGAACAACTGATTCAACTGTAACACAACGCGGCGTTTATTTTTCGAACCGCACCACTCTTTGAGCTTAAGAAACACTACTCGGCGAGTTAAAAAATGAATTATAGCGGCAGGAAGATTCCATCACCCATCGCTCATTACCAGTTGGGAATTTGTAGTCGCGTGGCAGCAAGCATGCCGCTATCTATATGCTCTAAAGTCGCATGCAAGGCTGTTTCACGTCCGTGCAAATCCCCATTCGGTCCTTTAGTAAACACGTGATTACTCGTACTAGTAATTGTAATAGAAATGAAATGCGTCTTCCACCTCGTTCTCAAAAAACGAAAACCAGAACTAAGAGACGACTCATTCGACTCGACGTCCTCAATCCCGAGTCTTGTTTGCGAGATCGATAGGATATCCAGCTTCCTTTCCTACAGTTCCTACGTACGGATTCTGCTACGTGTAAACATCACGGTACCAAAATCCCTCGAGGATTTCAGAAGAACAAAAGAAAAATGAATCGTACTACAACATACTCAATACTCCTTGTTGATCGTTACTGCCATTCTATTTGACTCGTGTCTTCATTGATTTCACTCTTCCTCCTCTTTCTGCCAAGCGACTTTGTGTTGAATGGAAGGAATCACAAGGCAGACGTTCTCATCCAATGGATTAAAATTGGACATATTATCAGCAGAACAGGAGCAATAGTCCATTTCGACTTGGGAGTTCTGAAAAAGGCCATTCAGAATGTCATCTTCTTCTTTCGAGCAAGGAGGAGGATCCCTGGCTTTATCGAGGGAAGAATCTGAAGCATTTTGATTTTCCATTGGGAGGAATCGGAACGGGAAACATCCTGCTGCAGGGAGATGGATGCCTCCGGGGGTGGGACGTTCAGAACCAGTTTCACAGCCCACGAAACAGGCCTTTGCACAATCTCCCACCACTCAACAACGATTCTTCGAGTTCGAGCGATGCTTCCAACTGCTGGGCCATTTCTGCCAAATACGATGACGACGACGAAAACGAAAACGATGAACGACAATCGTTTTTATTGCGATCTGCCAATCATTATGGAATTCGGCACGAACAACAACAAGAACAACAATCCTGCAAACAAGAACAAGCAGTACTCTTCAACAATTTTGTGCAACCCCCGGACGTTCCGGAAATCTCGATTCGCGCTCGGTATCCGATTGCCGAGGTCAAGTATCAAATACCTCCTTCCTTTCCTCTTGCAAATGTTCAAATGGAAACCATGACGCCCCTTGTGCCCACCGATGCCAGAGCCTCGGGATTTCCAATGGCGGTCTTTGTCATTAGCTTTGAGAATCCCCATCCCACCAAATCTGTGTGTGTCGATGTTATGCAATCCACGCTCAATTTCATTGGATGGGACGGGGGATGATGATGATGATAAGTCCTCCAGTACCGTATTGCCGTCCTGCATCTGGGGTGGAAACATCAACGAGGCATTCGCGTATAGCAGCACCCTGCCTCCGTCTCTGAAAGATGGCAACCCGATGCATGCATTGCAAGGGGTTGTTTCTCCACTCCAAAAATGATCTAAAGGAAGATCTCACCCGCAAGGGTTCTCTCGCCCTTTCCGCAGTCTATCGAAATGACGACGACGACTACAAGAATGACAAGTTGGCCGAAAATTCTCCCACTGTCAAGGTCATCAAGGGGGTGACGTCGGAAAAAGACCTCTTTTGGAAATTCAAAAACCGCGATTTCCAAGACATTGACCCGGACAATGATGCCAATAACATTACGCCTCCATCGCCCAAAGGGAAGTACCTATGCGGGTGCCGTGATTCAGTCATTGAAGATACCTCCAAATTCCTCGGCCAGGGTTACCTTTGTGCTTTCGTGGCATTTCCCCTATCGTCCCTGCACGGCGGCGAGGACCAACCTTCCCCCCGACTTTTTTCGGAAATCTCTATGCAAACGTTTTTTCCGATGCCAAAAACGTTGTCACTGCATTCTGTGACAACTTGTCGTCGTCAAGCAATAACAACACTGCAACTTCCAAACGACCGAAAAATCTTGTGGAAATCACAAGGCTCTTTGTCGACAGCTTGTATTCCTCTACAATTCCCTGGCAGCTCCTGGAATCGGCAGCAGGCAGGCTCGCGATTCCACGATGTCCAACCTATGTTTCGTACCGAAGCCGGAATCGTCCTGGGCAATGTTGCCAACGACAAGGGTCCTATCAATGCCACTCATGTGTATGGATACACGACGCTCTTGGAGAGAATCTTTCCTTCCCTGTCCAAAGACATGATGTCCAGCACCTTTGTGAGAAATTTCGATCTGCAATCCGGTGGATGCCTCGTTTCCTTTGGCCAGGGGGGATTTGCGATTGACGGGGCGTTGGCCTGCGTCATCAAGGTGTATTTGGTGGTGAAACAATCGGATCCGAATCTAACGTTCTTATCGAGTGTGTGGCCCAACATCAAGCGGCAGATGGAGTTTATATTGGACAAAAAGCAGCACTTTGATGCTCGAGAGGGGGTCATTACGGGGCCACAACAAACAACATACGGTGGCCTCATGAATGGTGCCAACACGTTGGTGGGATCCTATCTGGTGACGGCACTCAAGGCAACCGAAGCGATGGCAAACCTCATGGGGGATGTAAACTTTGCCAAAAAATGCTCCAAGCAGGCTCCGATTTCCCGGGATGGTTACGAAGCTCATTGCTGGAGAGAAGATTTTGGCTATTATGTTGCGGATGTGGACCAGAGCAATTGTCAAAACAGCTATGGCACCGGATGTTTTCTCGATCAGCTGGCGGGAGCAAGCCTGTCGAGGGCATGCGGATTCGGGAGCGTCTTTGATCCCCATCGCGAGGCCAGAGCCAGAGCATCCATCGTGCGAAACAACGTTGTCACCAATCCACCATTTTCGGACGAGAATTCTATTTTGAGTCATGGCGATTCGGGCTTGCGTGTCTGCACCTACCCTCACGGAAAGGTTGGAGAAGGAATATCTTCCTCCAATAAAGTGGCAAGTGGCCTTGAATATCCCCTCGCTGGCGGGTTTGATCGCCGACGGAAACTGGCAAGGATGCCATCAAGATTTGCTCCAACATTAGATCGAGGCAGTTGGGATTGCACAAGAGTCCCTGGAACGAACCCGAGGAGGGATTTTATTCGGCGCGAAGCATGTCGGGTTGGAATGTCTTTGATCAGGCTTGTGGATTTACCTACGATTCCACACGGGCTGCGATTGGGTTTTCGCCGCGAATAAACTCGGACGATTTTTCGTGTTTTTGTACCTTCTCCGATGGCTTTGGGAATTCCAACAGCGACACACATGCGAGACGGGAACATTTTCGTCTGGAACAGCATCTCTTAAAGTGTTGTTTGGATCGATACAACTCAAGAGCATACACCTCGACACAACCGCACACGTGGTATCGGCATTGATAGACGGGCAGGCTGTACAGGCTTCCATCGATGCCAACGGCCTTGTGACGTTTGACACCATAATTACCATCAAAGAAGACTCCGCGTTGTCGCTCACACTGACAAGTCCCTGTGTAACGAAAAGAGAAGCGATTGTCGCTACGGAAAAGAAACATATTTCACTTCCGTCGCAGTCCTCGTATGATGTCAACAAAGTCTCCGATTGGAACTGTATCAGGAGGAAACGGATTCGATTTCTCGGTGTTCTTTGCTTTCTTGTCTCGGTTCTGTATTGGTGGATTTTCTGCCTTCCTTCTTTTCCACAAACGCAATTTTAATCTTGAAAATAGATACTAATCTCTAGAGGAATAATGATAACAACATCCGAAAGAAAAAATCCTACAAGTTTACATACTATCGATCATACATACTGATATGACCTATTAGGACCTATACATAGTATATTCGGTCTCAATTCGGTCTTAATTATTGTTTGCATTCTTCGCTCGTACAGGAATGCAACCGATAGGTTTCGGTTCTAAAAAATCTGTTTCTTCGTCGTAGAATATCGTGGAATCAATTGTCTCAGTCGTTTCTTTGACAGAAATGCAGTACCAAAGAATCCACTCAAAACAGACTCGACCATAACATCCTCGCTCACCTATTCTATTGTCGAACCGAAAGACGACCATCATGGACACAACCAATATTATGCAGCACGATGCAGAACTTTACGACATAAAAAATGCAAACATCAATTGGAGATCGCTCCAATACTACGACGCCAATTTGAACGTGAACAGCACAACAACGTCGACAGATTCAGAAGAAGAATTCACCGACATGTTCGCACAGAACCCGACAGCCGCTCTCATTCTGTTGATCTTTCTTTTTGCCTTCTTTGCTGCCTGTACTTATAGCTACAAAAGCTGGACGGGCAATACCGATGAACAGCCGAACAACGCCGAGGACAACTTCCGAAGAAGCGGGACAAGGTGTTTCGCCCCTGGCTTTGAAAATCGCAAAGATGAATGCACAAGAACGAATGGAATTGTACAACAAGGCATTCGACGAAAACAAACACCAAACAGTCATCCAGGAATCCTCAATTATTGTGAACAAGAGCGAGTGTAACGATGCGGAAGACGATTCGAGCGTGATAGTGGCCGCCCAAGATGAGGATCCCTCGATTTATCTGGCACTGGAAGAAGCAAGATCGATACGTCAATCGACGATTCTCACCAGATCCTCCGTGCTCGGCATCGATCTGGCCAGCAGCACGGACCTCAACGCCAGCACAAGAACAAAACACACTAGGAGCAGTCTCGGTCCATCCCAGAATTTCCGTGGACATAGAAAACTGGATTTGCACAAGAAAAATCATCAATCGACAAGAACAACAAGAACAACAACAATCTTGTCCGTGGAAACTGCGTCATTTGTTTCGAAGACATTCAAGCCGGTGAAATGGTGGTGTGGAGCGAAGAAAAGTCGTGTCCACACGTCTATCACAAGGAGTGTATGGTCGCCTACTTGGCACACAAGAAGCGGAGCATAAAGGAAATCGAGCTGGACGAGAATCCCTGTCCGACCTGTCGGAGGAAATTCGTGACGGTTTGTCCCAAAGCAGAACAATGAGAATAACTATCACATCCCAGATAGTAAAACTAGGAATCGTAAAACTAGGGTATGTTAAATGCTATAGCAACAAACACAGCTTTGTCCACAACAAAAACATAAAACTTTTCCTTGTATGATGATCTTTCCAAAAAATGCAGAACGTCGAAGTGAAAAAAAAGAAACTAAATCTGGCGGAGATACCTTGATCCTCGAGAGAGGAGATAGTCCTAGTATACATATGTATAGTAGTCATGATTCATACTGTTCCCATCGAAGATCGGGTCAACCACGTTTCGATTGGAAAATGCAAAGAAACACGTACACGACCATGATGCCGATCTTCCTTCCGTTCAAAATTCACTGTGCTTGCGAACCACGTCCCAAGGGAGGGAATTTTGTGTTTCAACCGTTCGTCGAAGGTGCACGACTTCCTAACTTACACTCGCCGCGCGTTCCAGCAACCGCTCATTTTCTTTCTGCGAGAATAGGATTCTCACACAAAAACGTGTACCACAAGTGGTACAAAAACTGCACATCCTGCTGACCGATATCTTCCGCCATTCCCACGGTGGTTCCCCCAAACTACGTAGTTCACGAACTTGTGTGTTTCTTTCGAATTGTTTTTCTTTGAAACCAGGCAAACAAGAACGGGTGGGCTGAGTGAACGTTTGAAACTCCACTCTTCTCTTCTCTCAGTTCTCCCTTACGCCGAATTTATTTCTTCTGCCGGCAGGAACAACAAAACCTTCCAACCAATAATCAACAAACCAACAGATCAGGACGTGTGAAAATACAGTCAACATGACGATAAGGACTTTGCGAACTATCGGCGATCGGTCTTGTCGCAAACGTGTGCAAGCCATCGCGTCGTCGAAATGGGCGAGTCGGGGATTCGGGACAAGCGTCGCCTCTACTCAGAGCGATCGATTGCTGGTGGTGGGTTCGGGAGTTGCCGGAAGTGCCGCTGCCCTGATAGCCGCCGAAACACACAAAATTCCCGTCACCATGCTCTTTGCTGGAAGCGTCCCGGGTGATTGCAATTCGTGGTGGGCACAGGGCGGGATCATCTATCGCAACTACGATCCAGAATCGGGAGACTCGGCCGAATCCCTGGCCAACGACATTCACCGCGCCGGAGCTGGCTTGTGCGATGATTACGCGGTGAGAAAGGTTTCCGAGGAAGGGCCCGATCGGGTCAAGGAGCTGCTACTGAATGCCAAAGAGGCCTTTGCGGATGTTCCCTTTGACAAAACACCGGGCGGTGACCTCAGTCTGTGTCTTGGTAAGTTTTATTTTTTGTCTTGTCGGAAAATAGAATTTTTTCCGATTTTTCAAAATTGCTTTCTCGTTGAAGATGGTTTGGGTTTCCGTCGGAATCTCACTGAATTTTCCAATGACTGGTTTTCAAAATGAAAATGAAACAATCAGAGGCATCCCATGCGGCACCCAGAATTCTGCATTACGCCGATCACACCGGTGCCATTATTACGGATCACATAACAAAGGCTGCTGCGAAACATCCACTCATCACCATGCAGCCGAACACCCTAGTGACAGACATTGTACGTGAGGACGACCTTTGCATAGGAGTAGCTACGCTGGATCGAAATACCGGAGAACGAACCATTGAATACGCAACGCGGGGAACCGTATTGGCCAGTGGAGGCCTGGGTGGAATCTATGAGCATTCGACAAATCCCTCGGGCTTCAATGCACTTGGGTCTAGCGTAGCTCTGGCAAAACGAGCGGGAGTTCAGACGCAGGATCTGGAGTATGTCCAGTTCCATCCCACCTCGCTGTGCATCCCCAACGAGGCGCGATTTTTGCTGACGGAGGCTCTGCGCGGAGAAGGCGCGATTCTTCGGGACGCCAACGGGCGGGCCTTTGCGAAAGACTTTCACCCCGACGGAGAACTTGCGCCCCGCGACATTGTCGCGAGGGGAGTATTTGCGGAAAATGCCAAAACCTTTGATCAGGGCAAGCACAACGCTTACCTCGATATCAGCCACCGCGACCGAGACTGGTTGCATGCCCGCTTCCCCACCATTCAATCGCACCTTTCGGCCAGAGGCCTCGATTTGGCGCGGGATCATCTTCCCGTGACTCCTGCCGCGCATTACACATGCGGTGGTGTCACCACCGACCTTCACGGCAGGACGAGTTTGAACGGTTTGTATGCGGCGGGAGAAGCTGCGCGAACGGGACTGCACGGTGGAAATCGTTTGGCATCGACGTCACTGCTGGAGGGACTCGTCTTTGGAGCTTCGGTGGCCGATTTCATTGGTGGCAGCGAAGAAGGGGGGGCATTGCGAGAAATGGCATCTTTCCAGCTGGAGAAAAAGAGCAGCACATCGAATCCGTTGTTCGACGACGGATCCATACGACTACAACACGATGCGAAACAGAAGGAGAATGTTGCCAACCGCGCCTTCCAGCTCCTGGGCCAGGTTCGTCGAGTCATGTGGGATCACGTGGGTTTGGTTCGCAATCCATCGGGATTGGCCACCGCCATAGAGGCCTTGGGCGAAATCCAGGAGGAAGCCAATGACTTGCACGATATTTGCCCCACACTCGAGACTGCGGGAGTTCGGGATGCTGCCTGCTGCCGGTGAGGGAGTGGCTTTGGCAGTCTGCTGCCAATCACCAATCGGCTGGAACCCATTACATTGTTCCAAATGCCGAAGAATACAGCGACGACGAGGACGATGCTATTGCGGCTGCAAGGTAGTGAACATAAGCTATGTATGGAAAGAGGAAACAACTACTAGTCCGACGAATTGCATGCTGCAAACCAAGCCGCTCTTTCAAATTTTCGAACTTTTGAGAAACAACCGCTGGTGCTTGGTTGTAGAACCTGCTCTGTGAGGACAGACTCTTGTCGTTGAAGTAACTAAGACTAGTATATACGAATTCATCAAGAATAGAAAAAAATGTATACTACTTACTTTTATTCGAGAGGAGTCACAACAAACGCGTCGTTACTAGAAGAACTACAGTAGTGGAAAAAATGGATATGCACGTATCATGAAAAACATTCAATAAATAGATTGTCTTGTTGTTGTTGTTGTTGTTGTTGTTTTTACTACTCGTCGTCTCCCTCGTAAAAGACAGAGTTGAGGAAAATAGCCATACCCGTAAGCAATCCCTTTTGAGAGGGAGTCGCGTCCTTGGGATAGTCCACGTCCAAGACCACGGCGTCCGTAAAAAGTTCCGTGAGGGCGGATTTGGGTCGTTTGAGAACAATGCCGAGGTAGGGGTCGCTGCTGGAAGCACCCGTGTCGGCAGCACCGTAGATTCGAAAGGACGATCGGCAGCATCCCCTTCCGCAAGGATTTCCCTCGGCGCAGCAGTTGATGCAGCATCCCCCGCAGCAGGTGGGAGGATAGACCATATAGAGATCCTTTCCGGCAGAATCCAAGACCTTGAAGGTTGGGACACAGTAATAGCATGTTTCGTGGATGCTTCCCAGCTTGTCGCCGCCGCTCGAGACAGATGCCTCCTGATAGCAGCAGCACTTGCAACTGCAAATGCAGCAGCGCAGGGGTCTGTCCACGGTGATGATTTCGGCATTGGTTGCTTTCTCCGTCACAACCGTTTTGTATCTGCGTTATCGTTATTTGCGGCATGGGAAATTGCAAATAAAGACAAAAATCAACCAAAATCAAAGCAATAATGAATGAGAGGGTTCATTGTTCTATTATTCGGCAATACAATACAATCGATGCAATGCATGATTGATTATTCACGACAAAAATGTTGATGCATACCAAGCGAGGCAGGCATATCATTCGATTCGATTCAATTCGATTCGATTCAATTATATTGTATTGTATACAACTTACGGGTGGACTGGAGTGCAGCATATGCGGCAGAAACAATCCGCGTCCTCCAGCGAGTAAAAGACCTCTTCATCGTTTCCTTTGAAGTATCGAAACTCGGTCAGGGCCTGCAATGTTATGCAATGCACAAAAAGACAATGAATACAATAAGAATTACGTGAACATTAGTTGATCGTTTGACATTAAGCCAAAGCAAGCAATGGAGTGTTTTGTTGTAAAATAATAATACTTCGTAGTATGTATTGTCTCAAAACAAAACAAGACACACGTACCTCACACCCGAGGCACTCCTGGAAGCAACCTCGACGGGTTTGCCGTAAAATGAGTTTATCGGCATCCGAAAGGTGGCTTTTCAAGGCATCTGTGCCACGGTCGTCCATTACATTTGCTTTCATGGTAACGTGGATTATTGATTGATTATTTCTTTGGATCGTATTGTATTGTAATTTATTGGGAGTATTGTACGTACTCGTATATTAGCGCCAGTCGTTAGAGCAGTTGTAGTAAATGTGGAAGGAAGCGTTGCGGAATTGAATTGAATTCACGGTACTCGTACTCGTACTGTACGATACCAACAAACACAGAAACCAACGAAGAATCTTTTCGAGGAAGTAAGAGAAGCATAGCGGTGATTGAATGATTGAGAAATTCGCCATCCCGTTGTTGTGTTGTGGACAAACAAGCGCGCACACGACATTTTGAAGCTTAGGTTCCTATGATTCATTCGTAACAATGACTCCTATGAATACAGTATTCCTAGTTTTACGTTTTCTACAAATTCATGTCCAACGAATCTTGTTGTTGTTGTCGGCACTTTTGATCTTCCCCGTTGATACTTTGTCATCCGAGTTAGTTGTTCCAACGATAGTTGTTGCTGCGTCCCTCTAGTAGCTTTGCTGTCTCATGGCGTTCCATCTGGCTGCTGCTGCTGCTGCTGCTGCTCAGACTTGTTGTTGTTGTCGTTATTGTTCTCGTTGTTCTCGTCGTGTGGATCCATGGGTGGCCGAAGGGAATGCCGCAAACCGACCGGCCATTGGCCAAAGGGCCACGGCATGTACACGGAGAGTTTGAGATACCGAACTGCGTGCCCAAAGGGTTTTGATAAGCCACCTCCGGATCCCGCCAGCAGTGGATCCGGCTCTTCGGATTCTTCCAGAGGTCCAAACAGAGGGTGGTAGCAGTTTTGTTCTTCGGAGTAGCTTTCTTTTTCCAATTCAAAGGAGCTCAGACGACGCTTGGCCTGCTGCAAAGCCGTGGTGTACTGCCGCTCGGCGATTTCCGCCAGCGAGGCAATCAGCAGCGCCGTCCAGGCGTCCCGGGCATAGGGATGAACTGCCATTTCCTCCAGTTTGCTCAATGGAATCGAAAAGGCACGAACCACTTTGGTTTCCACCAATGGATCGTTCGTAATGGCGGACCGATGAAAGACGGCCTTGCGGGGGACGTAGTTCTTGTAAATATACAAGAGCGGAAACATGTCCCCCGATGCCAATCGAATACTGTGTGTTTTCGAAGGATTGTCTTGGTGAACGATTTCGCACAGGACCATTCCGTCCAGGATAATGTAAAAGTGATCCTGGCAGGGAATCGAATCGCCCTCTTTGAAAGTTTTGAGTGTCAAGTGCGGAAGGAAGCAAACTCAAAAACTGTGCCTTGGACAATCCCGAGTGCCGATAAAAGAACCTCCACAGCATTTCGAATTCTTGTTTCTCGAATTGTATGTTGCGCTCGTCGTAATACATTCGAATCACCCCGCTCCCGTGCACCACGAGTATATTCACCAAAGACCAGACGATAATATCCACGGCCATTCGTCCCTGCCACAGCGACTCTCCCCATCCCGGAAGTCCTACCAACGCGCTGGCCAACAGGAATCCATACGCGAGGGTCAGGCACAGGCGAATGATCAACAAATCATTAAAGAGGCCGGAAGCCAAGAAAAACACGTTGGAGATCTGGCTCAACACGGAACCCGACTTCATCAATGCCACCATTGTGATTTGATTTAGTGGATCATTGTATCAGTTGCTTCTTTCGGCGTTTTATCTGCTATACGTACAACAAACGACAGAAGATGCGATAGGATTTGTCTCGTTGTGTTTTGTTTCACGATCATCATCTTTCTCCGAAATCCATTTTATTTTCCATCGATGATTGACACCGATGGGTTTTTTGATTCGTCGAATGAGAGAAGTCGCGCGCGCATTCGGATTTTTCAAATCATTGTTCACAACATGCATGCAACACAACATGCCGTCTGCTACTCTTCCCATCCCAGTGGTATGTTCGAAAGTCAGCCAGTCATTTTTTACCAGCACTAAAAAGAAATAGAAACCTGCAACTCTAGCATCCATTCTCTACAGGTACAAGAATAGTTTTTAAGCGCAGGAATGTCAAAACGAAGGAACTTCCAGGACCCCGTCTGATAATCTGTTCCCTGGAATCTCAAATGTTTGAATTTGACATTCGTTCCGAAACTACTTCTTTCCAGATTCAATTACATTCATACCTAAAACAAAACAGATTCAACTTGTGCAGCCGGTTGTGTTGTCAAACGAATGCGCAACAAACACTGCATTAGTATTTGAATAACACCACAATGCACTCCTCGCAATATAAAACACTACTTGCAATACAAAACGATGGGAAAGATCTCAGGGAATAGCATTGTCGTTCACCACGACGATTATCGAATCGCCAGAAACGTATTATTGGAGGGAGGGGTATCGAATCGAAACATAATACAAGAGGCGCTGGACAAGAACAATGAGGATTTGATTCAAAAAGGTCGTCGAACTGTACATCGAAGTCGACGACGAGCACCGAGTTTGCGACCTCGTCATGCCACGCGATGTATCCATTCTGTCGTCCTCGATCGGACAATTGCAACACCTCCAATATCTTTCGGTGGCCTATTCGGACATTTTCGAGATTTCTCCTTCGATTGGGAATTTGCAAAATCTCCAACACTTTGATCTCTCCGACACGTTTCGTTTGAAACGTTTGCCAAAAGAGATTGGATTGCTTAAAGGGCTTGAAAAAACTAAATCTCAGCAACTCGAACATTGCATCGCTTCCGCAATCCATTGGCCAGTTGCGAAATCTCGAATTCCTGGACCTCTCCTACACGGAAGAATTGAAAAATCTTCCACAAGAACTATCCCAGCTGCAAAACCTCAAGGAATTGATTCTACAGAGCCCGTTTTCGACTTCGACACCGATCATTCCGTCGTGCATTTGCAAATTGCGAAATCTCGAGCATTTGGATCTTTCCTACACATTCCGTCCCACCGAATTGCCAAAAAACATTGGGGACCTGACCAATCTGAAAACACTGAATTTATTGGAATGCCGCATCGAATTCCTTCCTCGATCGATTGGTCGGTTGCATAATCTCCGCGTTCTCTGTCTCCGCGACGCCTTTCAGCTATCGCAATTGCCCAATGAGATTGGGGGCCTGCGCAACCTCCGGGAATTGGATCTGCACAACTGTTGTTGGTTGCCATCCCTTCCTCCTTCCATTGGAAAACTACAGACTCTCGAAACACTCGATCTGTCCCGGACGAAAAGTTTGTTGGAGTTGCCCCACGAAATCGGATTGCTCCAAAAATTGAAGGAATTGAAACTCCACGGGGCAAACATTACCTCGCTGCCCCGATCCATTGGCAAATTGCCAAATCTCGAATTTCTGGATTTATCCGCAACGGAACACTTGTGTAATTTGCCAAACGAGATTGGTTGTTTGCCCAATTTGATTCGAATGAACTTGTCGGCGTCCAGAGTCCTGACACTGCCTCCATTGGAAATCTTGGAACTGCATTCGGCCATGGCACAAACACGAGCCAAATATCGCACCGGCTTTGGGGCGGTCGACAACCACCCCATTCCACAAACACCCAAACTGTGGCCACGTGTTTTCGAGAATGCCATGTCCGCCTATTGTCTCGATTTCATAAAGCCGAATCTACTAGACTACCATGTCAAACCACGGAGATTGATCCAGAACCAGTCGGATGCGATTTACCAGCTTCTTTTGGATGGCAGGCAACCCTTTGTTGATTTCCTCGTCGATCAAAGACGACGACAACAACATTGCTAGTTGCTAGTTGGGTAATAGCAGTAGGATAGAACAATTTATAGATAAAAGAAGCCTTCCATTCTTGATTCTTCGTTGAATTTGTGAAACATCGATTTGTTTTCAATTCGTTTCCTTCCTAGTGTAATGTAATTCCCCCTTTTTCATTTAGGGGGACTTTTTTCAGTCCATCCACCATCTGCCGACTGACATCACTCTTTTCGGTTTTGAAATTTTGCGCGATTTCGTTTGTGGACTATTGAACCGAGAGAACAAACGTACTGCATTCTTCGGTACAAAATCCATTCTATCAATAATATTCCAATCTGCCGACGAGAGAATTTTCCTTTTCCACGAAGCCTCAAAGCCATATTCTTTTGGCACAGCAAATCAAACCAACATGGTTCATCCTTCCTCACTGTTGTACCTGTGTGCAGGACTTGTCCTGGCACCACAGTCGTCTCTTGCCTTTCAATCCAATGTTCCGCAAAGAGCGAGAAACCTGCCATTTGCTTCCCGAAAGACGAGAAACTCCATTTCTCTCAATGTCGCCATGCCCCTGGACGAAATGGGAAGCAGCAACAGCCAAGTCAATCAGCTCGAGCCCGAGGATGCCTGGATTGCTAACCTCGATTACGAATCCTTTCGTCAAGACGTCAATGCCCTCGGCAAGGAACTCCGATCCACCAGCGGCACCGACGATGCCGATCATTTGCAAAAGCTGGTGGGATGGAGAAATATTTGCGCGGTCGTTGGACTGGCCACCATCTGGACCACCCCAAATCCCATCACGGTAATTGCCTTGTCGACGTGGACCTTTTCGAGTTGGGCCATGATTGCCCACCACACCTGCCACGGGGGATACAATCGGGTCGATGCCGGAAAACGTTTCAAGTCCCGCAATTTTGCCCTGGGTTTGGTCAACCGATGCATCGATTGGCTGGACTGGATGCAAGCCTGAGGCCTGGAACGTGGAGCACAATCGCTTGCACCACTATTCTCTGAACGAGGGAAGAGATCCCGATTTGGTGCAGCGAAATCTGGCCTTTCTTCGCGACGGCAAGGTCCCAATGATTGCCAAGTATGCCGTCGTGTTCTTTTTCCTGCCAATCTGGAAGTGGTTTTATTACGCTCCCAACACCTACAAGGAACTCAAGATCAACGAATTGATGCTCCAGGCTAAATCCGAAACGGGACAAGCCGCCGAGGAAAAAGATGTTCTTCCCAAAGAATTTGATCGTGAACACGCGGCGACCGTCAAGGACTTTTTGGATCCCTTTTCCACCCAGGCCAAGGCTTTACGAAAGGTTGTTCCGGGGCGCGAGCTGTTTCTGAAGGTACTGGGTCCCATGCTGATTGGGCGGTACATTGCTATTCCGGCTCTTCTTTGGGCATTGGTGCCTGGAGCCATGGCCCCCGTGGTGGCATCCCATGCCTTTAAAAATCTGCTCTTGGCGGAACTTCTTACGAATGTTCACGCGTTTGTGACCATTGTTACCAACCATGCTGGAGAAGATTTATACACATTTTGACGACTCGGTAAAACCCAACACGGGAAGCTTTTACGTACGCCAAATCATTGGCAGCACGAATTACCCAACTGGAACAGATCCCATTGACTTTTCTCACGGATGGCTCAACTATCAGATCGAACACCACGTGTGGCCCTGATCTTTCCATGCTCCAGTACCAAAAGGGTGCACCGAAACTCAAGGCCATTTGCGAAAAGCACGGGGTTCCATATGTGCAGGAAAACGTGTTTGAACGCCTCCGCAAGACGGTAGACATTATGGTTGGTAAAACAACGATGCGCGCCTTTCCCACCAAGGGATACGAGCCCGCTTCCGATAAGGTTGGTAGTAGAACCTATTGGGAGAAAACAAACGGTGCCATTGAGGAATAAAGCAACAATGCAAAGCAGCAAGAAGATATGGATTTGGGAAACAATAGACAAACAAGCGTTACTCGGCAGATCCTGCAACGTGCACTATAAAATTTAACTGTATATTTGAAAGATCGTTCTAGTTTATGGAAAGGGTAATAGGTAACATCACTTCAGGAGCTCGTGATTGCACCAATCAAGGCTTGAAATCCCTTCTCCTGTATGCGTTTATTATTCCTCGTTTTGCAGTTGGAAGAATTCGAAAGGAATTGCGTCCAGTATAAATTGTTAGTAGCGCTGAGAATCCTCATATTTTCCCTTTCTGGCTATCAGAGGCTGTTTGTTGCGGTAACTTCGCTTCTAAGCCTTGTAATTGCACCATTCAAGGCTTAAAGTTCCATCTCTAGTGAGTGATAATGATTTCAGTATCATTTCATTTCAGAATAGGATGAAATTGATGTCAGAAACTTCGTTCTAGTATCGCGAGACCCATTTCGTATCGTTTTTGGTCGAGAAGAGGCTGCTTGTTACGATAACTTGGCTTCTAGATATAGTCAATGCACCATTCAAGGCTTAAAGGCAATCTGGGATGAATGTTAATGATTTCAGTATCATTTTGTTTCAGAAAAGGATGCAATTACGACCAGCAACTTCATTTTAGTAGCGCGAGACCCCTTCCGTGTGCTTTTTGGGTACAAAGAGGCTGTTTGTTGCGACAACTTTACTTCTAGAGCTAGTAATTGCACCATTCAATGGCTTAAAATCTACATAAAGTTACTCTCAATGGTTTTAGAGTCATTATATTCCAAAAATAGATGGAATTGCGGCCAGCAACGTCACTTCTAGTGGTGCGAGAACCCTTTCGTGCCCTTTTTTTGGCTAAATGAGGCTCTTTGTTGCCATAACTTCGCTTCTAGACGTAGCAATTGTACCATTCAAGGCTCAAAGTCCCTATCTAGTGAGCGATAATGATTTCAGTATCGTTTTGTTTCAGAATAGGATGAAATTGATGCCAGAAACTTCATTTTTGTAGCGCGAGACCCCTTCCAATTCCTTTTTCGGCTCAAAAAGGTTCCTTTTCCCGGTAATTTCGCTTCTAGAGCTAGTTTAATTACACAGTATATTTTCATATCCATCGCCTGTGCATGGGAATGGTTCTCACCTCATTCTATTAACGAAACGGATGGAATTGCGTCCAGAAACTTCATTTTGCTACATCAGGATAGATACAGCGCTATAAAACATAGCAGAGAGATAGAATTTTTAGGTTTTCCAACAACATTCCTCTTAAACAATGAACTATCTACTTCCTTTCTGGTTTATGGTGTCCCTATGGGCTCGTTAGTAAATAGTAGTCACCAAGATTGTATTGATTCATATGGTATATGAAAAGTGGGAAACTACAACAACAAAATGGAATGATTTTCATCTACGACGAATTTTTTGAATCGTGCGGGGATTCATCACGGGTACAGTTTTAGTTTTTCCTTCCCATCAACTATTGGTACTTGTAGTACGTCAGACACAATGCCAGAAGATCTCGCACGCTTCCCAAACGACACGCACTTGGTCACGATAACGTACAGCGCTTCTTGATTGGCCATCAAACGTACGCAAGCCCAGAGTTTGTGATTTAAGGATAGGATTCCATCTCAACGTTGCTGCTTGTTGTGAAAACACCCCAAACGATGAGTCACCTCGAGAACACCACGACCGGAATCAACAGTCAATAACGGAGTGTCTTTGAAAGCAATCCTTGCCTTGCATTACAACAACAACAACTTCTGTCGTCCACCCTATACTTCACCCTGCATTTAGCACACCATACATCTGTATAACTATTCATTATCACCATGAAATCCATCGCCGCAGCCACACTGATGTGCGGTCTCATGACCGCTACCGAAGCCTTTGTTCTTCCCCGACAACAAGGCCTTGCCACAACCAAGCTCGCGGAGAGCACCATGGAGGCCGCCGAGGGCGAGGAGGAAGCCTATGTCAATCCCCGTCAACCCCAACCTCCCCGAGGTCAAGGGCGACTTTGACTGGGACGCCAAATTCGGCGGAGACGACGACTGGATCACCGAGAATGTTCCCGGAAAGATTGTCCTCGACGAGATCACCCTGGCCAAGCAGGTGACGGCCCTCAACGCTCTGGAGGAGACCTACCGCAAGCAGCGCATCCAACAGGAAATCGACGACTACGCGACCACCGGATGGGTTGGCAACGCCGAACAGATGAACGGACGATTCGCCATGTTCTTTCTGGCGGTAGGCCTCTTCACGGAGTCCTTTACGGGTGTGACGATGCCGGGGCAGGTCGAAGAAATGCTTCGAATTCTCGGATTCATTGGATTTGATTAAACGAAAGGAGGAGACAAATGTGCGAATAAACGAGAGAGAAACCATTGTTTCTTTCTTCGTCTAAGCACATTCTTTTCTATTTCTGCACACTCACCACCACCAACACCAACAAACACACCGCTTTGTTCCAATCGTTTCGGAATTCAAGCTCGGTGATCGTCTTTTTCGCGAGGGAATTCATCACAACTACTTTATGCTGCTACTATACTATAATTGGCGAAACTCAGAGACGAAACACCAAAAACACTACAATTTACATTAAGATCATTCACCAAGCATCGCAAGAAGACCGTTTTCAACAAAATCTCTTGATCGAACGTAAATTTGTGACTCCAATTTTTTCAAAATCATTTGCTTTTTAGAATTAAGGCTACAGTACACTTTTGCAATTTATATAACTGCTAGGAATTTGTTTGTTTGGGGGATTCGCATTCACTACAATCCCAAGAGATCGGCTTCGTCGTCCTCGTCGTCCCCAATGCTGAAATTCGTAATTCCCTCCGTGGCACCGGCAATGTCCGTCCCCGTCCAGTCCGAGGCGGCGGAATTTCCGCTGACAGGAGCAGCCGCAGTGGGCGTAGCAAACGCAGGTGTTGATTCGGGAGGAGGAAGGTCGACAATGGTGGCTGGTGTCGTTGCTGCACTTGCTGCTGCTGCCGTTGGAGTTTGGTTCAATCGTCCCTTGACCCGTCCAAACAATCCCCCGGCAAAGTTGGTGACACTGCCCACGACTTCCTTGAATTGCGGAGACGGGGAAGCAACACCACTATTGACACCACTACTGGTCTGCGAAGTGTCCACCGCCAGTGCGGAACCCTTTTCCGCATCGCTTCGTTCCTTGGCCCGCTGGATCCTTCGTTCCAGAGATAGTTTGTACTTGAGTTTGAGACGTCCATGGATGGATCGAAGTTCGTCGACCGTTTTGGGACCCGCTCCCAAGAGATCGTCACGGACGCGGCGTTCCGTCCGTTCCAAAATGGAAGAAAAGTCAAACACGGTGACCTGATAGTGTTTTCGTGAGCAACATGATGTTTCGAAAAAGTGGAAGAGAGACAAAACAAACTTTCGTGAGAAAAATTGTTTTTCGAATTTCAAAATGACACAAACAAATAATACTATTCCAAACAAACACACAAACACTACACACACACACACAATATCACGCAACATACCTCCGTTCGGGCATCCCCGATATTGTCCTCGTTTTGTTTTTCGAGCAAATACGGAATTTTCTTTTCCTGTCCAATCTCACAGGCGAACATCGCACAGCATGGACATGGCCAATTCCTTGGACGGCCGTAATGGCATTGGGATCGGCAAACATTTTCCAAAAGGGTTTTTGCGACAACAGAGCGTCCATGCGGTCCGTCGACTTGGCCAGCATGAGGAATTTGGCAATCATGTCCGTGACGTTAATGCAGGTGATTCCAAAGGGGAGTACCTTGGTGTCGCCGGTGAAAAAGCGCTTGCAAATGTCCGGTTTGGACTCGACCATGTACACCATCATGGCCAGACTCAGAACACCGCCGCTGCGAAAATCCGTCACGGGATCTTGTTGCTGGAATCCCAATCGATCCACCCAAAACTGGTGGGGAATGGGAGGAAGGCCCTCGTCGGTAATGTAGGTTTCCACCGGTTGAGTTTGAGGGATTACCAACAAATCATCATCAGATCCCTTCTCTTCATACGGCTCAATGGCCCCGTTGAGCCACAATCGCGTCACTAAATTGTCGTAGGAAATCACCATCTTTTTGGATTCTTCGATACCCTCTTCCCACCAGGGCATGTGCATGACGGCCTTTTGGGCGGGGGTTTCCTGGTAGGGCCTCGACAGCTTCAGGCCGGGCCGACACTTGGTGTGCAACAACTGCCGGTACATCAAAACCTGCGAGGCGACCGTCTTGTCGGGAAGCGTATACTTGCGTGCCGTAATTTGCTGCAAAGAGGCGGTGGGCAACAAGTTTCCAATGGCCCGGCCCGCATCCATGGCGAATCCGCCCGCAAAGCGTGCCGTCTTTTGGATCTGCTGCTGAATGGCATCGGGCTGTTGCTGTTGTGATTGCTGTTGTTGGTCTGCCTCGGGAATTTCGTTGGCGGTCGCTGCGGTCATCATGGTTTTGCGATACAACGAATTGGCTCGTTTGGGACTACTTTTATTTTTTCGGAGTTTCAATCGTCCTCGTTTGGCAACGGTCTTTCTGCTTTTGGGGGGATTTGCTAGACCCACGAGAGTGTAAAGGATCTGGGAGACGATGGGCACTTATTGTAGTTTCTGTTGCTGCTGATATTCGAATGTCGCAGTGTTGATGCGCAACAAGATATCTTCGTAATCCTTGTCGTCGAGTTCGTAATCAATGACTTCGTCTTCCGAAGCTGCCCGTTCTCTTCCACACCGAAGAAGGTTGTTGTATCGTTGGTTTGGGAACACTCTTTGGATTCTTTGTGCTTTCGTCGTCGTCGTCGTTGTCGACTACGCTTTGGATGCTCCCACACACAAAGTATTGGCTGTTGGAGACACTTTCGAGCGTTCCTATACAAGATACCCTTGTCCTGCGTGGTTTCTTGTTGCTGTTGTTGTTGCTGCTTTTGCTGTTGGACCAATGCTTCCCCGGGAACAACTACCTCAAAGAACGACGACGATTTCTGTTTTTGTTTTGAATTCCGGAAATCCTGTTTGTTTTCGAACTGCTGCTTTGCTGCTCGAAATCTTTGATTTTGGTGTGTTGTACGACGACAACACTATTATTGGGAATCGATTGTTGGATCCACAGAATGGATATCGTAGGAGTATTGTTTTGTTTTGTTTGTTGAGATGTATGCTGATGTTGGAGGAATTCTTGTTGCGGCATTTTTTTCTTCTTTCGTATCGTGGGAGAATTGGCACGAGAATCGATTCCCACGAATTACATTCGGGCAGAACGTATTTTTGCTCTCATTGTGCCGTGTTGTGTTTCAAACTCGATAGACTGAAACGGCAGGCGTGAAGAACGCTGATCCGAAACTTGTTCTCCAACGTCTGAAATCGTGACTCCGGAGTCCCGAGTAGTGCGCTCTTCTCTGAAACCGGCCAACGCGGACAACCGCGCGAGCACCGAAATTCCGGAGGCGGGAGAGCAGATGACCGACAGATGTGATTGGTTCAATATGTAACAAAAAGTGACTTTGGAATTGAATTCGCTTGTTCCTCGATGCGATGCGATTTGATTTGAGCTTTGAGTAGTTAGTGTACTAGCTAGTACTTGCTTTACGTCATTCTACGATGATGGACGAGGAAATTGGATCTTTTTCTCGTTTTGTTTTTCTCGTTTGTTGGCATCATCTTGTCCATCTTCTCTTTTGGAAGTGAGCAGTTATCGAGAAGTGATATTGTACAATCACAATAGGAATACATACCTTTCTCACAACAACTCGATTAGTATTTCATCTAGATTCACAACACACTGTCGTTGCAGAGCGAGAGAGTGTAGAAAAAGAGGAAGAATCGAATCCAATCGAATCCGAGCAAGTGATATATTTTTTTGCCGAGTCGACAGTTTTTCGCCGAGTCACTTTTGATTTCCAATCAAGTTTTTTCAATAACACAACACCCACAAAACCATGATACGCTTGCTGGGCCACAGCGGCGTTGGATCCCGGTCCTTCCAGAGACTCCAATCCAACAACAATGTTGTCCGCGTCTTTTCGTCGACACCATTGGGAACTCCGTACAGCAAACTGACGGTCGGAATCCCCAAGGAGAATTATCCTCTGGAAAAACGCGTCGCCGCCACGCCCGAATCCGTCCAGCGTCTGGTCAAGCCCGGATTCTCCGTTTTGGTGGAGGACGGAGCCGGAGATTTGGCCTATTTTTCCAATGCGGACTACGAGGCCGCCGGGGCCAAAATCGTTCCCAATGTCTTTGAAAAGTCGGACATTATCCTCAAACTGAGGCCACCGTCGGCCGAACAGGTGGAACAGCTCGATTCTACCAAGACGCTCTTTTCCTTTTTGTATCCTCGCCAGGATCCGGAGCTTTTACAAAAGCTTCAGGACAAGGGAACAACGGCATTTGCCATGGACATGATTCCTCGAACTTTGTCGAGAGGACAAACCTATGATGCCTTGTCGGTAAGAACAATTTTTTTGTGTTGTGTGAAATTGTGTTTTTGGAATTGAAAAAAATTGGTTCGCTCACATTTCATATTTTCATAGAGTCAAGCCAACATTTCTGGTTATCGTGCCGTCTTGGAGGCCTCCAATGCCTTTGGCCGCTTCTTTGCGGGACAAATGACGGCCGCCGGAAAGGTTCCACCCGCCAAGGTCTTGGTCTTGGGTACCGGTGTGGCAGGCCTTGCCGCCATTCAGACCGCCAAGAACATGGGCGCGATTGTGAGAGCCTTTGACGTCCGTCCCGTCACCAAGGAACAGGTCGAAGCAATGGGAGGACAATTCCTGGAGGTGGACTTTGAGGAGGACGGAAGCGGTGCCGGTGGATACGCCAAGGAAATGAGTGCCGAGTGGCACGCGGCCGCCCGGGCAATGCTCACCAAGCAGTGCGAGGACGTGGACATTGTCATTACGACGGCTCTCATTCCCGGACGCGCGGCGCCCGTCATGGTCACCAAGGAAATGGTCGCCAAGATGAAATCCGGAAGCGTCACGGTCGATCTGGCCGCCGAGGCGGGAGGGAACATCGAAACCACCGTCAAGGACGAACTCATCGTGACGGACAATGGGGTTACCTGCATTGGGTACACCGATTTGCCCTCGCGACTTCCCACGACGTCTTCCTCGCTGTATGCCAACAATATTTCCAAGCTCTTGCTCAGCGCGGGTCCCCAGACCACCAAGGAGCCGGAATACTTTTACATTGACCACGAGGACGAAGCCGTCCGTGGCATGCTGGTGGTCGAAAAGGGAAAACTCATGTTCCCACCTCCCGCTCCCGCACCACCACCGGTGGTCGAAAAGAAGGAAGAAGTCGAGGTGGTCGTTCCCGAAATCGATTACAAGGCGCAATATGCTGCGGGTGCCAAGAATGCTGCCTACCTTTCCACGTCCATTTTGGCTCTGGGAGCCGTTGCCCCCAATGCTGCCTTTTCCAGCATGTTTACCACCTTTTGGTTGTCCAACGTGATTGGAGGCCAGGTCGTTATGGGAGTTGCCCACGCCCTCCATTCTCCCCTCATGGCCGTTACCAACGCCATTTCGGGAACGACTGCACTGGGTGGTATGCACTTGATTGCCCATTCCACCTCGCCCACGGCAACCGTTTTGGGTGCCGCCGCCACAACATTGTCGACGGTCAACATTGTGGGTGGATTCATCATTACCTCCAAGATGCTTGATATGTTCAAGCGTCCCGACGATCCTCCCGAATACTATAACTACTACATGTACCCCACCGCCGGTGTTCTTGGTTTGTACGGAATCGGAACCATGTCTGGAAAATTCCCCGAAATCGATTCCGCTGCCTCCACTCTGGCATCCTTGTTGTGCATTGGTGGTATCGGAGGTCTTGCCTCGCAGTCTACGGCCCGTTTGGGTGCCGTCTCGGGACAGGCGGGTGTCGCTCTGGGAGTGGCCTCGACCCTGGGCCACCTCCACCCGAGCTTTGCCACCACCGCCTCGCTGGTTGGACTCATGGGAATCGGAGGAGTGGCCGGCCAACAGATTGCCCAGCGCGTCGAGCTGACCTCCTTGCCCCAGACGGTCGCCGCCTTTCACTCGCTGGTGGGAGTCGCCGCGAGTGCGGCCGCGATTGGAGATTACATCAACTCGGATATCACGGCATTGGACGGAGTCCACATGTCCAGTATTTATTTGGCGACGGTCATTGGTTCCGTCACCACCACCGGATCTCTGGTGGCCTACGGAAAACTCGACGGCCGTTTGGACTCGTCGCCTCTCAAATTGAAAATGCGCGACACGATCAATGCCGGACTCGGAGCTGCCACCGTCGGAGCGGGTGCCCTCTTTGCGGCAGCTCCCGGGGTCGGAACCGGTACGGCAGCACTCACCAGTGCTCTCGCATCGAGTGGTGTTTTGGGATGGCACATGACGGCGTCGATTGGTGGTAAGTGAAAGAAAAGACGAACAGGAATCTTTTCGAATGATTTGAGTATTGTTTTTGGATATCTATTATGTTCTTGTCTAACGTTAATTGTTTTCCATTTCCTTTTCTTCCATTCCGTGAATATTGAACAACAGGAGCCGATATGCCAGTTGTGATTACCGTTCTGAACAGTTATTCCGGTTGGGCTCTTTGTGCCGAAGGATTCATGTTGGATATGCCCATTATGACTACCGTTGGTGCTCTCATTGGATGCTCCGGAGCTGCCTTGACCAAAATCATGTGCGATGCCATGAACCGTGATATTACCAGCGTCATTCTCGGAGGATACGGAACCAAGGCTACTGGTACCGGAGAAGCTGTCCAATTCGAGGGAGAAACCACCATGACCAACGTCGACGAAACCGTTCAGCTCTTGGGCGATGCCGAAAAGATTATTATTGTTCCAGGATACGGATTGGCTGTGGCCAAGGCCCAATATCCGCTCCAGGAACTCTCTGATACCCTCATCAAGGCCGGAAAATCCGTCCGCTTTGCCATCCATCCCGTCGCCGGACGAATGCCTGGTCAGTTGAATGTCTTGTTGGCCGAAGCCGGAGTCCCGTACGACATTGTCGAAGAGCTCGAGGAGATCAACGACGATTTCAGCGAGGCCGATGTCACCCTTGTCATTGGAGCCAATGACACGGTGAACTCTGCCGCCGAGGATGATCCCAACTCTCAGATTGCTGGAATGCCCGTCCTACGAGTATGGAATTCCAAGCAGGTGATTGTCATGAAGCGTTCTCTCGCTGCCGGTTACGCAGGTGTCGACAATCCCGTCTTTATCAAGGACAACACCGACATGCTTCTGGGAGACGCCAAGGATACCGTCGAACAGCTTGCCACCGGAGTCAAGGGTCTCTTTGGAAAATAAAAGGCCAAAAAGAATTCAAATCATGGATCGATAGCCTTTTTCACTCCTTCACATTTTTAACAACTTAATAGCACAGAGATAAATAATAATATCGATTACACAAAACTATTGTAATTGACATCATGTTGAAGTTTGAATTGTATTGTAGTTTCTAGAAACAATACATTAGTTGTTTCTTTCCAATTTGAGAATCCCCTCTAGGCCACGAGTTTGGATTTCCGCTGTGTCATTCCGGCCCTCCACTTGCGCTTTTTCTGGACATCGAGCCATTCCCGATCGTCGTCCCCGTCGGCCAGATCAAAGGAAAGAATGACGCGTTTTCGTCCGTCTCCCGGAGGTGACCGATGGACACAGGCAAAGGCCCGCTGCCACCAGGAAGAAACCAGAGAATTTCCTCGATAATAATAATCTCCCTTCATGACGATAAATTCTTTTTCCGCAGCCCGTAAGAGATTGGAACCATCCGAACCCTTGGTCCCGAGGCTCCTGAGCGACAGATATTCCAGGGGAGAACAGGTGTGGGTCACAAATTCGGTTCCGACACCCCTCAGAGTGGCATAGCCCCGAAGGGGGCACTTGTCCGTGTGAAAGACGGGATCGTGGGCGCTGTAGCTAGAAGCACACACAATGCGCAAAAAGACGCCTTGTGTGGGCAGAACATCGAAACAATCCTCCGCAAACGAGGCCATTCCCATGGCAAATTCGGCAAGGGATTGTGCCGTGACCAGCAGATTCTCGCTGTTTTCCTTGCCTCCGCCGGCCTCTACCATGGATGTACAGACGCCGAGACAGTCCTTGACGGCCGAATCAAAGGTAGTAGTGTCGATTCGGGTTCGAATATCAATGTCGGACGGGCCTCTGTTGGCCAATCGTTCTTGTAAAACCTCGAGGTGGGCGTCGAGTGGATTGTTGTTGTATTCGGTGGTAGTAGCATTGTTTCCATTGACATTCCTGGGAGAGCAAACAGACACAACGCAACATTCTGGATCCTTGAGGTCGTTTCGGGCGGTCATCCATGGGTCATCTGCCAAGGACAATTGCGTTTGTTCTTCAAGCTTTGTCGGAGCATCGCACAGCGGAGGTTGCAATGACAACGATGACGACGACAGGAACAGTCCGAATCCACAAAGAAACTGTAACAGGCAAGCAGAACCCAAGATGACTCGACGAAGGCGCCGTACAGTCCGCATTGGTTTCTGTTTTTCGTTCGAAAGAAGCAATCGATGGGTTTCCTCTTCGCGGATGAAGAAAAACAATGGAAACAATGAATTGAAAATGGAAATAGAAATTATTTCCTTGGCATCATCTTCGATGACGATAGTCTCCAAAAAAGCGTCTGTTTGTCGTACGTAAATCAGAATCTTTATTGCGCGCTTATTATTTCCGTTTCCATAGTGTAGTTGGCACGACGTCATCATTGGCCTCATCGAAAATTTGTTTCATTTCGCTTTTTCATTCCGGCATATGGTAACTTCGTCTCACAAAAAGAGTCTTTCTTCATAACAGATTGGCAATGATAACAAGGCTGCCATTGGCATTTCTCGCATTGCTCTTCCAAGTTGTCTCCTTTTACTCAGTTTGGAACACTCATCCTTGCTCAGCACTATCCATATCATCGAACCGCAGACTCCCGCGAACAACAAGACAGAATCAATTGCCGACAACAATTCTGAAATCATCATCACAACGAACAGAAGAACAAGATAATTGGCCGAGCATCATGACATGGAAGGAAGAAGATTACAATCGAATATTGCCAGTGGCGCGATACGCCAATAAAGAACACGCGATTCACGGCGCCCTTTTGCAGGACACGATGCTCGAGAAATACGAGGTCTACCAGCCCAAGGGATTCGTGGCTCCAACTGGCGGAACCGAGGAACCCCTCGACCTTTTGGTGCTGCTGGCAAAGGTCGACTTTGGAACCCATCTGAATGGCCACGGGGGTTATGTCCACGGCGGCATCATGAGTCTCATGTTTGACGACGTCATGGGATGGGGATGCGACCGTGTTCTTCCCAACGACAAGACACCCGTGACGGCCAATCTGAGCATCAACTTTCGGAGGCCACTCCTGTCTGGCACCAAGGTTCACATCCAGGTCATTCTCGAGAAATGGGAGGGACGCAAGCTCTTTTGGAAGGCCCGCATGGTGGATGCAAATGACGAGGAAGTCTTGTATGCGGAAGCCACCACTCTGTACATTATTCTCAAGGACACGAAATAAACACATGCAAGGAAGAACGAGTGGGAAAACCCACTGTACTATAGTAAATCTCTTTTATACGCCAAATCAACACGATTCGCATCCAGTTTTGTTTCAAAAAAATATAAATATTTATTCAATTTTACTGCTACAGTACACATACAGCAACCATTTGCTGCTGGGATGCTGCGGATTGTTCTTTTCTCAAGATATAAAAGGCTTTGCTTCGCTTCGTTCGTTGCAATTACGTACTCGCTACTTCTCAAATTGCCTTGCTCTTGTCCACGAGGTGGGGCTGGACAATGATTCGTCCGGTATCACCCCGAATCAGAATCAAGGATTTTCGATTGTCCTTTCCGTCGTCCAAATACGACGTCATCATGTGGGTGATCTGTACCTTCCAGTCCTTGGCCTGCTTGTCAATGGGTTTCTTTCCCTCAAAGCGGGGATAGATTTTTCCATCGACCGTGGGCACCAGCTGGGAGACGCGTTTTCGGGCCATGAGCTCCTTCGTGTCCTCAAAGGTCGCCAGCACCAAATGCTTGATGGGGGGCTCGGCGTGCGCACAGGCCCGCAGTATGTTGGAGGCCATTTGTTCCTCAATCTTCGAGTCAAACTTTTCCCAGTACTTGGTCACGACAAAGGCGCGACTGCAGCCCGCCGCAACCTTTAACAGGGAGGCCTCGTCGCTCCAATCGGCAACCTTGACGGTGACTCCCTTGAGTTTCATGAGATTCTTGGTATTCCGGGAGGTGAAGACACGGACGGCGGCGACGACTCTCAGGCCCTTTTCCGACAAGACCTTGACCATGGTCGATCCCTCGTGGGTGTTGGCATTAAAGACGGCAACCTGCTCGGAATTTTCGTTGATCAAATCGTCCTCGTTGAGGTTGCTCATGGAGGGCGGCCGGGGCAGATAGGGATCCCATTCGGCCTTTAAAGTTCCGTCCTCGCCTCTGGACAGGGCCTTGAAGCCTCCCATGTCGGCGCTTCCCTTGGGGGATTTGTAGCGCTTGCCGCTGTTGCTTCGTTGGAGCTTGGCGGATTTGACCACGCGTCCGGTGGCGGTGGCGTCCTCCTGGTGGCCAAGATCGTTGATCTCGGTCATGAGATTTTTTCGGTCCGACATTCTTGTTGTTGTTGTTGTTGTTGTTGTTGTGTGTCGAAGAGTTGGAAATTGTCGTGTGTGTGTGTTTAATAGCGTTTTCTGTTTTCAAAACTGGCACGAACGATGCTTCTTTTTGTATTGTTCGATGCTCTTTCGATTCGTCGCCTATGGAAATGATATCCCTTTCGATTCTTTCTAGACGTTCCTGAAGAGTTGTAAATGTCTCTAGTCGCAATGGAGATTCGATTCCAAACAAAACAGTTCTTGAATGGACAACCAGAGCGATTGAATTCAATATCAATAGATCGGTACACGTAGTGAATGCCTTGGCGAGTAGTTGTAGTTGTTTTTGTCAATCTCGTTTTCGTTCGGAGTTGCAGTTTTTCTCGATAGAGCGTTGCACAATAATCGTCCTCTCGTATCGTAGTATGCTTCGTCGTCGTAGTGTACTGTACTGTACGATACAAGCGGCACGACCAATATTATTTTTGTTGAGGATCGATCTCAATTTTTTGCGGGACCGTGCGTGATAGAAAGAAGCTGATATCGGCGGGTCATTTTTATTTTGTTCGTGATCGACAAAAATCGTCGTAACGATGCGGGAATGATGACAAAAAGGGGGAAAAGATCCATGCTTTGTGTTCGTAATGGCTAGTGGCTTGTATGGCGATCCCCGAAAATCTGAAAGGCTTTTTCTCGGCGAGGCAGTTCGACCGGGATTTTCTCGTCCGTGTAAGGGTTTTACGGTATTCGTTACTGGAAGAGTCGAGTCAGTCCCGTAGGAAGGTTCGCTGTGGTCATGGTCATAAATTTGGGTAAAAGACCCTTGAAGCAATACTATGACGAGCATAATTGTTGAAATGGCATACCACCCATGATAATGGTGGTTCGTGAGAAAACGAAAACGCCCAAAACACATTGATGCCTCGAATTCTTAGTCGTTAAAAGAATAGCCACTACATGTGGTGCGGCAAAATGAAAATCATTTCACTTGTGCGATCTCTGTGTTTGAGTCTTTTCAATCCTTGACTCTTGTCATCCTCTCGTTGCTTCCATCTACAGCCTTCTCATTCCACGAATACCTTTGCAACAGGCATTTGCCGCCTTGTCATCATCAACTCCAATCTTTCAGACATTCAGCAACACCACGAACAACAGAAACAACGCTACATAACATCGATCATCGACACCCACCATTTTCATTGACACCCAAGGAAAGAATCAACGACACAAGGATTCCAAACCCGAAACCCAGAATTCAAAAACGCGAATCGCGCTCTACTTGTCCAAATCATTCTTGTACCAATATATTACCATGAAGTATTCATCCTTTTTGTATCTTTCCTGTCTCTTGGTGGTAATACACCACCCGGTCAGATGCCACTCGGAGGGAATCTTTGGAAAGCTGGTACGATTCGCCACCGGCGGCGGAGGCGATGCGACACCGAACAAGAAAAAACACAAAAAGAAACGCCAATACGGCATGAGCTCCCACCATTATACGTACGACTATCCCACGGCCAAATTGTCGAACGGCGTCCTCTTTCCGCTGGTGGGTGTGGGCGTCGGAAACATGAACCCCCACGTGGTTCCTGCCATTATTAGCCACGGCCTCCGAGAAACAAAGAACATACGGCTGATCGACACGGCGCACATTTCCCAAAACGAATTCTTGGTCTCGAAAGGAATTGTGGAAGGCGTCGACAAGCTGGATCCGGAAAATCCCGTCGAGGTTCACGTGACCACCAAGGTTTGGTACACACACCTCGGATACGATCGGACGCTTCTGGCCGTTCAAGACATGCTCAATAGTTTCCAGGAATCCATCGACCATCCAAAAATCGACCTCAAACTCCATATTTTGTTGCACTGGCCGCGGTGCTACGACGAAATTCCGTGGATGGATTGTGCCGGCGAGGAAGCCAATCTTCCTCCTTCGGTAAAAGAGGCCGGCTCCCCGCCTCATTTGGATCCAGAAAATGCCTGGAAACAGAGCTGGAAGGCCCTCGAAAAAGTTTTGGCCGACAAATCCAAGTCCAATCCAATCGCCAGCATTGGTGTCTCGAATTTCCATCGAAAGGAACTGGAAGAACTCACCAGCATTGCCAAGGTCGTCCCACAGATTATCGAAATCGACACGTGGTCACTTCTATATGATCCTCTGTTGATTGAATTTTGCCACAAAAAGGGAATCCACATTATTGCCTACCATTTAATGTCGGGCGTTCTGTCCAAAAACGCCGAGGCACCCTTTGCGACGCACCATCTCTTGTCCGTGGCCAACGACATTACCAAAGAAATGCGCGCAGGTGGACTCCTAACAGAGGACCACAAGGACATTTCGGCCGCGCAGGTCGTCCTGGCGTGGCTGGTCCAGCACTCGATTTCCGTCATTCCCCGGACGACCGATTTGTATCACTTGCAGGAAAACTCTGCGGCATCGCTGGTCCAAATTCCACCCATGGACGATTCCAAGGTCCAGGTCGTCGCCCAGTCTGTGGAAGCTCTTATTTCGGGAGAAGATTTGACCGAAGACGCCTTTGTCAAACTGACCTTTCACGCCAAATCCAAGGACGTCTTTTTGTACTGGCACGATCCGGAATTCGGTGGGGAAATCGAGGTCGCCAAGATCCAACAGGGAGAATCGTACGAGGAATCCTCCCATCCGGGGCACCAGTTCCGGATTTATTTCGACGGGGAAGAAAAGGAGCGTTCGAAAATGCAACTCTTTACCGTCAGCGGCAATTACGGGGAACACCGGCATATTGAGCTGTAATGGAGTAGTAATTGGCAACGCATTCATTCGAAGCCAATACAAACTCTGCTGTACAATAGGATTCACAACTTATTATATTCCAATAATTTAGACAATAAGTTAATACATGAATGAGAAATAGGATAGTTTCTCCCTTTTCACTTGCAAGTTCAATCGTATGCATGACACTAACCCTAATATAAATATGACAAGATCGATGCGGAACAGAAGTAGTTTTCTAAGTTTCGCGAAAAAATATTGCGCAGGCGCGTACATTCAAACTATCATCTGCCCAATGATAATCAAGCACGACTTGCTCTGTTTCCTCACACGCACGCCAACTACGTGTAGTGCTGGTGGAGATACCAGATACCATACGATCGTTGCTGTTGCACGTTCCGTAAGTACTGTACGACGTACGCAGACTTTGGCGATGCACAGCGAATAGAATACGGAACTTTAACTTTTAAAAATTATTCAGGCGAATGCGGAAGAATGGAAGAGCAATGAATGAATGAATCTTCAATTCGGGTCCTCCCCACCAAAAAACAAGAAACCACCGATAAAACTTCCTAGCAGTGAATGTACACTATTACTTCTCGAGAAGGAGAATGCATTGGTGTTAGAATTGTTTTCGCCGACTCGTGAAGAAGCATCACTCTCCGAAAGCGCCATCTACACACATCACATTACATCACTCACCCCTCACCATGGGAGTTGCATCGGCTACTGCAAAAAAAGTTCCGCATTGATAAGTAATTGAAGACCTTTTGAGAAGAGGCTCGAAAAAGACTCCACCAACGAACCTCTGCCAACAACCACCAAAGAAACAGCGACAAAACAACAATGCCCTTTTTGTTCCCGGCATTGGCGGCGGCCGTCTGCGATATTGGAATATTGTATTTGGGTCATCGCAATTATCTGTTGGAGGAACAATTCAGCAGCAATGGCATTCGTTTTGCCGATAACAATTACGCCGCCGACGACGACGACGATAGAAAGCGCGTCTACCACTATGGGTACATTGTTTGGCTGGCGGCCATTCGACTTTTTCTGTTGATGATCCCTCTTCCGTACCACTCCTTTTTGGGCAAGGCCCTCCGGTGTTCGATTCTCTATCGACTCTTTTACGGAGTGACACTCGTGACGGTATTGATTCACGCCCTGACGCTTCTCATGATGGATCCCTCGAGTTTGTCGTCCCTGCTGAGGGCAATCTCCAGTTACGACGAAAATAACAACAACTTGCATCACGTATTGGTCACCCGCAGTCTGTGGGTAGCTCTTTTATTGACCATGTGTTCCACCCTGAGCCACATTGCATTGTTTTTCCACGTGAGATCCACGGCACCCATCGATGCCGAACTCCTTGGAGGCCAACGGCGAAGACCAAAGGTTTTGTTGTATTATGCCAAGGAAAAGAATCAACTCAACAACAACAACAACAATCACTACAATGGCAACGGAAAAGACAAGTCGGAGCGAGAGGGACTACTCTTGAACGGCATGAGTGGAAACCTCGAGGATGACCCCATTGGCCTTCCCATGTCCGATCCACGAGAATCTCCACCCTTTGGCAGAGGAGTCCACTCGAGCTCGAGTCGGGCCCTCAAGGAACTTTCCAACAAGATCATGATGGAACTCCAGGTCCGACTGCGAAAGGCCAAGGGAGAGTGGACGAAACGATTGGAAGAATACCAAAAACCACTCCGGGCGGCGGCACTGAACCCCGACAATACTAATAATAATATGCAATCCTCGCTGTATCATTTGTCCCTCAACAGCAATGCTGCGCCCTTCAAGGTCATTTTGGAGTTGTTTGCGGGCGACAACAACTTCCACCACACCAACATTAACGACCATTTGAGCATCCAAAAGTTGGATACCGTCTACGATCGGGACGACGGGGCAGCCCTGATGCTCTTTGTTCCGCAGCTCTTGTCGTTTTTGTTGCACGGTGCCTACGAATCCTCGCATCTTCTGGAGGAATGGATTTTGGAAACCTGCAAGAAGAATCTCTTTTTTGCGCACAAGTGCTATTGGTTCCTTCGGGCATGGTCGCTGGAAACGAGCAGCGTGGCGGTTGGGTTGAGTATGAATAATACTACTACTATCGAGAACAATAACCAACAGCTACTTTCCCAACCAAAAACCAGACTCAGCCATTCCAGCAGCCTGACGAGCTTTGCCACCCAGGAGGACGAATCCCACAACATTTCCAAATTGTTGCCCGAGGAGCGGGCCGTCATTGAGGATCTCATGCGCAAGATTATGAAGTGCGGAGAAGAACCCGCGCGCCTGTTGCATTTTGGATCGACGGTTGGAAAACTCAGCCTGGAATCTTTTGATGCGAATATCAATGCCAATATCAATGCCACGACGACTCTCTTTCCGAGTGACAACATGTTTGGCGTCCCACACTACAATTCATCGTCCCTGACGCCATCGAGTGCCGCCAACAAATCTCTCATTCCCGTCAATCCTCTGTCGGGAATTCCATCCCGCAAGCATTTCGAATGTCTGGCGGCCAAGAGCCGGCACGGGTTCTTGCCCCTCGACAACGGAGCCGCCATCAGCGCGAGTTACAACCAATCGATTCTCAATGGAAATCCCTGCGGGACGTCCTATTTCGATTCCTGCCCGGTGTTTATGGATGCCCTCATTAGCATTGCCGACAATCTCTTCAAGGTTCCCCGTGACTTACGCAAGGCGGAATTCAAAAAGCAGCTCAAGCTTTTGGAAGTGGAGGCTCTGCCCTGCAACGAGATTTACATTCCCTTGCAAAATCTTCACCACCGGGTATGGCGCATCGTTGCCGAAGAGTCCATTCCACTCAGCACCAAGGAACGAGTTCCGTGCATTGTTTGTCTGGAAGTCTTGGGCTACACCCCAGAAAATTCGGATCGAAGCAACATTGGGAATTTGCTGCAGCGGAGGTCACTGACCCAACACAACAGCGTGAGCGAACGCGAAATGGTGGAGACGTGGAGGAATGCTCCGCGGGATCCATACCGGCGAGAAACAACCTTGAACCGGGTGACCCATGAAATGAACAAGCTTCCCGACAAGATGAAGGAATCGATGCAAGAAATGCAGCTGTCCATGCAGGAAATCAACCAATCCATCCGGCAAGGAATATCCCACATGCGAGAGAATGCGGACGCGGAAATCTTTTGGTCGGCCCAGAGTTCACCCGTCCGCTCCGACGACAATGGACAACAAACCATGAATGGTGTGAAAGAAACGGCAGCAACCCTTGATGATCATCCCGAAAGCCCCAAGCGTGATTTGGAAAGGAATGGGACACCCACAAAGACGTCGTCACAACAACAACCCTTGACGCCAAAGACTCCGCGTTCCATGATTCAGCAAGGCGCAATGGGACAGTGGACGAAATCTCCGGCACCCAAAGGATCTCTGGCTCCGACGACGTCGCTGGAACTTTCGGACACGGCAATGCCCGAGATTCCGACGATAAAATCAAAGTTCCATTCGTATCAAACGAACAACGGCAATAGCAGCAGCAGCAGCAGCATTAGTCGTCGCCGAATTTCCTCTCGACCCAATGATTTTGATCTCGAAATGAATGCTTCGTACAGCAACGACTATGATGACGACGACGATGATGAGAATGATTACAGTGAAAACAACGGAGAAAGAGATCATTCGGGCAAAACTACTTCCCTTTCCAATGGCCATTCCAAGCCTCCCGTCAATCCCTCAAAGCCTCCACCGGTGGTATTTAAGGAAAATTGGAAGGAGAAAGAAGACCGTCTTCGATCGGCCTCGGCATATGGCGGCCATCCTGGATGGAAGCTCCTGCCGGTTCTGGTCAAATCCAACGATGATCTCCGACAAGAACAGCTGGCATCTCAGCTGATTCAGCGCATGGCACTCATTTTGGCACGAGACCAGATTCCCGTCTGGTTGTGTCCCTACGAGATTCTTGCGCTCGATGCGAGCGGTGGAATTATCGAGGCAATTCCCGATACGATTTCGCTGGCTTCTCTCAAGAAAAATGATCCCGACTATACCGATCTCAAGGGCTTTTTCGAACAGTACTTTTTCGAGGAAGACACGCTGGCAGATGCCAAGGCCAATTTTTGCGAGAGTCTTGCAGCCTACTCAATGGTTTGTTTCCTCCTGCAGATCAAGGATCGCCACAACGGTAATATTTTGCTGGACAATCGAGGCCACTTGATTCACATTGATTTTGGCTTTTTCTTCTTGTCCTCGCCGGGAAAGAACACTGGTTTTGAGAGCGCTCCATTCAAACTGACCCGCGAGTTTGTTACCCTCCTTGGCGGCCCCGATTCGCATCTCTTTGGGGTATTCCGAACCTTGTGCTACCGAACATTCCTCTCCCTCCGAAAACACTGCCACGAAATCATTCTTTTGGTGGAAATGTTGCAACTGGGCAACGAGGATCTGAACTGCTTCCGAGGTCGTCCCGAAGACGCAATTCGGGAACTCCGCCAGCGCTTCCGATTGGACCTGAATGACAGAGCCTGCCTCGAATACGTTAATGCACTCATCGACGAAAGCCTGGAAAATTGGAGAACCAATTGGTACGATAGATATCAACGCTACTGCGTTGGAGTTTTGTAAATGAATAATAATGAAACTGGTTAAAAAAAATTACTACATCAACATTTAGTGCCGTACACTAGGGTTTCTTTCTCTGTAATGGGTCTATAATGCTTTGTCCGTGTGAAAAAGTGGAAGGCTGTGGTCTACGATGTTTGTTTGTTTGTTTGTTTGTTTGTTTCTCCAATCCTCTAAATCTTCTCCAATGTATTTTCTTTATTTGTCCAACAGGCCAGGAACCATAACCATTCCCTTTTCTTGCCATTCGAGGGCTCTCCACATGCGTTCCATCTCCTCTTCCGAACCAAGAACACTGATCGAATTTTCTGTTTCTTCGTCGTTGGCTTCGAGCTTGATGGAAAATTCATCGACACGGTCACCCGATCTCCAGTAATACAAACCGGCATAAGGCGACAACAAGCACAAATAATACCAGTTTGGTGTCCCGATAACAGGAAGTTCTGTTTTTGGAAGCATGCAATATTGGAATTTCAACATGAAAAAGAAAGAAAATAATGAGAAATTGTATTGGTGATTTGCCTTTCGTTACTGCGTCAAAAGTATGAAGGGCTCATCGCTTCTTTCGATGTCGATACACTCTTTTTGAATATCAGTGTAATCGCTTTTTCGCCTTCAGTTTTCCGACGGAACTTTGTTTTCCTTCGTTACTCACCAAGCGTGTTGAACTGGATCGACAACACCAGCGCCAGGGAGGCCAATCCCACAAAGGAACAAAAGACCAAAAAGCAGGCTTGCGATATGCTCCTCTGGACGACTCCCTTGAAGGTAATAGTCTCTCCGGCATCAACAACCTCGTAGTTGTTGGCCTTCATATAGGCCATAATTTCACCAGCCTGTTCGCGGAGTCCCTTTCCGTCTTCGGCGTTTTCTCCCTTGGACACAAAAGTCTTTCGCTTGACCTTGGCCGTGGTGGATCGCTTGATGGTCGACCAGAGGCCGGGGAAGGATGTCAGATATAGGCCAAGAATGACGTAATAGGATGCCTTACTGTAAGTGACTTCTCCAGAGGTTCCCGGAATGTAATCGGGAGCCGATGTGTCAACGGCCGTCATGAGGGTGTTGCTCAGAGCGTCCATGGCATCGAAATCGAGGGGCATCATTTTCTGAATAGTGTTCGTTCGGCGAACGCTAGCAACCGACGACGAGGGAGCAAAGGCCTGGACAAGGCCAGATTCCATCGAAGCGAGACTCAGCAGAGTAAGGAACAGGGAAATCGTATTCATCGTGAAATTTGAGTGGAAGATTCGACGGGTTTTCCAAAGAATAATCGATTCGACAGTGGATGCGACTGGATATACAATCGAATGCTTTTCTCGGCAGAAGGTTATAGTCAATATTTCGTTGTTGCTGGATCGGTCAAGTAACCTTAGAGCTCGCAGATCAATTTTGCTGATTCAATAGTGAACAGAAGAAGATCATGACAGACAAGTTGTTGCAATCGAATAGTTTCGCAATTTCGTATCACGTTGACTAGTTTTTGATGTCTATCGGCTCCTCTTGGAATGATGGCTGAGTGTTTGCCATCGTACGTCATTCTGAATTTGACCAATCGGATTCATCAAATCGCGTTTTGTTGGAACATTTGGGGGAAAGAACAGAATTTAAATTGATAACCCTTTTACCCGAAACAAATCGAGAATGAAAAACTACGAAGTTCATTTAAGACTGGCCGTATCGAAATCGGTGTACCCGAGGATGCGCGGCTTTGGCGCGCCAGATTGTTGTTTTGAGATATGAGCAAAAGAAAATCTCAAGCCGAAAATTTCGAGCGAATCGCCAATTTTTCTCGGACCCATTTTCCAATTCAAATTGCTCATCACATCCGGGTGAGGTACACCGATTTCGTCGAGGCCAGCTGGGCAAATTGCTTCCGAAAGTGCTCATCAACATCCGGGTAGAGTACCCTAAACGTCCCGGTGAGGTACATCGATTTCGTGGAGGCCAGTAGGGGAAATCCGAACCTGAGTGGTAGAATTTTTTCCTAGGTTTTTTGCCCTTACTAATACTACAGGAATCTCTTTATTTTAGCAAATACACACTGTTAGCAATTACATTTTTCTACAATATTCAACTAAATGTTCTACAACCAAACCATTGGTAATACCTGTACAAAGAAAATACAGTTGAGTGTACACTAGTAGTTAAACTAGCGAATTTGGTGGAATGTTTTGGCACCAATCCATTTCTGCCAATATTGGTGGTTTGTAACAACAATAGTCAGAACTCAGTCAATTTTCAATCTTTTTTACTTCTGTTTCTTTCAGAAGGACCATCTATTAGTATCTAATGAGGGAGAATAGCATTCGTGTGTAGAGTGACTATAGTCGAGCCGGCGAATTCGGTATAGAGGTTTTGAGCCACTCCAGTTCTTGTAATTCTTGGTGGTTTGTCACTATAATAGCGATAGTTCACTCAATTTTCAATCTTTTTTACTTCTGTTTCTTTCAGGAGGACCATCTATTAAGAGGTTTTGAGCCACTCCAGTTCTTGTAATTCTTGGTGGTTTGTCACTATAATAGCGATAGTTCACTCAATTTTCAATCTTTTTTACTTCTGTTTCTTTCAGGAGGACCATCTATTAGTATCTAATGAGGGAGAATAGCATTCGTGTGTAGAGTGACTATAGTTGAGCCGGCGAATTCGGTATAGAGGTTTTAGCCACTCCAGTTCTTGTAATTCTTGGGATTTGTCACTATAATAGCGATAGTTCACTCAATTTTCAATCTTTTTTACTTCTATTTCTTTCAGGAGGACCGTCTATTAGTATCTAATGAGGGCGGATAGCAATCGTTTGTAGAGTGGATGATCTTCTCATGCTTGAGTATGAATGAACTGTCGGAATGAAGTTCGGTGTTCTTCAGTTTTTGCTGATTTTTCGTGCACGCGTTCAATTTTTTTTATTTTTCGTGCGCAAAACGTCTAAAATTGAACCGTTGCATGTCTCGCAGAAAATCGTCGAGCGCTATTTCAATACTTAAAATCGCCGCGCGCGGACACCCAAGACCCACCAAAAAATACCTTTTCGTGAATTCAAACAACCATATCTGAAGATCTACATTGAATTAAGAAATAAAACCAGGCATGTTAAAAAGCTCTTTGAATGCAGATTCACATGATACCAAAAGCCCAAAATCGAAAAAAACCTGTTTTTAGACCGTGCATCCTCGGGTACACCGATTTCGATACGGCCAGTCTTTCATGTATTTCTATTTTAATTTCTATTTTAAACTTTAATATGATTGAACAACAGTATCCCACCCATATTTATTCTTTTACGAATGGCATATCGAAATCGTGTTGATTGTGTAGCAGCCTTGTTCGTTCGTTGACCTTGTTATCGATAGATAGAAGAGCTCATGAGAAAACGGTTTATCTTTTGCATTGTAGCCCGAGTTGGTTCGGCAACTTCTCGATCTTGCTTGATCAAGTGAAGGGCGATGCGGACACCTTCCTTGTCGGCAAGAGGGTCTTTGCTACCGTTGCTTTCATCCTCTAACTGTTGGTGAATCCATAGTAAAAATCGTTCCCTGCCACCCTCGTCCAACAGTCGTTGGACGATTCCATCGGGCAATCCAGACGAACGATAGAACCGACGTTCGGGAGTCTCCTTCGTTTCGGCATCATCACCTCCTACTCGATTCTTCGAATCATCGTCGCCAGTGCCACAATTTTGGAGAGTGGCAAAATCCCATGTTTGGTGGAGAAATTCGGGCTTGTAGCGCAGGGGAAATCGGAGGGGGCAAACCATCACCACCAGCACCAGAGCGACGGCCACGGATCGGTCTTTTCCCTGGGCACAGTGCACCAAGACACGTCTCTTTCGTTGTAGGTGATGAATCAGAAACGCCAAACCCACCGGCATGTACTTTTCCAATTGCGTGCGATCCCGTTTTCCCTCCTCGACGACAAGCTGGAGGTAAAATTTACTACTGGATTCTGCAGAATTATCATCCTCCATCATGCCATCGTATTCCTGGTTGGTCACGTTGAGAATGGCATCAAAGCCCGACCAGCATTCGGGGGGACGGCTGGCACGACGGCTTCCAATCCATAGGTCTGTTTCGCCTATTCGGTCGCTGTAGGAATACACGGTTTCCGTTGCCTTGTTGAAACTGCCTTCCCCGCTATTACGCTGTTGTTCCAATGCTTCTTGGGCCTTGCGTTCTTCTTCCACCAATACATCAATCAGGGCATCGACTTGTTCGTCATCCAGTGTTGGATCTAACAATGTTTCCTGGTTTCTCCAAAAAAGTGTTGGAGTCAGATGCTTGGCCCATGATTCGTGGTCATCGGCAGCTCCCGGAGTGTAATAGTATCCGGTATTTTTGTCATCCTCGGCGATCCATTCGGTTTGGTGCTTCTTGAGGGCAATCAAAGAATTCTTTTGAATTGCATCATCAGTAGTTGGTTTCCGCTGGTATCGAGATGGGTTCCAGCACACAATCACGAAATACTTTTGCAACAAATCGGCAGTGTTTTCGACATCCTTTTCGTCTCCATTCGATGCATAGATCTCTCCCCCGTGGTCCATCCAAACTACTCTCAATGGTTTTGTGAATCTTTCGACTAGCTTGTCTGGATTGACAATCGCTCCGCTCCGAATAAGGGTTTGGACCCTCTCTGGCATCAAATTCACAATTTTATCGTGTTCTGGATGGGAAACAATCCCTTTTGGCGTGTGCAAAGTTGTGTCGTTGTTCCAGCGTTTGTCGTCTTCGTCTTTATAGTTCCCGACGAACCGGTTCAAGACTGCAGTCCAAATGGGAATTGTTTTGGAAAAGGAATCCGGCAAGAGCTTGCGCACGGAGGAATCGATTAACACGCATCCTCCGTCCACCACGATGCTTTCCAACAATCCCAGATTCAAGCGCTTGAGCGAAAAGTCCCAGAAATTCACATGCCCGTCGGTGCTCTTGAAGTAGCAGCTTGTGTTGCTGCTGCTGTTGTTGTTGTTGTTGTTGTTGCATTGGGGTATGTACCACGATCCACATCGCTCGTTCGGGATCCATTTCCAGTGCTGCAGGGCGTGTGTGGCCAAGCTCTTGTTGTTGTTGTCGTCGTCGTGGTTGTCGTGGGTATGGTTGCGTTTGAGGTTCTCCATCGCTCTCACGTCGCGATAGATGGATCGGAGGCGGTGCTTGGCACGATGCCCGGCCTTTTGCTTCTTTCGGTTGGTTGTTGGTTGTTGCGCTTCCATGGTTGCTCTAGCTGTCGCCCCGCCATTAGAGTCATCGCTTCGCGGCACCTGCCCCTTGGAATCGATCACGACAGAATTCACCATTTTCTTTCTTTTCCTTGGCGCATATCGTCTATTCTGGTAACGGTGTTTCAAGGATGCGTCATATTCTCGAAAGATATTCCGATGCAATGCAGCTCCAAATTCAAAAATTAGACTGCGAATGATTTTGATTGATGGCCTTCTTGTGAAATATTCATCACGCCGTATGGAAGCGGGTCGGAGCCCGAAAATTTACACTTTTTTTTCGAAACGAAGGGAATATGCGTCCGACTTCAATTTTAATGAATAGTGCTCTTTCTTTTCATCTACTTGGTTGATTGATTGGTGCTTTCGTTCAGAAGTTCCAAGACCGTCATGGCCAATTGGTGTCTGTCATCGATCGATGGGCACGCCGACTGCAGTACACTGTCTACGGTGTTCCGAAACAATCCGTGCAAAACGAGTACTACAAGTAGTAGTAGTGTACAGTACGTACAATATGCAAAAATCGTGGAAACCTTAATTAATTTTCGGGGACTCTTCGATTTACGGCAAGGGTTTGAGTTCCCGTTCTCCTTCTCCCCATTCTCACACGCCACGGGACTGTAAATTACATATTTATTGACTCTTCGTTCTCCTTCTCCCAATTCTCACACGCCACGGGACTGTAAATTACATATTGACTCTTCGATTTACATATTGCGAACTCCGTGGACTCTTCGATTCGCATATTGCGTTCGCCTGAACGTCGAGGGGTAGGGTAATCGACAATAGTTTGAGTTCCCGTTCTCCCCATCTACGATTATATTGAGAATTAATGATGATTTCCCAGCTTTTTTTAGTATTATGTAAATCGAAGAGTCCAAGGTGATTGCAATCTTGTTGGGAGAGATGGCAATATGTAATTTACAGACCCGTGGCGAAGGAGAATGGGTACGTACTCAAAAAAACATTTGGGAAACTTTAATTCGATAATGAAATGCGTACATAACGAGCTTATATTTATTTTTAATGCGATCCGACTTTTACCTCAGATGCCTATCGAACACCCTCGAAGTTCGAAATATTAATACGACTACAAAAGAGCCGGATTGCCTCTCGGATAATTACATACCTATATAACGACTGTAAAAACTACAAAAGAACCGGATCACCTCTCGGATTATGTCTAATAAACTTCTCAGGGTACCTATTTTCTTATTCCGGTTGAGCACTCCCCCTACATTCTTCCCGAAGTACGTTAATTCGATAATGTTCCCGAAGTACGTTAATTCGATAATGTAGTGCCTCAGATGCGTACATAACGAGCTTATATTTATTTTTAATGCGATCCGACTTCAACCTCAGATGCCTATCGATCACCCTCGAAGCTCGAAATATTAATACGACTACAAAAGAGCCGGATTGCCCCTCGGTCAATTATCTTGGATAATTATATAACTATGTAACCTACTGTTACAGGCTTCTCAGCGTACATTCTCCCCGAAGTACGTTAATTCGATAATGTTCCCGAAGTACGTTAATTCGATAATGTAGTGCCTCAGATGCGTACATAACGAGCTTATATTTATTTTTAATGCGATCCGACTCCTACCTCAGATGCCTATCGAACACCCTCGAAGCTCGAAATATTAATTCGACTACAAAAGAGCCGGATTGCCCCTCGGTTAATTATCTTGGATAATTATATACCTATATAACCACTGTTAGAGGCTTCTCAGCGTACATTCTCCCCGAAGTACGTTAATTCGATAATGTTCCCGAAGTACGTTAATTCGATAATGTAGTGCCTCAGATGCGTACATAACGATCTTATATTTATTTTTAATGCGATCCGACTCCTACCTCAGATGCCTATCGATCACCCTCGAAGCTCGAAATATTAATACGACTACAAAAGAGCCGGATTGCCCCTCGGTTAATTATCTTGGATAATTATATACCTATATAACCACTGTTAGAGGCTTCTCAGCGTACATTCTCCCCGAAGTACGTTAATTCGATAATGTTCCCGAAGTACGTTAATTCGATAATGTAGTGCCTCAGATGCGTACATAACGATCTTATATTTATTTTTAATGCGATCCGACTCCTACCTCAGATGCCTATCGATCACCCTCGAAGCTCGAAATATTAATACGACTACAAAAGAGCCGGATTGCCCCTCGGTCAATTATCTCGGATAATTATATACCTATGTAACCACTGTTACAGGCTTCTCAGCGTACATTCTCCCCGAAGTACGTTAACTCGTGTCGATGTAACATTCGATAGACAAAGCAAAGCCAAAAAAATGGCCCACACAAGTGTTTGTAGTCGTGTAGAGGTCTCATTGTTCTAACCGAGAGGCAATCCGGCTCTTTTATAGTCGTGTAGAGGTAGTCCGGCTCTTTTGTGACGTGTTGAAATATCGTCGAAGCCTTTTTCAATGGTTCTCAAACAGTACGAGTCTGTATCGATGGCGAAAGCTGCAAAAAATCGCCCACACAAGTCGAATTGCATCGGCTCACAATCGGCTCACAATCTTTTTATCCTTCCAAAGCAAAAGCAACAGACAAAAGATTTCATCACCGATTTTCGCTATGTTCCGAAACGTCCTCTTCCTTATCTTGGCAATCGCCGGTCTCGCGTCGGCCTCCAACCGGATGCACTATGAAGAAAAACTTCGCTCTCGAACTCTGAAGGCCGCTAAGAAGACCAAGTCGCCTACCCTGAGTCCAACTACTCTCAGTCCTACCTCGAGTCCTACTTCCAGTCCTACCGACGCACCTACCTCGAGTCCTACCGACGCACCTACTACTCCCTTTCCTACCTCGAGTCCTACTACTCCCTTTCCTACTTCCAGTCCTACCGACGCACCTACCGTGAGTCCTACCGACGCACCTACCTCGACTCCTACCGACGCACCTACTACTCCCTTTCCTACCTCGAGTCCTACCTCGAGTCCTACTTCCAGTCCTACAACTCCCTTTCCTACTTCCAGTCCTACAACTCCCTTTCCTACTTCCAGTCCTACAACTCCCCTTCCTACTTCCAGTCCTACCGACGCACCTACCGTGAGTCCTACCGACGCACCTACCGTGAGTCCTACCGACGCACCTACCTCGAGTCCTACTTCCAGTCCTACCTCGAGTCCTACCCCGGCCCCTACAAAGGCAGCAAAGAACTCTAAGGCTTAAGGGTACCTTTCCAACTGTTGCTCCTGTGGCAGCGACTGTTGCTACTACCGTGACCTTGAGCCTACAAACAATTTTAGTCCAACCCGTGTCCGGACCAGCAATTGAGCCTGCTACTATGTCTCCTTTGTATTGTCTCCTCGAAAGCTCCTGTTATTGTGTTAAACATTATTCTAATTCATGTTATATGTCAACGCATAAAATTCTCTATTAACGAAAGTCGTTGTGCTCTGTTCTTCTAGTGACATTTTAGAAGTTAAGTAATGTTACACATCCAATTCTTGTGGCGATGAAAAAAAATCAGTTTTCAAATTGAAATGAAAATTCGAGAATTTAATTCTTCCTGTCCATCCCATTCCATTGCTTTTTCTCGTACTACACGTAATTCGCAGCAGCTGCTCGATTTTTCTTCTCAATTGCGTCGTAATAATGGGCTTGCTCCCACAAACACTCGTTCCAGACGTCACTTCAAAACTCCAAATAACCTTGTCCCCATAGCAGGCCATGATGGGGAGGGGCTGGCCATCCAAAACTTCACGCGATCTTTGGCGATCTTTGGGGGGGGGAAGTACTTGCACTTTAACCCCAATCAAGCACCGGAGTTGATTGGATTGTACTACGTATACTCAGTACAGAAGTTCGTAGTACCATATTAAAAATCCAATATCCGAACATAACCGACTCGACCGAATAAATGAATCGACTCGACGGAATAAATGAATCGTGACCACGGTGATCGATCACGACAGATCGATGTCGAAGGGTTTGGAATTCAAAAACTCTCTAGAATTCAAAACCATCCACCAGGAAACCTTTCTTGACAATCAAAACAACATCATACCATTCTTGATGGAAGCAATCGAAAGCGGAGTTGATTGAAACCGACAAACGAAAAAGGAATATAATTCCAACAAGACAACAACAATCATTTCCAACAACGCAATAAAACAAATTTCAACCAAAAAAACACAACAAAATAACAATGACCGACATTACCATCACTCTGCACGATCCGTCTACCGGACGATCGGAAAGCATGCCGGTGCCCAACAGTTTGACCATCCAAGAAGTCTTGGATCTGGGAAAGGCGTTGTTGGATCTGGAAGGCGAAATAATGGTGCACAAATACGGCAAGCCGTTGGGTCCAAATTCCAATACTCTGTCGCAAGCAGGAGTGGCCAGCGGGGATTTGCTGGCCTTTTTGAAGAAAAAGCCAAGAGCACCGCCTCCGGCAGCATCACCATCATCAGCAGCAGCAGCATCGGGTGGTGCCCTTGATTTTTCCAGTCTTCTCGGTGGATCAAGTGCACGTGCACCAACAGCTTCCTCCGGAGGAGGAGGCCTTGATTTCTCTGGACTTTTGGCAGCACCCCAAAACAATTCCAAACCCGTCTATTATCCCGGCATGTCCTTTGAGGAAGCACTGGAATCGAATCCCCACCCAAAGGCCATTGTCGAATTGTTGCAACAACACGATCATTTGTTCAAGGAATTCAATTACCACATGCCGTTATTGGCACGACAGATTCAGCAATCTCATACTTTTGAACAAGCCGTAGAAATCTGGCGCAAGGAAATGGTCACCAATTCGATTCGATCGGCAGCGGCCACGTCCCAACTCTTTCACCGGGAGCGGGCCTTTCGGCAGCGCTTGCAACAAAATCCGCACGACCAAGAGGCCAAGGAATACTTTGACAAGAAAAATAGCCAGGCTCTAGTGAACGAACAGTACATGCAGGCCATGCAGGAATATCCCGAAAGCATGGGCCGTGTCTTGATGTTGTACATCAATGCCAAGATCAATTCGCATCCTCTGCAAGCCTTTGTCGACAGCGGAGCCCAAATGACCATCATGTCCAAGTCGTGTGCCAAAAAGTGCGGCATTTTTCATTTGCTGGACACGAGGTTTCACGGCATGGCCGTCGGGTGTCGGGACGGGAAAAATACTGGGACGCATTCATATTGTTCAATTGCAGATTGGGGATTATCCACTTTCCTTGCAGCATTACCATCATGGACGATGCGACATTGCCACGAACCGGAAACAACAACAACAACGACGACGACAAGGAAAAAGAACAGGCCAAACCCAAAGACATGGATTTGTTGTTGGGTTTGGACATGCTCAAGCGGTTCAATTGCACCATTGATTTGTTGGAGGGATGTCTCAAGTTCAAGCTGGGGGGAAGCACGCTGGAAACGCCCTTTTTGCACGAAAAGGATTTGGACGAATCCAAAGGAGGAACCAAAGGCTTTGACGCCCAAAAAGCCAATCAAGAATTGGAGGATGCCCAGCGAAAGCATCGAGAAAGTCGGGATCAAAAAAAAGACGGAGACGACGATACAATGAAGGACTAGACGACGAGGACTATTCTACTGTACTTTTTTGTGTATTATAATACTATACATTCCTAATTTGCTAACGTTAAAACAACTACTATTTCTTTTGGACAATTTGAATGCAAAATACGCAATTCAAATAGAACGCCATTTTAGTAGAGAGGTCCCAAAATTAGCACTGCAGGGTGATCATATCGAATCGATCATCGACCTTGCTGTACAAGAGAAAAATGACCTCGGAGGGGAAAGTCTGCTGCCCCTTCCAATTGCGTTTCATGTAGCTGTCAATCGCGGCACCCAGCGTTTTCAAACTTCGTTTGTGCTTGGGATGCAGCTCAATCGTCTCCTGACAGGCCTGGGTGGCCGACCACTGGTGGGACTTTCGATCGGCACTCTGCATGAGAAAGCTTCCAAAGTCCCGAAGGCACCAAAAGGAAACGTCCGTGACCGCAAAGACGGGCAAAAAGCTGCCGTCGCCCGGATGCACCATGCGACGCACAAAAGCTTCCGCTCTTTGGGTGATTCCGCGCATCGTCTTGGCAACTTTGATGGATTGTGTCCTATCGGCTTTGGACGCCATGCGTTCGTCAAAAAATTGGTCGTGTTGGACGTAAATGCATTCGATGGAGGTTTCCATCGACGATGGGTTCGATCTATAGCTATTGCCTCCTGTCCCACTGCTTGTTTCGCGATTGGTTTGGTGTGTTTGCCCCGAAAGTTGTTCGCGAGGGTGAGTTAGTTGATCACTGTTGCCGGCACAAACAGTTGGCAATAAATCACGGATGGTCCAGGCCAAATTATCCAGCAAGACCACATCCTCGGTACCGTCGATTCCACTATTCGACTAGAACGGTACGAAGACGGACGGTTCCTTTGTCTTTCAACATGTGTGATTGAACAATGACAACGAAAGGGATCTATTTGATACAAGAAATATCATTGTTAGCGAAATTGGTGAAAGAAGTAGCGTTGATTTCGATCATTTTTTCTTTCGTTGACAGTACCTTCATTATTGCGCAAACACCACATAGTTCCTCAAACGTCCAATCGCTTGTACCATTCCCCTTCAATTCCTCTCTCTGTTGCTTCAATAGACTTGCCATTAGACCACTCTGAGCCAGATATTCGCAAGATATACCTTCCGACCAAAGTCTTGATGACACAAGGAAACGCTCTTTCGCGGTTTCGGCATCCAATCCGTTGTCACTCGCCACAAGACATTGGATTGGTTGAGGCATTGCATTTAGGGGGGCACCCAGGCTTCCGCGAATCACATCTAATTCGTGCCCGGTGTCAGCATTGCTTCCTTTCGATGCGTCGTAAGATTTCAGAAGAATTTTGTTCGATAAGGACATTTCAAGGTAGAAGAGTTCCACTAGCCTACCAATCGAGAATCTTACACCAACAGCATTTGGGAATGCGAGCTGCGGTGTAGGAATTCAACAGGGCTGACCCGAAATTACCTGGTGGCCTTGCTTTTCGTACCAATTCATCATATCGTCCACCCTCAGCAATTTTTATGCCTTTGCCTGATGAGGAGAGAATTGAATCGTTCGTAATAAACTGATTCGTCATCTGATGGACGGACAGTGTCAAAATAGTTGCTTGGAATTGCTATACACTGAAACAGCAATTGACCATGATAGTGTTTCCTTCGCTGCCTCATACCCAAATCGAGAGAAATGAATAGTGGAAGATTGTAAACTGCCGTTTGTAGAAGTATCGCCCGTCCTTGAGTTTGAAAGAGGCGTTATTCCAGCAGAATCGAGCGTTTCGGCAAGCTTTTCCAAGTTATTCAGGATTCGGCGCACATCTTCGAGCCGTTTGAACCAGCGAGTATCCGGTTCCTTTCCGTCGTGACTTTTACTGATTTTTACCAAAGAATCTTTCAAAACTTTTGTTGCTAGATTCATATTCAAGGGGAGTGGCATGCAATCCTTAAACAGAATCCGTAGCTTATTCGCGGCGAACTTGGTCAACCCATGGTGTTCAGTTGCTGCAAGAAGAAAGTCTTCGAGTTTATCAGCTCTTGTTGTTGTACGTGTAAGATCGCGACTGCCAGATCGTTTCCGTCGTGTCGGCGGAGCGATAAATTGAAAAAGTAAGTTGGGCGTCGGAGCTGTAAGCTCAGTGAAGAGACGTAAACACAGTCGTTTCAGGGTATCTTCTTTGATACCGCAGATGTCAAGAATACCATCAGCAAGACGTGTGTGTGTTAACCTCAAATACCACAATGGCGCTCTTGCTCCAAAGGGCAAATCTCGTAAACTTGGAATTTCTAGCAATGACATTGCTTGAGATGCGACGGCAATCGCTTCGGCCTCTAGAAAGTAACTCTTCAATCCTGCATCGTCTTGAATAATGTCAAAGCTTGCTTCCATGCTCGTTCGAGGGTGCCCACCGGAGATAGACTTGTGATAAACTCGGTCAATTTCATATCTCTTCAGATTCGAAGCACTGTGACCACCTCTTCCCACGGCTCGTGCAAATGAACCAGTGAGATCTTCAGCAAGACACACCGAGACGCCTCTTCTGTTCAATACTTCCGCGGGACCACCAATAATGGTTTTATCGGAGGAAAAATGGCGAGGCCTCATCAATGGCGATTTCAAATGTACCGCACCATGTGATTGAAATATCGTGGTCAGTCGAGCAGTAATCATTTCAACAATCCGTGGATCTTTTCCAACCTCTCCGTCGATATTACCGTCAATTGCAATAGCTGCAGCTGCACTAGAAGCCAATATCCCAACCGTCCGTATTCTTGATCGCTTCAATACTCCTTTTCCGCCAATACCCCTTCCTATATTCGATGCATTTCTTGCTCGATTGAGTGCAGAGGTTGCAGCAACAGTTGATATATTGCTCATCGACAAAAATTTCACATCGATGGTACCGCCAGTTCGGAAATCACGAATAGCTCGAATCAAACCTTCTGATGGAGTGGGTGTCCGTTTGTCGACACCAATATTGTTGGCTTTTACAGCAGTATCTGTATCGAATGTGAACTCATCGATATCGGAAGTTTTCCTCGAAAATATGGCATCTACTATGGCCTGTGTCAAGCCACCTTCGGATTGCGGGTTGCTGAGAAGTTCAAGAGCCTCCTGCAGGTAACGCTGCTCTACTTCAATTTTCCGAGGTAGTAGGTCACTCTTCAGTAGTTCTTGTGCGGAAGGTCTCTTTGCTGGGTCGCGTTCAAGACACCACACAATGAGATCTTCCGCATTCTTTGGAGCAGATGCGGAGAATGCTGAAGGAAAACGCTCCTCTGGCTTTCCTGATATAAGCTTATTGAGTGTTTCCGATCTTTCCATGTAGGTGCTAAATTTTGGGTGGTACATTTCGAAAATCACGATGCCCAAGCTATAAATATCTGCTTTGAGACCGTATGATGAGTCACCCTTCGATCCCTTCATTGGTGAAAATATCCCCTCTTGCTCTGGAGCTCTATAGAACGTTGTGCCCACTCCGCCTGTCAACGATTCCCCACCACCACTAGCGTGAGATACCACGGAATGAGACAGAAGTGTTTCTTCTCCCAACAACGCTGTAACTCCTTCGATTGCGCCGTAGATAGCATTCATCTCTTCAGATTCTTCCTCAACTTTGAGCTTTGATTTATCCTGTCGTCGTGTTGCCAAACCAAAGTCTCCGAGGCGTATATTGCCCTCGGAGTCCAAAAATATGTTTCCGGGTTTGAGATCACGATGGATGATGCGTCTACTAGTGAATGTAAACAAGCGCTTCAACAATCTGACGAACAAGTCGCCAAACATCGGACTGGTTCATTTCGGAAAGCGCGTCCTCATCAATAAGTTTTCTCAGAGTTGTGTTACAGTATTCCATCTGTATGTATAAAATGCTCTGTTTCTTTGTGTGATCAACTTTTACGGACGATTCGTCCCAGCAATCGCTGCTCTCATCTTCATTGCTTTCGTCATCCTCGCCATTATCATCAGCAGTTTTTTCGTCGTCATAAAATGATGTTTCTGGTTTGTCTGGTTCCTTCTTGAATAGGCCTTCGTATTGATTGTTGAAGTTAAAGTTGTGGGGAAATAGACGATCGTCACTGATAGAGTCATCAAAATTACCAACACCTGTGTCATCTTCGTCCGACCATGAAGTAGAACTCGAATAATCATTCTCGCTAGAGAGACCTCCACTGCTACTATTTCTTTTAGATAGAGAGCGATTGCCTTTTTTCTCTGGATTTGATGCCCACCAACCGCCGTCTTCGTCAACACCATCTCCGCTTTCTTCTTCCAGATTCGCTTTCAAGATATCTTCTGTGGTATCTTCACCTCCATCACAACTCTCGTCATCTTTTTCTTCTTCCAATACCGCTGAATCTTCCATCGAATCGCTACCTTCCACCCACGCTTGGTAGTATCGTACAATATTCTTGTGGGTCATTCTCGAAATGGTCGTGACCTCCCTTCGCAGCTTCTTGTTTTGCATTTGACCAAACTTTGCATTCTTGCCTTTTTCGCTTTCCATAAGAACCTTTTTGATGGCATAAATTCTGCGATCGAGACGATTCCTGACTTTGACCACTTCTCCGCCACCGCCTCGTCCGAGAATTCCCATCTCGATGAAGTCTGTGTGGTATCTCGAGCCTATCGACGAAGCTAGAGGGGCCACATAATCATCGTCGTCATCGTCATCAAAGTCGTCCTCTTTGTTATCTAGATCATTCTCACTAGTACTCGTATCACCAGATGTGTATCGCTCTAAGAAACCATTGGCATTTTTCATCCGATGCTTGTTTGCCTCTTCGATGGCCTCCCTCTGGCGTGCTAATTCCTTTTCGATTTCGTCCGGAGTTTTCTGGTTGCCCTTGTACATGATATCGTTGTTGGGACTGCTTAAGTTGTTGCGGCTGCTGGAAAAATCCAATCGATCGGAAGATTTTTCTTCGTCGATCATGGTTCGGATCTCTTTGTCTCTCGCGAGCTTGAGTTCTTCTTCTTTCGCCTTTTCCTTCGCCTCTCTCGCTTTCATCTGCTCCCACTCCGACAAGTTCGGATCGACGTTGTTCTCCAGAAGAAAATCTTCGCAGATCTGCACCAGCTCACAAACCATCACCGACCCAACCTTTGAGAGCTCCAGGGCCCGATCCTTCAGCTTTTTCGCTAGGAGTTTCTTATTTTCCTTGGACAGGCCCTTGACATCCTTCAGGTCAATTTTCGGAACAACATACGGGTATTGTTTGGGAATTTGTGCCATGAGTGTCAGTTGACATCCCATTGCTTTCGGATCCAATTCCGGTGGACGAATCTTTACCTTGGCAATGGCTTGGCCCCAAGACCCGGCCTCCTTTTCGTAGTCCTCCCCATAGATACACTGCAAGACCACGTCTTCGTCGGCCCTAGACGAGGACAAATCCTCGTAGGAAGGCACATCGACAGCCACAGTATTTGTGTTGCTCGGTGATATCTTTCCTGAACCAGTGGAAGAGGACGAAGAGTTGCTGCTGTCGTCGCTATCCACCAAGGCAGCAAATTGACCCGGCCCGGATCGTTTGGAAGCCATTGCCGAATGGACACGAAAACAAGATGAATTCTGTTGTTCGTTTCTTTAGCCACGTGTTAGTTGGAGAATCATAATGGGAATCTTGTTGTAACCAATGGTTCTGGGTTCAAGGATGAATGTATCAATCAAGTATTGATTGAACTTGTTTTGGAGTTTTATGTGCAGTTCAGAATTAAATCTTTTGACCATCGTGTCAACTTTCAGACATTGACATTGCACAGAAGGGAAAAACATACCGTACGAAATCTCTAACGAATTTTTCATGATTTCAATTCTGGTTCGTCAAAATCAGAAAGTTGATTCATTCATTCGAGTTCATAATTTTCTTCGCTTTTTCATCCGAAGAAAGAAAGTCGCGCCACGCTATTTTCTGAAATCGGCAAGAATATCTGTCTGTACGTCAACAGGCAGTCTCCCATTCCTAATAACATTAATACAAACTAGGTGAAGTTCTCTCAGCAATCCAAACGGGACAACTGATTACCGTATTACTCGGGATGAGCACCTCCAGTGGCGAACAACAAGATCAGCACATTGACGAAACAGAACTCTGGTCTAACTCTAAGGAGACCGTAAGGATTACTAATTACACGTTTTACCATCTAGGGACAACCATCACAATATAGGCCGTTGTCTATCAGCTCCAGCACCTCACTGGGAGTGGAACCACTCAACATATTATCGTCTTTCAGAATCGTCGACACGAAGAAACAAACAAAAAGCATTTTGGAGAGACGCGTTGTTGAGAGCGAATTTCCAATGCGAAAAATAATGGATAATGGTTTTCATTCCAGCTTCCTTGGGTCCAAGTACAAGCCTCACCTAGATATAGCTCAGTCAAGCTTGACATCAATCCAAATTCGGTAGGAATGGTACCCGTAAGGTCGTTACCGGCTTTCATCATGGATGTTGGAAATGACAGAAAAATGCAAGTGGGATCAGTAAGAAATTGAAACGAGTGTCTTTCGAAAAGGCATGATTCTGTTTCGTGGCAACAGCGGGAACCCAATGCCCTGTGCACTAGTGTCTCGCGTTCAATAAATACAAGCACTCACATAGATCGAGCGCAGTCATGTTCTTCATCAATCCAAATTCGGTAGGAATGGTACCCGTAAGGGCGTTATTGTCTTTTATCATGGATGTTGGAAATGACAGAAAAATGCAAGTGGGATCAGTAAGAAATTGAAACGAGTGTCTTTCGAAAAGGCTTGATTCTGTTTCGTGGCAACAGCGAGAACCCAATATCCAGTGAAATAGTGTCTTGCGTTCCATAAATACAAGCACTCACATAGCTTTTGGTTAGTCATGTTCTTCATCAATCCAAATTCGGTAGGAATGGTACCCGTGAGGTCGTTTTCGGCTTTGATCATGGATGTTGGAAATGGCAGAAAAATGCAAGTGACATCAGTAAGAAGTTGAAAGGATTGCCTTGCGAAAAGGCTTGCTTCTGTTTCATGGCAACAGCAGGAAACCCAATGTCCTGTGCAATAGTGTCTCGCGTTCAATAAATACAAGCACTCACATAGACCGAGCGCAGTCAAGTTCTTCATCAATCCAAATTCGGTAGGAATGGTACCCGTAAGGTCGTTATAGGCTTTCATCATGGATGTTGGAAATGACAGAAATATGCAAGTGAGATCAGTAAGAAGTTGAAAGGATTGCCTTTCGAAAATGCTTGATTCTGCTTCGTCGCAACAGCGGGAACCCAATGTCGTGTGTGATGGTGTCTCGCGTTCAATAGATACAAGCACTCACCTAGATCGAGATACTCCAAGTTCTTCATCAATCCAAATTCGGTAGGAATGGTACCCGTAAGGTCGCTGTCGTCTTTCATCAAAGATGTTGGAAATGACAGAAAAATGCAAGTGAGATCAGTCAGACGTTGAAACGAGGGCCTTTCGAAAAGGCTTGATTCTGTTTTGTCGCAACAGCGGGAACCCAATGTCCTGTGTGATGGTGTCTCGCGTTCAATAGATACAAGCACTCACCTAGATCGAGATACGTCAAGTTCTTCATCAATCCAAATTCGGTAGGAATGGTACCCGTAAAGGCGTTGTAGTCTTTCATCATGGATGTTATAAATGAGAGAAAAATGCAAGTGAGAATCAGTCAGAAGTTGAAAAGAGTGCCTTTCGAAAAGGCTTGATTCTGTTTCGTGGCAACAGCGGGAACCAATTGCTCTGTGTAGTTGTTTCTTGCGCTCAGTAAGTAAAAGCACTCACATAGATCCAGATGCGTCAAGCTTGTCATGAATCGAAATTCGGTAGGAATTGTACCCGTAAGGTCGTTTTCGGCTTTCATCATGGATGTTAGAAACGACAGAAAAATGCAAATGAGATCAGTAAGAAGTTAAAAAGAGTGCCTTTCGAAAAGGCATGGTTCTGTTTCGTGGCAACAGGGGGAACCCAATGCCCTGTGCAATAGTGTCTCGCGTTCAATAAATACAAGCACTCACATAGACTGAGCGCAGTCATGTTCTTCATCAATCCAAGCTCGGTAGGAATGGTACCCGTAAGGTCGTTCGAAACTTTCATCGTGGATGTTGGAAATGACAGAAAAATGCAAGTGAGATCAGTCAGAAGTTGAAAGGAATGCGTCTCGAAAAAGCTTGGTTCGATTGAAATTTCATTGATCGTCTAAAAACTCACATCGATCAAGAGTCTGGATTTTTAATATGTCGTGGATTGTAGCGTTAGAATTGATGCCAAGAAATCCTGGAAATGACTCAGCATTTGCTGTTGCGAGTTCCCCTTCCCTCGAAAGGATTACAGCTTTTAAGTGAAAAGATAATTAGGACATACATATTGATCAGCAAAGAAATAGAATTATAGTATGTTCTGTTCATCCCATTTAGATCTCGACTTACCAGGAACCTCGAAAGAAGCCAGTTTCTGCTTCTGGCGATCAGCAGTTGTTTCAAAGATTGCAAAGGCCTCATTCCCAGTAACTCCCGCAATATAGTTGTATCCATGGTAAACACTGTAGTCGAGAGGAGTTATGGTTCCGTCATCATCTGAAAGGTAAAACGTGCAGTTAGACCCTTTTTCGACCATAAAAGGCTCAGTCCAATTTGCTTGTATTGTAACTGCATTATTCGCAAGCACGTCATAATTTTTTTCATCGAGAGTGCAGTCAAGTTTTAGAAGCGATTCCTCTAATAGCACATCACCGTCGATACTATCGATACGAATTGTGAAGGGCGTCATACTTGGATGTATACAATTTGGGTATGACTTCTGCCCTGTACCGTCAGTGAAACCACATTTGTCTCCAATACACGTCGTGGCGCAGCAATCCCCGCCATCGTATTGATAATTATAATTGTTCAAGGACTCCTCACATATGCCGTTGCCGGGAAAGCCACCACAAGTTGTGTTGACGTTTAAGTTTACAATATTGTCCTCCTGAATGAAATACATATCATCAAGAGGCCTATTCAATGGCGAAAACCAGTCTTCTGAAATGGCCAATTGAATATCGTAAAACTCCGTCTTTGACGAGTGAGCAATTTCATTTTCTGTATCACTATAGGCATCGCAAGGATTATCTCCGCTTTTGAATAGCAACCACCGGCGTTCTTTCAAGCAATACCCCATTTTTGCACTCTTTTCATTTCTCTCATCCCCCTCATAGACGTAACGCCGAGATATCATCTCAAAATCGGATGCATTGACATGGTAGCATCCGCTGTAATAGGATCTTTCCTCGTCATTGAATTGTACCCGTACCGTTGGAGTCACCCAAATATAGACGTTGTCCTGTGCGATCATAACACTAACAGTTGGTATGTATAGAACAATGGAGATGAAGGCAATCGCATATTTGTATCTCTTGAGCTTTGAACGTTTGGAAATGGGATTGGGAAGATCTTCCCTCTTGATTGAATGAACTGCGTCTTCAATTATCGGTCCGTACTTGCCCTTCTCTGCCTCCTCAAAGGCATTGTCATCGAGCTCTGAAATGAACTTAGTCGCTGTGAAATTCAGAATGAATCTCAATCACATCTGTCGATGTCATTACCAGAACGAAGACAGCTTAGAGTCGACAATAAGCCCTGTAGAAACCGAAGAGTGCAAGCGAATCGAAGACGCCACAATTTGCCATCTGGGTCTTGTTGTTTGAATTTCGGGAACAGTTGAACTGATTCAGTGACGTCATTGAGAATAGCACTAGGGAACACGATGTATGTCCATGAGTAGATACAATTTGAGTCGCCCGAACAATTGCACCGCAGTTCGAAGGGAAAATTCCACCAGCCCATCCATTTTCCGTCGCCCCATAAAAAAACGCCTGGATTGTCTACTTCTCCCTTTGTTCGAAATGCTGGAACAACGACAGTTCAGTGCCATTAAAACTAGGAAGGGCAAATTGAAAGAGAGAGATGAAGAGTCCAAAGAAGAAGAACTTGGTGTCCCTGATTGGATCATAGAATGCCAAGAACGAGTACGTATTGGATGGATATTTCTCTTGAATAGTGCCTGTGTTGCGAGCCACTGATGGTAACGACAAGGGAGCCGCTGCTGCTACTATCGTCTCCTTATTGGAACAATTGGTTTTGCAGCACTTCCATATCAAAAACACAAGAAGTGGGACTGCCAATATCAGTACCAATGGTAGGCTTGTATACAAAACGTCAATTCCGTTTTTGTTGAAGAACGGGATGCCAGAGAAAGAAGGAATGAGAACCATTCCCAAACAATAGATTGCCAAAATTGCAATCAAAGGTGGACCATCGTCGTCGTTCTTGTTGGTGCTGTTTGCGTTCCCGATGCTGGTGTTCGCGCTGTTTGCGTTGGTGCTATTTGCGGTGGTGTTGGCATTTTTGTTGGCCGCAGTCACGTTGGAAGTGATATTGGTTGACGTGACATTATTTGGATCAGACAGTAGAAATGACATCAAAGCAACGTTATCGGGATCGACGTTGTTCTCTTTGTTCTTCTTTTTTCGCTGTTTTCTGCGCTTTGCGTCTTTTTCGGTGCTTGCTATTGCCTCCAAGTCGGTTTCATCTTTCGCGCTGGTTTCGTGTTCGGCCCCTCTTTCGTCCTCGGAGCGCTTTTGAACGACTCGACCGTCGAAACCGATGGACTTTGCCTTGTTCGAAGATTCTGTTTTCAAAATGTTCATGGTTACGGACCTTCGGCTCTGGTTGTATGAGATAGTATTGAGAATAATCGTACTCTTATGGAGATATGAAAAAAGTCTCACGGAGAAGAGATTTTGCGGAAAAAATCTAGTCTGAACGTTGCTGATTTGATGCTTCGAAAAGGAAGCTGGACTTAGCACGACGAGAAAGCAGTGCGATTCTTCAATAACAAGTGCCTCGAAGTATTCTGGAAGCAGTTGAAAGTTCAAGGTGGATTCAAGGAAAATTGCCCTCAGAACTGTTGGTCTTGACCATGATGATAAGTCGCAGAATTTTAGGGACGTATTGCCAAAGTTCTATGCAGTAGCAGTGCACAAGAATTTCATCCATAGTAATCCGCATTTTGTAAACTCGGATAGAGAACAAGACCATCGGAAATCCACGATCTGGGAGGCTTAGGAATCCTTGAAAGAAATGTCTTGGAACAAAAAAGAAAGCTCCAAATTCTTTCTTACTTAATGATTGATTGCAACCCTGCATTTCGAGCAATAAGTAGATTTCTTCCCCTCTTATGTGAAAGATTTTCTTTGTGGGGATATCTTGGGGATGATTTTGAATTGCGCGACAGTTTCGACGACTTAAGAGTTTCTCATTCCCTCCCGCGTCCCATGTCTAGTGCTACGTAATTGAAGAAACGACGATCTCGATCAAAAACTTTCATAGCGCGTAATCCGTTACGTGTATGTAGCTCCAAAGGACCAATTGTAAGGGAAAATAATTTCCTTGGAAGGGAAGCTGATAGCTAACAACGAAGTGCGTTTCCAACTAGCCACACCATCCCATGGGCCCTAGAACTAGCCACTGGTCATAACATAGCGAGCAAAAGAGTGATTCTATTTTGCGTTACCCTCTGGAGAGGAATTATCCGTACACGAACCGGAGAGTAATGTTTCTACGTTTCTAGTTTACTAGCTCCTCCGGGCAGAGACCGTAGGCGAGGGCAAAGAGTCTTTTCATCATCGGTCCCTTGATGTAGTGAAAAGCTATGCTCTGCGGCGAACAATGCTCCGGCCCTTCTTTGATATCGATGGAATACATGGCATACCAGTCGTCCTTGGGGTTTTCGGGCAATCGGTAACTCCAGTGATGTCCCGGGTTGAACGGCATGTAGCGCTCACCCCCAGCATCGTCCTTGGTGTCGTAGGGGAGAACCATATCGGTCTTTTTCAAGAGCCTGGCAACCATGGTGTCCTCGGAAAAGGTTTTGAGATGGGGGAAGTAGTTCGGGAAAGCCTCCGTTACAAGTAATTTCAGAGCGGCCTTGTTCATGGTGTATCCCGATCCACCCGAGTCAAAAATGTTGTCCATATCGCCTTGATACGCAAAGCGGCGACCAAGCAAAAGAGGAGTCTGCATAGTTTCATCTCCTTGTGGCAAGTAAATGCCACCGTTGGAGGCTGTGCGAATTTCTTCGCTTTCCAAGTAATACTTGAGATTTTCCACAATGAGAAACAAATCGTCACCTCCAATGTGAAACCAATCATACTTGTCGTAATAATTATCATATATATAACTCCACATGGATCGAACCTTCTGCCAAATATTGTTGTATTCTTCGGGTCCTTCGTGAGGTATATTGACGGCTCCAATGGATGGATCTGTTTTTGTGGACCCAACCATGAATCCATCACATTTCGGTCCCCATGTTTCCAAAATGTTTGGAATTCGGTCGTGGAATTTCTCGATTGTGTACACCAGACAGAAGATTTTGTCGCGTTTCTCTCCGCTCTCGTTTCTGGTCTTGTCGTATTCGGTTTCCACAACGACTCGTTTGTGCATCATGCGCCAATCGTTGTCTCGCTTTGCGCAAGCCTGTTTCATTTCCTGGTCGGGGAAATCCATCTTTGGAGGATTCTTTTTCAAAAAGGTTTCGTCGTGGATGTATCCCGGATTTCCGTCGGCATCTAGGGCACCCATGTGAGGGTGTTCTTCGTGGCCACCCGAAACATCCTTAAAGGTAATGTCCACCATCTTGGGTTTTTGTATGATTTCCAAATTAGTCTTGCGCAACGGTTCGGAAGGCTTCTTTTTCCCGGCGCCCAAATCTATCTTGGGTGGAGCGATATGCGCTTCCACCAATTCGTCAGCGGTTTCTTCCTTCTCTTCAACTTCTTTCTCTTCCTCATCGCTGTCTTCCGATTCTTCTTGATCATCCTCTTCCGGAGCGGGATCGAATCGGTGATCCTCCTTGAGCTCTGTTTCCAGAACTTCCATTAGATCATTGTTGACTTCCTTAATGTACCACTCGAAGGAACGGCATCTTGTAAAGAGTTGTTGAGACGACTTTAGACGTTTGCTCTTGGTGACAGCGGTTTCCCAATCCACTCTCGTGATTTCTTCCGCGTCATCGTTCTGCGAATTATTGTCTCTGTCCGACATGTAGGCCTGGAAGAAACGTTCCCGGAAGAGGTCGTCCATCCACATTGCCGCCACCTTTGCCACCTGGTCGACTTCCATATATTTGTCTGGGTAGATGCCTTCTTTCGGGGGAATCGCTTCGACGTCTTCGATTATATCAATCCCGTCGGCACAGAGCCAGAGATTGAGAGCGAGATCTAGATTGGCAGACCACGGATCCATTGCCAAGGAATGATCCGATTCCGGAAGGTTCAAAAAGGTTCCAAGGCGCATGGCAATGGCCGCTCCATTGAGAGCCGGAGTGCGAAAGTTTTTCCCGTTTGACAAGTTAATGTCGGTCGGGGGAGCTTCGCTCACGATGGGTGCCAGTTTGGCATCAAAGGAGGTGCGTTTTCCTTGGCCCTCGGTGTGAAAGGACACCGCGTTGGCAAGTTTCATGGCAACATCCTCGTTGCGAAGCCCGAGCAGGGGAGGTGCGACAATGAGAGCCGGGGTTACCTCGTTCAGCCAATGGGGATCTGCAAACTTGGTGCCGCCCTGCAACAACAACAAAATAATATCCTCGTCGGGGCTCTTGAAGCCGGCATCCTCGTGGGTTCGGACGAGAATCTGAACAAAGTCTGCCGCATCGCTGCGAGATGCTGCCAGGCCCTTTTGTTTGGAATGAAACATGACGTGGACTTTTGGGGAATGCGAGTCTTCTTCCTCGGCGGGAGCGTTCAGGTCTTCCTCGGTTTCGACATCGTGCTTCAGATGCCAGTGCGGAACACCTGCGATTGGAAGCAATGAATACAATTTGTAAGCATTGCGAACACGAGCATTTTGACAAAAAAAAATATTGACGTGGTATATAATACTTACTGGACTTTTCAATCTTTCGGAGTTTCTTGACGAGGGTTGGGTCTTCTCCCTTTCCGTCGTCCAGAACGGCAACCACGACAAAAATGCGACTGAGTTCGGTATTCAAAAAGATCGATTTGACACTCTTGGTCAGTTGCTCCTGGGTTTCTCCCACCACCACAAAGGCCACTCGTGGATGAGTGGGCCCATACCCCATGACGTCGACCCGATCCAAGAGTTTTCGCACCTCAAACTTGTCAAAATGATTTTTCGTTTCGGCAGCAGATTCCACTTTTACACCCGGTGGTGCATATTTGTCCGCTCCCGGCGCCGAGGAGGCAAACAAGGCTAGAATCGCCAGAGGCCAGAGACAAGCCACTAACAGAAACAGGCGTGGGTTCAGAATTGGTTGTTTGGCAGGTCCTTTGTTTCGGGGGTTTTGTGCGTTAAAGGTCTTTCGTTTTTTCTCCTTTTCCCCGTCTCCCATGGGGAGCGTTGACGAACTCATTGTAGACTTTTGTGTTTGTTTTCTTCTCCTTCTTTATTTCGTTCGTTCCTTTTTTTTTTTTTCTGAAAAGGTACTCCCAACCGAATCGAATAAATACCCGACTCCAATCTGTTCAATCGAACCTTTTTGCTGCGTGGCGAGAGTTTTCGTCGTTCTTTCTTCCTATCAGATGGGACAATAAATATTTAGATCCTTGCCTCTTTTTTTAATTCTTTGGGAAGCAACTGTCTTTCTATCCTGCTTCGACCGATGATTGTTGTCGGTTCTGTTTGTGCTTTTGTTTTGTGCCTTTTTTGTGTCAAGAATCATTCAAAATGGCATTTTTCAACGACAGTTGAAAATCAAAACTGTTCCTACAGAATCCCGAGTTTTTTTGGAATGACTGATTTCGATGATTGATTCGGGACTGCATATGTTAAGTCATGGATTGCGACCGTTATAACCACGACAGAAATAGTCTCTTTTTGGAAGTTGAAGTCCGACGCGTGTAATCGCAAGATTTTCCTTCTTTTTGGTTGTATGAAACATACCAGAAAACCCCAAAAGGAACGTAAATCCACGTCATGGAACGCAAAAAGGTTGTAGAAGTAGTATCCATATTGGTATTATTTCGTGACAACTGATTTTCGAGCCGAATCAATCGAGTATCGGAACAGATCATATCATAAGTATCGGATTGGATTCGATCTTTGGAATACTAATTTTGCTATTGAATTCCTTTCAAGATGACGCGTCAATTTACACTGGGAGCCTTGTCGCTTCTCTTCTGCCTCCAGCAGGCGGCTGCCTTTTCCTTGAGCATGATGTCTTCGGCGGCCGTCGGCACGGGCAAGACCGCTGTGATTGCGGGTGCGACCGGATACATTGGAAAGTCGGTGGTTCGGGACAGCGTCCGACAGGGATACAAGACCATTGCGCTCGTCCGTGACAAAAGCAAGGTCGAAAGTCCCGAGGGAAAACTTTCGTTTGGCCAGTTTTTCGAGGGAGCCGAGATTGTCGAGTGCGATGTTACGAATCCGGAGCAATTGACCAAGGTGCGTATGATGTTGTGTAACGAGAAAGAAAGAAACAGATGCGACAAAGAACATTGAAAGATTCGGTCTGGGGCAGAAACTGGATCAAAATCAATCTGTTGTGACAGATGTTTGTTTCGAGGTGAATCGGTATATGAATGATGAACCCTTTGTAATGAATGATATTCTAACGCGGGATTGAATGTTTTTCTGCAATGCACAATGAAACGAATGAATGGATCATCTTTGAAACCAACAGACGATGGAATCCATCAAAGCCGACAGTGGAGACATCGATGCCGTTGTCTCGTGCCTCGCATCGCGATCCGGAATCAAATCGGATTCCTTTGCGATTGATTACCAGGCGACAAAGAACTGCTTAGATTCCGGAATTGCCACCGGTGCCCGCCACTTTGTCTTGTTGTCGGCCTTTTGCTGCAAGAACCCCATTCTTCAGTTCCAAAAGGCCAAGCTCAAGTTCGAGGCCGATTTGGCCGCCCAGGACAAAATGACCTACACTATCGTCCGACCGACGGCCTTTTTCAAGTCTGTCTCGGGACAGCTGGAAGTTGTTCAGGGAGGAGCTCCCTTTGTCATGTTTGGAGACGGTGAAGTCACCCGATGCAACCCCATTGCCGAGGCGGATTTGGCGCAGTACCTCATGGACAGTGTTGTTGACAAATCTCGCTTGAACAAGAACATTGATCTTGGTGGGCCCGATGAGCCTCTTACCATGCTCAAGCAGGGAGAAGTAAGTGCTGTCCAAAGAACAATATCGAAATCATTTGTTTTCGAAGAGGCACGTAACAACTTCACAATTATGCTCACTCACTCTAATCTTTTTGACTTTTGCTTGTTATAGATGCTCTTCGATGCCGTTGGAAAGGAACCCAACTTCTTCTTTGCCCCCCTTTGGTTGTTTGACGTCATTATCAACGGACTCCAGTGGGTTGCTGATACCTTTGAGAGCGAAAAGTTCGAGGACTTTGCTGAGCTTGGCCGCATTGGAAAATACTACGCCGTAGAGGATATGCTTACGACGAAACCCGAAGAAAAATTCGGTACCATCACCCTACAGGAACACTACAACCGCATTGCCGTTGAGGGACAAGAATACGATCCCTACACATCCATGTTCGCCAAGTCTCCCACGGCAAAAATCAAGGCTGAATAAACATGCGAGTTTTAGATCAAATGCAATTAGTGCATGCATGCATGTGAATCGTGTCATGATACAAACTTAATACCGTATAAAACATAGAAACGAATTTGCCTATTCCATTCCCAAAATGTAGATGCAAACGAAATTGCACAAAAGTGTAGCATAGCATTATAAACATGCAGTAACAGAATAAGTTGATTGTTCAATCGCAACGCGTTTGATGTGATTCAAACAACCGCTGTCCTGACAGCGATTCTTTCCTGCCGAATCAAATGAAGTCTGCCTAGTCGAATGGAATATTACAAACATGGGCTCTTCTTCCATCATGCTTTTTTCAGTTGTTGATGGAATGAAACGAAGGCATCACACTGGGTGCTGTGGGAAGTAGATCAATATACTACTCGTGCGATGATTTTGGTGTTTAATAATCTACGACAAGTCAGACAGTATCAGTAAAAATGATTTTTATATGAATATTCTAGCAGATGGTGTTTTATGATGAGTGGTACAATGTGTGGCAGCGTTTTCCCTTCGTGCTTTTTTGGTGTGTGGTAGAATAAGAATGTGGTCGAGTCTTCCCTTACCACCGCAACCGATATGTGATGGTCGAGAGAAGGGAACCCCCCGAACCAAGAACAAAATTTCTCAAACACGAGCAAAGAAACAAGTTCTCTTTTTCGTCTCGGTTGTATTGCTATAGCCTGCGCAATTGTCATTCATTGCAAACAATTCCATTTCATTGATTTCATTTCATTTCATTTATTCGCAATGATGATGCAATCGCCACAGGCCAAAACAAACCAGTTGCTGGTCCGTCCGCAAGCAATCTATTTCGCAGTACTTAAAAAACAATTTAGAATTGGTTGGGATCGGGAAGGTTGGTCAGGGCAAATCCGGCGGCTCCGGCAAAGGCGGCAAGTCCGGCTCCGGCAAAGAGGTATCCCTTGACCTTTTCCTCGGCGGAAGTAGATTCGACCTCCATCTTGGGTTCAATGGCCCAGACGTTGGACTTTCCGTCCTGATCGACGGAAACTCCTCGCTCGACGGAGGGACCACCGTCTTCCTCGGCGAACAAACCCGTGGTCTTGGCAGTGATAGGAGCAGGAGCTAATGGATAATAATTCAACAAGGAAAAATTAAATAGAGTTAGAGAGATAAAGGTCAATGGACGCAATTCCCTTGTCGTGGTCGAAGATTCTGTTGCAACAGCAAGACTTACCGAAAGCGTTGGCGCTGGAAGCAGCAATGAGGACAAGAGCACAAGAGAATTTCATTTTGGGATATGGAATATAATATGTATTTGTGAATATTGATTACAAGGTTGAGATAATTTTATGACTGCTGTGATGATTTGCCAAGGAGAAAAAGTTGTTCTCGATATTGTCGATTTTCTTGTTGCTTCTGCTTTGTTGCTCTGACACACTCTTTGGCGATGCCAACGCAAGCCCAGAACACGAAGAGGTCACAAGCTCATTCGAGATTTTTGCAGGCCCCAGCCCAATCATCTCAATCCAAACCATCATCAGTCCACAACGACACACGAGTAGAATGTTGTGCATGTTTCTCATGAGTCGAGACGTGACAAGTTCCGAGACACACACCGTAGCCACGTCAGCGATGACGACACATATTCGTATCTACTGCAGGTACAAAGCATAATATATTGTCATCCAAGACTGAAGTAGTCCCGCGCGGAAAACCAAAACGCCCTGGGGACTTTCTAAAGGCCACTCCCACGTTTGGATGTGAAGAGATTTTGTGAAAAGACCACTCGAAGGAAATATTTCAAAACGGCATGCAAATACGTGATATACCATATAACATCTCTCATCAAAACGAAGAAAGACCATCACATAAATTGTATTCTTGTTCGATTTCGATTTGAAACATCTCGCAATCACACACTTCCACAATTGTCATTCTCAACAACCAATCCAACAAAGAGACACAACCTTCAAGAACAAGCAACATGGTGTCTTCCGGCCTTTCGGTTTCCTATTCTTCGGCGGGAGGCGACAACGAAAGCGTTCGTCCTTCCATGAGGAGCCTCGATTTTGGCCTCCAACAAAGCCTCCGTCACATGGACACGCGATATGTCCAAGACAAGGAGAACGACAGTCGTGACGTAACTTCCAGCAGCCAATTTCGTAACCACCGCAATCGCGGAAGAAACAACAACAACAACAACAACGAAAACGACGACGACGACCAGAGCCACCAAAGCGGATATCTCTCGAGGACGAACGAGCACGACGACGCTTCGTATTGGTCCGAAGGATTGCAGGATAACGATAACGATGCTATCGACGAAGCAAGTTTGCACAATTCCAGTGACGATCCACGCTCCATCTTTTTTCGTCTGCTGGATCGTCACTGCTCCGGTCAGCACCAGCGAACACGACGAAAAGCCCACGAGCGTCTACGACGACTATAACAACAATGAGTACAACAGCAACCACAGCAAGATTGCTTTCAATGACTGGGAGCCCATTCGGGAGTGGCTCTCGGCCATGACGACTCCCTTTGGCACTGTGGAGAATAACAATGATCACCATATCAACAACAACGAAGAAGAAAATAGCGATTTACTGGTGGACGATCTGGAAGAACACGATCCCCACAAGGAACAAAGAGACACTGTCTTGCGTACGGCCATTCTGGAGGCCCGTGGACGATCGGGAGAAACCGTCCTGCACGTGGCCTGCGAACGAAGTGTGCCCATTGATGTCCTGGAAATCTTGTTGAATATCGAGGTTCCACCACAAGAACCACAAGAGCAGCAGCAACCACCCACGAGCGCCAAATCGTTCTTGTACGACAATCATAGTGGCCGGAGTTTGGCCCTGTGTTCGACCATTGACGGGTGGCTTCCATTGCATTATGCCTGCAACTATCCCAACGAGTTTTCCGTCGTGGAGCGGTTGGTAGAGACCTTTCCCGACGCCAAGACACATGCCGATTTGAAGGGACGAACGCCTCTCCATTTTGCCATGCGAGAGGAAAACATGAATCGGCCCGAGGTGGTTGCCCTTTTGGCGTGTGCGGCGGGAATTGCCGATGACAATGGGATTCTGGTGAGTAATAAATAAAAGGAATTCTGGTCTTTCAAATCATGAAAGCAATACACTCGCGCTAACCGTATTTCCCGTTCTTTCTGTACTCTTCTGCTCCAATCGATATCACGACAGCCCCTTCATTATGCCTGTTTGTACGGAGCTACGGAGGACTTTTTGCGCATCTTGACGGAAGCCTTTCCGGGAGGCGTTGCCTCCAAGGATCGATTCGGAAGGGTTCCCTTGCACTATTCCTTGTCGAATGCCGGAAAGCCCAACGCACCCGAGGCCGTCCGTCTCTTGCTGGCCTCGGAACCCTCGTTGGTGAACATTCCCGGAATCGCCCGCGTATTCAGCGGAAGTGATGCCGTCCGCAAGTACGCAGTCTCGGCCAAGGAACACGACTTGTACAAGGGCTATTACGACAAACTCGATCGCAAGGGAAGCCAGCGTTTTTCCTTTGAAGGAAAAACCGGAGCCAACACTTCCGTTGTAACAAAGGACGTCTTTTCCAGAGAAGCCGTCGAGGAATGTTTGAAACGATTCCTCGAAGCCAAACCCAATCCCACCGCAGAATTCTTCACTGCTCTCCAATCCCTTCCGGAAGCACTCCGCGAAAAGGCGGTATTGATGAGGGTAGTCCAGGAACTCCTCAACAAGAAAATAGGAGGGCGCTTTCCCACTGCCCTTTTGTTGTTGGATCTGTATCTTCAGGTAATGGTCATGGTCTGCTACACCTTTGCCATTCGCAACTCCATCACGTGGCGATTCATGGACTACGATGCCGATCCTTTCTTTGTGGGTCGCCAGGAACACAAAACCCAACAGCTGGTTTGTTTGTTGGGTTTGTATTTGGCACTGACGTACTTTTTGTTTCGCGAGATTGTCCAGATCATTGGCTTGGTTTCTCTCAAGGCCTCGTGGATCTGGGTCTACGAGCCGGGCAACTGGTTGAACGTCACCTACATTGCCGTGATTGGAACCTGGACGATTCTGGCCACGAGCGAAAAGGGCGACAACGACGTCTTTCGAAACGGAGCAGCCCTCTCCTTTGCCATTTTGTGGCTCAAGTTTTTGTCCTACCTTCGAAAGATTCTCATTGACTTTTCCGTCTTTTCGGGAGGCGTCTTTCACGTCATGAAACGACTTTTGGCCTTTTTGATGTGTCTGACCATTATTCTGATTGCCTTTTCGAGAATGTTTTATTCATTGTTCTATGAGACGGATTACTGCAAGGAAGCTTCAGCGACAATGGCAGCATCCTCGACAGTGACAGCGGAAGAATATCCATTTCTCTCCACTCTGTCGCCCTTTGACGAGGAAGCCTTTACCAAGGATTTGATTTGCGAAGCCAACGACAAGAAGATTCCCTGGTGCAATCCATGGGATTCATTTTTGGCCGTCTACACCATGCTCCTCGGAGAGGTCGACGAGACGGTCTTTGGGGACAATACCACGGCGCTGGTATTGTTTGTCGTATTCATGCTCCTGGTGGTGATTTTGTTGGCCAATGTCCTGATTGCCATTGTCACGGATTCCTACAAGGTAATCCGGGACAAGCGGGCGGCCATTGTCTTTTGGACCAATCGTTTGGATTTCATTGCCCAGATGGACGCGATTGCCAACGGGCCGTGGAAATCGCGACTCCGAAGCCTCCTGCGACTCTCCGTTGGCGACGATAACGCCGAAAACGACAAGAACAACTCGTATAGTTACTTCGAGGCCACCTTTGGAAAAGTTCTATGGAACGACATTTGCGAACTCTTTGAGCACGAAACCTTGGTGGAAGACGGAATGTTTTCGCTGGATTTTGTCTTGTGCACACTTCTTAGATTGGTGGCAATCTTGTGGGTGCCACTCTGGATTTTGGTGGGGGCACTTTCGGTGGGCCTCTTGTGGCCACCGCAGATACGCGAGCGTCTATTTGTCGGTTCCATTACCAACTCGTACGGATCCAAATCCGAACAGGAGGAAATTCTTCGCAAGACGCAGATTGAACATTTAAAGGCGGAAATCGGATTGCTCAAGCACGATTTGGTCCGGGAATCCTCCCAGCACAAGACGCAGATCGTTCAGATGAAATCCGCAGTGGCGGAACGAAAACTGGAAACCCTCAATACCCTCACGGCCATCAAGAAGAATGTGGTCTTGGCACTGGAGCTCTGTGAGATTGGAAGGGAGGAACAGGGATAATTACAGTATGCAATGAAGTCAGAATGAGAAGCCCAACATCATCATTAAGTTAAAAAAATTATTGATCTAACGAAAAAATTTGAATCACGAATTCATTGTCATTTTCGAGTCTTGTCTCTTGTCACTCGTGACTGACGTCGTCGTGGCAAAACTTTCAAAATCACGCGCCAATGCGTCACGACGTCGTCGCCCGTCAGACTTCATTATTTGAGATTCAAGAATAATATCCCAATGCCACTTTGCATTCAGGCATACGTAGCTTTGCCACCCCGAACGTGCCGTGTAGTGTAATGTGCCGTAATTGAAAACTCGAGGTTTTTGAAAATCATCATCATCATCTTCCTCTCACCGGTTTTTTGTGAAATTTAATTGTGAAGAGATCCTGGTGGTACTCTCCCAACCGACAGCGATAATCGCCCATCAACAGCATCGACGACTCGTCGGATCACCAACAAGGACAGAAAGGCCTCCATTACAGTTCATCATCATTGACAACACAATCCAAACAAATCAATTACACAACCAACAACAACAACAACATGTCGTGGTACCCTTCCGACCCCACCGAGCGATGCGTGGTCACCAACAGCGCCGGCTTTCGCTACGAGGACTTTGCCTGTTTGTACGAGAAAGAGCATCGGCATGACGATGACTCCCTTGGAATCGACGTACAATCCCATTTACGTCCGCGACTGGATGAGGGAAAACCCCTGGGTTCCCGTCGGTGGCCATTTTGGGATACGGGGCCATGATTCGTGGTCGGAAAGACCTACTTTGCCAAGCGTGACGCCTGGAGCTGGAGAACCTGTCTGGCCCTTTGGAATTTTGGGCTTTCGCTCTTTAGTATCATTGGCTTTTTGCGGGTCGCCCCGCAGCTGATGCACAACTTGTACCACTACAGTCTCTCGGAGAATCTGTGTTTTGATCCCGAAGCAAATGTATGGATCGGATCGAATGATCGGAACCTGGGTTCAGCTTTTTGTCTTGAGCAAATTCCCGTACGTATGATAATATGGAGTGTGTCGAGAAGAGAATTCAATTGGAAGCAACAGTGCTATCGGAATGGGGCAGAAACTTTTGTTTTCATGGGTGATGACTATTTTGTTCAGAAACTGACACTCTTTTTTCTTGTATTTCCAATTTTTTTTTCTTTCGAAAAAATCACAGAGAACTGATTGACACCTTTTTCATTCCTCATTCACAAAAAGCCTCTCATCTTGTTGCACTGGTACCACCACATTTCGGTTCTGGCCTACTGCTGGCACAGCTATGTCACCAAGGCACCCGCGGGAATCGTCTTTTGCGTCATGAACTACGCCGTCCACGCCATTATGTACTTTTATTACTTTTTGATGGCCGTCAAGTGCAAACCCAAGTGGTTCAACAGCATGTACATTACCGTCTCGCAAATCTCCCAGATGGTCGTCGGAGTGGCGGTGACCATTGCCAGTTTCTTCATGCCCAGGCATTTACGGAAGCGACTGCAACGTCAAGAAGGAAAACAACGCGGCCGCCTTTATCATGTACGGAAGCTATCTGATGCTCTTTGTCCAATTCTTTTTCCAGCGATATTCGGGCAAGACGGAAAAGAAAGCCAAGAAGGAATAAGGCGAAAGGCGAAAACCAAATAAAATTTATGAAAACAACAAGCTAGTCAATTGTTTTCACTTCTAATGTATGTACGGATTCATTCATCTCTCTAGATTATCAAGAACAAAAACTGTACTAGCATACCATAATTTATACTTTGCAAATGAATATTCGCTGATGGTGTTCTATTTTTGTTCTTGATGCCTCGATTGGACTGCTTTATTTTATTTGACTCTTTCTATAAATCCCGCCTCCCCTTGTCGCGTTTCTTTCGAAAGAACGTTAGAAAGAATCCCATGGACGCCACAAAAAAGGCACAGGCCAGAAAGTGTGACGAGGAATCGTGATGGCGTTCGGTGTGTTGGAGAGGGTGCATTCCCGGGTGTTCCTTTCTTTTGTGGATTTCTATTTCGGCATCGTCGTCCGGCTCTTCCGGAAGGACGTCATCGGTTTCCGCTTCCAACAGAGGAGGCAAATCGTCGTCCGTTTCCGCTTCGTGCTGCATGCCGAGATTTTCGGGAATGTCCCGGCGATCGTGATTGTTTCGGTGTTGATTAATGTGGTCCGTGAGTCTGGGCTTTTGTTTGTTTCGGTCAACGTTTTTTCGGCTGTTGCCGATATCGAGCTGCTTGTTTTGGAGTTTTTCTTTGATGCTCTCGCCAGCACGCTCGTTGGTTTGTCCTCGCTCTCGGCCTTGCCGCGCAATCTCCAGACCCAGGTCTTTTTTCTTGGATGGATCGATCAAATCCTCGGGAAGGTGCTCGGCCTGTTGCAGCAAATTATTTCGCTTTCGCTGAAGACCCAGTTTGTCCTTGATTGTTTCTTCCCTGTCGTTATTGAGAATTTTCTTGAGTTTTTCATCCGCTTCGTCCCGCAATATCTTCTCCTGACCGGTGTTTTGGAACTCTTCCTCCGCAATTTCTTCTTTTAATTCTTCCTTTAATTCCTCAATGTCCTCTGTAGCTTCTCCCGGTTCCAACAGCAAATCGGGGGTCAACCGGACGGCATTGTGTCCCGTGGCCCATCCACCCCAGAGCCTCAGTTTGGCGGTGGGATCGTTGATCTGGAGGACTACAACAGCCTGGTTGCTTACCAGCCTTCCCGACACGCGCTTGTTATTGTCGCATCCGACGGATCCACCCGAAACAAACTCGGCGGCCTTGGAATCCTCGCCCTCGATTTCCATGACGAATTGCAAATCGTCGTTGAATTCGTTGGTAGTATAGGGATTGACAAAGGCGATTTGGAGCGTCTTTTTGCTGGGATCATATTGAACTGTGGTTGCATCCATGGGTTTGTCGTTTCCGTCCAATACCGCCAGGTGCATCTTTGGGAAATCCGATTCCTCAAATGGTTTGACGTCTTCGTTCATGATGACTTCGTCCGTCGATAAATCCGTCATGCAACCCATTGTAGTTTCGACGAGGTTGCTGGCAAAGGCATCGGCGAAGAGTATCCGGTTTGTGCAGAAAAGAACAAAAAGAAGCATCCCAATCGTAGCGCAAACAAGGTTTGAGGAGATTCGACGTCGGCGGATTGTCGTTGTTGGTTTTAATCGTGTATCATTCCTTGCTTTCCTCGTGCCTTTTGCTTCGGCGTTTCCGTTGCTATTCATCGTTCTGTAACACAAAGAGAATACAAAACAGTTGGAATTGGATTCAAGTTGTGCAAGGGATGCCAAATGTTACAATCCACTGCCATGCAAATACAGAAACTAACCGATGAAGTCTTTTTCACCATGAGCATTCCTAATGGTTTTGAAAAATTGAAAGAGACATGGCGAATCTCAAATTTTTTTGAAAAACCGCAGGCACGAATACGTGGGGTTACGACTCCTTCAGTACTAAAGTTTTCAGTCATGAATAATTTTCGGTTGTGCTCTACAAGAAATCTCCTTTCTCTATTCACTAGTACATGTAGCAACAAAAAGACTTGTTCTACTTTTTCACCAAAAACTAGATTTTAGTTCGGATCTATTATTTAGAGTTACAAATGTGCGACCTTGGCAGTCTTTTTCGAATTCACCGATTGCGAATCACCACCGGCTCCACCCCGAACATCGGATTCCTTGTTGATCAATCCCTGTTTCTTCAAAAAGTCGAGCTGCTTTTGTCGTTGAAGGGCTTGTCGCTCGGCCAGACTCAGACTCTGCGTAAAGGAAAAAAGAAAATCAAAATTAGTCAAATGATGTTGCCAAAAAGACGTGCCACTCCATCCCACTGTTCACTATTATTTACTTACCGACGAGGCCACCGAAGCATGGTCCGGCATCTTTTTCTCTTCCGAGGTATTGTAATCGACATCGACTTCGCTTCCACCATCAACGTTTGTGGAAACCGCCGAAGTGGCATAATCATAGGAATCACTGTCGTCGCCCGAATCGTCGACATCAATGCCCAAAACCGAACGATCCACCACATCTTCGATGCGTCGTCCAAATCTGGACAAAAACCCACCCGATCGTTGAGAATTGACCGAATCCGAATCCCGGTTGTTGTTTTTGTTTCCTCTCACAGGAGTAGAACTTGCATTCGCCCGAACTCGTACCGGCGTGGATTTTCGATCCGCCTCCAGTCTAGCTCGCTGAGCAACTGACATCTTTTGTGCGGAACCTACAGAACCTGTATCGTTGTCCAATGCCAATCGATCGTTCGAAACATCTCTTCGGCCCGAATTGGGTCTTCTTCTTGCTGGCGATTCACTCAATTTGGGGTTGCGACCATTGGGAGGTCGTTGAGATCGTTGCGCACTTCGTGGGCCAGCCGAGATTGTTCCAAGTTTTTTATCGCGTCCGGAGGAAGAACCTTCACCGCCTGATTCTTCGGCAATGCCGATAATGGCGGGAGGTCCTGCCCGAGGAGACCCATTCATGGCAGCTCTGAGCTGAGGGTTTGTGCTGTACATCAGCATAGCAGCATCAAACTGTTTTTGGGTTCTTTCTTCCGTCAGTTCCGACATGTGAGACTTGGCATCGTCTTCGAGGCCTCTGCGTTGATCTTTCCTCAATTGACGAGTGAGGTGATTTCCTGGACCACCATTGTCATCGTCATCCTCATAATCATCGTCATCCGCCATTTTGCGACTCTTCGCACCCGATCGAGGGATACCAGGTCCCTTCAGCTCTTACAACGTGGGGTGGTGACGTGGCATCAGGTGACCCAAATTGGCTGGCTCCTCCATACTGACTTCCATACTGGCTACCAGTTCCATATACACTGCCTCCTCCGTAAACGCTTCCGCCACCGTACACACTTCCGGCTTGCGACATCATTTCCATCATATTCTGTTGCACTTTAACCTGCGATTCAATCTTGTCGACATATCGTTCCAAGAGCTTGCTCTTTTGGCGTTCTTGTTCCACCCTTAGTTTGGTAGAGCTTTCCTTGTGCTTCAACAGATCGAGTTCGCTGTGGGTTTCTTCCAATTTCTTTCTCAAGTCGATAACCTCCTTCTTGAGAATCTTCTTGTGAGATTGCAACGAGCCCAATTTTGTGCGTGTCGAAGACTGATACATGGTCATTTCCATGCGTTGGGACGCAAGATCCTTTTGGACATCTTGGCATTCCTTTTGCGACTGGGTCAGTTTTTGCGAGAGTGTCTGGACCTGTGATCTTAGGAGCTTAAGTTCCTGACTGGACTCTTCCTTCAACCGTTTGATCTCATCCTCGAGATCTTTCACAACGTCGGTATCAACGTCCTGTTTCGACGCCACTTGTTCCTGTAGCTTCGAAATTTCCTCGGCATTGTCCTTGCAAGTTTCTTCGAGGACACGGGTGTAATCGCCCATGACCTGCACCGCTGGCAAGATACCCAAATCCTGGGCTTGGATGGTATCGAGATCCGTCTTGTAGGCCTTTTTGGCTTGTCTCGTGCTGGTGGTTCCCGAGTTGCTGTTCTCCGCCGACATGATTTCGCTAATCAATCGCAACGTGCTTCTGCGCGTGTCTTCCATTTGGCTTCTCACACGATACAACTCGTCCGTGTGGTTCTCAGCCTGGCGCTGAGCATTGTCCAGTTCCGTGTGCAAGACCTGGAGCTGCTGGGAAAATCCGTCGCAGACTTGTTTGTAGGCCTCACGCTCGTCGACGAGGGACGAATGGCGTTGTCCCAAAAGGGCCTGCGTCCATTCTTCTCCCTCTTGATCCGTGTTGGCACAGAAATAGAAACTGCGCAAATCGGGGTTCACGGTCTCGTCTCCCGCAAGTTCCATGACCAATTCGTTTTGGTTGTTGCGGTGAATGGTTGTGTAGCACTCCATGTCGATGATTCCAGCGGGCGTAATGGTGCTGGGTTGCGTGCTACCAACGTTTTCGTCGCTGGGCAATTCCGTCGATTCGTCGTTTGCGTTTCCACCACCGCCTCCTCCACCGCCGGCAGCTCCCAAGACGTTGTAGAGAGACGATCGCGGCTGCGACTGTCCTCGTTTGCCAAATCCCGACTTGACAATCTTGTTCAATTCTTCCTGTTGCTTCGAAGTGAGATTTGGTGTTTGACAGGGAATCGTTGGGTGCTGATCAAAGTAATAGAGGAAGGTGTGTGGAACTACACAACAATAACGGGCTTGCCATACGTGCTGTTCGTTTCGCTTAAAGAGCCATCCACTCTTCACGGCGAGCATATTCAAGACATCCGGAGTTCGTGGGGGAGCCGATTTGATGGTGCAGGTTGTGTTGAGGTTGCTGAACCACAGACTGTTTGTCAGATGGGTTCGCTGCAAAAATCCGCGCTTCGCATCCTCACTGGCCTGACTGATTTGGGCGGAAAGCCCTTGCCTGGCCGCCATGATTTAAGTGTCGTTTGTGATTTTCTTTGCGCAAGGTAGCAGCGGCAATTCTTCTATTGCTTGTCCGTCTCTCTTTTTTCACACAGGCTCGAGTCGACAAGCCATGCAACGGTCGACGAAAAAGTAGACTTGTCCGCTGGTTTAATCCCAAACTAGAAACTCGTTTTGCTTGAGGGCAAAGTTGCTTCAAGCAGTTAGGTTGGATGCACAGCTTGGCAAACCAATCCACGGGTTGCTGCTTCTGTAGTGTGCTTCTGAAACAGCTTTTTGTTGTCGAAAGACACTCTTTCTGAACGATGGTATATATAAGTAGTGTTGCGCAAAAATAAAGCCAGTAAGTGATAGCAAACTGCACGTCGTAGCGGGAGGGCGTGGCGCACAGCCTAAGAAACCGTTTGTGGAATGCTAATTAGAGCTCATTTTTTTGTCTCGATTTTCATAGACAAGATACAAACCATACACACACGATTCGATACCCCGTAGTTTCGGTGATAACGGTAATTTCTTCCCGTTTGGCGAACGGTTAGTTTTTTCTTTCGGATAGGTGCGGATGGCAGGCGCATTGGGAATGTACCAAGCGCGTCGAGCCATTAAACACTACATCAGTACTTCACAACGGACGTTTCGATACGAATGCGCACGTGCGGTAGGAAAAATTCGTGTAAAGGAATGAGAATCTGCTTTACAACCAAAACCGTAAATTATTTTTCTTTCAGAAGATCAATCAAAATTTAAAAATAAAATGGAAAATGACGACCTAGAGAAAACTTTTTCATCATGCTAATGTCAAGATCATCATCAACAAGAAGTAGCAACAACTTTGAAACAGCAAAGAACTATATAAGTTTCTGGTCGTGAATGTCACCATTAGTGACGAGATTGTTGCTTTCTTATATCCGAAATCATTATACATCATACATCAGTTCTGTTCCACCACCACCAACACCAGTGCCTATCAATTGCAGTAGCATCATTTGAATGTGTTTGTTGTTCTATAAAATTATAGTATTGTTTCTTCCTTAACGCTGCTGCAGTAGAATATTGCATTCCCATTCCAACTTCGTTAGTTTGGACTCCCTGCGTGCGCAAATCTCTATCTTTCTTGAAACCACCACGAACGAACTCTATTCCCAAAACCTCTCTCCACACCGACAGTATTTATTTTAGGTGCACAATATAATATGAATGAAATGAAGGGTGTATGAATGAAATGCATGGCGTTCGTTGAATCACCGTACCACGCCATCACCAAATGACAGATATCACAGATATTTCCGGCAATTTGGATTTGCCTTGTGTGTTTGTTGTATTTTTTTTGTTCTTTTTTTGTTTTGCAAGTGTTCCTTTAAACAGTCTTTTTCTTGGGCTTCTTTTTGCCATAGTACCGTCCGAAAAAGAATTGCAAAAACAAAAAGAGATAGCTCCCGTACATGACAAAGGCCGCCGTGTTGTTTTCCTTTTCGATTCCGCAGGTGGGGTCCGTCTTGTAGTAGTAAAATCCGGCCAGCGTGACGGCGACACCGACAATCATTTGCGAGATTTGGAAAATCGTAATGACAATGGGGTTGAACCACTTGGGGCGCATCTTCATGGCCATCAAAAAGTAGTAGCCGTACATGGTGGCGTGGACGCTGTAGTTCATGACGACAAAGAAAATACCGGGGGGCGAGGTTGTCACGTAGGAATGGTAGCAGTATAGGAGGACCGTGATGTGATGGTACCAGTGCAAAAAGATGAGGGGCTTTTTGTGGACGACAATAAAGAAGGTGTCGACGAGCTCACTGTTGGATACAGGAATGCGATCAGGAGTCAATCAATGAATCAATGATGCATAGTGGGCATTGTTTTTTGTCGTGTCGAATATTGTAAAAAATGACGATTTCGAAATGAAAATGGCCGAAAAAATCGCATGGGCAAAAAAGGAGACAGAGAATCACGACATGAGTTTTCGTCATGATGATGGAAGAATTCGATTGTCCATCTGCCAAGTAGAACTTACGGAAATTTACTGAGGACAAAGAGCTGGACCCAAAGTCCAGAAGATCCGGAACCATATGTTATTCTTGCTGTAATGCGAAACGACAATGATCAAAACACAATTCGAGAAGTAAAAGCTGTGAGAAACCAATCGTGAAGCAGCATTGTATCATCCCGATATCCTCCCAAATCAGCATCGCATCATATTAAATGACGGTTCAAAATTTGTGGAAGATGGACGAATACCAATACATTTTTTCTTTATGCCACGACCAAAGTCGAAACGACATACAACAACGACAATATTTAACTCACGATCCAGGCACAAATTGTCTCGGAGACTCGAGTAATACAGATTGTGCAAAAGCTGTGGCGCCGTTCGGAACATTCCGACCCACGAAAAGACGCTGAGCGAGAGATTCCACAGGGCCATGAGGCCTCTCAGGTTCCAGGCGGGTCTGTCTTTCATGACATATTGGCCACCAAAGATGAGAACCGCATACGCCGTCACGGCAATGATGGGGACAATGGGGTGGTCTCGCATCCATTCCAGTACCGGGACGGGATCGTATTTCTTTTCGAACCTGGTGAATAAATTGCAACAACAGAAAATCGGAAAGAGTGCAAGTGACAAAAAGATGGTCGAAAAAAATATTGAGAAAGGGTCATTGCCGATGCATTCCATCCGATACAGACAGCAGACTTTTTGCCAATGCCAAATCTCAAAGGACATCATCATCGTCATCGTCATCTTTACAAAAGACCAAGCCAACACTCACTCGAAATATAATGGCTCCAGCTGTGGATAGTCACAGCTGAATTCGCGATAGGCAAGGCCAGCCCCGTTGACGGCAACGCATGGATCTACTGCACTCATTTTGATGGAATTGGAATGAAATGCAATGCGATGGGATGCGATGTGTATCGTAGCTACTACCTTGCAATAACTGTAGTGCAACGGTAGACTATTATGATTCGTGGACAACGAAAAAGTGCCGAGGGAATGCGGCGAAGGAAATGATGCCGGGCGATTCGGATGGTAAAACGAGTTGCGGATTCTCGTCGAACGAACGAACGAACAAAAAAAAGACATACACATGCACGAATTGCATGCCGATAGAGTACTATACTGGAGTTCCCCTTCTTAAATTTCAAAACGCATTTGTTTGTTGCGCCGTACTGATTTTGAGTAGATCGTACGCAGAGGGGATTAATTTTCTGTGACTGCATTCACGCCTGCGCACTACGAGTACTCGTGGACAATTCGGGAGACAGTGAGATTCACTCACTGATACTACTTGTACAATATTGTACCATCCTTCCGATTTGTGTTACAACTACCGTAGTTCCGAACGGTAGTAGTTTTGTTTGTGCATGTCGTGACGTCGGGAAATTCGAATTTTTTTTTCGCGCAATGCGGGCATATGACGGGAAAATTGCAGGTGGGCCACCGCCGTCTTTTTCATTATTTCGGGAATGCATGCCGATTGGTATGCACAGCTGGCCATTCTGGCCAGCTGATTTTGCGCCAGCGCTCACGTACGATACTTTTTGGGATAGGGAGAATGGGGTTCTCCTCACAAAACGTTCGTTCGTGAATGCGAGTCCCGTTATCATGACAACTATCACTCGACAAAATAATGTTGTATCACCCAATCGCAAGACTAAAACATCACAACTAGGCGTGAAACACCAATGCATGGCTATCGTTACTAATGTTTGGTTGTTCTAACATACTGAATACACTTCTTTCTAGTTTTACATTGTTTGCTGGGAAACAACTGTCCATTTTGTGCGACTTGGACGAAAAGACAAATTCCTCATCGTCGTCCCATTCCTCCTATTGGTATTATGATATCGTTTCGACCAGAAACTCCGCCAGGGCCTCTGGATCTTCCCATGGAACCACGTTGGTCGTACCTGGAATCGTTACCAGCTTGCAATTTTCCAGATTTTCCGCGTATTCCTCCCGCGGCCGCTTGTCGTTCTCTCCCTGAACCACCACCAGTTTCGGTATAGTGTTTTGAATCTCCTTGAGCTCCGACTCGAGGCTGCGGTTCATGCACATTCCGGCATTGAAATTCTGGACGGGCGGACGGGCTTGTTCACACATTTCGCGTTCGGTATTGTCCAGCCAAAGATCGTCGCACTTTTTCGTAAAGAGAAACTGGTTGGAAAAGAACTCGACAAGGCCCCGGGTTTCCAAGACGAAAAAGGCCAGCTTTCCCAGAATGGGAGACCGCAAAAAGTTGTAGTTTCGTTCGAGTTCCTTTGTTGGAACCGCATTCGTCATGTCCTTCCAGGTGGGCGGGGACGTCAAGACCAAGGTTTCCACCAATTCCGGGTTTCGTGCCGCCAGCAGGACACCAATGGGAGCCAAACCCCCCTGCGTGACCACCGTCCACTTTGGTTTGCTTGCAGCAGCAACAGCAGCAGCATCAGCAGCATTGTCGTTGATTTCGTTCACCAGGGCCTCACAGCCCTTGACCCATCCCAGAGGGACAAACATTCCGCGCTGGTCGGGATCCCAGGCATCGGAACCCTCGGAAATGCCACATCCAATCAGATTTGGAGCGTAGGCTCGAATTTTTGTATTGCTGTTGCTATTCTTTTCGGAAAGAGCATTCAAAAAGGGCTCCCAGAACCACGAAGCCAAGCCAATGCCGACGGGATGAATCAATAACACATTGTGGCAGTCGTCGCCAGCTTGTTTTTCGTCAGCAATCGTCCGATAGGTCAGATTCCATCCATCGTATTCATAAGGCTTGAGTATCGTCGTTGGCGATGCACCGGTTTTGGCCGTCGTGCTGGCAGCGAAAAGGCCCTGAGTCCTTCTGATGTTCAGTTCTTTCCTTCCGGGAGACAGAGAAAGCTGCTTCGGTGAAAACGTCGACGTAAATGCCCGAATTTGCGGGAGAACGAGGAAACCAAAGCCACACAAGGCAAAGAAATGGCGTTTGTGTAGCATCGTGTAGACAATAAGAATTTTGTTGGAGCAATGGTTGAATGATAATTGACCAGGGTAAGAAAAAAATGAACCCGAGCGAGAGATGAAGAGCAAAATGCAATGCTATGTCGTTGCTTGTGCAAGAGGTGTCATCATCAATGAAGGAGCATCTTGTATTTGTTCCGATTCCCTTTTTACACGTACAAGTCAGCAGGTGCACGCCGTGTTGTTTTGTACTACGTGTGCCGGAACGCGTCCGGTTTCATCAGAACCCGACTCGACAAACCCGTGATTGATTCAATTCGAAAGATTCCTTTTTGGTATCTTCCTGCTTTTTCAGAACACGACTGACAGCCACGATTGGCGAATGAAAACTGCTTGTTCGGAAAATTTTGCGACCACTTTCTAGCGAAAGTTTTCTTCGTACGTGCTGTACGTTCTTCGTACGTCGTGTACGTACCAAAACTCGATCGGAAGTCACGAAAGATTTTTTTCTGTTGCGGGAAGGTTCTCCACAGTGCTGGTTGATGTTTGCGTACAGAGATAGCAACTTCACTACTACTTCTTCTTGACACAGCCTATCGTCTATACACATGATTTGTCTAGAATTGCCCATAACTCAGACTTTATGTGCCAAACTCTATCTTGACATTTGAACTGTGTTTCTTATTCCATATCGTCAAAACAACGATATACCAAAAAGCTCGTCACGTGATCTGCCTTGCCTCGACCCTATCACGCACGCCGATTGAGTCATATCCATACAACTTTCCCTTTTGCTTGCCCTGTGCGGAGGCAAAACAATTCCATCCTCTCCGCGACGTGTGAATGCCAAGATCGCCATCACGAGCACCATCTCCAGCAGATCACAATGAGCGGGCTCGTGTCCGATAACGAAAAGCAACCGAACAATGGCGACATTGACGACTCCAACATCCACGAGAACATCGCGAACGAAACAGAAGGAAATGATAATGACGCGAACGATCTCGAAGCCGGAGGCATTATGAACGAAGATGCTACCATCGAAGAACTCTTCAAATCTTTGGATTCTCGCGGAAAGAAGAAATCCGACGACGCGTCCAGCTCGGGGTTTGAATCGGCATTCGACTTTGACGCCAAATTCGAATCCAAGTTCGAGGCCATTCTCGAATCCAAATTGGCCTCGAACGCTTTCGAATCCGTCTTTGCTGCCAAATTTGAATCTAGATTCGAGTCGGCATTCAAGACTGCATACGAAAAGGAGCTAATGGAAGGAAGACTGAAGAAGGAAAATATCCTAGAGATTGCTACTCTTTTGTAGCATTGGGTCCAAGTCTAAAGAACTACTGTATTCCATTCTTTTTTGGATGCATTGTGTTTTTGTTTCAATTTTCCCTTCTGGCACTCATGCTCTTCAGCAAGACCTATTTCTTCACTTCGAAATGGCAGGCACTGAGCCAAAACGAAGACATTGACAATCCGGATCAATCGAAAGACACATTCAATGGTGGAAGCTTCATTCCGGCAAATGCAAGTGTGATGGTACGCATGACACAATTTGTGGCTGTGCTTTCAGTTCGTGGTGATTGGGGGCGACAGCTTGCACGATTTTACGCAAGCAGTAATGGACTTTCCGCGAAGCTGCAATCGAAAATATGTGTGGCTTCAAGGTGTCTTGCGTCCTTCGAGGTCTACAGGGGCTACTGGCCTGCGTAACTGCAATTCTGTTGGTGGTGACTTCGAACGATGTGATCGATATTGTCTTGAATTTTGCATGCGATTCATTTCATTTCAAGTTTTGATGACACTGCGTATCAGCTTCGCAGAAGCTGGATGCTACGGTAAAAAATTGCAACAGAGGACGGAGACCTATCAAGCACAAGACTCTTCCAAAAGTGTATTTTCAGATGGATGAACCCAATGTGTTCGCAGTCATTGTACCTTATTGCAGTTACCGATCTTAGGGGTTGTGCTCATGACAATTGTCACCCTCGTTACCATCTTCGGAGAGCACCCCAATTTTTGGACAACTCGCTTGATGCGTGTCGAATTCGGTGAAGAAAGCCTGTACGACTACAGTGGCTGCTTTGAAATTACTGATTACGAGCACCACAGAAGGGTAGGCTTATCAAAGCTTTAGCTTGAGGGATAACATGACTGCCTCACTCGCATACTGCCAAAGGACTCGTGCATGGGTATTTCACAGCGAAGATCCTGCCACAGATCCATGCGACTTGACAAACGCGACTAGTGAGTTGGCACATTCTTCCAAGACGTCCTCCTTTGATATTATCACTGCTTCCGAGAACACGTGGTTTTCTATGTACGACAGGCCCATTGCAGTCAACTTTCTTGAAAACGAAGACAATCATGCCGACAAGGAATTTTTCAACTGCGGTGTACATGTAGGGGATGGATTATGCAATGATGAATTGAACACCTTCATGTATCAATACGATGGCGGAGATTGCTGTGCTACTAGTTGCAGAAGACCTGAATACTGTGGGACAGGATCAGTTTTGTTTGAATCGGCATTCGGAGTAAAAGAATGTAGCTGGATATGGATTCCCTTTTACGTGTGAAGATCCGAACATCTTTTCTGGGACAGAAAACGGTGCCAGTGGAAATACATCTCGATGAGATTGTGGAAGGCGGCGATCGCACTGGAGCAACACAAATTCCCTATCTCAATCTGGTTTGTATGGTAGACAACAATCCCGTGCAGTTTTTTTCGATCCCTCTGGAAAAGTCGATGGAAGGGAAGACACAAACGATCGTGTTGAAAGACGGACTTGAATGCAGTCTTCATGTTGAAATTGAGGGTGATGCTCTCGAGACTGATTCTGATTCGTTTGACATAAAATATCGCGTATTTCCAGTCCTACAAGGGCACGTTGTTACTGACGATGATGGCGACATTGTTGGAAAGAATTGGAACTTGGGGGTATATAGCGGCGATACTGATACAAAAAAGGATTTTACAGTATGTAAGTACCTGGTTCGAGAAATAATGCGCATCTCATCCCAATACAAATTTTCGGGACCTCAACAATTCTTTCTATTATGCTTTTTCACTTTTCTTCCTACAGATAGCGGTTATTCCAAATCCTCAACAAAACTCGATCTATGTAAGCGATAGATTTGCAAGGGGAAGTCGTGCTCTACTTTTATCTGGACCTTTATTCTTATGCTTGTCTCCGTTTTGTTGTCACTATCGCAGCCTCCTACCAGATGTATGGAACGATCCCGACTGAAATTGGATTATTGTCGTCTTTGAAATCTATCACCTTGGGTAAGTGAGACGTTGTTGTCTTTATCTCTTAAATTTGTATCGATATTTGCCACTGCTGACAGCACCTCGTAATATTTGCTACTTTTAGGAGAAGGTGGTGTAGATGGTTCAATTCCAAGTGAAATTGGAAGTCTGACATCGTTGACTAAGATTGACTTTGGTAAGTTTTCGTCCTATTCTATTGATGTTATCGACGATGAATTGTGGCCCTTCTAATAAAATGTTGTCATATTTCTCTGTAAAGCAATAAATGCCATAGATGGCGGGATTCCAAGGGAGATTGGATACTTGACTATGTTGGAGGGACTCAACTTCTGTGAGTGTTGCAAATTGGTGTCGGTCGTCGCTTTTCTTCAAAAATTTTGTGTAAACCTTTCATCGCTTCTTACAAAAATTACCTCCCGATTCAATTCTTGAAGACAATAATGAAATGGCCGGCTCAATTCTCAGTGAGATTGGATACCTGACGTCTTTGACTGAAATCAATTTGAGTGAGTATTGGAGCAGGCATGGGGATGTCCATTTTGGTGTTCTTGTTACACAGCTTTTCCGTCACTAACTACAGATTACCTCATTCGTACACTTTAGGATTTAATGATTTCGCTGGCTATATTCCAAGTGAAATTGGGTTGCTGACGTCTCTGAGTGTCCTCATTGTTGGTGAGTGTTTCAAAATGTTGGTTTCTTCTGCTTTGGACAGTGCTGAACTTAATTGCTAACATCGACACCACCTGTCCTCTCGTTTGCTCTATATAGATGAAAATAAAATGAACGGCAACATTCCAACGGAGGTTGGACGCTTGACATCAGTAATATCTTTACAGCTTCGGTAAGCGACTCATGACTGATTCTTGTTCATGCTCTATTCTTATCCGCAAAATGGTTTGTCAATGCTAACAGCAGTCTGCTCATTTGGTACATAGGTTTGAATTTTTTTGAGGGCTCAATTGTGAGCGAAATCGGACTTTTGACATCATTGAAGCATTTTGACCTGGGTAAGTGCTTCAGAACTATTGCCACTCTACGAAATCGCGGTATGCAACTTTGCAACTTCTAACATACGTTTCGATTTTTTTATGTAGCTATCAACTTTCTCTCTGGGGAAATCCCAAGTGAGATTGGACTCATGACATCTTTGACTCATCTTGCTGTCGGTGAGTATGTTGAAAATCGATTTGTTGCGACCAACTTTCCAATTCTCATTGTAGTAAGAATGTCCCTACTAACAACCTATCACCTCATTTGTTTTTTGCTAGACGAGAATATTCTATGGGGAACAATTCCGAGCGAGATCAAACTCCTGACATCTCTGACTACCTTTCTTTGCATGTAAGTGTTTCAGCGATAGTCATGAGGGCAGGCTCTGCGTTTTCTTTGTGGTAGCTTATCGATACCTACTTACATCTTTCGCTTTGTGCCTTTCCATTAGTTGAGAATGAATTATATGGCCCGATTCCAACTGAGATCGGACTCATGACACAATTGACTAGAATCGATTTAGGTAAGTGCTCGTGCAAGAATGAAATTGATCGCATGCCATTTCATTGTGACGATTTCGGAATGCTGACTTTGTATCACCCATTTTTTACCATCCCAGAATCGAATTGGTTTAGCGGCACAATTCCAACCGAGATTGGACTCTTGACAAACTTGGAGCAACTTACTTTGGGTATGTGTTACAATATTCCGTGATATTCTTGATGTGTATTTGTATTCATATTGTAAAGTTTTGCAAGTACTAACAAGAAAAAAACCCGTTCCTCTTCGCAGCATCAAATTATCTCACAGGGGAGATTCCAAGTGAGATTGGGCTCTTGACATCTCTAAAGTGGTTTAATTTACGTAAGTGGTTGGGAAATTTTTCAACTCTTGTGAGGGAGACGTCCGCTAACAATGTCGACCTTTTCTGTTCCATTTAGATGATAATTACTTGGAGGGTACCACTTCCCACTGAGCTCGGACTCTTGACGTCTCTACTTTACCTCACAACAGGTACGTTTTGCAAAAATTGTGATCGTTGAATGCAGATTTTGAAAATTTCTCAATGCTAACTACAAAAAACTTGACTATTTTGCTCCAAACAGAATCCAACAATTTTACTGGGGAAATTCCATGTGAGCTACAGAAGATACTGCTCTATCTTTATGACAGTGATGAATTTGGTGAGTGTTCGTTTCCCGTAAAGTTCGCATATTCTATTCTATTAGCTCTTCACCCTTCGCAAGTACCTTACAATTTTTGTCACACCATTGCTGCTTTCAAGTCTACCAAAAGAATGGAACAGAGCTTGAATACCAAGATGGATGTCCATTTTAATAGTGTTGAACGCTCCAAGGCCCATCACAATGAACTAATGATCATAGTACTCCATAATATCCGTCAGCACTCGATTGGTTGCTTTGTACGAATATAGTTGCTACTTTATACGTAAAAATAATATATAATTCCCTCGTATGAATGTTTAGTTTGGTGTCTGTAAATTATTCTATACAAATTGCACACGAGGTATTCATATGCTTTCAATCAACCTTTCGAGAGTGGTTGTCAAAGATTGAGAAAACGACTATGGAAGTTAGCTGCGCCTAATCCAGTCTACTCCACTCAAGACTAGAAGAGCCGGTGGTGTGTTGGGTTGTTGGAACGAACACACGAACGAACCATCATCAAAAACGATCAGTCTTGTGTTGCTTAGAAGAGGGCTTCACCGGTGATCCAGTTGTGGTGGATCATACCGCCAATGGCAAGCATCGCCAGGCGTCCGTTCTTGATTTCCTTAAGCTTCATCTCGTTCATCTGTTCCTCGGTCTTGCCGACGGCAAGTCCCATAGGGTCGAAGCCAATGTTTCCGGGCTCACGGGCAGGGTCCGAGAACATGGTCTCCATGGTGACGTTTCCCTTGTTGGTCCAGAATTCCAAGACTCCCATCCAGAAGACAATCTGAAGCATACCGGAGGCACCGATAATCGAAGGGGCCATGTTGGAGTCATCGACGTGCTCGAATCCGGAATGGTCATGTATTGTTGCGCGACGAATCCAACGGTGGCAAGCATGGCGGAACGTCCGTGCTTGATCTCGGCCTCCCGCATCCACTTGATGTCCATGTATTCGGCAAAGTTGAGGGGGTCGAATCCGACATCACCGACGTATCCCTTAAGCTTTTCGGGTCGTGTAAGGAAAGGAAGGGATTTGGACATCTCCGCGTTGAGCGCGGTCGATCGGACACCGGCATTCTGAACAAAGAATAACAGGGAAGCATTTGGTACAGTGCGTTTGTGTGTTTAGTCAATGGCGAAGCAAACAAAACGGAAAAGAGAGAACGTAACAAAAGGGGAGCATCATTGTGTGAGCTAACAGTTTGGTTTCGTTGGATCAGTGTCGATGGTATTGCAATATTGATGCATTGATTCTAGAACCCATCACTCCTCTCCGGGAATCAGCGCTCTTTCCGAATAGATACATTCTTCAAGGACCAATTTTCTTCCTATAGGCATCTCCAAACTCAGGCACGGTATTACATACCTGCGAGGTGAAGGCAGCGGCAGAGCTCAAGAGAGCGGCGAACACAGCGACGGATTTCATGGTGGATATTTCTATATTTTTTGTTGTGAACGGAAATAGGACCTACATGTAGGATTCTTGCAATAGGGTTCCGGGAGAGGGAATCGCCGAGAGAGAAAGAGGAGAAAGCAACCGAGTAGTTGTTCTCGCACACAGATGTTGCAGGGTTTAGCGTTCGTAGTTACATGACGTAGCAGTACGATAGACTCGAAATTGAACCTTTACCCATCTTGAAGTCGAAGCTTCCAGGATCGCGAGCGAGACACTTCTAGTTCGGACGAATACAGACGCACGCGACCAAAGTGTGTGTTTTGGATGTTGTAGATATCTTTGGTAGATATTATGTAGTATTTATAGTACTGTGTATAACTAGGAAGACGTCAACCCAGCGCGCGAATTGAACCGGGACCGTGTCGACCACACAAGCTTATTTCACGAAATTGTTCTCCCTCTTCACGAAGAAAATCAGCGAGCAAAATGTGAGCGTTTGGTTCGTGCGCTCGTCATCGTAGGATCGGTTGGAGAGTTCTCCGAAACCAGTAGTAATGAAAAACGGTAAATTTACAATCGTTGGCAGTTGATTGACGAACATTTGGAAAATAGAAAGGAGAGAAAGGGGATCCCGTTGAGCAACAGAGCGGATTCTTGTAACTACCGATAGAGCAATCAAGCAATATAAGACTCCAAGAGTTACCTACCCACGTGATAATACACTGCACAATTGATTGATAGATTTGATCGAAAATGTTTAGAAACGTATTCCGATCTACGTCGACGACGACGATGTTGGCAAGCGCAGCAACCGCTGCGTTTACTGGATCATCCTACATGGCATCAGGCTCTAGCAACGAAACCAAGTGTGAGGAAAAGCCTAGTGGTCTCCCCTACCTTCAAGGGCTGGAGACACCGATCGGATGGTGCGTACGAAACGATTTGATAAAGATCGCGCCAACGAAGTTTTTGTGATTGTCGGCCTCGCCTCGCTGCTATGGGTTTCGAGAATGATCGAGAAATCGTTGAAAATTTTGTGTGATGGGGCAATCCATGCATTTTTTTGTTGTCTGTTGTGTTGTCATCGCTCACCTCATTTTCATTACTTCTCATGTTTTGGCCTCCCGTGAAACAGGAAGTATCGTAGGCCGCATCTACAATTCTCCCACCTATGTCGACGGAGACGTCGTATGGACTTCTCCCATCACCGAGGGAACTGTCAAGGAGAACGCGGAAGTCTCTACCGAATCTGGAAGCAGATACTATTTGTCATCGGCACCCCTGGAAGACACCTCCAAACAGGCAGATATTGAGAAGGTCAAAGAGGCCAAGGTTGCCGCACCTCCTTCCGCCCCGCAAAAGACCGCTACCATGAGAGCCTCCCCAGAGGATCTTGCCAAGGCTCTTCGGGAAATCAGTGGTAAAGTTAACGAGCTCGAGACATCCCTGGCCTCCTTCGCGACCGAACCTGTTGCCGTCCAATCTAAGCCAGTCGTCCTCGTCGAAATCAAAGATCGACGTTGTTCTGGGTGCACAAGTGGGGAGATGAAGGAAAGGGAAAACTCGTAGATATGCTCAGTCAGGAGTACGATGTCTGTGCACGTGTTGCCGGTGGATCGAATGCCGGACACACCATTGTTGTGGACGGAGTCAAGTACTAAATTCCATTTGCTTCCTAGCGGTATCCTGAACCCCGATGCCATTGGAGTTGTCGGAAACGGAGTTGTCATCCACCTTCCTTCGTTTTTGAAGGAACTCGATGGCCTAGCTAAGGAGGGAGTCAATCACGAGGGATCGTGTCTTCATTTCTGACCGCGCACACCTCGTCTTTGATTTCCACCAGACGGTTGACGGATCTCTTGGAGGATCGATTGGGACGAAACAAAATCGGAACCACCAAAAAGGGAATTGGCCCCGCTTACGCGTCCAAAATTTCCCGAAACGGTGTTCGCGTTGGTGACCTTGAAAACTGGGAATACTTCGAACAGCGATTCCGTGCATTGGCTGAGCATCACATGCGCTCGTACGAGGGCCTCGAAATCGACGTCGAGGGAGAGCTTGCCTTTTACAAATCCTATTGCCCCCCGTGTTTTGAGCATGACCTGCGATACCATTGAACTCACCAATCAAAAATACAAGGAGGGAAAGAAGATCCTTGTCGAAGGAGCGAAACGCTGCCATGCTGGATATTGATTTCGGAACCTACCCATTCGTCACTTCCTCCAACCCTTCGGTTGGAAGTGTCATGACCGGATTGGGAGTCAGCCCAAAGAAGCTGGGAGGAATCTACGGAACCGTTAAGGCTTACTGCACAGCGCGTCGGTGAAGGTCCATTCCCCACCGAGCTGAACGTGTTGGTCGGCGAAGGATCCCACCTGGCAACCGTTGGACACGAATTTGGTACCACCACGGGTCGTCCTCGCCGCTGTGGATGGCTGGATTTGCCCCAGATGAAGTACTCGATCACGATCAATGGGTACACATCGCTCAACTTGACAAAGCTTGATGTTCTTTCGGGTCTTAAGGAGATTCCATTGGGAGTTGCCTACAAGTCGAGGGATGGAAAATACCTCGACACAATGCCTGCTTGTTTGAAGCAATTGAAGGACGTCGAGGTTGAGTACGAGGTCATGCCGGGATGGAATGAGGATATCAGCAAGTGCCGAAAATTCGAAGACCTTCCTCTGAATTGCCAGAGATACGTACTACGAATCGAAGAAATCTGCGGAGTTCCGATTCGGTGGATCGGTGTTGGACCGAATCGACTTGATGTCATTGACCGAGGAGAAGAGTTTGAAAACGAGTAAAACCAAAGCAAAAGCGAAGATTAATCAAAAGTTATAAATGAACTAATTCACGGATTTAGGAAGTTCAAAACAGCCTCTATTAATTAGCTAGTGTAATGTGATTCTTTCCAAATCACAACTCAGTTGAATTATTACACGAGCTAAGCATCGTTTGCAATATAATGTATGGTAAGACACTTGTATTCATTGCTGGAAGTGCGTGTCAGGTAGAAAATTCTACTAAAGTGTGCCTTGAAGTAAAAGTTACAGCTTTCTATAAAAATTTAGTTGGTTTGTTTTTATTTTATTGGAATTCCTTTCGTTTACTCTTCGTGACGGAAGTTTCGGACAGTCTCGATGAAGCAGGCGGCATTCTCTTCGGGCGTGCAGGCTTCGATACCGTGTCCCAAGTTCATGACGTGTCCAGTAGGTCCGGCCTTTCGGAGGATTTCTTCCGTTCGCTCCTTGATTGTGTCGTGGTTGGAGAGGAGGATTCCAGGATCGAGGTTTCCTTGGACACCTCCTCGTCCCTTGAGGCCGGCCATTTTACGTCCGTTGGCGACACGTTCGCGTCCCTCCTCCATGTCGACGGTCCAGTCAAGAGAAACAACATCGGCACCGGTTCCGGCCATGCGCTCCAAAAGGGCTCCGGAGTGCTTGATGTATACGACGGTGGGGATTTCGGGGTAGTTCTTTTTGATCTTGTCGAGGATCTGTTTTTGGTAGGGCATGGCGAACTCTTCGTAGTCGCGTGCGGACAAGTGTCCAGCCCAGGAATCAAAGATCTGGATCAACTGGGCACCGTTCTCGATCTGGTAGAGAGGCGTAAGTCTCCGATGCTATCGGCAAGGTTCTGAAGGATGGTGTGGAGCAACTTGGGCTCGTTGAAGGCCATCTTTTTGATTTCGAGGTATTCCTTGGAAGTCTTACCTTCGACCATGTATGTGGCCAATGTGTAAGGACATCCGACGAATCCGAGGACAGCGGTTTCGGGGCCGACTTCTTTTCGGAGAATTTGGAGGGTTTCGGCAACAAACGGAGCGGCCGCAGGAAGGATCGATGGGGTGCATCTATTTAACAAAAATTGAAAAATAAAAATCAGAACGAAATTTCTTTTGACAAAACTACACCAAAAATCTTTTTTGATTCGGAATTCCTTTGGAAAATAAAGAAAGCTCATCACAACAAACAAACAAACAAACAAACAACTAATAGTATGTTTCTGTATGCACACAAACCTGCGAACTCACCTTTTTGACATCGTCCCAGTTCTTGATGGGGTCCATGACGGGGCCAAGCTTCTCGTCAATGGTGAATTCGCAACCAACTCCGGGAAGAGGGGTCAAGATATCGGAGAAAAGAATGCATCCATCCGTCTTGTAGTTTCTCCAAGGCTGGAGGGAGACCTCGACGGCGACTTCGGGGATTTCGGATCTCTGGCGGAAGGTGGGGTACTTCTTGCAAAGATCGCGGTATTCCTGGATGTGACGTCCGGCCTGTCGCATCATCCAGACGGGAGTTCGCTCGACCTTTTCGCCCTTGGCGGCACGGATCAAGAGGGGATCCTTGGTGTCGGAGGCTCCCTTGGAGTCCTTCGAGACGGCCTCGTCGACGGCACTTCGGACAATGGTCTTGGGAGCCGAAGAACCGGAATTGGGAGAAAAGGCGTCCGACGCCGCTGGCCAAGGCCAAGGAAAGGATAATTGATGCCGAAAACTTCATGGTTGTTGTTGACTTTTGTTGTGAATTATTGATTCAATTCGATTGTAGTCTTGTGTGTATTACAATCGTCGTCTGGAGTAAGACATATCGGAATTGGCAGGTGTCGGAAAAAGAAAAGAAAAAGGTGATCGATCGCGACAGTTCCCGCGTATCCGCCTTGCGGAAAGAAGAGAACGCAAAACTGAACCCAAATCAAGAAATGCACTGACGAGGAGTTTTTGTTCAACATGAGGATCCACCTGGAAGCCTTTCACACGGGACTTCTCTTCCTCAAAAATAGGTGTTTTCCTATGTTTAATATCTATTGTACGAACATTACTATGAAATGCAAAACGTGTTGCCGGTCGGCAGACGGACGGTGATTCATCATAGATTTTTATAAGCTATAATGATACTGTATAAGAGTATGATAATACCTTCGCTGCCCTCGCTTCCGATGAGATCGCTGATCGGTCTCCAGAAGATTGCGGATGGAATTTCACAACAACAGAGTTGACCATGACAAGCTAGGCAATCTGTATAGCAACCTGTCGTTCTCCCATCACTACTAACGATTAATGTCAAAGAGAGTTTCCAGAATCAAATTAATTATATCAATTATTATAGGATGGCTCCGCCGAAAAAGAAACGACGGCTGCAAGCCGAAACGAAGCAGCATGGACATTGCCGAGGATGATTCGCCAGCAACAATGATTTCGAACAAGGACCTTCTCACCAAGGAGCTGCTTGTAAATCTGAATGCCTTGGAGTCGGGAGACTCTTCTGTCGGCAATTCTGTGTCGATTAGTCTCCTCAAGCTCAAGTCCTTTGCAGCGCAGCGTCTTGTCCAAGATGCGCCAGACGCAGGAACTCCTGAAACAACAGGCGATACGAAGAGACCAACAGGAATTGCAGCTGGAAAATCTTCGCTACCAGCAAGCCATTCACGAAAAGCAAAAGAAGGAATCCGATCGTGCGGTCGAGTCGACAACACTCGAGATTGCCAGGCTGGTCCGCAATGAGCCAAGAAACGTCTAGTGACGAGAGCGATAACCAAGAGCTCCTCAGCAAGTTTCTGGGCGAGAATTGGAAGGATTCCTCACAGCGAGAAGCAATCGTTGCGAAACTCAACCAAGAGGTGGCCACGCGCAAGAAGATGAAAGACGAATTGGACAAATCTGAAAAAAGGAGCAAACATCCAAACAGGAAGCCCTGGTTTCCCGCCAAAAGCTCCTCAAGGATCTGCCCTCTCAAACTGGCAGACATGGAGAAGGCGAGTCTTCCGCTGCAAAAGTTTTGCCACAAGCAAAACACCGCGACACCCTCCTGTTGATGAAAACAGATCCCAAAACTCGGAACCACAAAGCGGCAGAAACCGTCTCGGATATGGCCAAAAGCCTGCCCAAGGCACTTGTACACTCTCTTCCACCAGCTGCAATCGTGTTTGGATGTCATGGAAACGAACCAAGGAAGCCTCGAAGCTATCTGGTTATGCTTCCCGAAGGCTCTTCCGACACGGTGGAAATTCAGGGAGAATTCTTCGGACGCTGTCGTATTGAAAATACCCATTCCCACGCTGTCTGCCAGTGGTGAAACTGAGCTACAAACCGAAAAAGCTAGCCAGCATACTCTTTTCGTACGATACCACCCTCAATGTGGTGTCTGGCAGCGTGTGGAACGGACTACGATATGGGACAAGGGCGTCATTGACGAGCTCTTTCCGGGAGACAATGGGCGAATTTTCATGGCAAACAAACAATGAGGGTGGCAAGCCCTACGCTTGGTGCAACTATCTGGGAGGCCTCCACATTTCCCCGACGGAAAAAACCGCGGCCAAGATGCATTCCTCGGCCAGGGTCATTGTCAAGGCACTCTGTCGAAGGGTACGAGCGATTGCCACCCTTTCGTGGATACTACATCAACTTGTCCAGAAAGCCTAATGTCTTGAAATTTCCACAGCACCATGCATTGCGAGACGAAGATCGAAACTCCTCCAGCACGAAATTGTCCAATTGGACCATTATCCACAAAAGAGGGCAACCAGCGTGTGTACAAGGCAGTCTTGCAGCACGGAACAAAACAAATTGCTGCCAAGGTTTCGTTAGATCTTGCTCGATATCCTTCGAGCATTCCCAAATGGAAGATTTCTGTCCTCGGAGGAAGATCAGGAAGAAGATTCCCTCGAGCTCTTGCAGGGGGAGGCACCACAGCAACTTCCCTTGTACAACGAAACACTCGCTCGATTGGAACAAGAGGTCAACCAAAAGGTCGATCAATTGGTTATTCCGTCGGATCAAACAACGTACGATTGGATTTTGGGAGAGCAGCTTGCGAAAAATTGCCGAGGGCTGGGAAAAGTCCTTACAAGATGATAATACTACTTCTTAATATAGATTAATTTCGATGATACTAAGTGGGTGAAACACGAAGGATTTCTCTCCGTTCTTTTTCAATGCGACAAATGCGGATAATAACGACGATGATAGGAAATTCATTTCCTCTTTCTCTGGTATTTCTTATTTGCACAAGAATATTATTGTGGTTCTTGCCACAAACCGAGAAATGAATGACATCAGTATTGGCGTTGTTGATAAGTACCAGATGAAGTGTTGTTCTCCCATGACTGTCCTTGATGTCCATGGTGGTGAGGGTCATACGAAGCGTTGTTCTCCCATGATGATTCTTGATGTGGAGGTTGATGAGTGCCAGGCGAATTATTGTTCTCCCAATACGATTCTTGGTGTGGAGGTTGATGAGTGCCAGATGAATTGTTGTTCTCCCAGTACGGTCCTTGATGTACATGTTGATGAGTGCCAGAAGTGCCGTTTTCGCAATACGATTCTGGATGTGAATGATACTGGGCTCCCTCAGGGACAGCAATTCCATGGTTGCTTGTGCAATGGGACAAGTTTGGGTCGGCTCCCGCTCTCAATAAGGCTCGAACGATTGCTTCGTTCCCGTGATTAGAGGCGTAATACAACGGTGTTGCGCCGTAAGAATCTAACGCGTTGATATCTGCACCCGTGCTGAGCAAAGCGGAGAAAATTGATCGGTCGTAGCGACCTCCGATAGCCATCGGTTGTTCATTGAACCAAGTCGGTCTCTCTCCAATCATAGCATAAAGGTGAAGCGGGGTTTTAGCCGTCTTTTGTACGGGCATGGGGGTCGGCATTTGTGTGAAAGAGCAAATAATAAACAATATAACATTCGGTCCTCATCGCAATCGCGTGATGTAAAACCGTATATCCGTTCAAGTCTCCGATATTCACGTTTCCGCCATAATTCACGAGTGCTCTGAAGGTTTCGAAGCTATATCGTCTTTTCTTTAATAATACTATGGCCATTGATAAAAGGAGAAACAATTGAGAGACATTTCACAGACAACAATGCAAAGACCGCGATTCCAAATGTTACTTACGTGCGTGAAGAACCGTTTGGCCATGTTGGTTGAATGCGTTTGGATTAGCCTCTTTTTTCAACAAGTCAATAATGACAGTAAGGATGCCGATTGTACCAGAGTGCAACATGAAGAGCTGGCCACGGGCAGGGCACGTTCGGATCGGCACCGTTGCCCAACAAAGCATTGACTGTCCATCGCTGGATCGGGAGATCCAAATTTTGATAAATCGCCTGTCTGGAGTGGATTCCAGTTGCCGTTGGTGGGTCGGTTGATGATGTTTTCACCACTGTCGCAAAGCAATCTCAGTATGCCCTGGCCGGGGAGTTGAGCCGCAGATAGAACGTTTTCGACCGAAACGTAGGCATCCCCATGATATAGCAACACGTGGAGAACACCATGGTAGTCGCCTTTACCAGGGTTACCGGCGATCTCCAAGGCAACGTCCAATGGGGTTTGCCCGTCTTCGTTCAAATCATTGGCGTAGTAGTGGCCTTGTGGCTCCATCAAAATCGATTGAAGAAAGCCGGGATTACCTTCTCGAACGGCACGGAAGACGTCTCTAACTGGATCGTTCTTCATGTTCCTTTGCTCTTGTTTGATGGATCTTGATGATGCTCTTTCTCGATGATTTCATAAAGATTAATCTTCATTTTATGACAATGTCACGAAAGTGTCGGTTGCTTTGCTGTAGCCGGTGTCGTTGTCGTTTGCCTTTTTCTTGTTCTGTTCTGGTTCATTCAAAAATCCGAAACGATCACAAGTTTTTTTTCTCATTTTTGAGTTGTGTCGTCGTAACGCGCCGGGCCAATCCGAAAAAAGTCTCGCGCAATTTTCATTTTAACTCTAACTCTAACTTTTAAGAGGTCAATAATCAACTCAACGTACGTGGAGTTAGTACCAGGGCAAAAGTACAGAAAAAGTAGCTTTCGAAAAAAACATTCCGGCATCGGTTTTCGGTTCCGCTGCCGAGGTGTGAGAAGCATCATTAGTTTTATATCCATAATCAGAATATCATTTTGACATGAACCCTCCTCTACAGAGAGAAGGAAAGTAACGAACGGAACCATGGAGGGCAACGATCAGATCGAAGACACAACGAAGAAAACCAACGTCTTCAACGATGAGAGCAGTACGAGCATTTCGGAGCCCCATTTACCACAAGACGATTTTCGAAAAGAAAATGACAATACTGATGGGTTTGATGAGACCCGTTCGAATTCACACAACGAAAGCGCTTCTCCAGTTAGCGGTGGATCTCCTGGTTTGGATGATAGCGAAAGATTAGGATTGGAGAATGGCGGAAGCTCAGAAACAGTGGAAGGCGACGATGGAAGCGAATCCGACAATGATAACGACATGTCGGAATTGATTCGTCTCGCCTCTGCTGCTGCCGTTCGAGATGCGGTTCGAATGAAGAGATCCGACAGCGATCTCTCCGAATCTGAGGATGGAAACGATGACGATGACATTTTGGACGAGCTTTTAGAGGAGGACATTCATGTACGCCAAGCAGCAGCAACAGCAGAAGGATGTATATCATGCACCTCCACAAATGAGCATGTCGAGCGAGTACTATGGAACAAGCTTCGTACGAGGCCAGTCTGGTAGAAGATAGTACAAATGATGGATCACCCGGACGGACACAACTGAAGCCAAGTGGGCCCATGGGGAGGATGGCTCATCGAACATCATCTCTGGGGATCATCGACGTCGATGGAATGGAAGAAGAGGATAGAATAGATGCTACCACTGATTCTTTGATGGAGAGCAGGGAGAAGAAGCAGCCAACGCACATTTCGTGACTCTTTACGCCCACCCGAGTTCGAAAGCCTTTCATAGCTTTGAAAAGTCTGAAGCAATATTAATGTTCCGGAAGAGAGTAATGACGAAATGGATGAAGAGCACAAAGATAACGACACAAAATCTGATTTCTCCCAGCTGCCTGAAGCATCGTCTACCGATACTTTGATGACAGAGCTTCCTATCAAAGTGCGGTATAAATGCGAGAAATCTACGATGACTTCAAGGAAATAGACCGAGAAATTCTTCTCCTCCATGCCTTGTTCGATGGTTTTTGTCGGCCACCCTTGCAGATGTATACGGTTCGAAAAGTTGTAGAAGCGGAGCAGCGGAGAATTGAAAGCCATGACGCTGAAATTCGGGTTCAATTACCACTCGGAGTTGTTGTCCAAAGGCCGTCCGATGTGCTGCTAAATCTATTGACGAATTCTCTGTATCTGGAAAAGCTACCTCCCGTCTTTGTGTCGAGCTTGTACCGAATACTTCTTCGTTTGTTGGAGGGATATACAGACGCACAGTACGACTCTTGCGTAATCCTTGCATCATGTCCCGTGGCAAAACTGAGGTCCCGGGGAGTCAGCGAACGAAGAAGAAACAAGGTACTTTACAAAATCAAGCCAAAACATCATCGCCATTGGGAGAGAAATTGTTTGTTGGCATAACCAACGATGCTACTGTAAATGCAAATCTGATGTATTCGGTCGCCCGACTGCGAATGAAATGGCAAAATGCAGTTAAATCAATGCTTGTTGCTCTTGGACCTAATATTACAAAACCATGTACACGACAAATCCTATTTGCTATTTCCAATGATACGATTAACGGGTGTACTTTGTGCGGGAGGTGTCGCTGTCAACGAACTCCGACAAATGATATCCATCGCTTCGGACTACAGGCTTCCCGTTCGCGTGAAACTCCTCATGACGAAAGCACTTTCCGTGGCAGCCTCCGCAGCTTCTCCGGCTACCATAGCACCACGCACTCCTACCTCTGCGCTCGTGGTGTTGGGGAAAGGCAAACCCTCGGAATTTCTTCTCCTTCGCATCAGGGCCTGGAATTACGAGAACCATCCACCTCGACGATCAGCAAGCAGGCATCATGGCCATTTCGAAATGACTTTGGGGCAGCCTTCAATTTTCGCGTGGAGGATTTTTCATGCCCACCAAACAGCAAAGGACAAGCATTTCATTTTATTGCAAGCCCTGAGCGAGACCGGGAATGGCATAGAATTATCTCTCGTGCCTTTACCATCCCAAGGAAGTATGACGAAGCAATCGACTGTTGCTATCCTCACCATCAAGACAATGGAAAATCACAAAACCGTAGAGTGCATCAAGGTCAACAATTGCCCTTTGCACGCTCGAGTGTGGTACCACGTCGCTGTTCGTCACACCAGGTCTCGCCTGAAAGGCATGTTTTCCTTATCATCGAGGGAACAGCTATACGTCCTGCTGGATGGGAAACTGATGCTCAACGAGGCTATGAAATTCCCCCAAATCAAGCCAAACTATAATGTGAAACAAAGTCTCTCATTTCACGTAGGAAAGAATCTGGATGGTCAATTGGGCTCAATCTATATTTTTCGTGACTAATGTGTCCTGATGCCACCCTCAAAGCCCTTTATGAATTGACGTCGTCGGAGTCAACGGCGACCTCGAATGTTGGAAAAACAGCGGGAAACAAAAGGAGTGGAGAAGTTGCAGATCAGTCGCATCAAACGAACGAACCAATGAAAATGCACAACAGAAACATTCAGCGGGATGATCTGGAGCACATAGTATTCGACCATCACCGTCAATCCAGCGTAGAAGAAGGCAACATGACACGTGACATAGCTGACCTACACGAGAACGAAGAAAAGTCCGACGCCAACAAACCGCTATCGAAGGCCTCATTCAGCTCTAGGCTGTACATTTCTTGGAATCCGTGCCGAAAAGAAAAGAACTTTCTCATGGAACTCCACAGTGGTGCTCATGCTTCTCTCGATCACAACTTTGTCCAAGCAGTATGCATTGATAATGCACAAGAAGTCATTGCTAGCATTGGGGGCGTCCAGGCATTACTCCCAGTTCTGCAGTCCATGCTAGGTGACAAAAGTTTGGAAGCTATGGAGAACAACAATGACGTTTCAACCTTTTCCTTGATTCCAGACCTACTGCTCCTACTTTCCTGTTTTGTCCGTGGAAATTACCAAAATGCACGAGAGCTCCTAAGGTGTGGGGGGATTGACATTGTGGAACAGCTTCTACTTGAAAACAAAACAAAATGCATGGCTAGCACAACATACAAAAGATTTTCGGCGATTCGATCTCTTTTTGCATTGCCAACACTTTCCAAGCTTTTGGTTCAGACTCTGTTAGAATTTCGATCCTCTTGCAGCCACTGCACTGCTCTTGAGAAAAGGTTTTCTTCGGCATTACTATTCAATGTCCCCCTGTGGTTGGAATGGCGAGGTCGAATTCGCGGTGTGTCTCTTTATCGCTTTCTTCTGCCAACCCTCAGTTATATAGTTAAGCATGATCCTGCCAAATTCTGTGATTGTGTGGGAGCGACCAGCATTGTTTCATACGTCAGAGATGTTGTTGAAGTGAATGTGAAAAGCAGCAATAACGAAGAGAAGCTCACTGATCTTTTTCATCGAGATCCTAACGAAATGGAGGGTTTGATGTTGCTAACATCCCAAGAGAGAGACTATATCATCGACACGCTTCTTGCATGGCTATTTCAAATTTTCTTGGCTCGGCCTAGCAGAGATGATATTTCAGCGCTGATACACCTTCTTTCGAACTATCTCGGTACGTTTTTAATTACATTTGTACATATTCAGTCATGGTTTGATAAGTTTGTCTCATCAGTGCCTTCATAATTTGCATTTTACCCTTTTCTCCATGATTCTTAGAGTACGAGTGGAACGAGACTACCAAGGACATATCGGCGGGGAACAATGATGCGGAACGGACATTGCACCGTCAACAGGTATGCATCAAAACGGCAAATGTTTGTTTCTTGCTATGATTCAATTGTTTAGTAACTTTTGTCAATGTCAACATGTGGCTAAAATTTTCGTTCATTGACTTGCAACGCAGCGCTATTTATTCCTGCAAAAAGCATGCACTCTTTTTTACTGTTCACTTCAGCTCGATCCTTCCCACATGATTGAAACCTTTGCCCGAGCATGCGGTAGTATTGACGGCGGAGTTGCCTGGCTTCTATCGGCGATGGTAAATTCACATTGTGACCAAATCCGGTCAATAGGGATTAGATGTGTCGGCATATATCTGCGTAGAACTGCACATGGTCCAGATCTTCCACTTTCGTTTTCACCACACACTGCACCATCGTTAAAGGACGCACGTAAGAAGGTGATGAATGGAGCAAGCGCGTTACAAGAAAATACGATATCCTTGATATCCAATGTCGGGCAAGGTCTGTTGCATGCTGGCGAGAAAAAGGTGAACTCGGTCAACGGGATGAACAAAATATCAAAACTCACCCCAGGGATTATCTACAAGCTTCTTTGGCATCTTTTAAAATCCCACCGCTACAGGGTAGGGCCATACACTCAAGGAGCATTGAAAAGTATGGTGTTCAAAGAGGACAACCCTTTCGTTTCCGACGATTTTTCTATTGAGAAATTGATTGCTGTTGACTCTTCTTCATCACCGCATGCAATGAAAGTGGATTTCGATTCGTTGAAATCTTTGATGATGGAAAATTCTGTCAGTGGGAACGAGTTGATTCGCGATGTTCTGTCTATGAATACCATTCTGCGAGCTTTACGATTTTTTCCCCTACGAATACTCTGATCGCTGGCTATCATGCCTCGTCGAATTATGCAAAACAAGCCGAAGAGCAACTTCTATGGTTGCAGCATGTGCAGATTGGCAGCCTAGCCTTTTTCAATTTATTTCAGATATTATAGAGAATGTGGCGCCAAGTATGACACTGAAAGATGCAGAGAGAAAGGAAATACCAATTGACAAAGAAAGTTCGAACAAAGGCTTTCAACTTTCTCTGGAGCTTTACTCGATTCTTCTGGGTTATACAATTCGAAACAGTGGTGAAAAAGTAAGTGAAGCTAGCCAATCATAACATTTCTGGTTTCTCTCAACGTTTCTCACACTGTATGTTACACTTCAATTTTCATAAGGCTGTTGCTGCGCTAGAGGAAGCTGCGGCATTACAACGGGTGTGCGTTAACGGTCCCGAAGTCTACGCTCTCATTCTCAGTCATGCCATTGCCAATATTTCTCAATTTGGAGTAGCGCAAATTGACGTGGGACCAAATCCTAAAATGCACGAAGGCGTTGAAGAGCCAAAATTTGAATTGAAAGTTCACGCGAAAATGGTGACAGATGCGATTCTGTCAAACGGTGTTCGTGGAATGAAACTTTCTACCGCAATGGCCTGTTGGAAATTTTTGAAGTATCTAACGGTTGCAACTACAGCGTTCGTAACTAGCTTGGAACCAAACGAAGAATTTCATGTTGATGCAAAGAAAGATACTGTGACAAGTGGCATTTTTGGGACTCTGCTTCCAGAAGGTGTGGTTGGAGCCTTTGAGTTTGAAAGTCTTCTGAATGTATTTAAGGAGAGCACCGATGTTGAACCTATGGTTCATAAGAACATACTGAAGAGACTCTCTGTGCATGTTGCTGCACAATTGTTGTCACTTCTCGACGTTTTCATATTTCCTGACGATTCCTCGTTAGATTTGAAATCATCTCAACTCCAAGGACTTGCTTTGGTACGAGGAACAGAAAAACAAAGTGGAAATGCACAAGGGCCATTGCTTGCGTCACTGATACGGGATTCCTTGCTACTTCTGTGTAGAGTCGACCCTAGTAGTGTCAAAATGTTGCAATGCTGTAGTCGCTTGCGATGTTTTCTGCACTACAGTCTGGAGCTGGTTCGAGAGTCTGACGCAATGGAGAGATATTCGGGGGCGTTCAATCAGATTGCTCTCCCTTTTGATCGTTTGTTGCTTTCAACTTTCATTCGATCCCACTTCGTACTTCAGAAATGTGCCAAGCTTCTTCATGAAATCGAATCTGATTCAACTAAACCTTCTCCGCTTTACACCAGCAAAGAGACAAGAAAGAAGTCTTATCGCAGGATATTCAGAGTTACGATTGAGGTATGTATTTATTTGATGATGCGGAATTGCACTAAATTTGGGCACTGGTGATTTTTGGCTTACTCATTATTACCTGTATCAATATCTACAACCAAAACACGAAATCTTTGTTGGGTCGATATTCAACAGCTGAGAGAAATATTGATGACCATATATGAAAGACGGAATGTTGTGTTGCGAAATTCATTGACGAAAGAAGCAATCACTGCCTTCCAGAGTTGTATGGAGTCTCTGGCGTCAAAGAATGAAGAAACAAACCCAAACGGCTCGTCTCAAAAAGAACTCATTGTAAGATCGCTTCTTGCCAACGATTGGGTAAATAAGTTTGAACTGAGTCTTTTGCGCAAAAATGATCCCATATCACTACTTGACGGCAGCGCAGATAGTATTCTAACAGATGAAAATTCCTTTATACGAGATATGTGTCAAGACTCGTCCGAGATTGAGAAATCGTTCCAGAAATCTCTGAACTCGTCATTTGAAGGTACGTCGGTTATAAGCCTACTTTTCTGGTGGCTATTTGGTTGAAAAATAAACTCATATCTTCTTTTTTGTCACTGTAGATTACTTGGAGAAACAACGGAGATGGGCAGAAACTGGTGCCGTGCGTGATCTTGAATTTGAAGGAGACACCTTATTGAAGGGATTATCAGCAATGTGTAAACACGACAGAAAAACCCTGACAAAGGACTTAGCTGGGTTGTCCGTTGCCACGGATTTGCTTTGGAAAGCAATTGATAAAAAAAGTAGACTTGTATGGGCATCATCGCTGCGATGGAGACTCACAACATTTACTGATGATTCCGGAAGGCGCATTTTGCTTGATCCAAATTTGACATTTGACTCTCACGAGTCGGCTCGCTATGATTCAATGTTGGGGCAAGATCGTCGCCAAGAGGAAAAGGAAAGCAAGGAGCGCATTTTGCAAAGTGAAATTTCGGACCTAATGAAACGTAACTCGGAAGCACTTACTTCTTATGACCAAATCCTGGCCCTTGAAGATTCGAACGATGACGATGAAGATGACGATGACGACGAAAAAAAAGAATCTGATGAAAAAGAATATGATGAGGGTATTGTGGAATCGGAAATAAATGAAATATCTAGTACTGATATATTGCCCGAGTCCTCAGAAACTGAAGCGACGGAAGATGGATCTGTAATTGAAGAACTAAATGATTCCGGAGACGAATGGGCTAAAGTGTTTATATGGGAGGACGCAGAAACTATCGTTGCAAGGTAAGCATTTCGTTACTTTCAATCAGCAAAGTGTTTAAATTATGACACAGAATACTGAACTGGGGCTCACCGTTTACAATTTAGGTTTGAAGAGGTAATGGTGGTTACTCTGCGTTATTCGTTTGAAGGATCTTTGCTCTTAACTACAGCAGGGCTCTACTTTCATCAGATCGGAGATGGTACCAACGTAGTCAATAAGCAACCGTCTGGATTACCAAAGAGTGACCGACATTGGCGTTTGAGTGGATTGAAAGAAGTGCATGGGCGACGCTACATGTTGAGAACTCAGGCGTTGGAATTATTTTTTGCGGATGGTCATGAACTTTTTCTTAATTTTGTACGTGGCATGAAAGAAAGAAATAGGTTTTATGCGAAGTTAAGAAACAGCTGCAAAGTAAGTATGGGATACACACAATCATGTTGAGATGTGAATCACCACTTTTGCAAAAAAAGCTTACCGTCATTTCTTCAGGTGCCAATGATATTCTCTCCAAAGTCCTTGAACCCTCGTATTGTCTTCAAAAAGACAAAAATTACCGAAATGTGGAAGAAGAGAAAGATATCAAATTTCGAGTGAGTTTTACGTTATTCTTGCCGCAATATTTTGTCGATCGTTCAATATTATTGACATTATTTTTTGCTAACCCATTGTGGCTGGACTATATCACTGCTGAAGTTATTTGATGGCATTGAATCGAATGGCAGGGAGGACGTTCAATGACCTTTCGCAGTATCCTGTTTTCCCATGGATTCTCAAAGGTAAGTAAACAATATGTGTCTAATTATTTCCGACGAAGAGTCATCTCTCATTCTTTCCTTCCTTTCTCTCCACATCAAATAATCCAATCAAAGATTACGAGAGTGAGAAAATTGATTTATCTGACAGTAGAGTATACCGTGATCTCTCAAAACCCGTTGGTAAGTTTTCAACATTTGGATTTGCTTGTCATTGTCACCATGATTTGACCTGTTCTCAACATTCCGCCCGTCTTTGTCGCTACCAGGAGCTTTGAATCCTGATCGACTCGCTATGCTTATCGAGAGATATCAGGAACTTGAGAGTTTTGGTTTTTCCCCTGAGGAGAAGTTTTTATACGGCAGTCATTATTCCTCTCCTGGCTTGGTATTGCATTTCATGGTCCGCCAAGAACCGTTTACAAGCATGGCAATCGATCTCCAATCAGGAAAATTTGACTGCCCTGACCGGTTGTTTTTCGATCTAAAAGAATGTTGGAAGAGTTGTAACACCTCGTCAAGTGATGTCAAAGAGTTGATTCCAGGTATGTTTGTACTACACGTCTATCCGAAGCGTATCAGATATCATTATCTACTACAATTTGCCTAAACTCCTCTTTTCTTTTAATACAGAGCTTTTTACCGTGCCAGAAGTGCTTCAGAACTCGAACCACTTTCCTCTAGGTACAACACAAAGGGGCATACACGTTGATGACGTCGGTTTACCCCCATGGGCGAAAGGGTCAACATACGAATTTGTACGGATACACAGACTTGCACTGGAGTCTGAATATGTATCACGCAATCTGCAAAACTGGATTGATTTGGTATTTGGATACAAGCAACGAGGGATCGAAGCTGAGAAGGCATGGAACGGTGAGTAGTTTTATATTCGATCACTTGCGTTTGAACTGTATTGTAGATGCTCACGATTTTATGATCTTTCGATACTATTCCCTCTCAAATGATTTTCACTGTGATAAAAAAATAGTCTTTCATTTTCTTTCGTATGAGGGATCTGTGGACCTCAACAAAATGAAAGACGACGTTGATCGTATTGCAGCTGAATCTGCCATCCAAAATTTTGGTCAAACACCCAGCCAGTTGATAGTCAAGGATCCACATCCATCTCGATATGCACTGGAGCTCTCCTGGAAGCCTCTGATAAACAATGTTGCAACTTCAGTGCGACTCCGCTGTCACACACCACAACAGCAGTTCGGAGGGAAAAGTGGTCGAGGGGCAGGTGCTGTCGTGAAAATCCATATCAACTCAGACTCCCTCATTGCCGTGTATTCGGATCTAAAGATTGGCTTTTTCTGGTTGTCTCCAAAAACTCCTAACAACCGCCTTATCCCAGATCGACTCCAATCAATGCCGAGCCGCAATCTGAGCTATTCTCGAAGTGTGATGAAGCGCGGATCTGCGGTTCCCCAAACCGTGGGCGAACGCACAAGTCCCTTCGCAGTTGGCAATTGGTCCTTTGCTTTAAGCATTGGTGGCTACGAGAAAGAGCAGCTACGAAGACGGAAAACGGTGGTACATTCCCGTCTAGGCCTCTGCGAAGGACGCTCTCTATACAGATGCTCCCCCACTCCTCGTCAGTTGCGGATATTGGGATAATACGATTAAAGTCCATTCGACTGACTCTTGGAAACTCGAGAGTTCGTATAACGGAGGACACCGAGGAGCAATACGATGTCTTACAATGGGTACGGATGGTGGCATGTTGGTTACCGGTGGAGAGGATTGCACCTGTCGAGTCTGGGTGCTAGATCATCCGGAAATGGCAGCAGTGCTTTCCGATGGATACACGCAGACTGCCTTTGGGAAGACGACCCAATGAAAACCAGGTTCTCACCTGTTGCCAAGTGCTCGTTGGTCACGAAGTCAGCAGTTTCTTGCGTAGCACTCTCCTCTGAGCTTGGCATTGTCGTTTCGGGATCTACCGGAGGGAAAATATGCATCCACAAACTTCGCACCGGTGAGTTTGTTCGATCATTCTACCCTTCCAAGTCGAAGCCCAGGACAAATGACAACCACAATGCTGTGCCTGTGACGAAAATTATCTTGGAAGAACACGGAAGAATGGTAATCCAAATGGGAGACTACCAGCTATATACCTTCACGGTAAACGGTGTCTGCTTGTGTTCGGTTAACGCAGAAGAACAAATCCATGACATGAAGATTACCGGAGAAGTTGTCGTTACCGGAGGAGAAAACTGGACACGTCTACATTCGAAATCTGACAACTCTCAAGATTTTATCGGGGTTGAATCTTTCGAAACATGGTCCGATTCGCTGCGTGACTTTCACTCCAGCGGAACTGAATCCCCTCCCCCAGTTCTTGTTCATTGGCAGCGACGATGGGATGATTTCTATTGTCGAGCAAGACGTCGTAACTATTTTATACACATCATAGATCTCATAAATCATAGAATTATAGAAAGAATTAATTTTCTTGTCGTAATTGTTGCCACTGGCAGTGCAAAAAGTCTGATTCCAACGATGTACGAGCCTTTTTAAAACGCAAACCAGTCGTCCTTTGTGAATCCCAATTCCTTCAGGTTGGGCAGACACGCGAATTTGAGCATGGGAGGTGGTCCGCACATGAACACCTGTGTCTTTTTCGACGATCCGTTGAAGAGGCAATTTTCTTCAATCATTTCTTTCGTAATGAATCCCGTGGAACCCTTCCATGATCCGTCGGTAGGCGGCCGATCCAGGGTGTAAGTGGATTTTGAATTTGTCGGGATGATCCTTGGCCATTTGTTCCAGCTCCTTGCGGCACAAGATATCGTCCTCGGCTGTTGTTTTTGTCGTCGTCGTCGTGTCGAACAAAAATGAAATTATACAGAATATTCGTTCATGATAAGAATGCGTGTGAGATGGAGAAGACAAAACATTGCTAACCGCAATAGGATGGCTCGATGGCAACTGCATTTTTCTAATCCACGTGCTCTCTCCTTTGCAACATAATTCCTGAATCGGTCAAATTAAAAAAGATACTCACTCTGGTTGGCATACAGCAAATGAACCTTGACGTCGTCCTTGTTGCGGAACATGTAATGGGCAACCTGCAACATGGGAGTGATCCCCGTTCCACCGGCAATCATGATAAATTGCTTGCACTGCTTTGTGACCTTGGGTCTGCCAATGGGTTTCATCCAGTAATTTCCACCGTTGCCAAGGTATTCCATGTGTCCCTTGGGGCCCTTAATGTCGATCGTCTCGCCAATCTTGAGGGAATCCAGGTGCTGGCTCAATTTTCCTCCCTCTGGGAATTTGGGGATGAACTCCGGCTCTGTAGATCTTGATGACGAGAGCGACTTCTCCGAGGGTCGTGTTGTCGCTCACGGGAGTGTACGATCGCATGACCTGCTTCTTTTGGCCGTTCTCGTCGGTTTCGAAAAATCGGAGAGAAATGTGCTGACCGGTGGGAAGACCGAGGATGGAATCCGGAGTGGGAAGTCCAAAGACGAATTCGGCAGTATCGTGCGACAAGACCGTCTTTCGAATGAGCGGAAATGGCTTGAAATCGTCCAGTGGCAAGACGGTCTTCTTTTTGTTCATCCAAGAAAAGGAATCCCAAGATGAGGGCCACGGCGGAAACAATGCCAGCAAGGAAGTATATTGTCGTCAAGCATATTGGATTTCGAGGTGCAAATCAAGCGTGATATAGGAATTAAAATAAGAGTAGATGTGGAAGACTTGGTCCATGCACTTGTATATTTGTGTTGGATTCGACTGCAATGCTTTTGTCGACGTCGTGACGAGGAATAAATTGAAGAGCGAAATGACAGATTTTGAACTGGGAATTACTCAGGTCTCATAAATCCGTGTGAACACGTACGCGTACTTATTCTTACGGAAGCCGCCCATTTTCATTTTCCCGCATTAGCGTTCCTACGAGTGACCCAAGGCAGTAAATTTGAAAAACCGTTCTGGATCGTGCATGTGCACGGCACGGTGTAATTCAATTTGATGACCTCGATTTTGGGTCGTAAAGAGGATCATCAGTGATTTCATTCCAACTAGTCGAGTCCCTAATATCCGAGTCCCATATCACCTATCCGATACATAGATCTCATCTTTCCAATCAATCAACGATTGGATGATTGCATTATTCTCCCCAGTTGTTACTGTGTGACGCATTAGCACGATTGTTGTATCCAGAAACAACACAAAACTAATATTCATACGAATCTCATTTTACGTCGAAGAAGAGGCTCTGAAAGAACACAGCTCCCCGACCATTTCAGCTATAAAACGGTTTTTCTACAATGGTTTCTACACGAATCTTGACTTCGGTGTTGCTGGCGTCCTCCACTGCCGGGGTTCTTTCGTTGAGTGCCAACAACAATGTCGATCGACGAACGGCGATTCAACAGGCGAGTGTCGCTGCCCTCGGAACCATGACTTCTGGCGGTCTCGTAATCCCCAATGCAGGGGCTGCGGTCGACACTATCAATCCGATTGCAACCTTGGCGGATGGATCCAAATTTCCCCTGGCGTCGTTTGGCCTTGCAAATATACGATGACAACACCGCCTACAAACTGACACTCACGGCCCTGGAAGTTGGATATCCGCAATTTCTTTGCCAGTGTGCTTGCTGGAAACCAGCGAGGATTTGCCGAAGGCCATTCGAGACTCGAATGTACCACGGGAGGACATGTAAGTCGGTGGTTTTCTTCTTTTGGAGTGTGGCATGTTGTATTCGTTCGCTAACCTCTTTTTCGCGTTTTTTGTCTCGTGCTGTTAGATATATTTGTGGATCCGTAGGTTTCCAACCGAGTGAGCGGATTTGATGCAGCCAAAAAGGCCACCACAAAAGGTACGGATCTTGGAATCTTACTTTGTCTTTCTGGATAACATTCAAAACTCACTTGCGTTTTTGAAATTCATAACATTGATTGGCCATGTGCGAAATAGGCTGGGAAAAGAATATGGAAGCCTTTGGTGTTGGTGGAATCGATTACCTGGATCAAATCATGTTGGACTACCCAGGCCCGGATTGCGATTCCATCCGAGGCCAGTGGAGTGCCTTTGAGGAGATGCACGCACAAAAGCTGACCAAGAGCATATCGGTTTCGAATTTCAATTCGAGGCAACTCGATTGCGTCCTGGAAACGGCCAAGGTCAAACCGGTGGTCAATCAGCTCCCCTACAGCGTAGCGTACCACCCCGGTGACGTGATTACCGAAAACAACAAGCGAGATATTTTGGTTCAGGCGTGGGCACCCCTCGGAGGATCTCTCGGGGGACGCTTCGACAAGAACGTCAAGAGTGCCTGTGCCAAGATTGGCAAAGCCCATGGCAACAAGTCCTTTGCGCAGGTTGCCCTTCGTTGGATTGTTCAAAGTGGTGGCAGTTTCACCACTCAATCCAAGAACAAGGATCACTTTTCCGAAGATCTCAACATCTTTGACTTTGAATTGAGTGACGAAGAAATGAAAATATTGAATGCTCTTGCTTAATTACAAATTTAGAATCGACACCAATACCTACTCGAACGAACTACTGTTGATGTAAATCTACTATTAGTGAGCGAATCATAGCGTGAGTTTTGAATTTTGATTCTATTACGGAGTTTACAATTATGTGAACCTGCTATTCTCGTCGGATGATTAATTATTTGGTTTCCGACGTGCAAGTAGTATGAAAACATTTTTTTCACCATTTGGCGATAATGATCCATTGGAAGGATTACTCAGAATGTTCGAAATACAGATGCATTGACCAAAATCGACGAACCGACTAGAAGACCCTTTTCGTCGTTTGTGGCAGTCTCTGGGAAATCAATCTTGTAATAATTGATTTCGTTGAAACATTCCTTCAGCGTTTTCTTTGGTATTTTGGCCATTGTTCCACTAAGAGTTCCAGAGTCGATAGAATATTGTTGTGAAAAGAACTGAAAAAGCAAGAGGATGAGAAATTGGTTCGATAAAGAGGCAAAATCTTGCCCACATTTGCAACACCGAAAACATGATCCACAAATCGAGAAAAAGGTAACTTACACTGGTTCCTTCGCTTCGAAACCATTCTTGTCAACTGCGTACACTTCACATGGAATCATGCAGCAACCGTGAGGACAAGGGCAGCTTCCACCTGGACAGCAATTCACACATCCTCCGAAACAGCAGGTAGGTGGGTGAATCATATAAAGCTTCTTGTCGTTCGGATCGGTGACCTTGAACGACGGAACAAACCACCAGCAATTTTCCTTGATGTCTCCCAAATGCTCTTCTCCGCTAAAGACACTGGCCTCTTGCAAGCAGCAAAATTTACCGGTAGCCATGCAGCATCGAGAGGGGCGGTTGATTTCGATAAAGTCTTGATCGGATTTCGTGTCCTCGATGATCATATCAAAAGAGTGGCACGGAGCAAAGCAGCATCGACAGAGGAACGAAAAATCTTCTTTCGATTTAGCAACCTGTTCTCCTGCGATGAGATATTTGAAGTCAGACCTGGTAATGCAGCAAAAGAATTCTTGCATCCATCCCCGGCGATAGTGGCGAATTTCCATAGATTCGCATCCGCCCAACGTAGCATTCATTTGCTCGTTCCCTAGACCTCGGTCCATTTTTTCCACTGTTGGTGAAATTGACGCCATCTTGATCGTGGTTGTTGTGTTTCTTGAATTGGTAGTTGGTAGCGGTGGATGCTCTATCCCGATGTTCGTGAATGCGTAATAGAGACGATGGTGTTTGACGTTGTCAATGTAATGGCGCAAGTCGTTGAGAGGTGATCTCTAGTCTCTAAAGAAATGATCGTTGATGATATCTGATTTTCTGTCGTGGAAACGGGTTTTTGTTTCACAAGAAAAAGTGCTTTTGGACGAAAATGTGGGCCAATTTTCGCGGAACACTTATTGCGGAGCTATGTCCTTTATTTTTAAGTCACGAAATGCCTCGTTTTGTGGGATATGATGACCAAACAACAACTTTCATATGCATAATATGTATTTGCAATACATACTACGCGTAACTATAAAAGGCACGTAAGTGAAATATCGAAAACAAACGAGAAAAATCATGTCAAGAGTTCTTCCAATTCTGTGCACAACGATTACTACACATATCACCACCAATTCACAGATTCATGTCAAAGTCTTGATGTATAATAGGGATCAGCATAAGTTGACATGCTATTTTCTGCAAAAACTATTCGTTCCACTGCACAACTAATTTATCGTTGTCTTGAAAGACGAGAGACGATTGTCTTGATGTGTGATGAGGATGTCGTGCAAAATTATTGATGAATATGTTTGTCAAGCTCCTAACTATCATTTGGATTCGTCAAAAATGTTTAATGGAGTCTAATATAGTACAATGATAGGTCCGAGTTCAGCGGTTTGGCAAGTTAGTTCTTCAGCACGACTGATCTTTTTGCCGTGGTTCTTGCCTATACAGCGAGAACATACCATCAAAGAACAGAAACAGATTCTGGCTTGAACAGAAGGAATTCAAATTCAGGTGCATTTGCTATCCAAGTCGTAGATGATGTGTCTATGGCTTTCCAGATCCGTTCGGTTTGAATGATTTTGCCGACGTCCCAAAGGAAATCTTGTCAAAGGTTGCAACAATCTTTCGTTTCGTTTTTCGAGCCAGTCGGAATAGAAGGAGCGATGGATACACGACCAAAGTCCGGTCAAAAATTTGATCATGAGCACCACAATGAACTTGCAAAATAGAGGGAATACTAAAATGACATTGGGCTTTTGTGTATTGCTGGCTTCGTCTCCATCCTCCTTCTCGATTATCGCTTCTTTCTCGCTGGACGAATCGTCGGAAGACATGGTCAAATTGCGTATTGTGGAGTGATTGACGAGTCGAGGTTGTCGCTGCGAATCCCAATTTGTTCTCTGACACTGGAAGTCGTGAACTCATCGTTTCTCATGCCGCTGCTATATTTTGTGGACGCCGAAGCCTCGGGGCATGTCATTGTTCGAGGTGAAGTCGAAGAAAACGACAGAGCTCCCTCGCTCCACATGAAAGCGAGGATCAAATAAAGAGACAAAACATTCCTGAAGGCCATTTTCAAAAGGGTATTTCGTTGCTGGAATTGAAAATAAGGGGGGAGATCAAGCTCGATGGATGGAGCTCGAGTTTCTTGTTGCGGGAAAAAATAGTTAGTCCAAATGCGTGAAGTTTGGTTGCAAAAAAGTTTCGAGTTTTATATGCTACTGATACACTGATACAGGCATACGAGTACGTAATCGAATTCATGGATAACAAATCTCTCGCTCTCCGAAACAAGATGCTCGTAAATTCTTCTCTAATTCTACAAGGATCCACAGGCAGATGGAACAAGGCGACTTCAACAAGACACCGTTACGTGACACGATACGGGACTTTTCTTTTTTCGTTCTCATTCCGGGCCCACAGCTTTCATTTTGGGGTTCGACTGACGGTTTCCCTCAAATGCATTCATGTACTAGTCTGTACGTCGTCGTGAAATTTTGGTGCGACCAATCCCATGATCTTTTGAAAGAGGCGAGTTCTTATTTTGTTAGAAAGAGAGCGAGCGAGCAGACGTGGGTTTCAGGATTGATTGATTGATTCACAAAAAGAAGAAAAATGTTGTTGACAACAACCTGCAAAAAGTGTGGTAACGACTCAACAACTCCAACTTTATAGCCTTTGATTTTAGGAACACCAGAATTGTGTGAAGATATCGAGAAACACAAGTTTACTTGTGCTCGAGGAAAGATCGGATAAGAAAACATTTTGCCTTTCAAAGAAACCATGTCGGACGTTCCGCAACGACAGTTCAGTCCAAATTTCCGTGCTGCAGTAGGTTCTCCCGAACGGAAGTCCTCGGATGTTGCGGAGGAAGATGGTGCATCGATTATGGTCAATTCCACAAAGTGAGTACTTTACTGCTTTTGTATGCAGTCGACGGAAATGCATTGTTTTCTCAGACTCATAATCTGATGTGTGCTTGTGTGCTATCCAATTTTCAGATCAGGATTTCTTGGAGCAAAGCAATGACTTTATTCGCCATCTCCCGAATGCTTCGTGGATTGCAATCGACGAAGAAATGACTGGAATATCGCTGCCGCACGGAGAATCGAGGAGACTTTCCAAGGACGATTCACCCGCGGATCGTTATCCCAGCTTGAAGCCTGTTCCAGAACGTTACGCAATCATTCAACTGGGGATTTGTTTGTTCGAACACAGATCCTCACGGGAAACCGAAAGATACGACGAGGCTTCCTTTCACGTTCGAAGATACAAATTTACCCTCTTTCCTCCAGATGATGCAAGAATAACCCGCGAGATAACTCTCAATCCATCGAGCATTCACTTTTTGTTGCAAAACAACATGGACCTGAACTTGTGGGCACAAGAAGGAATACCATTCTGCACCGGAGAAAAGGCAGAGCAGCTGATTGAGAAGTTTATTGAACGCCACGAGGAAGTTGAGTCACCCGCCGGTCCTACACCAACGAAAAGGGAGGCGAAAGGTAGTCTTGACGAAAAGACGATGACAAGGAATTTCATGCAAGAGTCATGTCGAGTTTGCGAGAATGGCTTGATGCTCCGATTCCTGGTGCAGGAGCACCCGGAGGCGAGGGTGTGAGTTTCCTGCTACCGAGGTGTAATTCGTTTTTGCGCAGATCAATCTACGAGGCCATTGAACGAGACTATCCCTACCTTGTGCTCGAACGGCACAACAATGACCAAATTCGGGTATGGAGATTGACCGCCGAAGAAAAGGAAAGGCGGAACCATCGACTGCTAGTCGAGGGATACAACAAATTAATTCAAGAAAAGATTGGGGCACAGCGTATATTCTTGGCACTCTCAAAAGCGTGCAATGGACAGCCAATACTGAACAGAGCCGAACAAGCACTTTTGGCAGCGAATGCAAAAGAGGCATTGGCGGACTTTAGTCCGGGAAGGTGTATTTCCAACCGCAAGATCCCTCTTGTCGTCCACAATGGATTAATGGATCTACTCTTTTTAATGACCCACTTTCATTCTCCCTAAACTTCCAGACCACTGGAATGATTGCAAAGAATTGATTCATTCTCACTTTCCGGTCGTTTACGATACAAAAATCATGGCCACCGACTATTGTTCGGAGGACAATTACTCGAATCGGACACGCCTTGATGACATTTACCTCAAGGCGGTTGCAAGTCATCCCCATTGGAAGAATCGCAACTTTGTTCTGAACGGGCAATCCCAACAGGACGAGCAATCTCACGATGCTGCATATGATGCATACATGACGGGGGTTGCCTTTTGTGCGCTTTCCTACTCGATTCAGGATCAATGCAAAATCCCAGCCGTGGAAACCAGCTCTAAATTCGCACTATGGGATAATAGCACGGATGAGTTCAGCTTTTGGAAAAGCTTGTACGGACGGAACAAACTCTACTTTCACTTGTCACCTTACACGATTGATTTTGAGAGCCCGGAGTCCGATCCACTCGGACGGGGAATGTCTCACCAATCGACCTTTCGCGTCGCAAATATCGATCCATCCGTGTCGTCACGGGACATTGTCAGCTGTCTGTCCGGACTTGTCGATTCCAACAATCAGCGAGTCAATTTTGATGTCATCTGGGTAGACGATACCTACGTTTTTGGTCGGTGCCCAAATTGTGAGTCTTCACGAGAGCGACGAACGCTTCAAGGAACACGGACGCCTCTTGCTGGAAGCCCTGAAAAGCAGGTTCAACAGAACCGAGACCGTTACGCCGCTCCTTACCGTCGCCAAGAAAACCGAAAGCAGCATTTGGAATCTATGGGGATTTTTGGGAGACAGCAGCAGCCAGAACGACAGCGAGGACGCGAAAGAAGAAGAACATCGACCTCAAAAGCGACGTAGAACCCATTAGTAATGTGATAGTTCATCAGGCAAGGCTAAATGCCTGAGATGATCAAATCTATCCTTCAAAACGACCGTGAGGATCGTTCTGTTGCCATCGTTCTGTTGCTGTCGGAAGCGATAGCACTAAAAAGAAGAAAAGCAGCAATCGTCGTCCTGTTGCTGTTGTCCAGGGCAAAAGAAAGACGAGAAGCGCGAACACGAAGAAGAAGCCCGCGATCTCTTTGGAAGACAGTGATTCGGACAGTGATTCCGATTCCAATCGTCGTCCTGTTGCTGTTGTCCAGGGCAAAAGAACGACGAGAAGCGCGAACACGAAGAAGAAGCCCACGATCTCTTTGGAAGACAGTGATTCGGACAGTGATTCCGAGTAAGAGTACACCCACATTCATATCATTACGATTTTGGCATCATCGTTCCTCATCGTTCCCCAGAGCACGTTCCCCGGAGGCTTAGGTACATGTAAACCATTTCATTATTATTCATCATTATTATACTCGAAGAAAGTGTATCCGACTCTTGGTGCAAAAGCTTCTGTGCCTTTGTCTCCCTTGCCGGCCTTAGTAGCCTTAGTAGGAGACGGGGTTCTAGGAGCCGAAGTAGGCATCGCGGTAGGACTCGGGGTAGGAGCTGTAGGCATCGCGGTAGGACTCGGGGTAGGAGCTGTAGGCATCGCGGTAGGACTCGGGGTAGGAGCTGTAGGCGTATCGCTAGGCATATCGGTAGGGAGACATAGACTGATCTCTCTTACCGGCCTTCAGAGTTCGAGCGCGTCGAGCGCGAAGTTTTTCTTCATGGTGCATCTGGTTGGAGGCCGACGCGAGCACGGCGATTGCCAGGATAAGGAAGAATACGTGTCGGAACATTGCGAACATCGGTGATGAAATCTTTTGTCTTTTGCTTTTGCTTTGGAAGGATAAAAAGATTGTGAGCCGATTCAAATCGACTTGTTTTGGCGATTTTTTGCGGCTTTGTCCATCGACTGTTACATCGACACGTACCTCTCGCCTCATTTCTTCTCCAACATTATCGAATTAACGTACTTCGGGAAGAATGTACCCTGAGAAGCCTATATAACATAATCCACTATACGAAAATTATCCGAGAGGCGATCCGGGTCTTTTGTAGTCGTGTTAATATTTCGAGGGTCGTTTTTACAGTGGCTATATAGGTCTCCAGACTGTTAACCTTGGGATATGTGAGATACTAATATGAAAGATAGAGAGGCATGATTAAAAACAATCATTTTTTTAAATTGCGATTCAAGGCCTTGAAGGAGAACACACAATTCGCCTTGTTGAAGGCGATTGTATGAATCGCGCTAGTCCTAAAATTATGACATCGGCATCAAATGTTGACAAGATATCAGATCGGTTAAAATTAGGTCACAATAAAAGTTGAACACATCGAATGAAAGCTTATTGAAAGTACTTTAAGTATGTGTTATCCATATTCAACGTAAGCTGACACTTTTTAATCTATGGCTGGATTTCGCAGGCACGAAAAAAATGGAAAAAAAGTGGCGACTTACGTGCGCAATTCACTTACTGCCTTGTAATTGAAGCGAATCAATCAATCTTCATTTTTGGTTCTCCAATTTTCGCTCAATTATTGTACCACTCCCGTCGGATTTAAGTGTCACTATGCCAGCTTTTTCGTGGTCGAAATTAAGTGTCAATGGTACGAGACAAAAAGTCTCGAGATTCTCACACCTATGAACCACAAAACTCAAGAGTATTGAATTTCCATAACTCATAATGTTGAATTTCCAAATTTCATAATATTGAATTTCCACAGCAAAAATGCATTTCTCAACCAAAACGTTCGCTCTTGTTGTTCTTGCGTATGCACTTGCAACAACTCAAGTGGTTGGTGCAGAGGCGGTAAGTCAATTCATTCTGCATGGTTGTGTTGTTTCTCCACTCGTCCACGTCTTTTGGCTCTCATTTATCTATATGCCGAATATTTTAAAAGTTTCCTCGATCTCTCAGGAAGGCAGGAAAGAAGGACAATATTTTCGAGAAAGTCGGGAAGGTAGACAAAGTCGGGGAGAGCGGGGAGGTAGCGAAAGTTGTGAAGCGCGGGAAGCAAAGCAACCGTAAGAAGCGGAAAGCCAGGAAGAACGAAAAAAAGAAAAAGTCGGTAGTAGAAACCCCATCTCCTACCGCCATGCCCTCGTCAATGCCCTCTTCCGCTTCTTCGACTTCCACTTCGACTTCCAGTTCTTCGATCGATCGTGTGAACAATGTTGACTGTGTTACTCGTCTCGTGTTATTTGTGTGAGAAATTCGGGAGAAAGAGGGTATCGATTGGACATTCCATTCGATTCGATGAGCACAACAATGGTTGCTGCAAAAATCTGAAATGCGCTTTTTCAATACTTCTTCGACTCCATCGAGTTGAACAAAGTTGAATTTTGTACGGTGGAAGTACGTGCCTATTATTCACCTGACTCGATGACTTCAACAACAAGTAGAACAGAATTCTTGCTCTTGGTGAAATAAACTGGAATGCTTCTTCTATTTATTTATTTATTTTATTGTTCCGCAACCGCCTCAAAGAGGTGAAAGGGAAAATTCTTCATGATTTTCATGGCATAGTCCGACCGATAGGCGTAGGATTTCGTTTCCGGCACTTTCAGATTGGGATCCGTGATTACCTTTTGAAAATAAAATTGGTTGTCGATGGGCCTGCCCTCGTGCCGAATCCCAAAGGAAAACCCGTAATCCAGATACTTGAATGCGATGGGATTGTAAAACTAGATTTAATTTTCCGATGATTGATACCGTGCACTCTTTAGAGAATTGATTCCATTTCGGGGATGAAAAATTGTTCCCCTATTTCCCCCTTAAAAACTCATAGGATCGATGACTCTAAATTTTGATGTCAACGCATTTTGGTTCCAAGTTTGAAAAAGTTCGATGATGGCCTTTTTCTTTTTTAAATCCGCTAAGCACGTGTAATAAGACTGCTTTTCCGAGAGTTCTTTTTCGCTTCCATTCGCTTCTCACTTCCGGATCCTTGCCATCACACTCACAGCAACAAGACCAAACGCATCGGCAAAGGACAAAAGCAGTGATTGACGACTAAAAGAAACGATTCAATACCATAGCGCGGAAGCAGTGTTGCCTGAATGTCGCACGATTTGGAGAAGGAAATCAATACAATCATCCATAAGCAACAGACCACAAACCACCGAACGTTCGATTTCTTTCGCACGATACGACAGAAGATACAACTCACGTATTACCAAACAATGGAGTCGAAACAGAATCCAGCCATGACGAATACGTACGAGTATTTCTACGACGAGCGAATTGGCGAAGATTGCGTCGACGAAGTGGAAGACTCCAAAGTCTATACGACCGTTTTGACAAAGAACAACGAACGGAAACGAATTCCGTTTGTCTATTCATTGGGAAGACGGTACCATCCCGTGCACGAGTACATTGAACGAAAGGAGTACGAGGGCTCTCTCTTTTGGTGGACGTATCGGTACGACTTTCCCGAAATCAATTGCATAACGACCGACGCGGGATGGGGTTGTATGTTGCGGTCGGCGCAGATGATGCTTTCTCAGGCACTCCGAATGCACTTCAAGTCGAGGCATTGGAAGCCGGATCCTTCCATCAAAAAGGCAAAGGAGGACGAGTTTGTGGCCAGTTTGATGACGTGGTTCGCGGACTTTCCCTCTAGAACCGAATCGGTATACTCCTTGCACAACATGTGTGCCGCGGGAGTGGCAAAGTACGAGCTCTTGCCGGGTGATTGGTATGGCCCAGGGTCGGCATGCTACGTTTTGAGAGATTTAGTGGCTTTGCACCAGCAAAAGCAATCGAATGTCTTTCGTGTGCATGTTTCGTCGGAGGGAACCGTTTACAACGATCTGGTGTTCGAACTCATGACAAAAGAGGCTGCCAAGAAAAAAAGAGAGTCGCAAGAAATAGAAGAACAAGTTGTGGAACCATTGCATCCCTTGGATCCAGCAATTCCGGAACAACCAAAACTGGATCTATCAGAACTCGAATGGGATACGAGTCTTTTGTTGTTGATACCGCATCGACTGGGCCGCGATTATGTCGAGGAAAAATACGTAAAGAGTGTGGCTCAAATATTCAGCTTGCCGCAATCGGTAGGAATACTTGGTGGACGCCCGCGTGGAGCTCGATGGTTTTATGGGGCCTATGCAGATGGATCCAAAGTATTAGGTAAGATACAAGACAGCTCGTCTGCACGTTTCGCTATTGTGACGTTTGCTCCTTCCATTTCGTTTCCCTTCTAACTCTTGTGTTTTTCAGGATTGGATCCACACACGGTGCAATTGGCACCCGGTAAGAAAGAAAATTCAGGAGCAGGAAAAAACAAATTGTCCATTGACCTCACGGACGAGTATCTGGCGTCGGTGCATACGCCGTATCCGGACATTTTGGATCTGAACCGAATGGATCCATCCATTGCTCTTGGTTTTTATTGCCGCAATCGGAAGGAATATCTGGAGCTTCAAAAGGCCTTGACCGATCCGAGCATATCACCCCAAGTCGTCTCGTTCGTGGATAAGGTTCCCAATTACATGGCATCCCCTTCGGTGAACGACATGATGCTAGATGACCTCGACATTGATGATGCCTTTGATGAACCGGAAGAGGACGAACTCAGCGAGGAGGAAGATTATGTACTGCTATGATGATTAACAATAATTAGTGATCTGTACAACATGAAACCACGCAATGGATCTGCACGTTAGATCCACACGTATTGCTCTGTGTTTAGAGCTCGTAGAGAGAGTGAAGTTTATTTCGAATTATCAATTCAAACAAAGATTGCAGAATCAGGCAAATCATGTGTATCTCGTCTGGTTGCAATTGTCGAAATTCTATTTATTATTTAGCCGTCATCAAAATTTAAACTGGGCGCACGTGAAACGGGATACATTCCCCATTTCCATCGACATTCTGCTAATGTGCACCACGCTGGCACACTGTATGTTCTTTCACCGTTTACGACAAAAATTGAGACAACCACTTGAATCCATCTGCGTATCCCATTCTTCGGACAACGGAGCACATGTAAAGTTCGATGGGGCGGGTTCCGGTACCGTCTGGGCCCTTGTCCTTTCCGTACGTGTCCATCAAACCAAGTTCGTATTTCAATTCGTCCTCGCTGGCGGCACTGGGCATATCGATCTTATTTCCGAGAATTAAAAAGGGGACGTCCTGCAGTTCCTCCGTGGTCAAAAGAGCATCCAACTCCTGCTTTGCTTCGGGGAATCGGCCCCTATCGATCGCATCCACCAAATACACAACTCCGTCAACGGTTGTGAAATAATCCTGCCACAGACGACGCGCGGTCTCGTGACCTCCAAGATCAAAGGTCTTGAATTTGATGTTACCAATGATCAATTCGTCCGTGTTGGGATGCAGCGTAGGAACGTGCACCTGCACTCTGTTCTCTTTCAGCATGTGAAGCAAGGTGGTCTTTCCGGCATTATCAAGACCAAGGAAAAGAATCTTGGCATTCTTGTGGTAAAGGCCTTTAATAAAAACGAAAAAGAAGAACCGACATGAGCAACAAAATGTACAAAAAATCGCAAACGAAAATGTCCCCCAAAAATTACGAAATGCAACGAGATGGCGACTAACTCTACAACAATTGTCGCTGCCGAAAAAGGAACGTTTGCTCCTCTTCTTCAACCGATTTCTGGAATTGAAAACGGTCCGACAGAATCGTCACGTGTAGAGTCTTCCTCGTCATTTCGTAGGTTTGGGTGGCGTCATTTCGCTTCCTCCGTCCGCAGTCTTCAATCGCTTGAAGGTGACATACCTAAGCTGGCAAGAGCACTGTACATCCAGTCGAACCAACCCATTGTATATTGTTTTGTTTGTTATTTCTATGTCTTTCGAAAAGTATTCGACGGTCTTTTCACTTTTGTCGTATTCCAAAAGTGTCGAGAACGTGCAGCTAGCTCAGGGAAAAAAATAGTTTTTCGTCGTCCCCGGTTATCATTCAAATCGATTATGTCCGTTACTTGGCAAAGGAAAGCAAAAAGTCCTCTGCGCAACGCGCATGAATGCTGAAACATAGAATGGATTGGATTGCCACCGGGCCCGTTGTTCTGACCAGAATGTCTGCCTGCCTCGCGAACTCTTGCGCGCGACATGCGGCACGAAGAATGATGTGTTCGCATGACAGTTCGTTGCTTTTTCGAATATTCCGTTCACACGGGATCGGAAACTGCAGTCATCGTCATTCTTTCCCGTCTGGCGTCGCCCGTTGTCCCCCAAATCAAACAGATTGATTCATTCTAGAATTTTGGGTGCACTATTTTTTCTTTATCAAACCAAGCATGATGATGATGTATAGAACTAACTGTGTATTATTATATTTTCTTAACTTCTCCATCGGCTCCAATGACAAAGGAACCAGGTTCGTTCAGAATGTACTCTTTTGTCTCGTGCTTTGCCATCGTGTAGCCTCGGATGGCTACGGTTTCTGGGTAGTCTTTTCCGGCTTCGTTTTCTACCAGCTCCCAGCCCTTGTTTTCTACCTTGAGGCCTTCGACGGTGACGTGCGTCTCGTCACCGGCCTTGATGACAAGAGCACCAGTCGAGATCGAGGTCCTTGATGGTAAGGTGATGACCTTCCAGCACCAGGGACGAACGCTCCGTGATCTTGTTCTCTCCCTGGACCTTGGCGAGGATTTCTTCTTGGGAGACGGCAAAGGACGAACCCAGAACGATTCGGGGTCCTTTTGCAACTGGGAATTCCGCCAACAGGAGCCAGATCGGCTTCGCTAGCGACGGGGAGGTCCACTCCGGCAAACTTGAGCTTGCGCTGGTTCTGGAATGTACTTGTCGGATTCGGCAGAGGACATGGTGCCGGGAGCCGTGCTTCCCTTTCCGACGGCTTCGACACCAGCTTCGAGCGCGTTCTTTGCGGGCGAGAAAGTAAACCATCTATCCAACATGGTGTATCCGACGTTGACGTCACTGCCGAGTTCCTTTTGGAATAGTTTGGGAAGATCCTGCATCATGCATTCCAGACGAGTAGGCTTTTTGAAATCCGTTCGTGTCTCGTCCTTGTACTTGGGGTTGACGAATTCAAGGACGACACCCTGGTCCTCTCCGCGGAGGGTCTTGGCGTATGCTGAGAGTCCAATGACGAGGTTGTTTGCATTTCCGGGGTACGGAGAATATCCAGTGGCTGGGTCAGCGACGTCTCCTTTGCAATCTCCTTGCGAACGAAGAAGAGGGTCCAATTGGTTGTATTCGACGTTGATCACCAAGCTCTTCGACGGATCAGATTTGTGCCTTTGGAAAAGAATAAAAAATTAAAATCAAAATTAGATACACCCACATGCCAAGAAGTGGTACAAGCGTAGGCCGTCGTTTCAAAACTCACTCGAGGCGGGCAATGGCACCTGCAGCTTCACCGGGTAGACGAGGGATGCAAATACTGTTCATGTCGAAACCTTTCGAAATGCTGACACCCAAAACCGGAATGATACTGTTGACAACGAGTTCGTTGGTATCCTGCAAGAAAACAACGTGCGTTCTTCCTTCCTTTTCCCATTTGTCCACAAGACCTTCTCGAAACAATAAGTGGTGAACATCTCCGTGGCCGTGCGGCTTGGTTTGGACCGTCCAGCGATCGTCGTCGTCGAGAGCCAACGCTGCATTGTTGTTTTTCAAAGCAGGAACCTTATCCTGCATGACAATGGTGACCATGTCTTCGTCCATTCCATAGTTGTTGTTGGCTTTCAAAAGATCACGAGTTGGTTGATCGGTGTCACCAGGAGGTCATGATGACAAGAGGAATTCGAATGTCGTCGCGACCGGTCTTTTCTCGTGCCATGTGCTGCACGGCCTGGATGTATTTGACGTATACCTCCAAGAAGCATTCTTCCGTACAGAGATTGGTTTCAAGGCTGAGCTTGATGCCCGAATATCCCAAACGCTCACCCAGGCCACCGGCAACAAGCACAAATGCAGCACCCGCAATTCCTTCCATACCGATTTTCTCTGCTTCCGAGAACGACATGGTTCCTTCGCCATCGTAGCTCAGAGTTTCTCCCTCCGAAAGGACGGCTTCGTAATCCTCGAACGGGTTAGTCCCGTCGGCACTCTCTTTTAGCAAGACTCTTGCTTTGGAGGTGTATGCAGCCAATCCACCAGGATAGGAACTATCCAAGTCTGCCAGCTGTAAGAAATAATTAAAAACAAACAAACGACGGAAACGACAAAGACAAAATAAAAATGACGATGTGAGAATCTTGTTATCCATCACAAGGAAAAATAAAGTAGGATTTCTTTCCCATATTTTGCTTCCAAGTTTGTTCGACATACCTGTTCGGTAAGAAGCTTCTTTCCTTCGTCTTCGACTCCGGCTTCCGGCCAATTTCCATAAACGTGTTCCTGGAATCCATCCGCGTCGTTTTCCATCAAACTGACAATAGCATTGCGTCCACGTTCCGACAACAATTCCAGATTTTCGGAACTGATGGCCGATTTGATGCAAGTGGAATCGGATTCGACAGCAGAATTGAGTTTTGTCCCAAAAGTGCTTCCGGAAACGGCACCTCCGGAAACGAATGTGAGACCGGCGGTCGACCGAGAAGATCCCCGTTGAATCTTCTTCGGGTTGTTGGGCCCGAACGACGACGCCGAAGCGTTGAGAAGGAGCAGCGTGAAAGCCGATGTGAATTGAAATTTCATTGTTGCGTTGTTGGTCCAAGGAGGGTCTTATATCCGTTGGATGTAGTCTATCTATGGCGCAAGTATCCGATTGCGATAGGATTCGCAACTGGAAAATTAGATTCGTTTACGACCGATGTATGATGTAAAATACCAAAATACGAAGACGTTGTGGATTTGACGTTTGGAACCACGTTTGTTGAAGTTTCAACCGTGTACGCACGGCATTTGGGGTACGACCCAATGACAATGATTTATTTTGATTATTATCATATTATATGAAGCATATGCTAATATCTTGAAGAGGTACGTCATCTCTAGCAATGTTTTTCATCGCGATTCTTCCTCTTTGAGAGAAGGAAAGAAAAAGGAACGAATCTCATCCAAAGTCCAAACTAAAATAGAATATGATGTCATTGTAAAGAAAAAGGTTCTACTGGCTAAGTCAGAGATAGTATTCTAGCGTTTATTTACATCACATTTTTGTCACTCTTTTTCTTTTCTTGGTGGTCCTGATGTTGCTGTTGTTTCGATTCTAAATTTGCTTCTTGTGTCTTCCATTATTGGTGCTCATGCAATATATCATAGCATATAATCATGCGTATGTGTTCTTCCTAAAACCTGACGTCTAATAGTCACCATAATACGCTATTCGAAACTCTTTCTCATAAGGCTTTGTCGTGGGTCTTTGCCCACGCCGAGATTTTTCCCGTCCCAGAACAGGCGTTGCAATCGACCCTTCCCTCTTTGCACAAGAGGCACGATCGAAATTCAGTCCCCAAAGGCGATCATTCCCGTACCGCGGCAAAATTTGCACCAGGTCTTTCCCGATCCCGAGCACTCGGCACAAAAGTCTGTGCAGGAATCTTCGTCGACTTCGCAGTTTTCGATTTCCCAGTTCATTGTGAGAATTGTTCCTGGATTTGTCGACGGATCGTTCCACCTGTCGGACGTAGGCTTGCTGTGGTTCGAGCTCAGTCGGTCTCGTCGCCAATGAGGTGTTTCTCCTACTATGTTGGTGGTTGTCTCATTCAACTTTGCAGATTCTTCAGTCCTTTTCGCTATCGTTGTCCTCGTCGTCGTCGAATCCAGGCATTGCCGACCAATCGATTTCACACTCGTCCTCGTCGGGACAATCGGGATCAGATTCCTCGAAAAAAACATCCGACTGTGAATTGAGTGCCAGAAACCGAGAATAACTGATTTTAGGAAGTTGCGACAAATTCGGAAGGACCCACGCGGAACTTCTCCGGCATGTTCCGAGTAGAATCGAGACGACAATTATTCTGAGAGGCATCATTTTCAGGATTTTTTAACGTTGTAACACTTCGCTTATCGTCGAATGGTTTTTCATCTAGAGATTCACAAAAGTGGAAAGAGAAGAAATGATGGCCATCGGAAGAGTATCCAATGATCCAATTATGTTTGTCCACGATGAATAAAATTGCACAACATTCGTTTTCGATCGGAAGAGGATGAAGAAAGAAGAACAACCAATGTGTTGTTTTTGCATGCCCGATTTTGATGTTTGCCAGATGACGAGTTTCAGGTTTTTAAAACAGATGGCATTTTGAAAGAAAAAAACGACCAGTAAAAATAAAGCATTTGTTTCTAAAAACAAACAACAAACTCTTTCCCGTAGATAGTGAATGGAAGGAATGTGAATGAATCAATCAATCAATCATCTGCTCTCATTTCAAAAAGTCATGAAAGTACGTACTCTGAAAATTCATTGAGGGGACCCTGAGAATTTTTTAGTCGACCCTGAGAAATTTTTAACGACAGACCACAGTGGTTTCATCCATCCAGCGCATCGACGAAACTAGTAACTCTAACTTTAGAAGAAAAACGTTGGTCACTATTATTCCGAGAACCAACATTATCAAAGAATATCATCATAATCTTCTCGTATTAGAAAAATACTACGTACTTCGTAGCTGCTCAGTTGTGCTGTAGATATAGTGCCACCAGCGTATAAGAAGAGATTCCATCGATATAGATCGACAGTGTGAGAGGCCTCAACAGCGTTGTTTGTCGATGATCCTTCATATCGTTGAGGCCTGAAGTGACTGTGAATTGCTAACCGAATTGAGAAATTCCTCGCTTGTAAGTTCAGGTCTCCGCGCTTCCACCGTCTGGCAAGGAATTAGAATACTGGATTGATTTTGCAAGTTTCAATGTCGTTCCATGTTCTCCTATATCTTGTCTGGTAACAAAGTAAGAAGCATATCCCGCATGTCATCGCGTCCGAGTCCACGACCACTGAGAACCGTGATCTCATCGGCTTGTTCCAATATTTCATTGAGAGGAGCGTCGAAATCTATCCGAGAGTCAAACCAAAAAATTGCCGACGGTTCTGGCTGAAACATTCCCATCATTCCCATCATGTTCCTGTCCACGGCATAGTCCTCGACATGAAATCTCGAACTTCCCTTTTGTTCCAGTATCCCATCCTTGTCCTCGTCAACAAATTCCCGAACAGACTCTGGGAATCCCGTGTTGAGCAGGTATGCCATTTCGTATCGCTTGGATCGTTTTTCCCAGCGTTTTGTAGGACTGGCAACAGTCCATGCACTTGCTTTGATGTTTCTCCGGAAGAATCGAACACGTCGTACATGCGAGTTGCATTGGATCGAATCCAGAACTTCTACAGTCTTTGAGGAAGGATAATGCAGAAGTTGCCGTGTTCCTTATTTGCTCATCCGTTGTCGTCGTTTCGGGGACTATTGTTGGCGAATCGTCAGTGACTATTGTAGGCATCTCTGCCCGTGCAACGGATCGAGTCCATCCAACGAGCAGCAGGACGGTCACCGAGAGAGCTAGGTGATATGAATCCGCTATGAACCTCATTCTATCTGCTTCTATCTTGGTCCATGATGACAATCTTGTTTAGTGACCTCAACGAGAGAGATAGAAAAAATCCCGCGAAAGTGCTGCATGTTATGCTTAATGCTGGTTGTGGCCTTACTTAGGGTTAGAGTTCAATAATTTCGGGGTGAATAGAATCTCTCGAATTTTCTTTTGTTGACCACCAAACTTGGGATGACGATGAAGTGATGGGCTCTGATCACAACAACTGACTCGTTCACTTTTGTCTACAGGAACAACTACCTTTTGGTGTCAGAACATTCCGGAGAAGCAAGTTCTAGTGCAAGTCCAGTTGTCTTCTACGTGATTCTTGTTGTGTACACCTCTGGAAGAGAAATCTCTGCAGCCTTGTAGTTGGAACACCACATGAATCATCGTGTTCTCTCTTGCTTCACATACTACTCGTTGGCTCTGTGGATGTGGAGCGTAACCGCACGAAGATCTTTTGTCTCGTCATTTGTCACACCAGCGTCGGGAATAGCTAAAACCCGAAACTTTCTTCGACCTTTCACCTCGACGTCCTTCGCCATGAGCAGTGACACGGCAGAATCGCCAGCGGAGGCCGGAGTGGATATTGCTAGAAACCTTGAGGAAGTGAGAAGCAAGGTGGAAGCCTCCTGTAAAGATGCGGGTCGCTCGGTCGAGACCGTCCGACTGGTAGCAGTGAGCAAAACCAAGCCCCTCTCGTACATCAAGGAGGCCTACTACGAATGCGGGACAAAAGGTATTTGGAGAAAATTATGCCCAAGAATTGGAAGAAAAGGCCAAAGAGATGGGAGACGACGAAAACTACAAAAACGACATTCAGTGGCACTTTATTGGTGGCCTGCAGAGCAACAAGGCCGCCAAGTTGGTCAAGAACGTTGTACCGTACGGAAAACTCGGTGGTGGAGACAGTAAACAGCGAAAAGGTCGCCAACAAGCTTGACAATGCCATGGAAAACAACTTTCCGGGAGAAGGGGACGAACCACTCCTCCTAGATGTATTCGTTCAGGTAAACACCAGCGGCGAAGAATCAAAGAGTGGTGTCAGTATTGACGATTCCGTCGGGCTTTGCAAACACATTGTTGAAAACTGCAAACGCCTGAATCTCAAGGGTGTCATGACGATCGGAGCACCCGGCGACGTGGATTGTTTGGAAAGTCTCGGAAAGTGCAGGGATCTCGTAGCCGATGCTCTTTCTCTCGATCCACTCACTATCGAGTTGAGCATGGGCATGTCGGGTGACTTTGAAAACGCAATTGCAAAGGGCTCGACAAATGTCCGAGTTGGAAGCACAATCTTTGGTGCACGAGACTACTCCAACAAGGCCTAGAGAGTAGAACGCATGTGAAGTCAGGAGTTTATGCAAAGTAGCGCTCTTAATAACAATGAGAAACATAGCTCTATCATGTTCGTCTGCTGAGTCCACATCGATTACCTCTTCCCCAATAGAAGCATTTCGTCTCGTGGTCCGGTACAAATTCCATTGCAAATGCTGTAGTTTGTCGATGTTTCGTTGATGACAACGGTTCTTTCTTGTACAACATAGATATTCTTTCAACTCTCAACCCAGACAAATATTGCAGAGGAATTCTTTCAACTCTCAACCTAGACAAGACAACGATAATAGTTCGAAGAATGAGATTCTGAAATAGGTCAAATATTTATTTATTCGTGAACTTCTATTTCAAAAAGAATGGCGGAGTTTATTCATTGGAAATCGAACAAGAAGTCGAATCCCTCCATCCATTGTTGCTGAGTACTATTGTCCGACCCATGCAAAAGAGGCACAAATCCCACCAAACCGGGTAGCGAGCGACACTTGTGCACTCAAATTCTATTATTTATTGGAATACAAACATGCCCAATCTTCTCTTAGCCAACAAATTGCTTTCTATCGATTTAAAGTCCGGCGTTGAAGTTGGAAGGCTGACCGCAGAGAGCATTGATGATGTAAGGTTCTCCGTTGAGCTCTTCGTGAACCATAAGTCCCAAAATTCCCATCATGGCGGCACGTCCGTTGTTCAATTCAATGGCACGCTTCTGCATTTGTTCCTCGGGGGATGCCTTCCATGCGACAACTCCGTTTCGAAGATCACCAGGGAATTCACCGGCACCTCGGTCCTTCATGACGAACAACTCAAGGAAACCAATGAAGGCGAAGATCTGGATAAGTCCGGCATTGGGGATATCTTTGAGTCCGGCAATTCCGGTTTTGATGGAGGCGAAAGATGTTCCCTCGTAGTCAATGTTTCCGGGGACACGGGCTCCGAAGGCGGTGTGGATGTGTCCGAGAACGGCAAGCATGGCAATACGTCCGTGCTTGATTTCGACGTAACGAAGACGATCGAATCGGTCTTGGTCAACACCGTCCAACATGTTCAAAGGATCCCTGCGTTGTGAAAAAAGTGGGATTTCGAAGAGGAGAATGGGTTGCATCAGAATCAATTCAAAGACATTGCGATCTACAGTAAAGTACAAGGAGCACCGGGTATGCTATCTGCAGGCTATCGCCTTTCATTAAGTTCGACGCGCATGTGCACGGCAATACTTACCAGAATCCCAAAGGCTTTTGGGCACCGAGTTCGGAATCGAAAGAACCAGAGAGCGAAGTGGAGACTCGGGCATCTTGCTGAGGAGCAAAGGCAGCAACAGTGCTGATGACAAGGGAGAGGATAGCGGCAGTCTTCATGGTTATATTCGTATATTAATTATAGAGTGGTGATGGGTGTTGTAGGATCAACGAAGCTTGATCAAGAGCAGAGGAGCCGATGTTCGACGGGAAAACAGACGTTCGACTTATCATAATTCGAGAAAGAAGGAAGGACGTTGCGCGGGGTTCTTGCTCAAGTGCATTAGCAGTTTCCTCGCGATGGATTGCAGCATGATGGCGATCAAAGATACTTCTTCAACTCTGTGCATTCTATCTGGATTAGGATTAACTGTTAAATTTTGATGCACGACTTTTTCATTCGTGGACACTAATTTTGATCCATGACTGACGACTTGTGTGACTGAATCACAAGGACACCGTCGTCATCGGTTTGGAAGACCATCTTGTGTAATTCTCGCGAATAACTGAGGTTGCGAGACAGTTTCTAAAAGCAGATGATATGACGCAATCACAAATTCTCGTTTCAATTCTTAATCCGATCACTCTATCTGCTGACCAGGTGAAGATTTTTCATTGACAATTGCACTATCTTGCTGCATAAAATTGAAAGTGTGCAAAAGAAAAGCATCGAAGAAAATGTATAGAAACGGAGGAAAAAAGTATAGAGCAACGCGAAGATGGCTTCTCCATCTGGGTTCCATCGCGGTAGCATCGGCCGTTTGTTCGACAACCATCCTTGGTGACAAAGACGCGACAGCTCCACCAGTTCAAAAGTCCGCAGGATTCAGTTTTGAAGACATCCAATCAGGACAGTCATCGTATCGCTCTCAGATCTGCCGTCGATAAAGAATTCAGAATTCGATGCTCTCTTGGAAGAACCTTCCAATTTCGCCAAGTCGATTCGGTTTCTGAGATCGCATTCCGACGACATTGACCTGTCACCCGACCGATTTGGTCGAATCTTTGACGCCATCGAAATGCGCACATCCGATTCTGAGGTGGTACAGGATCAACAACAGCAAGTCGTCTCCGAAGCAAGAAAAGAAATGTCGGAAATGTATACATTGCTGAAAGAGCAGGGACACCTGTCGCTTTTTGGAGCCATCACAAAAGAAAACATGCCGGCGAATGGATCACACACGGTGCGACCAACCATGTTGGAGACAATCACCTTCTCTATCCATGAGCTCGCTGACTCCCCAACCTTCCAATTTGCTAACGTACGCTGGTGCTATTGCGGCAGTGATCGAGGTCTTTGCCAGTGCCTACTTTGGGTGGGACCTGAACGCTTTGTTTTTCTCTACGATCGTTGCGGCTCTCTTCGATCAGGTAATTTTCAACGGAGCTCTGAGCGAAAGTTTCCTGAAAATCTTATCTCCTGAAACACAACCAAAAATCACCCGGCACGAGGCAGGGCATTTTCTGTGTTCCTACATTTTGGGTTGCCCGGTAGAGGGCTACGTACTCTCTTCCTGGGGAGCCCTTCAGGATCCTCGGTTTCGAGGAATGGGTGTCTCTGCTGGCACTTCGTTCTTCGATCCCAAATTGTCGGAACAAATTGCAACCACTAAGATAACGCGGTCTTCCATCGATAGATACTCAATCATTGTGATGGCTGGAATCGCTGCGGAAGCTATTATGTACGGGAAAGCAGACGGAGGTGCCGGCGACGAACAGGCGCTTATTGGATTCCTTTCTAATCTCAATGGTGGATCAAGTGTTCCAGTTTGGAATGATCTGTCGATAAGAAATCAGGCTCGATGGGGTGCACTTCAATCTGTCCTGATCCTTAGGGAGTACAAAGAATGCTATGATGCACTTGTTGAAACTTTGGAACGCAACGGCTCACTCGGAGAATGCATCTATGCGATCGAGAATGCCGCACGCGAGCACAACAAGGAACCTCTAAGAATACCACTTGGTTATATTTCGGAAGAAGGGAAAGATGAGGTATGGACAAAAATTATTCCAAACGAATATGGTAGTGATGCTGTCCAACCAGTTGGCGTCCCTCAGCCCGTTGTCGAGAAGGAATTCAATCGGGAGGAATCACTAGAGACTCTTCGAACCTACAAAGAAGCTCTCACGCAAAAGATAAAAGACATAGATGGGAAGCTTGAAGGGTTGTAAAATGACATGATAATTCAACATTATAAATATTGATAAACCCCTATGATTATTTGTAAAGAGAGAATTTATGTTAATCTAGGTCATCCATATCATCAGGATGGTTCTGCCTGCTCAGGCGTAGGCTCGTCGACAGTGTTCTCAGGGGAGCAACGTCGACCGCAGCTTCTTCCTCTGCCGGAATAGTTGCAACCTTCGCCTGTGTTTTCGTCGTCATTCGTGGTCGGATTTTCTGGATCTTCCTCTGCTTCGCCCATCTCGCCTTCGGGTGGCTCGGGAGCTGCACCAAAAATAAGGATAGCACAACAGCACAAAGTACATCCGAAGAACAAGAAAAACGGGAATAGGAATCCAAAATACATTGAAACCGACATCGAATGGGTCTAAGTTGTCGTAATTCTTTTCGATCTTTGCAACCACGAGGCAGAGTAATATGATTTGGAGGATAAGAAAGAAGGCTTCGGTGCAAGCTTTAGCCTTTTCTTGCTTTTCCTCGTCGTTAGCCTCTTGATATGCGCTCTGGAAGGCATCAAAAGTCTCTTCATCGAGATGAATTTCGTCGCCGTTATTATTGTCGCCGCCAGTAACATTGTCGGTTGCGGATGATGTAGCCGCTGGCTTGTCATCCGTTCCTACAGCATTTCCCGTTGTCGCAGAATTTATAAAAACATCCTCCTTTTCACTGGAATTCGAGGCATCAACGTTACTGTCGCTTTTTTCTTCGCCTCCAGCACTGACTTCACCGCCGGTTTGTTCAGCTTTGTCGTCTTTCGGTTCTTCTTCGGTGTTACCGTCTGCTTCAAAAGGTGCAGGGAAAGCATCTCCCGCATACAGTACAACCTCGTCACCCGAAAAAAGTCCACCAAAGCAGCATTTGTATAGGCTGTATAACAGACGACCTCCTCGTTCGATCCAAAAAGGAGAGAACACTGCCCACCAATTACCGCCACCCAATCGGTCGTCGAGTTTCAAGGTGAGAAGGATCAGGAAACATGATCCCAAACACAAGAGAGTTCAACAAACCATAAAATACAGTGCTATAGATTTCCATCGCAGACTCAAACTCTGGAGACGATGCAACCTTTTCCTCTTCGAGTTCTTCCGCTGTCAAGTCATCAGAAGATGGCAAGAATTCTGGGTTGGGGACACTACCATGAACTGCATTCATAATGTAATCCTGTTCCTCCTCCGGAATCTCCTCCATAGATCTACCTTTCAACAAGTTCGACTTCTATGTAATCCGAAGTGACCATTCGGTTGCAGTCGTTTCTCACATTTCGAAGCGTCAAAAAGGAACGAGCCCATCGCAACGTCATTGCAATATATACTGGAATTAGCACCTCTCGATAGGGGACAAAATCATCCCATCTTCCATCCCACTTGTTGCTGGGGGGGGGGGGAATCAGAAAAGAGAAAATTTCGTGAGATGACGAACGAAAAAACTACCGATAAATCGCAAACGAAACAAAAACGAACGTACCATAAGAAAGCGACTCCGGTGAACCAGAATATTTGTTCACAGCCCGCGAGACACAGCGGAAGCAAATCTTTTTTCGAGACGAAAAAGGCTCCCACAAAGTTCAAAAGGATAAACAGGGCCCCCATCACCCAGTACGGGGTGAGTATCGCAGCCCACGAGGAATCGCTTAAGGGGTCCTCCTTCCACATTCAAACTTTGATTGATTTTTGCGCAAATGAGAATGGGTTGCATCAATAGGAGCAAAATGGCCAAAAAGAAGAGACCCACCAGTCGTGCTCTGTCTTCAAAGGAGGAAGAAATCAGGTTCTCGTAGAGAGTTTGTGGATCGCCAAAGCCACCCTTTTCCACAAACCGATACCGCGTCGGACTTCCCAAAGCATTGTACTTGATGCGCTTCTTCTCGTCCGTGAGGACTCCGTAGGCCTCCTGGATTTTTTCGTACTCGGCGGCGGCCTCCTCCTTCGCGGAAGAATCTCCTCCCCGCTGGGCAATCTTGTCGGGGTGGAGTTTCAGACTGAGCTTTCGGTAGGCCTTTCGGATTTCTTCGTCGGTGGCGGATTCATCGAGACCTAAAACCTCGTAAAAACTTGGTTCGTCCTCGTCGCGGGGAGGCAACAATGCGGAGAGAAAAAAGCTTCCAAACACGTGGGAGCCACAACTACAACGCGGCATTGTTGGTTATTTCTTTTGTTGAACCTTCTTTCGTTTATCGATTTCGTGCCTTGGAAAGCGGATTTACAGCAGCCAATGCTCGGTATGCACAATCGATGCAGTAGAGCAGTTCTTTGAGACAATACCGGTGGTGTGTATGTCCATTGGAATCTCAAGGAGACAGAAAATTAAACGATTCTTCCGAGTCGATCCAAAATAATGCGAAAATGCCAAACGCGTCAATGAAGTGGCTCTCAGCCATTCGAAAACAAGCAAAAGCATTTTCGTGACTCAAAATTCACGACGGGCTTAAGTTCATTATCCACGAACCAAACAATGCACGACTCCCACCATTTTGGGACTAACATAGTTTTCTTGTTCTTACTGCAAAACGGACCTCGTTCGTTTTGACGTGCGCGTCCGCCACCTGTTTTTCGAATTTTGGGAATAGAAAGGAAGGGTTCTTTTTCGGTTCTCCTGATTTCGTGTTGTTGTCGTCGTCGTCACACGCTTCGTCGAACGAAAACCTCCGGAGACATCAGAATTTGAGAATTCTTTGGTTCCGATGAATTTCCTTTTGAACTACTGTATATCGGTGGATCACATCCACGTTTCCACTTCTGAAAAGATTGGATGACCAAACGGCTACCATCATATTTATTCCATAAAGCAATATTAACACGGGAATATAAAGCCAATGGAATCTACATCTTCATTACCATCGCCACAAGAGGCCGATGAGAACAACACAACAAGTGACCTTATCGAGGACCCCGAACTCGGAGAAAGAGATTCGCAAGAATCGCGGCAAGATCCATTATTAATACGTCAGGCATCCGATGCATCGTCCTCTTCGTCGTCAACGTCCGCCAGCAGTGTTGTCGAAGACAATGTTGTGAGTTATGTTGCTACGCTGATTGGAAGCACCGCCAATCTCTGTTCTGCGACTCTGGGAGCAGGAATTCTGGCGCTTCCGTACGCCTTTCACCAGGCGGGAATCATCTGTGGCTTACTTCTATTACTCCTAAGCGCCTGGGCGACCTTTTCGTCCATTGAACTCCTTGCGGAGACCTTTGACAAGTACAATCTGTCAACGTACGAAAAGGCCGTCGAAAAGGGCCTCGGCCGCAGGTTTCGAACCGTGGTGGAAATTTCGATTCTTGTCTTTTGTTGCGGGACGGCCGTCGGTTACGTCAAAGCGGTGGGAGATATCATGGAACGTGTAGTTCCCTACATGACAAAGTTTCACGAGCAATTGGCCATGTGCGCCGTCTGGCTCGTTGCGATGCTGCCACTGTCGTGTCTGAGAAAAATGAAAAGCTTGGAATGCGCATCGTCGGTGGGAATCATGAGCATTGGAACCCTGCTGGTGGCAGCCATTGTTCATTTGGTTGGTCATGACCACAGCCATGTCGACAACAATTACTATTTATATGGTTTGGACGATGATGACAACGACGATGAATTTCTTCGAATGGAGAGGTACAATGCCGAAAAGCCCTCCATCATGTCTCTGCTCGGTCCAGCCGGTGGGAGCTGGTTGTCGGTCTTGCAGGCCTGCCCCATCTTCTTTTATGCATTCAGTTCTCAGGTGAACGTCGCACAGATTTTCGAAGAACTCCCGGGAGAACACGGAAACAATCCGCAAAAGATCCAAACCATGAAGCAGGTTACTTTCCTGGGAGTCTTTGTGTGTGGCCTCTTGTATGCCAGCCTTTCGTTGGTGACCCTTGTCGACTTTGGTGACCGCATCCAACCCAACGTCTTGTCGTGCTACAGCCTTTCATCCAAGGGCGAGCCACTCCTGCACGTTGCCTTTTTGGGAATGGCTCTGGCGGTCGTCATTGCCTTTCCGCTGAACATTTTTCCGGCCCGTGTCAGCCTCATCCAGATGTGGGAAGAAAAACAAAACTCGATCGGAGTGCTTGACGAAGAAGAACTGCCGGATGCCGAGGGCATCCACCAGCCATTGCTTTCCAAAGAATCCATGGCTGCAAATTCGGGATACGATTCCGCCGGAGAGACGGATGGAAACAACGATAATGATGCCGAGGATCCTCTGAGATCGCCAACGCCGATTGCGATATTGCGAAACGATTCCATCTTGGGCGAAGAACAGGAGGAATTCCATTGTGCTCAGCACACATCTCTGACCTTATTGCTGGCCGGAATGGCTCTCGGATGCGCTCTTGTCGTGCCAAACATTTCCGTAGTGTTTGGGTTGCTCGGGGGAACCACAAGCTCTCTGTTGGGTTTTGTGGTGCCGGGATTGTTGGGTCTAGAAATGGACAAAACGCGCATCACTGCGTGGGTGTTGGTGATATTTGGTAGCCTTATTGGAGTAATGACCACGGGTGCAACAATTCACTCCATGGTACATTCCTAAAACCTCGTGATGGAAGAGGAGGGGCTAATTGAAAAAGATTTCGTTCGTGTTGCAATAGATGATAGATAAAGACTGCCTCGAACAAATCAAAATTAAGAAAATTATTTAGAATTGAGAATTTAATGTCTCGTATAAAAACGAATGAACCAATCTAAAGTTCATCCTTTGTATCTTCGGCTTCTTCGGAAGCAGCAGTTTCCTCGCTTTCAGGAGCTGGCCGTTTGTAACCAGAAAGAGAAGTCTTGATATCGTATTTTGTTCTCTCTCCAATGAGCTTCAAGAGAGGACCCAGGTGATCTTCGTATCTTCTCCATGCCTGTAGACTGTCCTTGTAGACCCCCTTCCTCACCTGTGTTGTGGAAAGCGTGTTTACGGCATGTTTCTTCTTGTGAAAGTTGAGAATCTGGTCATCCCATTCCAGGCCGGTAGCCTCGATAATTTTCTTGGCAACACCCGGCATGTCGTGCACAATGTCCTCGTAGCGCACGTGTGTGACTCGGCCAGGAAGTTCCTTGTCCCAGTGATCCATAAGGTCACGATATCCGTGGTACAATTCTGCCAAACTCGGAAAGTCCGAGGTAGTAATCCAGAGTGCCCTGTGGGAACTCGTGTTTGTAGGCCGAAAAGATAGTGTCCATAGGCTCTCGTACGACGTGAAGAATGAGGGCATTTGGAAACAGCATATGGAATGAAGCCCACGTTGTAGTAATTCGTAAGCATCTTATCCGCAAACCGTTGAGGATCGGGTTGGTCATCGGTGATATCGCCCGAAAATCCTGCTTCCCATCGTTCTCGCATCTCGTCCACCACACCGTCCGCCAACGAAGAAATGACATCTGATAGGAGAGTGGAATCTCCCAGGAAGCTTGTTTCTACAATCTTGTTCCGAATGTGGTCAAGCCGCCCATTGAAGACGGAGTTTTCTCCCGTCCCAACAATCTCCGGGTGCGCATCGAGAACTCGTTCGAGTAGCGTCGAGCCACTTCTGACAAATCCAATGATGAAAATGGGAGCCTTGGTTTGGCTTCCCACTCCTTCCGGCCAGAAGCCCTTTGTGAAGATTTGTTTCGTAGTGGCGATTTTCTGAGATTCCAATCCGGAATTCCAGGGTGGAAGAGCGCTCATTTTGTATTCATAGGCCCTAGTAAGGTAGTCCCAAGCCGCATCTGTGTCCTTTGCCTTGACGTCGTTGTACAAGAACAACACGTGGTAGAGACGATTGAGAGTTTTGGCGATCAGTTCTTTTGTTCCTCCGACATTGTTGTTGTGCATACTTGCATATTGGCCTTCCAATGCCGGGATCATTTCGCCAAGGTTCTCAATGATTGGCATCCATCCCATGGGGACAGCCTTTTCGCGTGCTTGGAGAATTCGTGCCAGCCCGGTATAGACGTCCAGGAAGCGTCCGTCCCTATCATTCATCATGACGGTTGTAAAATCAGTAGCGGCGTCCTCGTAATGTCCAAGAATGACCCTCGATGATCCCCGTGCCGCCATGGCATCCAAATACATTGGTTCTAGATCCAGCGCCTTGGTGTAGGATTCCACTGCCTTCTCGAACATGTTCGACATGAAGTAAACCTTTCCAAGATTTGTATACAGCGAACAGAGCAAGCCATCAATGCTTTTTTGGGAATAGTGCATCATGATTTCCTGCGGAATATTTGCCGATCCGGTTTCTTCCCCACGGTCCAATGCCTTTTGACGCTGAAACAGGGCCAAGGAAATTGCTGTTTTGTAAGCTTTCATGGCTTCTTCCTGAACCGTACCTCCATCGTGATATTGAACGTCGTAGAGACGCAGAGTATCTGCAAAGTCGACGCATTTGAAAAGATCCGTTGGGTCCTCCTGTAAATGATTTGAAAGATTGCCAAAAAAATAAAATGAGTTTGAAAGAAGTCAAATTGGATCCATGATTGCTGGACACGACAAACACGACAATACAACAGATTACGATCATTTAGTGATCAAGAACGTACCTCGTGAATATCCCTCAACTCATCAATCCTTGCCAGCAGTTGGTTGCGCATTGGATCCGAAGATGCTCCGCGAATCGGTTTGTCTGGCTTGGCCTTTTCTTTCGGTTTGCTGCTAGTAGAGGAGGTTGTTGGTGCCTTTGGTTTGTCGGTGGAAGCAGAGGCGTAGGCACCCATGGCAGACGAATCGGTTTCTTCCCAGTTCAAGCGACGCCGGTTGATGGCTTGCACCGCGTCGATATAACTCGAAGGTTTGTCGGCAGCGAGGGTTGGCACCGGAGTGGACTTTTTCTTGGGTCTCTGTGGCGTGGGTTTGATCGTCGGAGTCGTTGGGGCAGTGGGCACGGTGGACGGCGGCTGTGGCTGGATTACTGGTTTGTGGGGAACTTCGTCGGGCACTTTGCCCAATTTCAGTCCACTTGCGGCATCGGGATCCACCAGAAATCGGCCCATGCAGGCGATTACCAAGATTGGTAGGATCCAAAACACAAAGACGGACCAAGTCACGGAGGGTTCATAGTCATCGAAGGACGAGAACACATTTTCGTCCGTGACCTCCACCGATCTCTTCTTTTTCTTCTGTTCGGCCATGGTAGTACAGTCGCTTCTAGTCTAGATTACTTTTCTTGTCTCTAGAATCGATTGCACGTAATGAATGGATTGCTCTAGCAATGAGTGTTGCTAACGAAAAGTTGTGATCTCAATCAAAAGACCGCTTTCAATTGCATTTTGATCATTGTGAATGGAGATTCTCAAAAAGGGGGTTTTCTATCAAATTTGTGATTGATCTGTTGATTTTCTGTTTTTACGCGCAATCGCGCGAAAATTTTCTACCATTCATGGTTTCCTCTCAAAAATCTTCAAAATCTCACCTCTGATCACTGATCATCTCTCCAAACTCCCACCATTCACCATTCTCAACTCATTCTTGAGAAGAAACAAACCGCGACAATGGCTGCAACACCGACCGACACCCACCAAGAGGAATCTCCATCTCCTTCCGCTCCTGAAGCGTTGGACGAGGCTGCGATCAACGAGCGACGAAAAGAATCCTTCGAATACACCAAGTCGTTTCTTCTCGGCAAACGAATCAAAACAACGCTTTCGGACGGGAGAACACTGACGGGGAGATTCATTTGCATTGATCGACTGTAAGTCTTTGTGCTTATGTACACATTTCACTATTTCACGGAAAAATTCCTCACTTGGTTCCTTCCGTTGCACTTTACAGAAAAAATCTCATCCTCACCAATGTTACCGAGGAACGGTACATCGATCCATCCGACTATAAATATCGGGTCGGGCAGGACGAAAACGATGGCAATGGAGATCATTCCATGGACCGTCGGATCAAAGTCGAACGGCAGATCTCCCAGGCCATGATTCCGGGTTCTCGGCTGGTCAAGGCGGAAGTTTTTGAATGAAATGTGATATCGCAAGCGAAGAAACAAAAATTGAAGGGAATTCCATGGATTCCACTTGCGTTCACAACGACGTGTCCAAGCAACCGACAGATTGTGGATTTTGCCATGGATGGATGAGCTGTGCAAAAGAGACCAATGGATTGAGAATTGCTACCCAGATTCCAGTGCGGTGCGTTCCTTCCAAAAAAAAAAGGACCTTTCTCAGGGCATTTGGGAAGCACAAAAATGAATCATCACGACAAGATGTACGTGTATATTGGATTGGTTTTCGGCAATTGGCCACTACATGGTTCCAATCGTCGGCGATCGAGTGACTCGTTATCTCAAAACTCTAGTTGGGTGTCTCTAAAACAACCCAAAGAAAGAAAAATCAACTAATGGGAATTTAGCACTAAAAAAGTGGTCTAGATGGGAATGAGTTTGTAGAGATAGTTGCGTAGTGTAGGCATTCTAAAATGATAATTTAACAAAAAATCTTAGTTGCAACTATGCATAAGAAGGATTAAGCAATGCTGGTGGAAACATTGATCGCTGCGCTATCACAGGAAGCTCCGTATTGCTCTACAACTTCGGCCTGATCCTCATTCATGCAGAAGTCGTATCCCTGGAAGGAACACCATTCGCAAGCCTTGCCATCCGCATCCATGGTAGCCTTGCACGAAGATTCATCACCGCTAAGAGTAGCAACGAGACACGAGGGATCACTCGGATCTTTAACTTCCTCCTGAACACGGTCTCCGCAAGAGGCTCCGTATTGTTCCACAACCTCGGCCTGGTCTTCGTTCATGCAGAAGTCATATCCCTGGAAAGAACACCATTCGCAAGCCTTGCCGTCAGCATCCATGGTAGCCTTACACGAAGATTCATCACCGCTAAGAGTAGCAACGAGACACGAGGGATCACTCGGATCTTTAACTTCCTCCTGAACACGGTCTCCGCAAGAGGCTCCGTATTGTTCCACAACCTCGGCCTGGTCTTCGTTCATGCAGAAGTCATATCCCTGGAAAGAACACCATTCGCAAGCCTTGCCGTCAGCATCCATGGTAGCCTTACACGAAGATTCATCACCACTGAGCGTAGCAACAAGACATGTTGGATCACTTGGATCAGAAACTTCAATCGCTTCGACACGCTCCTCCGCAATGAGGCACCGTATTGTTCCACAACCTCGGCCTGATCCTCATTCATGCAGAAATCATATCCCTGGAGGGAACACCATTCGCAAGCCTTGCCGTCAGCATCCATGGTAGCCTTACAGGATGATTCATCACCGCTAAGCGTAGCAACAAGACACGAGGGATCACTCGGATCTTTGACTTCGACCTCCTCTTCTTCGACACGGTCTCCGCAGGAGGCTCCATACTGCTCCACAATTTGAGCCTGGTCGACATTGACACAAAAGTCGTATCCCTGGAAGGAGCACCAATCGCAAGGCTTTCCAGTCCACATCCGTGGTAGTCCTTGCAGGTAGATTCATCTCCAGCCAATCGTGACCACAAGACACGAGGGGTCACTCGGATCGGAAAGACTGACGAATTCTTCCACGACGGCGGCAGCAGATGTGGAATCGTCGTCTCCGCACGATGCCCCGTATTGCTTGGCCAATTCGGCTTGGTCCGAGTTCATACAGAAATCAAAACCCTGGAAGGAACACCAATCGCAGGCCTTGCCCTCGGCGTCCATGGTTGCGGTACAGGAAGATTCGTCGCCGCCAATCGTAGCGATAAAGCACGAGGGGTCGCTGGGGTCCTCCAAAGATTCGGAAGGAATCGTGCACGAGTACCAGTCGCTGTCGTCGAAACCCTTGGCGATATCCACGTCAAAGCAGACTCCGTATCCTCCCTTGTTGTCGCACCAGGCGCATCCCGCAGCGGTACAATCGGCCGACGTCGAATATTTCTCGAGGCAGTCCCAATAGTCGTCGGGCACGCTGTCGTCGCTTGGGGAAGTATCGTCGTCTGCTACGGTGTCATCGTCCATGCTGTCATCGTTTGCGACGTCGTCGTCGAGTGTATCGTCGTCGCACATTAGCCCCGGAATGGTTTGTTTGATTTGTTCCGCGACGTCACCCGAAACGCAGACGCCATACGAGGCGACCGAACACCAGACACATTGGGAACCGTCATCGGCTTTTGTATCATCGCAAGTGTTTTGGGAGCCTGTGAATAAACAAAATTGAGCATGGAACGAAAGGCAACTTAGCGTTAGAGTACGACAGCTTTCAATAATAGAAGAATAAAAACGAATCAATCCAGCACGAGTCACACGTCGAAATGACACGACGAAACAAGATTCAATTTACAATACTCACTTCCTCCTTTGATAGTGCAGCCGAAATCAATCTGCAGGTCTGATTCTTCGCCGCGAATAGAGCGCAGACCACTGGCATCCGCTCTTGCGAGCAGGGATAGGAACAAAATTGTGGAAATCTTCATTGTCGTTTCTTTCTATTGTGGTAATTATTTCGGAAATGTCAGAGAACACCGAACAATGAATTATTATTCCTCAAAGAGCAAACCACTTCTTTGTAACCGTGCGCAGTCGTGTCGTGCCAATGGAAATCTTTTTCCTCCGAATGAAATTCTGGATGTTCGCCGAATAACGTGACACCGTAAAAAAGGCCAGTTAGTTACGTACACGAAACATCATTATTATTTCAACGCACACACGAGTGCACGACCGCAAGCAACCCCGCGCGATGGAAAAAAGCAAGCGGAAAAGACTGGATAAAACGTATGGAACGTAGGATAGGTACTTGTAGTGTCGTACGTACGTGGAAGACGACTGGAATTATCATGAAGCGCGCGAAAAAGAAAGATCTCAAAGAATCGGCAGGGTTCGATGATGTTCATCATTTTTTGATTTCGTCCCAAATTCGTCGCTAATCTCTAGTTTTCTTAAACTATAATAGCTAATGAGGATAAATGTAATTATCTCATAATAATAATTCTCTAGTACTAGTTTTTCCTCATCGTTTCTGGCGCTTATTGCCCCTTTGAACAACAGTGCCCATTTGCTCCACAGCTTGTCGACGATTCTTCTTGGAGTACTTGCGTCCGTCGAGCTGCATGTAAGCATAGGGTTCAAACTTTTGTCCCTTCTTCTTGCTATCACCGCCTGCCTTCTTGGCCTTGTATGCAGCACCGAGAGCCTTGGTCTTATTGTTGTTCCTCGAATCTTTTCGGCTGTTTTGCGTCCGCGCGGATCGATCGCCCAGAGAACGCCTGCTTCTGGACGAAAAGGCTGTAGCAGCATCGTCTTGTTCTTGTTCGGGCTCGTCTTCCATTTCGCGGACGACAAGCTTTCCAGAAGCATTGAATTCCATGTCGTCTTCGCCATCGCTATCGCCATCGTTGACATTGCTGAATCTGACACTCTTCAGATCCTTGACATCCGTCACATTTCCATCGGCATCGCTTTTGATGCGAACCGTCGACGCCTTCGCCCTACCAAACTTGGTAGATTGTGCCAACGACGCCGTGTCCGCGAAGCGTCGCTTGAGCGTTTTGGCGTTGCTCACGCGTGACATGCGAGACATTCGGGACATCTTGGTCATGCCCGTCATGAGAGTTTTGCCATCGTCGGAATCCTCTTCGTCGGAATCTTCCATGGCGTGGTAATCCCGAACTTCCTCGCGTGGAAGGTTGCGTCGGGTGAGCTTGCGTCGTTGTTCGCGTTCGGAAAGCTTTCTCATGTGCGTGAGGAGGCGGGTATCCGATGGAGGAACGTACGGCATGAGGGCTTCGTAGCCGAAATATTTGACAAGTTTCTTGATGATAATCTTGATCTTTTCACGGAACCGATCCTTGCCTCTGTGATATTTCAACAGCCCATTGAGTAGGTCTGGAAGGAGAGGTTCGAGCTGCTCTGCCGACGCAGCAGATACAGATACACGAACAAACACCACCATACTCTTTGTAACTTCTCGAGATGGATCGTCGGAAAGGATCAGAACGGTCTTCAAGAGAGCTGGAAGAATGTTTTGGACTTCAGGGTCATCGGAACATGTCTCAAACACAAGCCTCGAAAGGGCAGTGACAGCAGCAGATCTCATGTGTGAAGTGTTCGATCCAACGGCGGCCGCAACCATCTGAATAAAAGCTGCAGAGCTACCGTGGATTTTATTCATCGAAAGTAAGAGCTTAAAAGCCGCCTCCCTCGTCTTTGCATTGTAATCTTTCAAACACAGCAAAGTTTCTCCGATCAAGGAAGATGTGATTTTCTGCCGAACATCTAGTTCCGCTTCCTGAAATCCATCGACAACAAACGTAAGGCACTTCAAGCGCATAAAACGAGCCGACACTTGTGATGTCGCACTGGTTGATGACAGTAATTGCATAACTTCCTTCAAACGTTCGGGTTCTGCAACAAATGCGTGGTATCGTTTGCAAATTTCGGCCATCACCTTGTAAGCGCGCTTTTGGATCCTCGAAGGCGTTTCATCGGTACGAATGATAGGCTTCAAAGATCGATACAAGAGAGAAATACTCGAATCATTGAGGCACTCCGAAATCACGAGAGCCTGTGATAGGGCGAGGAGCGAGCACATTTTTTCGATCGTTTGTTTGTCATTGTATTGAGTAGATTCCAGCATTTTTTGGACCACTCTCGCGAAAAGGCGCTGAATTTGGGCGTTTGGTGCCACCTTGGCGATTGAGGCAATCGACCGGGTGACAACCAAGACCCTAGATCCATCCTTTTCAACGGCAGCCTCTTCTGTATCCATGTTATCTTCATCAGTTTCAGATTTCTTCGATTCACTGCTGGTATCGTGTAGTGAATCAACGAGTTTGAACAACGAAGGAAGTAGCTTAATTGCCATCTGTCCCATAACATCGGCTTCTGTACGAGCTTGATTTCCCTCTTCTCCCTCGATTAATTCTTCGAGTTCACCTTTGCGTCCATGAACTCCAGTCGCCAGAGCGTCTAAGCCAGAGCAAATTGCAGTCTGAAAACGAAAAGCAATGTTTTCATGAGTTCCTTAAATCCGTATTCATTCAAATTATAAACGATGCACTTTTGTGTCTCCTTTCATACTTACAACAAATTCGGGATATCTTTCATCGGTCATCGCTTTCATCAAAATCGGAGCTAGCTTTGGAAATGCGACGTCAATATCTTCGGGCGCCCGACAGAAAACCGGGAACAATGACCAGAGATTGATCACCTGACTTCGAAATACGGCATTGCCCGCTGTTGAACCTTTCACATAAAGGGAGTCGAACTCCCGGGCCAGTGGCAATACTTGTTCGTGGAAGAACGAAAGATGAAGTCGATTGTCTGAAATTATTTGACCAGATACCTTCATAACATCAATCAACCATGCATATTGGTTAGGGACAGCTTTTAGTGACTTTTTGCTGCAAAGCTTTGGAAAATCGATGACACTCCAGAACTTTTCTAATCCAATTCCTTGGATCAAGGACGAGAATGCATCTTCGACGTGTCGTTGAAGGGCCTTATCGATCTTGTCGTCACATCGTAGGTCGATAAGCGATCGGATACTTTGAAGCTCGTCCTCTTGCTCTAATTTCATTTGCTGCAATAACAGAGCTAGGCATTTCAACACAGGTGTATATGTTTCATCGAAACCACCGTCATTCACTACGACTACTGATCTCAGCACCCGTAAACAATTGTGAGAGCAGCTTTCGTGCAAGGCTGGATTATCTCTCGAAAGCGCGTGTAATTGGACACGGAGTAACTGCGAAACTTCCGCAAAGAGTGTTTCAGCGACATCGTTGCCTTCCGAATCATCGGCTTCAACGGGCCGAGAAAGGGTAATTAGGTGTTGGAGGACCATTGGCAAAAGTTTTGCTCCAATTTCTGCTGTGCTTCTGCTGCTCAGTACTCGTTGCGTTGACGAGAGTAGTATCTCGCCATATATTGTGCGTCCGCTTTCAAGGAGGTCAATTTCGGCTGCTCCTTCTCTAAAGGCAAGTGTCGGTCTAGCTTGCACCAGACTAGCCAAGACTCTGAGATGCAAATGCATTGATCTTTTCCGTCTTTTTCATTCCGATATCGTCGTCCGCTTCCAATAGTGACAGAATGGCCGACAAGATCGAGTTCATTGTTAAAATTTTCAAGGTAGAACCATGAGAATTTGCCACAAAGACTGGACGAGCAGCAGACGACGTGGATTCTTCGTTCAAAAGATCTACCAAAATCGTCATGAGTCGACCCCCAATGTCGGTGAAATTCAGAGACACCAATGATCGACCCAGAAATCCTGTAAGTTCAATCAAATTCTGGATTTCCTGTCTGGTTCGACGAACGTTTAAGGTAGTTATTGATATGCATATCAACATATTTCGTTGTCGTCTTCAAAATCGCAGGATGGCATCGTGGGGTGCCCATCAGTAACAACCCATTCAAGGCATCTTTCGCCGAGTTCTGAACTTTTTGCCGAGAGTCCTGCAAAAGTCTGATCAAAGTTCCTGCCACCAAGCTGTTTCACAACAGATTCATCTGTGACTGTTGGCGGAAGATGTCTCAACACTTCTCCAACTGTCTGACAAGCCTTCCGATAATACATGTGGACAGGGCACCGAGGCCATCGTTGGTATCCAATAATGTACTTGATGCTTCGCCCTCCTGTGTTCCCAGAATAGATAGAGATGACGCTACCGTTCCTCTCAAAACACGCGAAGTAAGCCCAATCGTTGCTCCCAATGTTGCCGGCGACACGTGTGGAACAACTTCGCCCAGGATTTTCAATAGTGCAGGCCTGCGTTGAAAGCGAATCCAATATCACGCCAACATCACCTCCGTGGTCTTTGTGAAGGGTTCCCTCGAGAGTAGTTACAGTTGATGCAGTAAATCTTTGTCGGAGTTACCTCACCTTCCACCTACATCCGTAAGGGCGGCAATAACTGTGGCAACACGAATAGATCGAGGATCTCGGCTTTTCTTTCCGAGACCTTTCAGGTTCGTCACAACTTCAGTGAATGAATCTGCGTCGTCCATGATATGCTACCTTTTCCTTGTGATGTCAAGAAGATATAAAAGTATTGAAGATTTCGACGAGACCGAAAAAAGTCTTTGATTGAAAATCCACAAGGAAATAATTATTCTTCAAAGCCTCGGTCGATTCTTTTTTATCTTCTGGAACGACTGGAGTGAGGTTTTGTTGCATCGGAATGTATTCATTCATTCATCTTATTTGAAAGAAAACTTGAGCACCTCGAAATCGAGATCATCTCCTCGTCGAGAAAATGCGCGTGAGGAAAGGAAGTTTTTATTGGTGTCGTATTGTTTCGTCTGTCCGACGTTCAAACCGGGAATTTTTATCAAGATTCATTGAAGGTTAAGGTTTTACCAAAAAAGCTGGGAGATAGCGCCAACACAACAAACGGGAGGATAGTCACTTCCCGATGCAAATCTCCAAACCTCCAAACTGCATTGGAGAAGAAGAAGAAGCGTTACTCTTCATTCATCCGAAAGGAATACAACAACAAAAATGGCTGATAGCAGTGACAAGAAAACTTCCGTGACAATCAGTCCGCAAGTTTTCGCTTTGATGGCGGCGCATGCTGCGAGTCATCCAATGTCGGCGGTTCACGGGATCTTGGTCGGGAGTCGGAGCGGCGACGAAGTCACTGTTTCGGATGCCTTTCCCGTTTGCCACGGAAATCCAACCAAAACACTTGTAGAGACCGCGTTTGCGTTGGTTCAATCGGTTTTGGAAGGAGAGGATGGCAAGAATACTATCATTGGATGGTTTACAGCACCCGAATTATTACACGAATCAAAACCTGGCCCAGTGGCACTCCGAGTTGTTGCCAACCTGGCGGCAGCGATGGGCGAGGTTGAGCCGGTGTTGCTTGTTATGAACAATCAATCCATAGTAAAGTTGCTTGCTATCGGAGACGAGGGGGAAGGTGTTACAGCGTCTGGAACAATCCAGGCATTCGGAAAAGATTTCGGAATGCAATGGATGGAGTCTATTGATAATTTGAGTGTAAAGGACGAAGCCAAGGCTACAAAGGCATTGATAGCGATGCTTAACGAAGGAAGCGAAATCCGCATCGTAAGAGATCTCGTCGATCACTGGGACCAAGGTGCTGCTTCGGAGTGGACTTCAGCGTCTTCCCTTGCCTTGTAATCGAGAAAAGATAATCATTATAGATGCAATAAAATTGTTAAACAAAATTATTTAGCTGAATTGAAATTATTTATAGTTCTTGCTTTTCTTTCTCGAGACACTTTTTCATATTAATTCCGCCCCACCGCTGTCTACGGCTTCTCCGGCTTTCGAACCAGCTTTGATAACAATTAGCTGAACGGCAACATCTTCAACAACAATATCCTCTGTTCGGTATTTGCCCATTAGTCGATTCACGGCGTTGTTGTTCTTGAACCGTATAATTCCAAATCCTCTTTCGTTAGGTGCAATGGCGGCCACTGTAACATCACCGAACATGCCAAAGGTTCGGCGCATGTCGCCTTCACTGGCTTTCTTCCTCATGCCTGCCACAAGTATAGTTGTCATCAATAACTCTGATGATAGTCTCAAACCAAGAAGGACTGCAATTTCATGGATAGTTCGAGTGGCGTCATCGGGACCAATAACTTTGTGCAAAACACTCGCAGTCATCTTGTTCAATTGCTCTTGCATTATTGATCGTCTGTAATACAAAGAAAATGAAAGGATTTGTTAGAAACCAGAGTTCAGTTTGGACACGATAGATTCGATGAATATTCTGATTACTCACTTTTCTCGATCCGATACTTTGCCGTTGCGCTTTAGCCAATCCAAAACGAATCCTAGCGCACTTGCTTCAATCTCTTCGGGACTAATATCCTGATCGCCACCCCAGTAATTGATCGACATAAATGCGTCATCATCTTGATCAATTAGAGCCTTTGCAACTGCCTGGCTCATCATGCCATCGCACTCGGGAAGACCTTCGATTTCAGCTCTCATTTTTTCCAGGTTTTGATCTTTGTATTGATCAAATTCGTCTACCAGTGTATGAGCAGCATCCTCTTCGTCTCTTGAGTCACCACCCATGGAGTTGCCCCTGGATATAAGCGACTGGCTTGAAACCAGTGATCCAGGTGGCGAGGAAACAGCATCTGCCAATCTTGACGGGACGTCCGAATGTCCTCCCGTATGAAGAACCGTATGCTTTCGTTTCCGACGTGTTATAGGATGGGTGCTGACCACTGTCAGTCCATCTCATGCCGTGAACTTCGGAACCACGTGCCTGGCTCGTCCTTTTGGAGCCATTGACTCCGTAGGTATCTTCGCGGTTCGTATTTCTCTTCCTGTAGTAGAGAAATACACCGATTACAATGATTGTTATTGCGATTGTCAAAGACACCGCGATAATAATGATGTTAAACGATCCGAAACCTTGTTCGGGATCAATTGGTGTCGGGCCGGCGGTCAACGCAGGCGCGGCTGTTACAGAAGAGACAGTTGGACGAAGGGTTGATGTCGGTTCCATAGTCGGTGATTCCGATGGTTCCATAGATATGGTTGGCGCCGGTGTTGATACCACTATCCTCTTTGGAACATCCACGCTAACGACGTCGAAATTCAAGAATTGCATTTGTTCCAGCACAACATTCAAGTTGTTAGTGGTCCAATTTTGAAAGAGTTTTGGGTACTCTGTCACGTTGTAGTGCCTGCTTTCGTAACTCATAGTGTAGTCCACATTCAAAGTATCGGTCTCTTCCAGGATTACTTCCTGATCCAATCGCCTCAGTCGGCGCCTCAGGTAGGAAACCCAACCATTATCATTCTGAAGTTGTCTGTGTCTGGCACTAAATAGGAAAGTTTGTTTGTCAACGGTACAGACTGTTGTAATTTTTGACTCAACTTCGGACTCAGGAATCGGGGCAAAATCCACAGTATACCGTTGGTAAAGAGTTTGAAATAAACTCAGTTCGTCATCATTGAATTCTCTGCTGTTTCCGACTTGGAATTCCTGTCGAAACTTTGTCTCCTTGAGCATGGGTTTCTCCATCGTAGGTTGAGCCGAAGGTTCCGGAGTGGTCGGTGCCGAAGACAACGTAGGAGAAAAGCTTGGTGCCCCAGAGGCTGAGACCGAAGGCTTCGTCGATGTTGTAGGATGAAAGGTAGGTTGCAAAGTCGGGTTTCTCGTTGGAGTAGCCGTCGGAACAGGGACTGTAGTAGCTAAAATTGGTGGAGCTACTGGTGCAGGCGCAGTTGTTGGTATCGTTCCTGTAGTTTCAGGCGGCACCGGATCGACTCCTGCAGGAGTCAATGGTACAGTTGGCGCAATTGTGCTTCCATTATTTTCATTCTGCACTTGGGCTAACACGACCGACTGCTTTGCTGCGAGGAGAAAGATAATTGCAAGATACGGAGACAAAGACACCCCCGATCGGAACGACGAAGATGACCGTGTTCTTTTCTTCTGACATCCTGACTCTCCACGACAGAGGTCGTCTCCCACTTCCCTTTCTATCATCGTTGAGACAGTGGTGAGGGAAGAAGGATCGGAGCACTCCGAACCCGAAGGATATCGGTCACGCTGAGGCAAAATGCTAGCAACGGAGCTAACGCCGACGTTGTCTTCGTCGGAGATTATTTGTGATCGCGTCATACTGGATAATTGATACTTAGCCGTGGTTTTGGATGTGTTGCTTGCACAAATAATAACAGGTGGCCGCGTTGTAATTGTAACGATTCGATTTACCACTGCCGGCACTCGTGAAAGTTATGAGTTTTTGATTCCTTTCCTCCGACAAGCGCATCGCACACATGACACACCCGTCCTCGCTCCTTCAAAATCCTACCGGAACGCATTGTACTGAACAGATTGTCTACGATCGCTACCCGTGTGAACCTCGGGGTGATGCGCGTAATTTTTTGTGGTCACCCGAGTCAGATCGCAAGGAGCAAGAACTTTGGGGTAGAAAAATTTGGTAGTGCAGCTGGTGGTAGACGCTTCACATAATGCACGAATTAAAACTGCCCCTAAAAAGCAGACCTATCGAACGAACGTTAAAAATCGTAATTTTACGGTTGAGAAGACTGATAAAGACGAGAAAACAATTAACACCGAAAATAACGTCTGTCTTTTTTAAGGTTGGATAAAAAATCCCTCCTAATCGTCATCTATTCAGCATTCTACGCACCTTGCTAGAAATTTATAAAAGAATTGTCTATTACTGGAATCTGGTGGTACATATTGATTCTCCCGCGTTCCACTCTAGCCTAGCTAGAAAATTCGTTAGTAAAGGAGTAATGAAGAAGAGTCCGAAAGAGAGAACAAATTGCTCCTGGTGCTGGTGTCTCTCGCCGCCGCCACAACACCGCCTGGTGGCGCTGGTGGTGGTGCTACATCCGTTAGCAGGCAGCAGCAGACGAGTACCTGAAGCACCAGGAGTACTACAAGTAGGTACAAAATATCCTTTGAAACGCCTGGTGTTGAGATGTATCTCTAAGTTCAAAAAGAACATTCTAGAGAACTGATGAAATTCAAGCAAAGAATAGTTGTATCAGGGAAGAAATGAGGATTCGCTGCACTCGCGATGTGGCAGTAGTTCCTATCTGACCGAAAAGTAGGCTCATATCGCCCTCTCCTTCACCTCTCTGCTGTCAAGACTACTACTACTAGAGCAGCACTACAAGTGGTTATGATTAATTCTTTTCCTAAATGAAACCAATTTTAAGGACCGGTGTATTGTGTGATTGTGTGATTTAAAATTTCCATTTTTGTGTGTGTGTATGTTTGTCATTTTTTGGTTCATTCAGTCTCTGGTGGTTAATAATGTACAATGCTATACGAGGCAAGAACAAGGAAATAACAGATCCGATCGGGGACGACGTGTGATGCAAAATAACAGAAAACAACCTCGTTGTTTTGAATTCGATTGATTTGGATTTGAAAACGGAAGGTTTTCGTGCATTCTGCGTCATGCGTCGTCGGTTGTGACAGGATCCTCTACTGTTTTGAAAACATCCCACTTAAAGCTTTTTCATATTCTCTAGCAACCAGCCCTCAGCAGCTGTTGCTGTGCGATGCATAGAACTTGAACTTTGACTCGGCTTCTTTTTCGGAAGCGACAACCCTGTACTTCGGCTAAGGTGGATTGGAGGCTTAGCTGTATCAAACGTAGCATTCGCATTTCGCCGCAACTGGGAAGTCATCATATCAGTTGTCTCTGATGGAAGCTGCGGCCTCGGTCGACTCGAAAGTTTTCCATCTCTACCCCAATATTGCTTGCTGCCACCAAAGTTTGCGAATGTGGCATTCTTTGGGCCACCGTCTGACCCAAAATCACCAGCATGCGGTCGACCAAATGATTTGAAGCTGGTGAGTTTATTTGTTGTCTGCAGCTTCTGACGTTTGGGCTCAGCGTTAGGATCTTCTCCTTTGGCCTTCAGATCTAGAGTACCGAATTGAACGGATCTTGTTTTTTGCATCGTGGAAGGTGATAGGACCTGAGATGATAGGACCTTATTCAGTTTTAATGAGGAATTATGTGCCTTCATTGTACGATGAGCAGGTTGGTGTTGTCCCTCTCTGACACCTGGCAGCTTGAGACTACTTGCAATTCTCGCCTGAGCCAGTGGTGATGGGGCTTTCCCTTTCATTCCTTCACCCTTCTTCGGCGTTTCAGAATCTGTTGCCTTGGACACAGCGTGGAAAACGACCATCCTAGAATGATAGACCATGGATTCTAGCAAATTCGCAGTATCTAATCCTATGTCGACAGTCGTTATCCCCAAGCCCAATTTGTCGTCGTCGGTGCGATCAAAGTGTGCTGAGAGAGAAAAATGGAATAAAAGAAGGCGTGAGCAATTCAGTAATGATAACGATATTCACGCCGATAAAGAACGCAACGTAAAGTATTGGCACCGATGGGAGCCGCTAAACTTACCTGATATAGTGCCGGGGGCCCTTAATGTAACGGAAGTAAGCTTGCCGTTGACAGCAATATGCAAAATAACTTCAGCGATCATCGGCAAGATAACATCGGGGTCACCTTCAGCCTTCTCGCTGGTTGCTACTGAAGGCATGGGTACAGGCTTGAAACCTATTTCTGCAGAATTAACCTTGATGGTGGACTCTTGCATGCTCATATATCGAGCTCGACTGCTTACGTCCCCTGTTAGAGAATGCCTCAATAAAAGAAGAGTCCAGGCTTTCCGACGAGATTCGACCAAGGAAGAGAAGGAATTCGCAACGTTATCTGAGATCGTCTTCGATGCGTAGACAACAGAAGATCTAGTCCAAGATGAAGCAGCTCCGAGGGATTGAGCTGCCTTTTGCTCTACCTGTGCTGCCTTCGCAGCTCCGGCAGCTCCTTCGGTTGCATTTTGGAGGACCGATGCCTCCATTTTTGGAAAGTGCTGCCCCACTTCCGGCAATGGGCTACTGCCCGTGTCTTTTTCGAGTTTCCTCATATCAAGAGACGGCAGCGTACAAACAACGGCTTCTGGTGCAACCGATTTGGATATACACATTAATAGTTCGCGAGACGTAGCATCGTTTGGATCTATTTTAGCCAACGAAGCAGGAGGCGGTGCCTCCTTTGCGGTGCGCTTCGTGCCTATAAGAGATGCAAACTTCGAAACTACGTCCGTTTGGGTGATCATGACTTAATTTGCTGCTGGTCGAAGTGACTAGTCCACGATCCCAATGTCGGTGTTTATATCTACTATGTTCTGTTGTATCTCTGCAATTATAACTTTGACCAACTTCCCATAGTTACCCAAAGGAGAGTCCTCTGAAGTATTGATAGTGTGACAGTAGAAGCCCTGTAGGATGTGCCAAATATGGTAGGGAAACGCTGTGGGACTACTGTACGAAGACCTTGGTACAACGCACACACGCGCTGCAGGTAGCTCGCCGGAAGCCGGTATTTTTTTTCAGACGGCTCCTATATCATCTTGACTTGAGCGCAGTGGGATTACACATTGCTGCAAAATTCTGCGCGGCGCCTTCTATTATTACGCCGTACTTCCAGACTTCAAGGTCTCCGATGTTCGACCAGGGTTTCCCTTTTCGATGGGCTTATATGAAGCCTGTACCGGTATTAATGAGAACCGTTCCTAGTTTTAAAAATAGGTTAATTAAGAGTCATAATTTCGGACGGACAAAATTCTTTTGTGCATTCGAAAGCCATAATTTTCGTTCGAAACTTCATCATGGATTAGTGTAAACAAAATGGCAGAGAAGGTTCGTGTGACTCATCCGCATCTCAGATGAAGGAGCAGGAAGATCCCCATAAGCATTTGTGCCATATATTATCATGATGCTTATTGCATTTGCGTTGATTCTGACTCGAATTGATATTCCAAGGGTAGAGGTGGAGCTACGGTTGGATAAGCCAAAACTAAGGCAGGCGAACTGTTTCCATCGGACAGACATCCGGACTTTTCTTGAGCTTTTAGTTGTTCGGCAATCAGAATTTCGTCTCCCCATTTCCGAAATTTTGTTTGCGAACCTTGTTGATCGCATGAACCATTGCCGGTGAGAGCATGCACTGCATCGGCATTCGTCGAAGAAACGCTTATGTCGTTTCCTCTGTATCCATTGGTGCGGTGCGATCCTTTCGCGTTCGCGTTGTAGCGTCTCTTTTTCCGTCCATCGGAAGAAAAGATTAATTTGGCGTGTGGTGCATTTGATGTTGCGATGACAGTCGTAAGCGATGAGATATCAGATCTTTTCACTGAGAGGCGAGGGTGACGTTCGGCAGATTCTGAACTAGAAGTTTGTTTGAAAATAAGTTCCTTCCATTGCTTGATGATTTCGTCGCGATGTGATGTTACATCTTGAGTCGATGAGACATCATATTCTACACGGAAATGTTTTGCTTTGAAAGCACAATAATAGCGCTCGATCGATTCACTTATTTCGATATGTCGAGTAAGTGCCTGTGTGACAATATCTAGCATATCATTGCCCTTTTTCAGTAACCACGAGGATTGAGATTGAAATTCTTCCATTCTGGAGTAACAACGATCGGCTAGATCACATGTTGCATAGATTGCTTCGGCTGCCAACTCGAGAATGTCTTCTTCAAAATAAGAGTTGTTGTGCCACTCGTGTATATTTGAGCGACTGAAAGTGTGTGAAGCTTGTTGAAATGAAGCAATTGCTTTCTTTTCTTGTGAAATTAACCAAAATCCCCTTCCCATCCAACGGCATGTTAGCGATTCTAATTGTTTCGACTTGAAAATATACGATGTCGATTCTAGCGTTTTTGAAGACTTCGTTCCTTTTCCCACTAAGTCGCGTAACTCAGTCATCAGCGACTGCGCTGTCTCGAACTCTTTGATCGCCCGTAATATCTTGGCCTTAGAAGTGCTCATCTTGCGATGACAACTATCAACCAACGAAATCCCAATGTTGACCACAGCCTGTCCATGGAGATATAGGAGATTCAATTGTACCAAAAAAGCAGCGTCGCCGTCCTTTGCCTGTTGCTGTGACTTTGACTGCGCTTCAACTAGCTGTTTGGCTTTTTCGAAATTATCGATTGCTTTGTCAACGCAACGAACGCGTGAATCCCACAAATACTTGTTTCCCGCCTCCATATAAGCATATCTCAGACATTCTTGCGCATCCCAAACTTCGTTATCGTCTATTTCGTCTCTGCTCAAAACTCTTTTCAAAATCTTTTCCAAACGAATAACTTTCTCTTCCTCCAGAACCCTCTTCGTATTTCCATCCTCTCCTTCTAAAATTTCTCTCGCTTCTTCCAACTCGTGAACGTTAACACCCAGCTGATTCTTTATTACTGCCAATGAATCTTCTTGTTCTGTATTCAAAGCCGAAGAATCGATTCGTACAACCAAACCCGACGATTTACCTACTGTTTCTTTCAGATTTTTCTTTGGTTTCGTGTCATTTTTACCGGAGAAATCAATCCTTTCGTCCTCGCTCTCACTGTCATCGATGACTCGCCTCCGCTTACGATTTTTCGATGGAAGGGTGCGGCTTTCCTTCTCGCTTCTCAATTTCAACGAGCAATAGTTCCAATCTTCGGGTTTTTGATTTTTGTCGGGAAGTAGAGGACCTTCGATTTGAAAGGATCCCGCCCTTCGTTCTAAATCAATCCTCCGCCCTTGCACTGATAAACTCAGTCGCTCCATTTTATCTTGTGTCGCGAACTTTAGATTTTTGGGTGTCAATCTTTTATTGATGTCCTCGATCATCCGTCGTTTAAACGACTGTAACGATTGCTGCATCTCCTTGACCTCGCGTTCGTGTTGATCAAGAAGGGACTCAAGTAATTCTGTGCCACCCTGCCTCTCTAGGTATTCCCAAGGAGACTTGCGATATCGTTTCAGCTCTTTCTCCAGTAAAGCGCGGATTCCAACGATTTCATTGTTGAATTCGTCAAACCCGTATCCTGAATACACTCCAGTGCCTTTATATAGGACTGTATAGCCATCGTCTCGTTCTTCCAGTGTTGATAGTCTCGAACGAAAATTTGTCGTGTTGGCGAGATGGGTATCGTGTTCGTGTCTGCATTCTCCACTTGTTAACAGTATGAAGCTGTCTTGACATCGCAAAAAATGCTGTAATGAATGCTGCAAAATCTCTACAGGGTATTTGTCGAGATCCACTTCGAGTCGAATCCATTCGTTCCGAAACCAAAGAAGAAAAGATTTCAGAATGCGACGCTTCTTTGAGAGTTCAATGAATATGTGCCTCGCATGTTCGACCAGCCGACGAAGTCGACGCTGTGATTTATCTTTCAGACTTTGGTCCATTACGCTTCAAGATCTTGTTGATGGCCCTCTCTAAATTTTTGATCGCCAATGCGATGGTGTCTTCTATTTCGTTGCTCATCCTTCTTTCCCCAGTCGAATGAACGAGTGCTTGATCTGCCGTCACGTGGCAATCATAATAGATTGAACTTGAAATGAAAGGATAGATTTCGAACTTGCTGACCAATTAGTATCTCTATTCACTATTGCGCCTCACGACATCGTGTTCCCATAGAACACTTCATGAAAACAGGAATAAAACTGTCTTCTTTGAAAACGTACGAAATTCGCATTGCCCTCGATAGAAATGAGAGACAAAAACCTGCTTTTCTGCTTTTAGGCCTCCTATGTCATATATTATGAAGGGTATGCTGACATTGTATTACAAGTATGTATAGTCGTCGAGGAAGAGGAATGAAGTCCTGCATTAATTTTTGAATGCATGCGCGCCGGGCCTCTTTTGAATTTTTGCCGTTGTGCAATAATGTTGTGCACAAAGCATGATGCTGATCCATTTTGAATTCCGACAAATAATTCTTCATCTGTCAACTCTCCTGGAGCTGATCAATCCACTCAACTTCTATTCCGCGTCCTCGAATGACAAAAGGCCGTCTTCTGTGAAAAGTTTGGAGAGAAGGAAGTTCTAACAAAAAAGTGTTAAAGCAAGCATCCAACTAATTACAAATTTCAACATGCCGAAGAACAGATATCACAGAGAATCTCACGGGGATGTGCCAATCGGGCAGCCTCAACCAAGATCGATTATCAACGTAGCAACTGATTCTCAGGATGATGAAGACTTCAACAGAAAGTATGATCTGACGCCCTTGGGAGCAAGGAAGACCAAAGGGAAAAAATCGTCATACTTTATCGACCCATGGGAGGTGACTTCTCACACAGAAAATCGATCATATTGTTGACGCCGTCAAAGTAGAAGAAAGTGACCTAATTTTCACGTCAACTGAATCTGATGACAGCGACTTCAAAAAAACGCTACAAGGACGAGCGCTTGTCGAATGACGGTCAGCACGATAAGATTGGTAACTCGCGCAAGTCATCGTTCATTATGCCCTCTGATATCCATCCTCGTATGGAGGAGAAAGAAGATGACTATTGCTCAGTTGCGGCTTCTCGCTGGAAAATTGAATGCCGATTGGGGAGCAGTAGACTTCATGGCGCCGGCTCTTGCCCGCAGAATCCGAGACTTTCAGTTTGCCCAGGAGAAAAGAAGAAAGAAGTATGGACAAGAGAAACCTTGGGGAATATTGGGATTATACGACCACCTCACTGCGATTCGCGTTGATATCGAATGGGCTGAAGATGCAGCCTCCAGAAGAGCCAATGGACAACCGTAAGTAGTTAATTCTGCAACATGTGGTGAAGGTTCAAAAATTTTGTCGCTTTATAATCCCTAACGCAAGTAAATTTCAGGTATCTTTCTTGGGCAGATTTTGATGCATCGAAGAAGAAGGGTAAGAACAGACCGTTCTTCACATATTTTCTCCTCTTCACATGCACCATCGCCCTGATTGTATCAATTGCTTTGAATGGTTGGAAGGTTGAGCCAATGGATGTGAATCCAATGATTGGGCCTAGCGCAGAAACACTTATCCTAATGGGAGCAAAAGATTCTTACCTAATTGTTTCGGAAAATGAAGTTTGGAGAGTAATTTCATCCGCTATACTGCATGCTGGTCTCGTACATTACGTAATCAATTGCCTTGCCCTCTGGTTTGTTGGAAAAGCGATTGAAACGACCCACGGCACGTTGGCGACCGCCATCATTTTCACCATTTCTGCAATTGGTGGAACACTTCTCAGTGCAATTTTTCTCCCGGAATATATTACTGTGGGTGCCTCTGGAGGTATTTTTGGCCTTATTGGAGCCTGTCTTTCTGACATTATGATGAATTGGAAACATCTCTTTTCAGATTTTGTAACTGAAAATGGAAGACGCAATAACCATCTTCTCGTCGTGGCGTTTCTAATTTTGGACATTCTTCTCAATTGTCTGATTGGCTTGACACCATACGTGGACAATTTCACTCGTAAGTTTCAAATAACACAAAGTCAGGTGCTCCGGATTTAAGTGCAATTATGTGTTCCGATGGGTTGACTTACTATCGTTTCTCCTCTTTAAATTCTGGCACAAAATCTCTAGATCTTGGTGGAATGATGTACGGACTGCTTATGCGGTCTAAGCACAATGGAAAGGCTTTCGGACGCATTTTTCGGTCTGGAAGAAGATTGTTTCAGTCGAGTAAAACAGATTGTTACTCGGTTCCTTGGTCTTATCATCAGCATCATTCTGATTATCATAACGACGGTCATTTTAATGCAGGGTGACGGAGAAACTGCGCCATGCCCCAACTGTATGTGGCTATCTTGCGTACCTTTTCCTCCTTGGAAATCGCAAAGCGATAAATGGTGGTACTGTGACGATTGCGGTAGAGTGAGCGCAGAAATTATAGAAAGTCCCAGTTTGCATCTCCAGCTGGATTGTCCAGGTGGAACGAGTGTCGCGGTAGGGATCGAGACGGAGGACCTGGATAGAACAGAAATCGAGAACGATCTGCCAGGATACTGCAGAGAATTCTGTCCAATTGTTGATCGACGATTATTTTGAAGACAATCGCAAAACCTCCGGTTAATTGGATGTATTTTAAACTGCATTACTTGAATTTTGCAATTGCTTTAGACCATCTACGAATGAATATGCGATGACAAAAGCATGTACGTATTGAACTAGAAGCCTAGCTCTTCAAATGAGAAAAATCCAATACATAAACATAAGTAATTATTTTACCATAATTGTCTGTTCAGACAACAGATATCAACCAAAGGATTAGGCGTGCTTAGATTTGTTACAACACCTTTTACGTATCCCGAAATCACAAAATACATCGTGTGTACATGCATTAGATTTCGAGAACGAAAGACTTGGTGCATTGCAGTTTCCTTATTCACTCCTATGACTTCCATCTTGTCGGCAGAAATATGAAAACGAAACTATTCCTAACCCCGCGAAAAGTCACGTTCAATCCTTCTTCGAGAAGAAATTGTAGACTTTATCCAACCCTTCTTTGTAGTATTTCGTCACATCGGGAACGTCACCGACTCCCAAGGCCTTCTTTTGACTTTTAATCTGATCTGTCAGATCTTTCAGTCGAGCTCTCAATTCAATCTCCGCCTTCTCCGCAAGTGGCCATTTTCGTGTCAATCGTTCTCTGTGTGAAAGCTGTTGGTGCACCAGGAGAAATGCCGATCCAGACGCTAGAGATCCAACGAAGAACGATGGGACGTGCATCGTGATTAATTCAAACTAATGAATATTTCAAGCAGTCGACAATTCAATGATTTGATGAGAGCTGAGATAGATAATGTCGATGGTATTATCTTTAGCCCGTAATCCGAAGAAGTTGAGCGACGTGTATGTACTTCTTCTAATGATATTGATTACAGTCTGAAGTCGTGACTTGTGCAGTGTCAATGTTTGACAGAGTGAAATGAGTTTTGAGTTTGAATTCTCGAAAAAATCTTTCTCTCTATCCTTCTGCATTTTTCCATCGTACTTTAAACGCTGACCGTATCAATGTTTAGGGTTAGGGTTATAATTAGGTTTTTGCAAAACTCAAAAACGAATGTCACTCAGGGCTTCTATTGACGTTACTGTTTGATTGGCAAGTCTCAAGAAGGATGTTGTATTCATCGAATGTCTCTTTGTAACTAGGTTGAGTCGCAGCTATCTTTGTGCGTTCTTAGTACTATGGAAAAAGGCGTGCAGCATGAAGGTGGTCACCAAAAAAGAAGGAAAGAAATTATCGAGGCGTTTTACAATTCATTATTCCTCTTTGCTGCAACTAGAATACACACCTATAGTGTGTAAGTGAGGTATGAGAATATAAGAATATCAGCTCTCGAAAGCCTTCCAAAATAATCTCGGAACTGAACACAAGCTGTTTCGTTATTTTTCTTCCGTTCATAAGAAAACAGCGTCATGCTCATGACAAGAGCTACAGTATCTCCGATCTAGTTGAAACCCAAACTTTTCAGACTTTGGCCTTGTTCTGGTGGACCGTTGCAGAATCCATCCTCGCTACGAAGACATGAAACGATAGCTTCGACGGCATTTTCTACGGCGACATCAACACCGTTATCCCTGACAAAAAATGTGGTCCCGTACTTTCCGGAAAGACGAGTCCAGAAGACATTAGGAAGAGAAAGTTTCACACCCTGACGATTGCAAAATTTCGACAGAGACGAAAAAGTGAGTTTCGGATAATCAAGTAGATTTTCATGTCAACCGTCAATTGAACTCCACTAATTAGCTGACTTACATCCCCCACGTTGAAGTTGAGAATATTCCCTTTTCCTCCGAATTGATCAACAACTAGAACAATATATTTGTCGTCTTTTTGATCTTCTTTTCCCAAAGACCAGTAGTCTCGAATGGCCAATCCTTTGTTTCATGTTTGCAATGGACACAGTCACGAAAAACAGACTGAACAATTTTGTGAGCTCGGCGAGATGGATATCACAGAAGTATCGAAACATAATCGTTTCTCCACGCGATGTATTTACCTGGAGTATTGGGATAGTTTTGGCAAAGGACCCGTAACCGGAATCCGGTATCCTTTTCGAGAGCAGCCATCATTTTATCCAGTCGCTTTGCCTGACCTGCGGTCAAGAATTTCTCTGTTTGGATGACGTTCAGACCCTGTTCGGAAGGCAAAAGGTCGGGTCTGTTCACGGCTTCAAGGCGAGCTGTGGCTGTCTGCGGAGCTGTAGCCAATGCTGCTGGCAAGAGAGCTGAGAGCATCACGGACTGAACTATCGTTCGGCGCGAAACTTCTCCATCTTGGTTCGACTCGTTCAATGCCACAGATGCGATTCTTTGAGTACCCAATTGAGGCGAAACGTTGAAAGACTCCGCAACGGTGGCGAGCAAGAAAAGAAAGAAGCAATTTTTCATCTTGATAGGACTTCTATGAATATGAATGATGGGGGTAATGAACAGTATCCTGTTTTATGAACAGGAGATTGTCTTCGTGTTAAATCGCTAATCGAGAAGACAAGAGTTGACACCATCAGCAATCGGTGAGGTAGAAAAAGGTGTCGTTTTTCGATGATGATGATGTGTGAGTGATAAGATGCATTGTTTTTTCAACACGCAGATTTTCAGCGACCAAATGACGTATGCATGACTCATTTTCCAATCTGTATGTAGATTTTCTAATCAAATCAAGAATAATTTCAAAAACAGGATTACAAAATCCCCGTAGCACCCGATCATGACCGAAAAAGATGGGAGGTGACGGATATCGTCCATTGCGGGCAGATGCTACCACGAAAGAACACAACAAAACTTCAAAAAGTATCTTCACAGCATGCGTCTTTGTCTTCTCAATACGCAGTCAATCATCCTCCTTGCACTATCAAACCGGCAAAGACAATCACCTAAAGAGATTTGCAATACCGGTAATCGCGGAAAATTTCTGTTCAGAGACACAGCCATGTCGGCATCTTCATCATCGAATCCGAAATGCGAGCCGTGTGCAGGTCTTGACAAGTCGGCGATACTATCGGTCGACGAAGCAAAGACGGAGCTTGAATCTCTTGGAAATACATCCCCTCTGTGGACGCTCAAAGAATCACAAGATGGAATTCTATCTTTATCGAGAAAATTCACTGCGAGAAACTTTCAGGCAGCACTAGACTCCATCAATGAAATCGGTGTCATCGCCGAAAACGAAAACCATCACCCAAACTTGCATTTGACAAATTATCGCGAAGTAGAGGTTGAAATATACACACATAAGTTGAATGGATTAACTCGGAATGATTTCATACTGGCAGGAAAAATTGACAACGAGGTTAAAATTGAATACAGTCCTAAATGGCTGCGAGAACACCCATCGGCAGAGCCAACGTCAAAAAGTAAAAAAGAAAGTACTTAATAATGATTGCTTCTATGATATTATCTGTTTAGTGAATTATCATTGAGCAAACTTAATTCGAATTTTGAATCTCTTTCGTGATGTCTTCAAGAAGTGCTTCCAGCCTTTGAATCTCTTCAGGGTGCTTTCCAAGATCTGCCCGAGCTTTCTCGATCTTCTTCAAAACGCCGCTTACGAGGAACTTCGACTTGATAAGTTCTTCTTTACTACCTCTTTGATAATCCACAATTTGGGAAATGACTTGACAAATCTTGATTACCTGGTAGTCATCCCTCTCCCAGGCACGGACCGAAGACAGAGCTCGATATTCCTTCATCAAATTTTCATACACTTGTTTGTCCTGCCCCACTTGGTTATGGAAGTATGCCATAGTTTCGAATATCCATGGTTCGTTTACGGCTGTTCGAATACGCTCTAAAAGACCGTGGACTCGAGTCAACCGTCGACGTTCTATATCGATTGCGGCACTATCTCCTTCATGACGTGCTTTCTCATACGCTCGAAGGGTCCCTCCAACAATAGCCCGAACGCATTTCTCTTGCAAGTCAGGGACACCCTGGAACAGAATGCGTCGTTTTAAGATCCAATAGCATATTGCATGCTTGGACTGCCTCATCATATTTTCCGAGATCCAGACAGACGAATAGCTTAGTTTCCCAATTCTGCCAATTGTCTCGATGCAGTTTTAGAGCCTCGATCAATGCGGGATAAGCACTCTCTGCATTTTTGTTGCGCATATGTATCGGCTGCAACATTTGCCCAAGCATCGCCTGTTGCTGGCTCTTGTTGCACAACTTCGGAAAAAGCTGTAAGAGCGGAATCCCAATCTCCTAGCTTCATGTTTATCGTGCCCAAACGGAACCAAACGGAAGGAATGAGGGGACGTAATTTGAGACCTTGCGTATACGCGGATGCAGCTTTTTCGAGATCATCGTTGTCGTAATAGTGCTTTCCCAGGGCAATGTACGCCATTGAGAAACGACCTCTGGAGATTTCGATCGCCTTTTCATAGTGGGTTGGATCCTCGGTAAGATCTCCTAGCGCCATCCACATTCTTGGTGTTTCATCTATAGCAATTCGCTCCTTCACAATTTCTATCGCTTTGCTATCTTTTCCAGCACGTTTATAGCATTCAACTACTTCGTCCCAATACTCAATCTCAGTGAATATCTCCGCCGCGGTAGTAACGATACCTAGCGAAGCATAACGCTCTGCCATATCGCCCAGCATTTGCCATCTCGGAGGATAAACAATGCTGTGAAGATTTTTCAGTCGTTCTTGAACCGGCGAAGATTCTTCCACGCTTTTTCTCGTAGACTGTGTAATAGTCAAGCGATTGGTGTGCTGATCCGCCAAAGCCTGCATCTGTAGAATGGCTCGTTCTTTGGTATGAACGCCTTCGAATTCGAGCCAAGCTCTCTCCAACAATGCAGTTGAATACACCATCCAATCGTCATGATGGTGAAGAACACGAGCTAAGTAAGCTCCCATTTCCTCTGCTGTTAAGCCGTCAGCTGGATTTGTATTCTTAACATCCAAGCACAATGCCAAAATAATACTCTGATCCAAGATATTCAAATCAGAAACCTTATTGTCATTCTCATCCTCGTATTTCACATTTTCAAGTAGAAAACTATCCTTGTTGTGCTCAATTCTGCTAGATTTAGTTCCCTCTGGTTCTGATTCTTGGCCATCCACATTCGCTGGCGATTCAGGTGTAGCATTGTTTGAAGTTGCAGCAGATGTCGCTCTGACAATCATCTGAGACGTTGAGTTTTGCTGATATTTAGTTCTTTTACCCTGAGATCCTGTTACTTCGACAGTCAATCCAGAAGCTTCCTTAGCTAAATCGAACAGCTTTTTCGCTTTCTTTTCGCGCTCGAAGTGATGGGAAGCCAACCCATACTCTAAGTAAACCATTGCCCTTAACTTTTGGCTATCCTTTGAGCTACCCTTCTCTTTCACATCAAAATCTGCCAGGCATCTTCGGTCGAAAACAGCCTCCACTTCACTCCACAACCTTTCTGATGGCTCAGTTCCAAGAAGCAATCTCTCTTGAGCTACAACCGCCCGAGTACTCCATAACGAGACCCCAACTAATTTCGATGTGATCGATACAAATAGAGGGGGGAGAGAAGTCTCTTTGAACATTGCTTTATGAGACCCGGTTTCGCTTGTCATCCAACTTTTCGGCAGTGAAATGTTTTCAGTGGTGACCTGTGACAAGATTTGAGAAAATAGATCGTGCCAGAAGTAGAAAATAAGGAGCTTGAGCTACCTGGCATGGCCATGTCCCGTCAACAGCAAGTTCTGAAAGAACCATGTTATGATAATTCGCATCTTGCCGAGTTGTGATGCCGTTGTTTGTGTTTTCACTACTTTCGTTGGAAGGGTGCAAATAGCTTGAAAAACAGGCATGAGGATTGATACCATCGAGCGAAGTTGGCTGTTCATCCAATGAAGGCCCAGTATAGTTCAACTGTAAGAATAAGTTAAAGGCAGCAATGCCAATGAGTTCTGCTTCGACACATTCCGAAACAGTCTGCAATTTCAGCAATTTTTGTTGCACTTTATTCCAAAAGTAATTGTTTTGGATGTCACCACCCTTCTCGTTTCCGTCCGCATCGGATTGAAACAAAATTTCTGCCGATGGGCTTTTCAAAGCATCGGCGTATTTTCCTTCGTTAACCATCTCGGCAAGATCTAACAGGCGTTTCCACTGTGCTGACGGGGTTGGGTTGCCCTCTTCTGATGTAAGAGTTTTCAGTGAATCTGATTCCTCTGCCACAAGTATCATTCTCTCCAGCTCAAGCGCCCGTAGATCGTCTTCAGAGAGTTGTGCACCACCATCATCCTCGTTATCGCCGCTATTTTCTTCGTCAAAATTCACACCTGTCAAATCGAGATTTGCAAATCCGAAATCGCTGCAATCCGAATCATCATCGCTGTCACAGCTGGAACCTCCCGATGCTTCTTCTTTCATCTTTTTCTTCTGTATATATGAGAGTGATTTAAATGTAGTTGTAAACTTCTGAAAAAGAGAACTCTTTCTATGGCCTTGGTTGTCGAGGTGAGAAAATTAGTGATGGCAAGGCAAATTTTCTTCCGGATTTCCAGTTTTCCTGCATCTCACTGAATCGAAAGAAAAAAATTCGATTCACGGATCTTCACCACAATTTATCGTGGTTTCCAACGGCCCACGAACTTTCTGTGGATTTCAAGCAATCCCGTCTGTCCTTCGACACAAAAGGGTTTGGTCACCGATCTGCAATCTGTCCCTCTCGTGCAACTGCTCTTCCACCATTTTATATCGTTCTGCGATGCTATCCTATAATGCACAAATTATTAACAGTATAGTACATATTGTTATTACGAGTTTTTGACATAGCTACTCGTAGCTGTACCCGTCCCACGCTAGCAATTGGACCTGGTGATGAATAATATGCTCACAGCTCTACTTTTTCTTGGGCCTCTCCTACGACCAAGAAGCAGAAGCAATGACTCCTGCTGGTGTTGGTGTGTCATCGCCGATGTCCTTTTGGTTGGTATTAGTCGTGCTGAAAAGATTTATCCTGCTGCCCCAGAATATTGAATTTTTACGCCGTGCCTCTTCAACGTTTCCACTTGATTTCTTAAGCATACACAGAAGTAGCTCGCATTGCCACTTCAATAAAATAGAAGCAAAATCCACCAAGGACAGACTCGAGGAGGTAATGAATGATGAAGAAGATCGTGTAATGATCAGAAGGTATTCCACATTGTCACGAAATAATACATCCCCCTTCTTCGTTTTCAACCAGCAAACCATCGTCTGCTTCGACCTCCTTCAAAAGCATATGAAAAACGTCTGCTATCTTCTCCCCAGTCTTGCTTGAGCACTCAATGTAAGGGACACCCCAGGAATCTGCCAATTTTTGTGCATCTATTGCACTTACTTGACGACCTTCCTTCAAATCCATTTTGCTCCCTACTAGGACCCGAGGAACATCAGGTAAATCGCCTAACGAATTGAGCAGCGCTCCGTTCACCTGATCAATCATTTCAAAGGATTGCCTCGAAGCGATGGAAAATACTAGGGCATACCCATGTACTCCTAGGGAAGCATTGCGAGAGAGTCTAGAAAATTCGTCCATCCCGGCAGTGTCAACGATATCCGTCGCAAAATGCACTCTACGGAAACGAATTGTCTTGTGATGGGTACTTTCTATAGTTGGATCGTATCTGAGCAAAAGAATCATTCGGTGGCGCAATCAAAAATGCACAAGCAAAGTCAGGATAAGCCTCAGCAGGACATGTATTTCTCAACTTCCATCGATTTCAGACGCAGAACAAAATAAACTTACGCATCCGAAAAGGTTCCCGACACGAAAGAGTTCACTAGCGACGACTTCCCAACCGCCCGGAACCCCAGAAATGCGATTTTGCGGTGAACCACAGTTGGATTCTTGTTATTACTGCTGCTGCTCATTCTTAAGCCTTGCAACTTCGGAAGAGCTCGAAAAAGCGCTTTCACAGATTATAGAAGGACCACGACCGATGTTCTTCCGTTGAATACCAAATAAAATTACTGCACTCTATCTTGCCGTCTCTATCGCATAGCATTGAGATATTCTTCCCGTCAAACTTTGTGCAATGAGACTTCACTCTTCTACCATTTGGATCCCTCGGGGCAGTGATTCTTGAATGCTGTAACCAACCCTTCTCTCCAGAAACATTGTGTGTTGGTCAAGGGAGATCTTATTTTACATGCACAGAAAAATGAAAATATTTTGATGTCTCTACGACTAGTACCAAAAGTACGCACTCGTACTCAACGTACGTCAAACGGCTCTCTTAAAAAGAAAGATTCGCGTCGTTCTGTTTTTCTCCTCATTTTATTCGAATCAATCCCAAAACGCCTCTGATAAGCGCTCTTTGGGCGACCTGGCGAATGCGCGCGTACCAGACCGAAGTCAAGATTTGAAAATCATGGGACAGGTTCATGGATGCAATTAAAATTTTCGATTTGAAAGCACCATTGTTGCTCACGTTACCAGATGATGGAATATCCATTTTTTGTTGCATTCCATTACATCGCTTCTTTGAGTATATTTCTCACCCATTTCTACCATTAGGTCGATTGACACCCAAAGGAAGAAAGGGTTGGATTAAGATATATCATTGTAGCAATCATGAAGAAATTCAACACCGCTCGAATTCGCCAAAGGATGAGGGAACACAACGAAAGGTTCCCTAATTCAAAGGGCAAAATGTTGTCGTCTCCACCTGTCCGAATCTCTAATCCACCTCAGACCGACAAGGAAAACTTAGTTCCAGGTATGGACGACGCAAAGCCGAATCAAACATACAATGAGGAAATGACAACGGAGGAAATTCCTCAAATATTTAGAACTGTAACGGTGTCCGAAGCTGATGAGGAGAACGTAAGCCATACCGATGGTATGGCTCAAAACGAATCATCCGTGGTCAGTGACGAGCAAGACACTAGTACTGTTCCGTCGGTTTGGGCCATGATGGAAAACTATCAGGGTTCTTTCAAGGATATGATAACTCCGTCAAAGAGCCCCGTCAGAATCGAGGAAAATGATTCCGATGGGTCTTCCAACTATCACTCGACCGAAGAGTCGTTAGGTTCCGATGCTTCGTCCACAGATGGGTTGGTTGAAGTGCCTTCGAGGATTCATTGGGAAGAGGATGACGACGGAGAACTCATGCAAACTTCATACTACACACAAGAAGCATCAGGTTTTGTGAACGATGGGAAGTTAGAAAGTTCTGGCAACCATACCGTCGATCTTTCCACGGTTGACGAGGCTGATAAGTTTACAATTTTCCGAAAGGACGCTCCATCTTGCGTTAGTGATCAAGCTGTTTCACCAATGTCTGTTTTGCGCTCCAACGGCCGCCAGGGACAACCCACTCCAGCTCGAGTCCAACAAGAGTGGGCTGACGCAGTAGACGATGAAGATGTCTCAACGAACCCCGACTCATTGCTCCAGGAGTCAATGGTACATTCCATTAATAATGCATCTAATCACGACTCTCGAGCAACGGCTGGCATGCCGTCCAATCTTTCGGCCAATCTGCTAGACAACGACTCTGCTACGCAATTGTCCCTCTCTACACTTCCTGAGCTAAAGATTTTCTCGGACGTTGAGGCTGATTTTTCGACAGGCGCAACAGCTTCGAATATCGAAGGGACGAGAAAGCCTAATTTGCAGGTCCAGACTCAAAACCTTGACAATGTTTATTATAATCGATTGGGAGAGCTTGAGTCGAATCTGAAACTTCAACAAAACAATACTGACGAAGTACAAAATCGACTGAAACAACGAGTTATGGAGCTGGAACAGGCCCTCAAGGTGACCGTAGCTTCACCGAAAGGAACTGTAGTCGATGAAAATCCGTTGAAGATTTTGCTGAATCGTAATCAGACTCTGGTTAAAGAGGTTCGTTTTGCGGATCAAACGTGTGTAGAGCTATCCGCAAAAATTACTGAGCTCGAGAAGCGTAATGAGAGACTACAGAAACAAGTTACCACACTTGAACAGGAAAACGACAATCTCCGATCTGACAAATATGAAGGAGGAGATATTCGATCGAAAAGGGTTCTCGATAAAGAAGCAACAATTGAAAGTCTTGAAAGAGAGCTCACGAAGGCCAATGAGAGCCTTGACGCCAAGACAATTGAAGAAGAAAATCTACACCGTATGCTGTCTCAAGCACTAGGTGATTTGAATGTCAACGATGACTTGCCTGCTCTTTCTATGGCTTCGTCAATGATATCAGAACACGACAGTGTCTTTCAAGATCATTCTTCTATTGATAGCAATAGTGTTCAGATCCGAAGAACTATTCAACAGCAAATCGGAGTACTTTTCGAAAAAGCAAAGAACGGCCTTCGGATGGAAAAGTTGAAAAGCGAAATGCACGACCTTCGCAGTGAAAACATTGCTTTGAAATCGGAATTACTTTTAGATCAACTTCAAGTTGACACAAGTGACACTCCAACCGAAGATCGTGGCGAAATTTTGCAGTTCCAGAAGGAGAACGAATTCCTCGGACGACAACTTGGGATTGTTCAGGAAAAACTTGACCAGGCACAGAGTAAGCTCAGCGATGAACATCAAAAGTCCGAGTCTTTGAAAGTGCAATTGGAACGAGGTATGGAGATGTATGAACAACTTATCGAACCATTGGAAAACCGTTTGCTTGAAGCAACCAACGCTGACCCAAAGCTTCAAGAAGTCGCAGATGTCGATGAACGTTTGCTGTGTTTTCAAAAGGAGTTTATTCATATCAAAGCCAGCATTGCTGCTATGAAAAGTGAATCCGAGCGTATGTTATCTGCACCTGCTTTCGATACTAATAAATTCTCGAATGTTGACGAACAGAAACATCTAGTTCCGATGATCCGCGCTACTATATTTAGGATGGGGGAAAACTACAAACAGCTCGAGTCAGATGTTGAAAAAATGACTGTTGGATTATCGGAAAGGTTGGATGGTCTGACTGCAACCATTTCACACCTTCGATCATCTTTACTGTTTGAAAGGGAATCAGTTTCCTCGGTAGGATCAAATGTGCAAGAACAGCCTCCCGTTAGAAGCGTCGAGGATAGAGACGATATATTTGAAATGGTGGATAGGGCTATGGGTCCTCGTAAGCATGAGATCTCAGTTACTTCTGAACTTGACGACATTTCCAGATTGCTCAACGATGATTTGACGTTGGAATCGATTGTAAAATCTGTATCTGTATTGACGCCGATGTCGAATATGGAGGCATTTAAGGAATCTCTCGAAGCTGCCGTGAACGAGTGTAAACGAGTAAAAGAGCGCTCCATAGAATTTAAGGATCAAATCGAGTCCCAAAAGCGAACAATCAGCGAGCTCGAAAAGGACAAGGAGATATTGTCTCTCAATTTGACTAGGCGAAACGAAGAATTTTGTTTGGTGGAACGAGCGCTGGAAGAGGCAAAAGAAGAGATTGACTTACTAAGAAGAACCATTGAGGCAAGTCAAAGCGAGAATGAGAATTTGTACGAACAGCTGAAGATTCGAGAAACAGAGTGGAAATTGAGCAAGCAATCAAACGATCGATTGACAAAATCAATTGCTGATGTTCAAAAAGAAAAAGAAGCACTTGAAGTACGAATCAACAAGTACGAGAACGCACTCATGCAAACCAAAGCAAAACTGCAATCTGCCATGGATTCAAACGACAAATACAAGAAACAGATTAACGAATCAAATGCCAGCGTGTCTGAAAGGATAGATACGGTCGTCGAACAAAAGGAGCTCGAATCAGCAGAAATACGCAGATCCTTAAAGTTGGCTCTTCATGAAAAATCTGAACTCAAACGATTCTATGAGGATACTCTGAAGAAGCTTTCAGAAGAGGTTGAATCTAAATTGAAGCTTGAGTCACTGGTAAATGAATTGCAGCATTCTAAGCTGCAGGTCCAATCTGATCTGGAAGATAAAGATCTTGAATCCAAGTTCGCTGGTGAAGATATGCGAAAGGAGCGAGCTGAACTAAAATATAGGCTTTCTCGGAGCGAAAAGGAGTTGCTGTCATTGAAGGAATCATACACCAACTACAAGGCCACTATGGAAGAAAAATGTAGCAACATGGAAGACACAGAAATTCAGATGTCGGATTTGCTATCAAAAGTAAACCTCATGACCGAAAAGCGAATGTCTTTCGTCAACTTGCTAGTAAACTTGGGATCCTGCGAAGACATTATTCGTGTAATGAACTCCAAAGATTCTCATTCAGATCGATCTTCCACACTTGATTCAACCATGAAGGAAATCGATTGTTGGGAATGTGTCATTCCATTGATTGGTGACAAAATCAAAGCAATGCATGATACGGCAGCTACGATTCCAAAATTGGAACTTGAAATTGAGAAATTGAGCAATGGTTCTGACCAAACTAAACAGGTGGAAGAGAATACGTCTCAAAATGAAAAACTTCTCGATCTGCTCCGTCAGGCAGAAAAAGAAATGGAACGATCCACTTGTCAGATCAAGGAAATGTCGAAAGCAATGGCTTTGATGCAACGGCGTGAAATTGAGGCCAATAATGACATCGAATTGATGAGATCCGAGTTGATGAAACAACAGAACGACTCTGAAACAAATTCTGTCGGAAAGAAAGAGGACTTGACCAAGCTGAAGACTTTGCTAGTTGACACTTCTGAGACATTGGAGGAGAAAGAATCACAAATCATAGAAATGAAATCACAAATGAACAGTATGAGGTCTGAACTTGTTGAGGTCACCTCCGTTTTGCGGTCGAAGGAGTCCGAAGAACATTCGTTGAAGACCAGCATTCAATCATTCGAGAAAAAGAATAGTAGGTTACGTGAATATATTAGGAAGCTCACGGATAAGTGTGAAGAATGGGAGATAAGTTATGACCGCCAATCCAGAGCTATCGATAGATTGCAAGAAAAGAAGGCCCGAATGAAGGAAAAAGCATCCGATATCGCAGGTCGCTACCGAGCATTAGTGGCGGATATCAATCGGAGAAAAAAGTTGCATCTGAACGACCGTGAAAAATGGAGCCAAGCACAGTCAAATCTGAACAGTGTCCATGCGGCTCTAGAGAAAGAACTCGAACAAATTGCAAAGGAATTGGCATAATTGTGAGATAGTAAAGTAGAACCAACCGACAGATCAGACTATAACGTGAATGGGGTATATAATGTCATGTTAAGAACTAATCTGATAAATAGGGATGTAGACCGCAAAATTTAGGATTAGAGAATTGAAGAATGAAGCAAAAACTTGATTGACGATCAATACGAGTTGTAAAGAAAAGTCGAACAAATTAATCATTATGTGTCATTCCGTAGGATGCACAACGAGAATGATGCAGTACGACAGTCTTTTATAAAACTGCCCCAAAACAACTATCGTTGAGATTTGAAGACTTTTTGCTGCAGGTTTTTCGCCTCTATTCATTCGCGAGCAGCCGCTTTCCAGCTTCGTAAGTTGCAATCATTATTCCACACGCAGGCGCAACCTAAAGCCAGAAAACACAGAAAAGACGTTAGATGGAAAAGCTCAACAATGGATATTCGTCGTCTCTGAGATACCAACTCAACTTTTCAACACTGCAATATCACATACCTTCATACACCTCGCTACATTGCCCCGCCACAAACCTGATATCCCCTCTTTTTCGACGATGCTTTTCGCGACTTGTACTGTTGACGGCGTCTTTATCAGACCTGTTTCGCTTTGCACAGCAAAAGCACCACCGGTATCTGCTGATGCCGCTGAGACCGTAACTGTCGGTGATACTATCTGACTCCTAGTTTTCAGAACGTCGAGTGGCGTTGTGAAAGCAGCAGCAATCACCCCTGAAACGGAACCATTGATCAATGCTTCAATTGTTCTCTCCGTAGTAGACACAGTGTACGATGATTCATAGCTCTGGCGACGAGCCCTCCAACGGTCACGCATACTCTCAATGCTCATCCAGTATATGGCACTAAACGGCACATCTCGCAATATTGTCGGCCACACTCCTCGGAACAATGAGAGCGCACCTTCTTGGCGTACTATCCGACGAAAATCCGACATCATTCCTCTCCCACCACCACTAGCGCCATCATCGGCTGCTCCTAATCCCGATCGTGCGGCTTGTTGTGTTCTTAATAATTCCAAAGGAGCTGTCGACAGTGATGCAACGAATCGTGCGGACGCCCCCGCAAAGGCTGGTACCGCCCCGCCAATTGGGTGATCAGTAGGAAAATACCCTTTCAATCGCGGTGCCAATTCTTCGTAGGTATAGAAATAAAGGACTGTGTTGGGGATACCCATAACGAGTGTAGGCGCCAAACCCGCGTAAATTCCCGCAAAACCTTCGTTCGCAAATATACTCCTGATGATCCGTATCGGACCGCGGGTTTTTAACACTTCTTCGACAGACTTTTCTTGCTTTAATGCGCCTGTCTTTGGATCGAAGTAACAAGCTTTGTCGCGTGATGTCAAGTATTCTCCAAGACCCGTGCTCAGAACAAATGTGCCACATCCACGAGGACAAGGGGAGCTAGTAACATTTGGTGGAAGACTAGGAGTCGCAGGGGGCTGAAGTGGAGGAGTTCCAACACGAGTGAATCCTGCCGCCTGCTGCCGTACCTTGACTACCTCGAGAGGAGTAACTGCCAACGCAGTGATCGTTGATCCCACCGAAGCAGATACGATTTTTGTCCATGCCTCTCCGTCGTACCTGCTAGTCTCCTGGTCTTGTTTCGATGCTGACATGTTGTCGAATTTCAAGCAAATAATGCCCCTCCTTTCCTCAAGCTACGTTTTACTTGTTGGTAGTTCAACTGATGATAATGCTTTGAGTAACGAACTCCGAATAAGAAGGTCCAGAAGAGTCAAGGGAAACAGCGATGACGAGAATAATGTGGTCGTGTTCTGTGATTCGATCCAAGTCGTTCGTGATTGCTCGAGAAAAACGACAGAATTCTGTAGAGATTCCCATGAGTGTGAGTCAAGATTCTGAAATCACGTTTTGAACGGACGAAGGACTGACCTCATACAAGACCAATCGTCAAGGACCAAATGAAAATCCTGCGGTTCAGTTTTTGGTTGCATCCAAAAAGACGGCCCATCATGATTATTTTTGTTCTCTAAAAAAATCGTTGCACTTTTCACATTATTGTTTCAAGGTACGATCGACAGCACCACTCGTCGAGTATTCAGATCCTCAAAAACTTCGTACATATTTCAAAGATACCATGGCCCGAAAAGAAGAATCAAGTAGTGACGAATCGTCGTCTGAAAGCGAGAACGAAGCACCACCGCAGAAGAAAGCGAAGACTTCGCCTCTGCCAGGCAGCCACCTTTCTAGTGCCCCCCTGGAGCTCGCGACAACAACCACTGAAAAGGGGAAGAAACAACAGCCAGTTATTGTCCTACTAGATCAGGCTACGTTGGAGACGGTGAAAAATCGCCGCGGACTCTTCGAATTGCTCAATTGCGATGATCATCGAGACCTTTGCAAAAAGAAGCTTCGAAAAGATCCCAATAGCTTTCGCCCCGATATCTTACACCAAGAAATTTTGGCTCTTCTCGACAGCCCACTGAACAAGGCCGGACTATTGAGGATTTACATTTCAACCGCGAAAAAAGTATTGATCGAAGTCAACCCCCAGATTCGAGCTCCTCGAACATACAAAAGATTTGCAGGTTTGATGGTGCAGCTTCTACACAAGATGAAAATCAAGGCAGGGAATGATTCGACTACCCTCTTGAAGGTGATCAAAAATCCATTCTCTTCACACTTGCCACCGGGCACGCGATGCTTTGGGTTTTCGTGTGAAGGGACCTTGTACAGTCCCATTTCACTCGCTAAAACTGTTGTATCCGCTGAACCTGATACCAGTGGCGAGACCCCACCAACTTGTTTCGTTTTGGGAGCTATGAGCACTGGTCACATCACGATCGATGACCATCCCTATATTGAAAAGATGATTAGCATCAGCTCTTATCCACTAAGTGGCGCAGCAGCTATATCTAGACTTTTGGGAGGTATAGAGCACCATTGGGGGGTGGTTTGAATTCAGTGATCAAGTCCTACTATTTTGACGAGAAACAACACCACAATGTTGATCTGCATGGTGTTGCCGCCGATCGAAAAAATAATGATGACAACATGATCGATGTTTGCTTTCTTGAACTAATTATTCGTTAGAGGATCAACCATCGCATAGCCTTTCATCTTTCTTAATGTTAGCTATTGCAAGTAATGACACAACTTAACAACAATAACAAGCATTATCTCGTTAAATTTTAGTGAGCATCTCATCGTCGAGCGCTCGAAATCGAAGTGTACTGTAAATTCAAATACTTTACATGTGCTCCTCCATTCCGACAAGTCGACTTGGTCTAGGGGCATGATTCTTCCTTAGGGTGGAAGAGGTCCCGGGTTCGATTCCCGGAGTCGACCTTTTTGCAAAAATGAGAAGGGTGCGCGGTACAGTATTTCGTCCATATCTAGCTATAAATTGTTCGCTTTCATGGAAGTGCAAGATTCAAAAGTGCTTTATCAACTCAATGTTATACATACTGATGACGGTTCGCGACTGTTTTAATTTGTTGGGTTTATATTCTACAGCTTCGAACTTTTTGAGGTTGTCAAAGAAGAATGATATTGTCCTCCTCCTCGTGGCAGGAACAAAGCTTCGCTTTTGCCATCAGTTCGACCAAATCCTAGTTCGAGTTGCTGGTGTTCGATGGCCAAAATTTCAGTGTTAGATTGATCTTTGCTTTGTTCTAGCAGTTCAGTTTCTTGCATTGAAGCTTTCAAAACACAGTCGTTCAAGGTTTCATACAAGGGACTTCCCTGCCAACGATCCTGTCCGCAATAATCCTTTACCGACATCCAACGGATATCGGCAATTTCTGCTTCTTGTCGTTTCCACTGTATCGTATCACTACTATCCTTTAATGAAGGTGTCATTTTGCACACAAAGAACATATCGGACGTATCGGCGTTCGATCGATGGGCTTGCCGAATGCACAAAATGCTACTCATTTTTGCCTCAATTCCCGTTTCTTCCAACAATTCTCGAGCTGCAGCTTCTGGTACGTATTCTCCTGGATCAACCAGTCCGGTGGGCATCTTCCATAGGTTGTATTTCGCTGCAGGTCCTGTTAGTTCCTGAACGACGAGCATCTGTGATGGGTCCGAGGGATTAAGGAGGATTACCCCCACGCCTACTTGGTGAGTTGGACCATGGGGCAACCGGGAGGGTGTATCTGTTGGCAACCACTGACTCAAGACGAGCGAGTTGCTACCATTGCCCTGATCAACCTCGGCTTCGTTTTCAGTGGAACTCTTCTTTTTCGGAAGAATTTTGTGAAATTGAAACCCCGCATCTATGCAACTTGGAATGTACTTTGCAGTTGCAGTATTGGCATGAATCCATATCCCTTTGCGACCTTCAGCCTTCCAAATGGTCAACGCATCATTGAGTTTCGTCGCGAAGGAGGATTGTTGTGATATGGATGAATCGTCGTTTGCATCATATTTATCGAGATCGATAGTTACGCCATTATAATGATCATATGATAGGACAGATTCATCGAATGGAATCTCGGTGACTTGAACTGATTCAGTCTCCGACCCACGTTCATTTTCTTCGCAGTATGTAGTATTGGCAGATAGAGACGACACTGCTGCGTTCAAGGCAGTTGAAAAGGACGACATGCCTGTCGATGACGATGACGAACTTTTAGAGGAGTTCAAGGGTGCATTGATGCTAAATGCAGAAGCAAAGCCAATTGATTGGGATTGGTACCGCTGTTGCGGAGAAGCAGCATTCCTAGGGGAAGATGAACATATCAACACTGTAGTCGTCGTTGCTGCTGCGGCCACCGCTGTGGACCAAATCGTTGTGCGTTTCATTTGCATGATAGCACTACTCCTTGAAATCATACTTGTCGACTATTCAACCGCTCTCTTTCGCTTTTGACCCAATTCAACGTTCGAGACAAATTTATTCGAATGCCCATATGCAACCTCTAAGCTTTCAGGGGGCAGAGGAGAAGAAGAGAAAGCAAGAAGGAAAAAGCAACATTATCCATCATCGTCGTCGTCGTCGTTCGTGAATCGTGGTCGTCAAAATCTCTTCGGCGATTTTCCATTTTTGCGCGGTAATGAGTCACTCATACGTACTCATATTGTCCAACCCTACTAATCTTATGAACCATCGAATCCGATAGTGAGGGGACATGGCGGCCGTCAATTTTGAACTTTTCACGAAGATGATCAATCAAAACTCAAAAACATCACGAAAACCATCGGAAGAACAAGAAGACGTAATCTGTTCAAACATAGTTCGACAAGAAAAGACTATCCAGTGATGAGGAGATTAATGTTGGCGAAAAAGAATGTTTCGTTTGCGCTTTTCTTTTGCATTACTCTTCTGGTATCCCATTCCGAGTGCAACCAGAACATCTATGGCGACAATCCAAAACAGCAATATCGACCTCCGGATCTAGATCAATACAACAGCGATCATCAAGAAAATAGTCCTGTTCCTCCGTCTGCCGCTCAGGCGGGTCCGCCACGTATTGGTCTAGATGTGAACGGGAGGATAAAAAGCCTCTTGTGGCGTAATCCTCGAGCATTCATTGAGTCGACACTCACTCCACTTTTTTCATCGTCGCGTGAATTCGAAGGCAAAGAAGGCGGAGGCCATGATGACAATGACGCAGCCTCCCGTGTAGCCCAAGGAGTTGAAAGCAACAAATGTGATTCTAAACAGCGAGGCTTGACATCGTATATTTTGCCGGGTGCAATTTATGGAACAGCAGATTACCGCTTTCGAAAAGAACGTTGGTATGGCGTAGAAAAGCTAGGAATGATTTTTCGCTGGAACAGGTGCAATAACAAAGGAGATAGCGACGAAAGTAAAGATACGAGTGTGGAGAAAACAGGATCAGGTTGGTTGCCAACGAGGGTCGATATAGCGGCCGACCATTCTCTACTATCCCCTTCAAAAGCCGGTCGGAATGAAGTTTTCACTTCTTTGGTAGACTCAGGTAGCGTACGAATAGGATGGGACCATGATGAAGAAGGCGATGTTATTGGAGTCGGCGACACCAATCCATGGATTCAGGTTGGAGTTCATCCTCGGTATACTACTTCCGAAGCCGATAGTGAAGCAAAGAATCCTTTTTTCATGAGTTTCTTTTTGCCTCTGATCCGCCGACGTTTTGACTTTCAGTGGACTTCACATTGGGAAAATTCGTCTGCCAGCTTTTTATCGGAGAAGTTTGCAAGAAATGGAAATTATGCGGCGAACGAATGGTCTTCGAAAAACAGAAAACCAGGCGATGATCCTTGGTGGATACCGCAAGTGAGCCTCGACCCATCAATGGGAACATTGTCCTCAGGAAATCGATACCGAAGCTCGTTTTTAGGGAAAGAAAACCGACAATATTTGACAGAGTTCAAGTTGCGAATCCGTACAACAATACCAACAATACTATCTTCCGTTACAAATAACATGATGGCCACATCAGACGACGATGACCTTCAAACAGCGTCGTTGCGATTAGAATATTCGTTGATGACAGATCCGGGGGAACGGATACCTCCATTATTAGGCGCTACATGCACAACAGCTCGGTTCGAAACAATTGTTATCCCGTCCTTTTGGTTGCGATCAGTGAGGGAGACATCGAGATTTGGACTGATCCACGAGCAAAGTCATGCCACGAAAAGGTGATCTATGATTTAATTGCATCGTCAATGATGCCGTTATGTAACTGTGACTATTCTGGATGATTTGAAACACAATAGATCTCTTGCTAACGGAAGATTTGAGCGCATAGCTGATAAAATACTAGCTAGTTTGATTTTGGTAACCTCATTATTGTATCAGTGTTTGATGTATAAAGTTTCTACACGTCTCGTACGATGTCATGATGATTGTGGTCAATGGAACAAAGTGTATCACACGTGCCCCAGCTCCTCGGAAGAGACCTGGAATCCCACCAGATCGATAAGAATGAACTAATGCATCAGACATGCCTCGGTATGTTGGGTTTGTTTTGATGGACGCTGCGGATTCTTTTCCTGACGACAACGATGATGATTCTGCTTTCCGTTGAACTTGTAAGCGAAGTTTTGCCATATCAAGGGGTGATGTCAAAAACGATGCCATCGCACCGGCGCTGGCACTGGATAATATGGTGAATGAAAGGGGGAGTTCTCCCACCTTCGTCCCGTTTTCATTGGGCATTTTTTCGGCTTCACTCTGTTGCAGATATCCATGCGACCATAACTTAAATTTTTCGTAAAACACAAAATACTGAAATGGAGAAGGGAGATCTTTATTAGGAAAAAGGATTCATGTAGAGCAGGTGAAATCAAAGCATAAGAAACTCACCAATGCCGAAAATGGGCCAAATGATGCAAGGGTAGCCCCGTACCCCTTGTAAATTCCCATCACTCCTTCTGTTTTACATATCTTGACCAGAGCATCCCATCCACCCTTGTACTGCACGGCATCTTTCCTGTGTTGGATCTGAAGTCGTTCTTTGATTACATCCACTGGAACATAAATAATACATGCCACTGTTTCGGCCAAAATTCCAGCCGCAAAATGAACTACGAAGCTCTCTTCATTATCTTGGCTCTTCGTTGCAGTAGCGTTCCGTTTGGGAAACGCTGCTGATAATTGATCTTTAAAAATGTCATAGCCACAAAGATAAATGATGGTGCCGGGAGTTCCACCAGCGATTACCGTCGGAAATCCTCTGTATAACCCCCGGATGCCTTCCGAACGGAAGGTTTGCACCAACACATCGACGGGACCACGATAGGAAGCACCACTCAGAGATTGCAGACGAGCCTTAGCTGTGTCTAGGGGATGAGTTGCAATTCTTCCAACAATACCTGCTGCCGCACTCCCCAGAGCATTCGATACGATACTCGTCTTGTGTTCTTCTGACGCGGTCGTCATTTGCTTGTAAAGTTTATCCTCTGAGTTCAGAGAAATCGGTGTAGCTTTCAGCCAATGATTCACTTCACAATCAGATTATTCCCCTTCGTCGATATATGAAGTTGGACGTGAAGACAAGATTGTATTCTAGGCTCTTTCTTCTGAAGCACTGTATGATGTGATCTCTATCGTCACATTCTTCTCAACTTCGAGAAAAAAGATCAGAAATCCCAAAAGTTGATGGAAACTGAAAAAATCTGTACTGTATTCATACGATATATACTGATTATAAGATGGTAGGAATCCAAATCGGACACCGCGTTTTTCATCGGGATGGCAGGCCATCTAGCTACACGTACGTTGTCTTCCACTTGGAATGGAATTTTTCATTCAAAATTTTGGGTTTATTGGGGTTCAATTTCTCATGCACTCCTAAATGATTCAACATGGAACGATGTTCAATACTCACATCGTCAGTGTGGCATTTTCTAATTTTTCTCAGCTGCTCGTGTTTCTCACATCTGCTAACTCTCTCTAGCACCGTACTCAATTAATCTTCACGAGGGATTGAATTGAGATACAATTCAGACTTTGTAAAACCAGTTGCTGAAAGTACCGTCTTGGATCAAGAGCACTGTCAAGTCTTGTAATTCTCTGCAAGGAACGTCGGATATCTTCAACCGAAAAAGCATTCGATTGAACTAGAATAGCACAAGGACTCAACAAAATGAAATTGTACAGTTACGTTGTCACCGTCTTGTTCGTCTCGACGACAACTTACGGATTTGCACCAAATTCGCTCTCGCGTGGCCATGGGCAAAGGCATTCCCTGTCGCCTCCCGGTACGGAACTGCATATGGCGTCCAATATCGTCGTTGTTTCGCCTCCTGGTGGTGTCGGCGAGGTTGCCGCTGTCAAGGCAGCTTGTCTTGGATCTTCCGTTCGTTGGTTTGTGATTTCCGACCCGGGAGAGGAAGACGCCATGTCCGCTTCTTCTGTCGTCACATTGGACCCTCAAGCGCTGCGAGACATCGCAGATGCATCGGGGAAATTGGAGCTTGCTGGAGCGACGGTCAAAGATCTTACAAAGGGGGGAGAAAACGAGCGTTTGGCAGTCGCACAATGGTGTGGCAAGGCAGACGGTCTAATCTGTACATACGATGGATGTGATGATGGGAGTGACCCGAATGCCTTCCGAGCTGCGCTCCGGGTGGCAAGTATGGAAGCTTCCAAAGCCGTCAGTGGTCCTCAAGTAGCAGTATTGTCAGCAGAAGAAGATTTGGTAAGACGTCAGTGACGAAAAGGAAAACGACGGTGAAAGCGGTGGGATCTCAAACCTGATGGGTTCTCTCCTCGGTGGAGGCGCCGGTCCTGTTCCAGCGACTTTGCCCAGTTCTTTTTCTGGATCGAAGAGCGACATCTGTGTGGTGCGCCATGGAGAGCTATTCGGAATCCCAGAATCGTCCCCAGAATTTTCACCACTGCTCGGTGGACCCAGACGAGAACCAGCAATTACAGAGGAATATACCATGCGCACGGTTCGTGTAGACCCATTTATTGTTTCGGGAAATGTTATGGGATCTTCGGCTCAACTCAAGTCTTGCCGTCATTCAGTGGGAGAATCTGCTGCCTTCTTTGCCTCTAAAACGCTATCCATCCCATCCAACAAAGGATCCCCTGCCGTGATCAGCATTTCATCTACACCTGGGACCGATGTGTTTGCATTGGAACAATGGGAGGAAGAACTCAATCGCGTACAAGAGCTTTTGGCCTCAGGAAAGGCATCAACTTTATTCAATAGTCAGGACATGGTCGTTGAGGACAAGGAGAGACTTGCTGATTGGTTGGCCACGAAATGGGCCCCGGCAGTAATGAAAACTTATGACATTGCAGCTATCCGAATCGGAGGTCGACCTGTTGCAGCCGTCCGCTCGGGAGAAGGAAGCGTTGAGATTACATGGCAGGAACTAGTGAACTTTGATTCTGTTACCGTCGGAAAAATGATATTGCAGGTAAACGATGATGGTATTACTGCGACCCGTGGTCCTGGGGATGCCTCCAAGGGATATGGTTCCGTCAGCACGATGCCATTGAATGGAGAGGATGTTCTAGTCCGACGATTGGCCGAGGGTGCCTCCCAAGCTATAGAAAAAGGATTGGCCAAGAAAGCGCAGAGGAAAAAACCAATCAAGGCAGCTGTCGAGGCTCCAAAACCTGTATCGAGTTTGCAGTCTTCTGGAACTGTCGATGTGCAGACTCCTCCTCCTGCTCCCGAATCTTCGGCAGGTCCGAGACAAGCTGGAGCTCGTCGGTCAACTCCTCGATCGCGTGGTAAGAAAAAGGAATAGATTTGTATAAAAGTTTCTCTATTAAGACACGAAGTATACACAGAGTGCTACTATTACGCAGTTGAAACAATTTCTTAGAGTATCGAATTATAGAATGGGTCAACTTTTGAAGTATTTTTTCTTTATCGTCATCATTTGCTGCTATTTTCTTGGTCATCATCGGTATCTAACAACAAGTCGTCAACCATACCCTCGTCAATAAGGTACTGTAACCTGGTAGTCCACGATGATTCTGAAGAGGACGCCAATGACATTACTCGTTCATCCGAAGTGGGATCGGGAATACGTATATCAATTTTCAGCAATGTCTCATCCGGAGGCAAAAGTTGAGGAAAAGCTTGTAACCTACTTGGCCATTCAATCAAAGAAATACAATTCGAGAAGACGTGACTCAAATCCAAAGGATCAAAGTCTCTTGGAGATTTTCCTGACAATCGGTAGAGGTCCATGTGGTGGATCCTTTAGAATAAAGTTGTGCAATTGGTTGTAAACAAAGAAGAAATCCAATTTCGGTTAAAACCAATGGCGTCACAATTTTTGTATCTTTCTCATCCACTTTCTCGCAATTTATATGAACTCACTCTCTAGTCTGATCTCCTATTGCTCCATCGTCATCGTCATCCCTGTATTCATACGTGTTAGATAACAAGTAGGTAGGAGAAGTTATTCGTAACGATGCATCTTCTACTCTCGCACCAGATGTATCTTTAGCGTCGTCATCATCATCTTCATCGTCAGAATCATCATCAGCAATCCCCAATTTGCATTTGATGAAACCACGGCTGAATGTTGTTTTCCCTGCACCAAGGTCGCCATCTAGAAACAGGACATCGGTTTGTTGAGAAAGAATCGCCAGAAGCGCCCCCACTTCCTCCATCACTTCCATCGTTGGTATAGAAAGAAATATAGAGTGGGAATTGTCATCTTCACTCTTTTTGACGAAAGACGATGTAGACTTCGACATTGCTTGTAGATGGAAAGATTGAAATGTGAATGGTCTCGATATTCTGGATTCCTTGCTAGGAGCCATAGCCCCCACTGTTCCCAACGAGGTCACAATCGAGCGCGCATGGTACCGATGAATCGAAGCATACATCGATGGTGTTGCTCTGGAAAAGAACCCATTTACAAAGTCCAATCGGAAAATTGTTGCGATCAACATGAAAACATTGAAGATTATCTGGAATTGACCGTTTTTAATTGATCGGAATCTTCTATGATTCAACGAAATGTATTCTTGGGGATGGTAAGTTGCTTTATTCATCCGTTCGTGAGATTAAGTGGGTTATGTTCAACGTTGAATTCGAATGATAATGATGATAAGCATTAAGATGATGATTGTAACGATGGAAGTGAGATGAATTTTGTCTCCCATATCAATTTTGATGGACTGTGATTTACCTGATGCCCCTGATTTTCGATTGATTGATTCATTCATTCGTTGATTCATTCGATCCTGGATCTTCGACCAATCCGATCCAACGAACGATGAAAAATCTTCTTACGTCGTGATTCGATGGATGATGGTGAGTTGCGCGAAAACGTAGAGATTCACTACGAAGAGCAAAAGAGTCGTGGACACTTGCGTGTTCGAAACAACAACTACGGAATTACCGTATGATGTTGTCCACGGAAGACTCTCAGTAGCTAGCTTGCTTTTACATACCCCATACTACGGTCAATAGCGCGTAAAAATTTTCTATTGCGTTCTATTTTTTCATCCTCAATCCAACAATTTGTGCAACAAAGCAGAATTCTTAAAATTGGTTCAAGATGTTTTCTTCTTCATTGTTTCGTTCCAGCGCCAGAACCGCTTCTCGCGTCGGTCGTCGCTTCGAGTCGTCTTCGGCAAAGCCCGCGTCTTCCGGGAGCGGCCTAGCCTTGCCCCTCGCATTGGTCTCGATTGGAGGTGCTGGATATGTGTACCTTGATAGTCAAGCCAAGGTGGAAGCCATGGCTGCCAAGGTTGACTCGCTCCAGGTTGAACTCTCCGGAAAGACCAACTCGGCATTCGTCTTCATCAAGCCCCATGCCTGCAAAGGAAAGCCCGGAAGCGTGGAGGCCGTTGTCGAAGGGAAATTCAAGGAGACTGGCATTCGTGTGACCGATAAGGGTGAAATTTCGGCCGAGGATATCGACAAAAACCTTTTCATCGATAACCACTACGGTGCCATCGCTAGCAAGGCTGGTAAGTCGATTCGATATGTTTGGAATGTATCCATATCTTCACCTATCGACATGTCCTTCGTGTTCGGAGACGAAAAGGATTCTTGAAATCTGATTCAAATGGGTCAAAAGCTTGTGATTTGATAATGTCAAGATGCAAACTCACACATGCATTTTATCTCCTTTTGTGTTATAGTTAAGTTGAAGCCTTCTCAGCTCAATGTTCCTGACAAGGGAAAGAAGCAATTCGAAGCTGCTTTCGGCGAATCTTGGGATTCCGCAAGTAAGAACAATCTTGTCGTTTGAAGTTTCCTGTCTACGATCAATCCCGCATTCATCATCCAATTCTTACAACGCATTGCTTATTGTTTGTTGCTTTCAGTTGCTGCTGGAAAGGTTTACAACGCCAAGGATGGAGCCGAAAAACTAGGATTGGATGCGGAAGGTGTCAACTCCGAATGGAGCAAGTTGACCCGTGGCAAAGATCTTATCAAGTTTGGAGGTGGCTTCTATTGTGGTAAAGTCAAAGACATTTATGTCATGAATGGCTTCTACATGTCGATGCGTGCTGGTAAGTGTTGACGACACATAAAGAGCTTTGCCATGCTTGAGGAAAGTTCACAGCCTAACTCTCTTGAAAATATTTGTTATCTTGCAGCTTACTGTAACCCAGGTGAAAAGATCAAGTGGTACACAGTATCTTGGCCCACTGATTCCCTCAGCTGGGAGGACTTCCGAGGCGAAGTGTTGGGTGCCACAGATCCATCTGAAGCTCCTACCGGATCCATCCGCCGCGTAATGTAAGTTTGCTTTTCACATGCTTTCACCTACTTCACGATCCGGCGACAATCAGAAGCAAAGGTTTCTTATTGTTAAGCCTGTCACTTATATGCTCTTAACTAACTGACTTTTTTCTTATCCTGTTTCTGAACAAATTTGTCAACAGTCTTGATCAATACAGAAAGTTGGGTCTTGCTACCAAGCCAAACACAGGTGATAACGGTGTGCACGCTAGCGCGTCTCCATTTGAAGCCCTGGCTGAAAGAAACAACTGGCTCGGCAAAAGCGTGGAAGAAGATTCTTACGGAAAAGGTCTTCTTGCCGCTGGTGTTCCAATGCCAACCATTTCAAAGTGGTCGGGAGATTGCCAGGTTTCTGTTGATGGAGAAACCAAGGACGGAAAGACCATGAGCGTTTTTGATACTCTTGAGGATCTTGACGCCGACACAATCCTTGAAAAGGTTGCCAAGATCTCGAAATAAGGATTGTCAGACTGAGCGACGGATAATTTGTAGTGAATCGGCATTGTAAATTGACACGAGGAAGGCCTTACGTTTTCGCAGGTCCCGCTCGCGAAAGGATCTGTAGATAAATGATAGACAAGGCCAGAATCTGAAGAATCTGTAAAACAAATCAGAATTATGTAGGAACGAATTTTCTTCTGAACACAGGAAAAGATGAATTCATATCATCATGAAGGAATATTGCTACCAAAAGATTTCAGTTGTTAAGAAGAACGTTTAGTTGAAAATTGAAATTCACTAGAGCTGCTTCGCCATAACGAGAGTATCATGCTGGACTTGAACAAAAGCTCCGGTTTCAAAATCAACCCGTAGAGCTGGAGCGGCCTCATTTGTGGCAACTAGTTTATAGTTGAGTTTGTTTTCGTAGAGAGTTCGAGCCGCCTTGTTCTCACTTTCGACAAGAAGATGAACTTCGGAAAATCCCCAGTCATCAGCAAGTGCTTCTATTTCATCACAGAGCGCTCCCGCGACGCCTTTTCTTCTCGCCTTCTTAGCGACCGCTAGGTTCGATAAAACGCAGACCGCCTTCGTATCAGGAGATAGCAACTCTTCCGCAATTTTTGCTATAGGAGCGCTCTTGTACTCGCGTCTTTGTTTCGGTCCTAGAGAAGCAACTGCGTTTTTCGCAATAGCCTCTGCCTTTTCTGCTTCCACGACATCGTTATTGATCATCAGAGTCTCCTTTAGAGTAGCAAGACCAATCAATTCCTTCGTTTCCTCGTCAAGGGCGCCTACAACGCAGGCATTGGCTAATCTTCTTCCCATTCTCTCCCCATACTTCTCCTGCAGATCCGAGGCTTGCTCGATGATCAAATTCATGCGAGCGTCGGGGGTCATTTCCACGCCTTCTTTCAGCTTGTGGTGATCTGACCCGAGCCAAAATGAGTCGACTAAAAATGAACCAGCTGCGTTCAGAAATCCTTCACTATCGGAAATCACCAGTTGTACAGGGGGAGGAGTCTCTGCTACCATAACATTAGTGTCAACTTTGTTATCGGGAACGGGCGGTGCAGGCGTGTCCTCTTCAGGCTTCGACTCTTCAGCAAAAAACATACCAAGCCTTGAGGTTACGCCATGCCGTGAAACTCCCATGAATTTTCCTGCCCCGAACGATGAAACTCGAGAGGCCAAAAGTACCAGCACGGACAATCCAATCTTGACGAAGAAAAGATTCATTTTCATCATGTCAAATTCCTTTTACAGCGTTACCGATCAATCTCTCTTCGCAGTTTCTAATCACTGCCTTCCCTATATCACACAACAATGGATGAAGGAATGTATCGAAAATTATTTATCGATACGAAACCTTACTCAGTGGACGATTACGATGACATGATTTTCGACAAAATCTGGATGCATGTTCAGGGATACACTTCCCACTTTTTCGTACAAGTCCACATCATTATTGTTTGTTTTCATCATCGTTTCTTTGTGACAGGGCAAGATGACGTGTTGTTGTGATTGAATTTGTTTTTGAGTCCCATTTTGATTTGGTTTTCTTTTCTCGTGGTAATGTATTGTAACTTATTTTTGAAGAAAGCTCATAATTACTGTGAATAGGATCAACCACATAACTAGAGAGGAGACATTCTTAGTACAAGTACCTATTTTGAAACTTTATTACAAACTTTGTTCTAAATTCTTCTAGAAAAGACAAATAAAGTATTACAATATCGTGAAGAAAAGGACGACGTTTATTATATCCCCTGTGATATTCGTCGCCTTCCTTTCGATTCTCCCATGACTTGTCCCTGTTGAAATAATAATATATGCATTGTATAAAAAGAGAGCGCAGATCAACCAACCCAAAGTTTCCTCTAGCGCCCATTGCCCCACAGAATAATGAGTTTATTCCTTTTTGGCCTCGGTTGAGACAGCAACCTTACTCTTGAGATTCTTTTTCTCTGGCAACTTCAAACCCCGCTTTCTTGCTGTTTGTACGTATGACTTGTAATAGCAACGTATCCGATCCCGAATGGCAACAAAGTTAAACTCGTCCGGATCAAACATGTAGTTATGCTGGCTAGCCACTTCTAGCAGTCTCTCTGTCAACCAATTATTGTATTGTTTTTGTTCGGCTGTGTAGTTCATGTTTGAATGCTTTAAATACTCGTCGCGATTAGCAATGAGAAAGCGTTCCAGCTGAATTCATTGGAAGAGAAGAAAGCAGAGATGATTGTAAGTTAAGTTGCGTTCAGACATGGAATACGACATTCAATACTTTACATGTAAGAAGAACATATAATTTGAGTTGAAGTGATTCTTACCTCTGGGTAGTGTTTCCAGGAAAACTTTTTCCTCAAAATGGTTTTTTCTTCCATCCTAGGCGGGTGGCCGTAAGGATAGGGTGGAGGTGGTCCTCCCATATGGTGCGGATGCATTGGCATACCCGGGTGGTGGGGTCCTGGCAATGGTGGAAGGGGAGCTCCTCGATGATGGTAAGATGGATGAGGTGGGGGGTTACCACCATACATGGGTACATCGTGATCTTCGTGTGCGCCATAATGAGGTGGTGGGGGAGGATATGAATATTCTGGTGGAGGACCATGATGCGGTGGCGGTCCATACATAGAATCAGAATGCGGTGGTGGTGGCGGGTACGGTGGATTCCATCCGCCTGCTCCCCGATTCGGAGGTGGATAGGTTGGTGAATACGGTGGTTGTGCAGGATCCCAGTATGGTCTTTCACTACCAGAAGCACTAGTTTCCATATCCAGGCGGTGGTGGCGGTGGGTGATCATCGTAAAAGTACGCTCCGCGTGACGAGGTCGGTGTTGTGGGTGGATATAGGGGTGCTCCGCCACGATAAGAGGCATCGCCGTGGCTATCGAAACTTCCTCTTTCGACTAACGCTGGTGAATCAGTTGGAAAGGGAGGGCCAAATTCGCCACCGTAATGCATACCGGGTCTGTTTCGACGCGAAGGACTATTGTAAGGACCGTCATTATGAGGAGCACTGTTGTATTCCGACTGGGAAGGATACAATTCTGCACTACCACTGCTACCGCTTCCACCATGTGGCAATGGAGGCGCTTGCCAGCTAGGCTGCATTGACTGCGATCCGCCTTCAGTACTCGATGCGGTGTCATGAGACCGACTAGGAGTAATAGGCTGATGTTTTCTTTTCGCCGGAGTGCCCTTGTTGCTCATTTTAGTGACTTGGGGGGTCTGGCTTGGAGTGATTGGACTAGGTTTTAGCCTGCGCTGCAAAGGTGACGTTGGTGCAGGCATGGGCATCGGTGGTCGATCACTCACAGGAGGGAGATCCAACGCACTTCCAGAAGTATTTGGATCATTACCATCGCCTCCTTTTGATGCTACCGCTACGCCGGTGTCTTTTTCATCTTTCGACTCCTTGTTCTTTCCTCCCATTCCTGCTGATACATCCGCTAAAACACTTAGTGGATCCCCTTCCTTTTTGACTCCCTTCGAATCAGAATCGTCGTCCATTCCAGCATTATCGCCATCTCCTTTCCGTGGAGAAGATATACTCACTTTTGAAGTTTTGTTTGAAGCAGCAGTTGAAGCCTCTTCTGAATCGGCTGAAGCAGATACAGCTACTTGTACACTCCGAGTCGCTGCTACTTGAACTGGTGGTGCTGTTGCTGGTGCAGGGTGGGCTGAAGTCTTTACGATGATGACTGTGATGGAATAGATGACGATTTCCAGGAGAAGGCGGTGGGAATCTTGACTCTAGTCCCACTTGTTGATCCCCACTATATGGACGTCTAAGACGATGTTGATGATGTGGTGCATGAGGCATGCTTCCGTGTGGCTGGTCCTCGTGATCCAGAATGAGGGGTTACTCCTCTGTATCCGTCAGTAAGACGGTGGAGGAGGTGGGGTCCAGTAAGGACCTCCGCCACGATGTGACATGGGTGGCGGGGGGTGTTGGTGCTCGCTGCTGTAAGGAGCTGGCGATTGCCAGTAGTCGGTGGGCGGCGGGCCAGAAGGTCCACGGGGTGGTGGTCCTTGTGAATCATAGTGATAGGGAGGAGGCGGCGGTCCGCGGTTGCTGCTATATGGGCTCGGGGACATAACGTCGTACTCATATGGATACGGAGCTGAAGAACCGTGATGAGAATCTCTCCAAACGCCTTCGCGTCGACGCGTTGGGGTTGATGCAACGGGTGGAACCATGGATAACTTTCAAATGCCGACTTAATATGTCAACAGTCTTCCTAATTGAATGTACTTCTCTATGTTCTGTATAATCTGTGGTTGATGCTACGAACTTTCGAAAGGAGGTGTCATGTATTATATCCGTTGTTTCCGGGTTTGCGTTATAGCTGTTAGGTTGAATATTCAGTAGTAATGATAGGGCTACTCACTGTTCGGTGTGAGAAGGAGCGTCACACACAACAAGACACCCTCGCAGGAATAAAACTTTGTTGTCACAACCCTTCCTACTCGCATTTTGTTCACCAAATACCGCAGCGAGCCACTCTGTAAAATTCTTTCTATCACGGACGCGCTCATCTAATCGTGTAAAAAAACATTGAACGCCTATGTAATTTTGACCCGGGTCTCGTTGTAAAAATCTATCCGTCAAGCCGGCATACGCCCTCGCACATATTCTGTGCGGGTTCACAAATTCCAATCGTGTAAGCGGCGATCACCAAATCGTGCAGAAGGCCATCGAAACCGGGATTTGTTGGCCACCTCGAAACCATACGTACCAAGAAAATTGGACGTCACATCGGCGTCAACCACTACGTAGAATAGACCGACTCGGGATTTTCTCGAAAGAGATGGATGAATGTATGTAATTTTACTTTACAAACCGTCACAGTTGATCTAACATGTCCGATTACACCTGAAGCCTTTAACGGCTGCTCGTCTTTCCGTCAGCAGTATTTTTCCTATCCTTCGTCTTGTTAGTCATACTTCTCTACTAGAGTAATGTTCCTTCTTGCAATTCGTACTAATCCTACCACTTCCTCCACTACTAGAGCTACTAGTGCCTAGAGAGGACTAAAAAGCGGACGCACAAACCAGAGTAGAAATAGGGGTAGGAGTGTCCGCTCTCTACTTCAAGGATGGCAACGATTTTTTCCATCAAAAATTTCAAAATTCCCCTCTTTTATCACCAAAAATGAAGGCCTCCTACATGTTATAGTCGAAGGAGTCAATGATAGTGTCACGATGAGTGGAACCATTCGTTTTTTTGCCTTGTTGAAGGAAGCAACCGACGAGGCTGACAGTCGTATCCCCATACCAGTATGTACCTGTAGTACGTTTTTCGGTGCCATGAAGTAATAGTTTCCAACGTCTTTTTGAACATTCTGATTCTCAAATTCCATCTGCAAAGCTCACAATTAATTCCATCTTCTTTCCTGTTTCGCATTGTGCAATCGAAATCGCATTTGCATCGACAGAAAGAACAATTAGTTTTATATTTGGAGCAATCCTTTGTCATCAGATTTTCAAACCTTGCCACCGATTAGTCACAATGAGCAGATTTTGCAAACCCGCTCTTTTCTGTGCTGGATTGCTTTTCATGACGATGATGTCCAACTCAAGAAATCGCGGAATTTTGCTTCGTTGCCACGCCTTTGCGACGAATGCCAACAGACAGCACAGGGTTTATTCGAGGAGTGCTCCTGGATGGAGGTTGAATTACAAAAGCAATCATCATTTGGTGATACGGGGTGGTGGGTCTGGCTCCTTCTTACCGTCTGACAAAGACACGACGACGCGTTTGTCAAGTACCGCGTCTCCTCTGAAAGAGTCGAGCTCTGTCAGCGAGGGCGACGAATTTGAGAAGCGTGTATTAGAATCTATTCCAATCGCATCAGGAGGACCAATCCCAACATCGATTAAATCATTTGGAGGATTAACGTACCAAGATGTATCATCAACCAAGTCATCATCTTTATTTCGAGTAGTCTTTGTGTTGGGTGGTCCAGGTAAGGCATACTTGAAAGGACGAAAAAGTTGGTGATTATGTGGGTGTGCATGGGGAAAGAATTACTTTGGCCTTGAACTTCACTACTCAATAGTCTACTCACGCTCAACGTACTCTCCATTTTTTGCCTTCAATGACATCAATGCAGGAGCCGGAAAGGGAACTCAATGCGAACTTCTCATAGAGAATTACCCATGCCACCATTTATCAGCCGGGCAATTATTACGAGACGAAGCCGAAAAGAAGGATGGGTCATCAGAACACGCAGCATTGATCGAAGAGTGCCTTGTGGCAGGGAAAATAGTTCCAGTGGAAATTTCATTATCACTGTTGCAAAATGCGATGCGCGAAGCTGAGGGCAACGACTCTCTAATCTTTTTGATTGACGGTTTCCCTCGTAATTTCGATAATTTGGAGGGGTGGGCACGGTGCATGACAAAAAATGATAACAGCGTCGACCAAAACGCAGACGCTGCTGCTGTTTGGGGAGTGCTATCGTATGATTGTCCGCTCTCGATTTTGGAAGAAAGGGTGATGAAGCGCTCAAAAGATTCAGGTAGATCTGATGACAATTTGGAAAGCTTGCGAAGACGTTTCAAAACATTCCAAGGGGAAACAATGCCTGTAGTAGATACGTTAAGAGCGATCGACGAGAAAACATCGTCCTTGCTAAAGGTTGTAGATATTGAAGGACAACGATCACTTGAAGAAGTCTGGGAGGAGACGCAAAAGAGTATGAACTCATTCATTACGAATGATGTTTTGTCTGCAAATATGAAGCTTTTGGAGGCTGTTGCTAACAAGGATGCTGATGCTTACCGAGCTTTGTCCGCCGATGAGATGTTCCCAGACGCAGGCGAAAACGATGTCTCGACGGTGATGGAAGCGCAAGAAACAGAAGGAGATAATTCATTCAATGAAATCAATGTAGAGGATGCCGAAATAACATTTATTACTGGCAAGAAGGCATCGGTGAGCTACAGTCGAAAGGCAGATTCTGGCGTTTCATTTCGAGAAACACGGGTGTGGTCACACCAAGGACCCAAGGGATGGAGGCAAGTGCATTTTTATCGGTCTGAATGAAGAAGCGTAGTCCTCTAATACTCCTAATGTGTTAGCACACTGGTTGAAATACAGGTAGTCCTGTAGCTCTCTAGCTAGCTTATGAATCAGGATTTTGTCTCTTCGGTATGAGTAATTTAAAGAGAGAGAGAGTAGTGTACTCGACGTAGTTGTAAAAAGTAGTGGCCGATGCAAAAACCCGTGTAACAGGTTCTGGATCATAGCTGATAGCATCATACTTTAATTACTGTATTTTGAATAATACGATTCGTATGAAGTGCGGAAAATATCTCGACCTGCCCGTAGAATATGTGCGTGCATATACTTCAGTTCCACGCGTAAATTTCCACGTGGAGTGTACGAACTTTCAGATACAGAGAACTGATTTATACCGTAGTCCTGCTTCGTATGATGGGTGATTCCGCATGTCTATGGATTTTGATGACAAAACGCATCTCAGAAAGGGTTTCTAATCAAGTCGACTATCAATCAACAAACGATATACCACAAGATCAAAGCTGTTCACATTCTTCCTTTCACTTGAAATATTATACTACGTCGATCATGCGGTCCCGTGTTTCAATTATTCACCCACTCATTCTTGCAGTGGTCCTTCTTGCCCTGACTAAGGGGATATACGGAGGATTACGTGAAGGTTTCTCGAGCAAGGTCGGTAGCGATGCACGAAACAAAATGAAAGACGAAGCAGGCGCTGCTAACGGTATGACACGAGAGATGTTTTTGATGAAGGAAAAAACATGGGAGCTTCAACCGGTAGATTTTAGCTGCATCAATAATCTTAAGCTTAGGCGACACTGCCAAAAATTCTTGAGCCATCCAGTCCAAATGAAGCTTTCAAATCGAAAGGGAAAGTTCGGCTTGCGAGCCCAAGGTCAACTGAAATCTGGGAAGCGCCTGAGGGGATTTTGGAGACAATCCACTCCCAGTCCGAAGGGAGAGGACTTTTTGAAACTCAGCTACGATGAAGCTGTCAAACAGAGATTGACAACAATTGAATTCGAAGTGCAATTGCCGCCGACTGACAAGAAGTCGAGAAAGCTTCCGTCAGTCATTTACAGCGTCGTAGTAGAAGGAGGGGCAATGAACCCAAAAGCGATTGTTCCTCGCGGTGCAGGAAGGGTTCGAGTACTGCCTGAAGGCCATGGCGACGAAGACGAAGTCCATACTTTGAACGCTGGCAAGGCACATGTTAGCTTGCCCATGAAAAGTGGTATTGTTGATCCCGGATGGGCAAAGGGACGATTGGTCTTCCGAAAGGGTCGATCCACAGGCGCTGTATAAGCTGATCATTTTTCGAAAGGATAGATGTGGCCTAAAATCCTATAGCACCAAATCCATCTCCGAGGAGATTCTCGAGATCAATTTTTAGGTTGTTTTTTCGTGTGATTTCTTGCTCAAAGCTGATTTTTGACACTTCTTCACAACAGCCATTCGGACCAGTGCCATCACTCTAGTATGACGTAGTAGGTTCGTTTTAATCCTACTCTTCTAATAAAATTCGACTATTCTAATCCTCCCACCAAGACTCTTGCTGAGTGGTGGTGCTGAGCAACAGGAGGAGCTAGTAGCCTATTAAAATAGGCTACTGCTGCTGTTGGTTGGAGCTAGTAACCTGGTTTTCCTTGTAAGTCCTCTCGTCGTAGTACTCCTCCTACTGATACATCGGTTCGGATAATTAACTACGATAAGGAGTGCTGTCACCTAAGAATACGAATTGAGAGTAAACTTCTTTTTTATTGTCGACTTAAATTTCTTCTCTGGAGTCAGTCGAGTGAGTCAACATTGACAGGAAATAATAGACGAGAATCTGCATGTGCTGTTTCGTACGAAAACTACTTCTGTTCCTGGAAAAGAATATTTATCATGAGATTCTCATGGCTCTGAAAAGCATTCGCGTGTAAGCCCTGTACCCATGTGATATATAGAGAGTACTGTATTATAGTAACTATAGACTTGCTCGCGCGAATTGCACGACCGGGTGATTAATCCAGAAGATGTATAAAATGATATCTTATGAAAAGAAAGGGGAATGATAAATGGCATATAAACCTCAGGGTAGAGAAAATTATTTTTGAATTCACCCGTTTTGCACTCCGTCAAATCTGAAAAGATCGTAGTTTTCCTCAACAATTCTCAACAGCGGAACAAAAGCTTGTGTACAGCCCATGATTCTACGTATAATTTCATACAAGAGTCAGTCCAGAATTTTCATGCAGTAATTAATACGCAGACATTATGGTACGGTACGAAAACCATGTACCAGTATTCGTACTTGGAAGCTTGCCTTCAGCGATTCTTCGAGTTTCTGAGCGCAGGTCATGGTTTCAGAGCTTCGTTCTGGTGTACGACGGATTCGCAGTGTTGACCAGCGTACAGATACGCGTATGTGCTGTCTAACATGATTAGTCGATCTCACCGGTTGTTCTCACAATGTTTACTCTCCTTCTATTTCCTTGCGACTGGTCTCCCAACCAGTGACCCTTCCTTCGGGTTGGACTACAAACTTTCAACAGCAAATACAAACACCATTGATCATTTAATTTTCAGGCTCTGCGAGAGCTGACCATCTGGCAGTTTTTAAGGCCTTTTTTACTGGTAGGTTTCAAACTTAGCGTCCTTTGTGCCTGCCGAGACCTGCCAATGTTTCATATTTTCTCAATTAGTTTGATGATTTTCTATCTTGGGCTTTTTTATCTATTCTCGAAAAAAAGTGTGTTCAGAAGTTTTAAAATGGGAGTAGAAAATTTGGCTTCAAGCCACAATGCCAATGTTTCAAGCTCGGAATTTGCGAAATCAAGTGAAACCGTCGATGATCATTCAAATCCGCAGCAAGGTACAGGTATGATGAAGGCAACCATGCCGGGAAAACATGATCATGGTCCACAAAACAAGAATGATCGGAATGCAGCCTCCGCCAAATCTGGTGTGATTCCACAATCTAATCATGGCGAGGATAAACGTAAATTATTTGTTGGGGGTCTTCCAACCGATAGTAAGTCCGGGCTACTCTTTATAAATTTGTTCGCTCAAGTGCTGTTGTATAATCAAGATTTCGTGGAGCTGACGATGGATTTTGTGTCTCTATCTTTATCCTTCGTATTTCTCTTAACCATCTTGAACCAATTTTTTATTTTTTTCAGTCACAGATCCTGAGTTTCGCTATTTCTTTTCTCAGTTTGGTGAATTGCATGAATCAGTTGTCATGTTTGACAGAGTGACTCGGCGATCACGTGGATTTGGATTTGTTACATACGTCAACCCGGTGAGTGCAACAACTATGTGTGCAATATAACAATCAGCAGATACAACTCCCCCTTCTGACGAACTGATCATGGTAAAATTTGGTTATGACTTTGATGCAGGCTGTTTCTCAATCTCTATTGCAGATGGGAAACCAAGGCGATGGAATCGGTCGCCTAGTAATGAGGGGAAAGACTTGCGAAGTAAAAGCAGCGGCACCAAGGGGTCAAGCGCCTTCCCGCGGAGGGAAATCATATCGGAATAATCGTAGCGGTCCACGGAATCAGCACCAGGCACAATCTCCTCAAGTTCCTTCTTTTGTACACAACGAACAATTCCCAGTTATGTATCAAAATGATAACTTCAATGTGCCGTACCCTCAAGGGATATATTCCACAATTCCTGGTGTACCGGGCTATGCTCCTCCTGTTTTTCATCACCACATGCCCCATCCAGGTCATTCCCAACAGCATTCGCCTCCTCATGGATCGATTCCTATGAACGGAGATCGCAATCTCAGTGAAAATGGGATGGCTGGAACTTCTTACTTTTTCGGGGCTCCCCACGGGGCTCCTCCACCAGCTCAACATGGATTCCCTCATGCGCCACAGATTCCAGGTCATTATCAACAACAAGGATATGCATTCTTTCCATACATTCCTGACCATACTCAAACGCCCCTTCCGGCGATGGAAAATGCAACTATCATGCAACCCATGGAACCAGGTACACAAGCCAAGGAAGAGCTGAAGTCGAACGATGAAGGGGGCATCGAAGTTGAGAAAGAATGAATTTGTGGGACGAACGCTTCTGCAATAACATGAAACTTTAAACATTCCATCGACATGGTTTGAACTCGTAAGCATTCGACCATTATAAGACAAACAATAGCACACCCAAGTGAGATGGCTTTATAGCTAGTTTCTGCCGTAGATATAGTTCAAGATGATATCAAAGACAGCGCAACAAAGTCAATAACCAGTCATCGCATCCCCCCTTTGTCAACCGATTTAGTGTCTTCAATTGAAAAGTATTTCGATCAACACATAGTTAGTTATAGTTTTTAAATCCGAACGAAAGAATCTCTTTCTCGAGCTCTACGTACACTGATTCAAATTTTCTTTGTTCTTATGCTTTCTTTCTTATGCGGGTACCTACAAACAGATCCCTAGCACAGCAGAGAATATATATTTATAAATTATTAGTCGTTTTAAACACGTTTATGGCTGTCTGATAATTTGTATCAAGTGCATTCTGTGGTTGCTATACGTTGGTAAATACACCAGCAAAAAATAGAGGCAGGTATCATTATCTTTTCCAATCTGACTAAAATCCTCGTTACGGACTTGTAGTGTGATATCAGGTTGAAGATAGATTTTGATGGATTTCGGAACGAATACCTCAGCATTTCGGATTCAAACTGTGTATCGCAAAAACCAGCAGAGCAAGGAGTATATTATTGACTTTTCTTGCCACGCTTAGAAGACCTGACTGAGGTCTTGCTCGCAGAGCGTTTTTTTTGCTTCAATGGACAGGGTGGCTCGTTATCGGAGTTGTCGGAAACCACGTGTGTGACGGGGGATAGCCCTGCCTTATCTTTTAGGAATGCTTTAACATCGTCGAAGACGCCGTGAAAACAAAGTGACAAAGCCAGAGCATCGACGCGAAGACACGATGTTCCAGTTTCTTCCAAACCCGATTGTTCGCCAACCACCTTGAGCCACTCATCTGTAGTTTCACCGTAGTTTTCAATCGTAATAAGGGCATTGTTGTCACTGATTGAGCCATTCTTGATTCCAATGGAAAGACAGTCCTTCCAAATTGTTGCTCTGTTGCGACCAATCTCATACCCAAAGGACACAAGTTGGTCAAACAGCAAATCCTCTGCCATTGACCGAACATCATGGTTGCCCTTTTTGAAGTCGCTAATAGATGCATTTGATTGTCCAGTTTTGTACTGAAAAAATATTTTCTGTTTGGGATCGCCCTTCTTTATCTTTTTGGGATCATATGACGAAAAAATCACTGAAAGTCGTTTGTGTCGAGTTGTCGCCACATTCCACAGCCGTTTGCGGTGAGGATCGGTATCGTGGGGCACCTTTCCATTGTCAAGCAAACATCCAATCAAAATAATATCCTTCTCTTGGCTTTGAAATTCATCTGGTGGAGCAATCTTGATTGAGTGACGGTCAACAGCTTCAGTTCCGTACTGGTTTTCCAAATCAGCAAGCTTATCTTCCAGCAATTTTTTGAAAGATTTGGCTTCAGCTTTTGAACCCATCATGATTACCCCAATTGTGGGTACGGGGTGATTATCAATACCCGACAAAAGTGACTTCTCGACTTTGCCGTACACAAACTGCGCCATATCCTCTTCGCAATGCTTTGTGGCGATCTTTAGGCATTGTGTAGCTATGGTTCCAGATGGCTTATACATTCGCAATTGGTCGGCATACATTTCATTGTTACTCCATGACACCCCATCCGGCGGGCAACGGAAATGATCTCGCAGAGTTTTATGACTAAATGCAAATTGTGCGAGGCAAACGTCAAAGAGACCGTTCCCATCACCCGGCATAAAAAGATCGGCAAGACTGAGCTCGCCCTTGCATTTATCAAGTGCACTTCGGGACTCTTCTTTCAGGTCGTCTTTCGGTAGAGCCTGTTTAGTGTCTCCAATTACTACAGCTTGCTCTGCTCGAGCCAAGATGGTCAAAGCGGTACTGCTCGGCGACTGCGAAGCTTCATCAGCAATGACCATGCCAAAGCGATGATCCACCGGGATATATCTGCTGACTTCAAAGGACAACCAAAAATCTTTAGAAAGGGTCAAAAGATGAAGAAGGAGATGATACGTTGAAAGACTCACCTTGTTCTGTTGTCATTAGAAGAAGCGGTATGCAGCCAAGACTCTTGCGGAACTTATCCGCAAATTTTGCCTTTCGGCGTAATGTAGCGTCGCTTGCTTTCATAGCATCTATTTCGCTGTCTTTCATTCTCGAAGCCAATTCCTTCAATTGGCTAAAGTTACCGAGATCTAAGCCTGTGATCGATTCACTTTGATTCCGTGCGATTGTTGCGTAGGACAATTCTTCCTCAAGCTGGCGAATCCGTACAGTTAACCCTCTCACCGCTTCCTGCGATTTCCTGTTAATACTTACGTCCTCCAAAACTTTCAGAAGGATATCACGTTCACCACTCTTGGATTCTTTCACACTGTCATGAATATCAATAACTGCATCGATGAAGTCTTGGCTCACCGCACCATCATCGGTGTAGATGAAAGTCTTTGGACAACCTTTTTCTTCTAGAGACTTCACATGGAATTTCTGAAAATCAGACATCGTTTTCTTTAGTTTCAAACCTCTGAGGACTCGAACCCAGTCGTCTTTTTTGTCAGGGTCGCATCTGTCAAGTTTGAATGAGCTAACCATACCCCGATGTGGCTTTGGAGGTAGCTCGCGAAAGTCAAGTCCTGGTGTGGCCTTCTTTTCCACCCAATCAATCAAGTCCTGGGTAACGGTATATGAGTCACTTGTACTTGAACGAAATGGGTTCTCGTATTTCCGCACGTTTATCGTTTGAAAGATTCGTCAGATCCGTTCTCAAATCATCCAGTGCTTGGTGTTGGAGGATGCTTCTGACGTATGGGCATGATTTGGTGTCTCTTCGAAGACCACGTTGTACAAGTTTTTTGAAATTACTTTTCTCCATGAAGGCTCTATTGATCCGACTGTGTTTCTTGAGTTTCTCAATACTTGTCTTGCGATTGGCTTTTACGCCGTCAATATTCTTCTTTAGCATCTGGAGTATTTGCGCAGAAAATGTGAGGTCTTACAGTTGGTCAACTTGATAGACAACATGAGTTCGAATCATACACTTACTTCCATTTCTTCTTTGTAACTATTCGTGTCTTCGAGAAGAGCCGATAGATCGGCCTCCATACGATCCAAAGATTGCGATAGTTTACCAATTCCATCTTCTTGCATGGTGGACATATTGATGCAAAACTTTGAAAGTTTTGGGGGCAACTTTTGTTCGAAGGCTTCGAGAGCTTGTGGGTTGTCCGATGTAACTAAACAGTTCAATCCTCTCTGTAAAACTATCGATGCTATATTCACTCCCGTCTGCGTTTTCCCGGTCCTATATCGGTAATGTGATGAAAAGAGCTACTATGAGATCGAGACAAGAAAGGATGAGAATCGGTGGCAAAATAGTAACTTACCCGGGAGGTCCTTGAATGATCGAAACGTGGTTATCTTTCGAGAATACATTTTTTATTACTTCAAGCTGACATTTTGATACGGGGAGGGGTAGTGCGAAACTGGAACTTTCAACAGCAGACTCATAATATTTTGGCCGCACATTGTCCGACCCAAGAACAAGCGAACGGCACGGCGGCGACAAATGTAGTTTTGTCTCTTCAATAGCCTTAGCGATTGCATGAGCATCGCTTGAGATAGTATTGCTTCTCTTGCGTCTAACAAAGACACACCATTCTGTAGTTAACACTGATGCCTCCGAGTTTTCGGGAAACTTATGGAGAGAATCGTCTGTAGGCTCCTTCACCACATCATCCCAGCAAAACTTGCCCGCCTTTTCAACGTATTTAAGAAATGTTTTTGGGTCGCCAAGAACAACTTTCATAGGGTTGCTATTCGCAATCAAAGTCTGAAAATCAGCAAGAACTTTTTTATTCTTGCCTCCAGTATAAAGGAGAACATCCTTGGCTTCCGCGTTCCACTTGAGTCGACCACCTTGGACCGGAACGACCTTCAAAGACTCTTCGTCGACTTCAACAGGCACTTCGATTAGCGGGGCGTTAAGGATTCTTTTTTCTCCGTTCTTTTTCTGATAGATCTTCCGAACATGACCGAGTCCCAACCTCAACTCATAAAGTGATTTGTCCAGATTCCCTCCTTGCCAATCATATAACGGCTTGAACATGACCTTTAGATCTCGGTCCACTAAGGCTTTATGATACGATTTTGAGAACTGAGAGACCTCGGGATCCATCTTGAAGCCTTCCTTAGAAGCACTTTCCAGCACGTCCTCTAACGCAGAGTTCTCGCCGAACGAAATTCGTTTTTCGCTTTCTTCTTTATAATACTTCAAGAATTCGTGAACCTCTCCCTCCTTTGGAATACTTGGAACAGGGACGACATTATAGGGTTTCTGAGCCTGGATGTAATAGAAGCCAGTATTTTCCTTTGATGTGTTCACTTCAATTGGCTTTTCTTCTGAATAGAAATCTGCTCTGGTAGAATTCTCGATTACTCTTTTGACCTGATAAGAAGTAAAGAAAACCTTACATTCGTCCTTTTCCTCTCCATCGTTGTAAAAGAAGTGGTTCTCCGTCCAATCCTCCTTCTTTTCGACTTTGAATTCTTTCACGAAACAGGGTTTGTTGCGATCTCTTTTATACTTTTCAAGCATTTTAGTTTCTTCCACCATTTCAACGAATCGAAAATAATCTGCAATTGTCTGGCGATTTTCTATTTCCTTTGGGTCTTCGGTGTTATATTTCAGCGCGTTCTTATTCGTTGACTCGCCGTCTATAACCACGACACAAGATTCCTCGGGAATTATATTGTTCGTATCAGGCATGATATCTTCGGACATGATTGATTTGACTCTTTCTTTCTCTCCAAAATTATGATATGATTTTGATCAACAGGAAAAATGAATTTTATGAGTTGACGGCACCACTGCTAGAAGTAATCGTCCTATTATGTTCCAGAGGGACAACGATGGTGGTGAGTGTGAAGAGAACAGGATCCGCATTTTACTCCGATTGTTGTTTACTCCCAAATTTCATTCCTACAATATAAAATTCGGTCCCCCAAGAGACACCCACGATAGAAGACAGCTGTAATTGGTATCACGCGGTACTGGTGCGTTGATCCGTGGCCACGATAAATGATTTGCCCTTCCAGTATTCTTAAAAACGACCCGATCGGGAAGTCTAGATACGTGGAGAGTTTTCACAATAACGGAGACGCTATCATTTTCCGCATAGACGAAACATATTGTTTCGAGCGTTGTAGGCACGAATCACTCTCAGACTAAAAATTGAACACGGTGTGGGGTTTTCAACCTTTTTGAGCTTCGCACGACCCTTCGATTCAACTCGTTCGACCTCGGAGCGGTCTTTGAAATCGTTATCGTCGCTGTCGTCGTCATACGTTCTGGAATACAAAAGACTCGGATTCTTTTCAAAAAAGTGCCTGTCTCATTAGATCGTTTCTAAATCATTGTTATTGCATCATCTCACGATCGAAGAAAAATATTGGAAATAATCTGAAAAAAGATTCCCACCAAAGTCAAAAGCTCTCACGATTGATTCATTCATTCGAGAGAAAATAATCTTGGGGATCCTTTTATTCGCGTGACGCACGAAGTAGCCCTAATCTTATTCGAAAATGGATTATATGTATGTTTCTTATGTTGGAGGTTTCGATGCCTAACGATAACTGACGTCAATTGAAGGTTTCCTTCGGGGAATGAGTTATACTTAACGGAAGTTCAAGTCAGCCAATCAGATCATTCTTGTCTAAAACACGTGGCCTTAAGCCATCTCTATTCGCTGATGTCTTTCCACGCTACCGCCTGCTGAGGGGATCACAGACATGCTCAACTTCCAGAAATCGCGTTGATAGCCGATTCCGGCTTCTTCTGATGAGAGTCCCTCACTTCGCATGCGATTCTTTCATCACCACAAATAGATCTCGAAAATTAACTTTCGCCGCTCATAGTTTGTGTGGTGTAGCACCAAGTGAATAGCCGTGAAACAAGACCTTTTTATATAAACCATGGCTCCATCCCTCAAGCACAGTAATGTATCGTTTGATAACATTGGGGCCTTATCACAACTTGTCGAGGCAGCATCTGCGTTGACGGAGTTGCAAGTCAAAGAACCACCCACGAAGAAGTCTCAATCAACCGTACTCGTAAGTGATGATGATGAAACATCACGTATCTCGGCGAAGGCTAGTGACAACACTGTCTCTCCGCCTAATCCCAGGAAGAAAGAGATCTTTCCGCAGAAACTAATGGAGATCTTAGCCGATTCTTCGACATCGGAGATCATATCTTGGCTTCCTCATGGCCGATCATTTGTGATCATTCGACCCGACCTGTTTTGCGAAGAAGTTCTCCCAAAATACTTACCACCAGCTGATTCAAGAGGCAGCACGAAATATCCATCCTTCACTAGAAAACTTAATCGATGGTAAGTACAGATTAAAAAGTCTTCGTCGACGAATGTATCTATGTAAAATGTTCATTTCGTCTCAAAAGCAATCTTGATTCTCTCTGTCTGATGCTAAACCAGGGGCTTCCGTCAAGCAACCAGAGGAGCGGATACAGGGGCATTCCACCATCCATTCTTTCGCCGTGATCAGCCAGAGCTCTGTGCAAAGATGGTTTGCCAAAAATCAAGAGATCGGCAACAAGGGGTTCAAAAGCAACGGAGCCTTCCCCCCAAAAAGCGAGCGATTCCGGATAGTGCCCCACCCAAGTATAGCGGCCCCAATCAGGTTCTTCCTTCGATTATTTCCAGCGCCGACGCAGCTACAAGTTCGAGCTCGAAGTATCGACTAGCTCAGGTGGCTGCCCCTATATCGGCTGATGAACGCTCCATTAGTAATTCATCTACCGTGTCTCAAACATCTACTTTCGGAACCTCGATGTCGTTGAGCAACAACAACAAATTTATCGCTGGTTCGAATATTCATACGGCACTGGCACCCACTGCTGCTACTATTTCTGTTACCACGGGAAATTCGCAACCACTGAAGGCTAGCGAGAGCAGTGGGGCTTCAGGTGTGATGCCATTTATTTCCAACGATTCGAAGTTCGTCGCTACTACTTTGAAGCGTCGAGAGTCTCTAGAGGTCTACAGAGCAGCCAAAGCTATGCTATATGACGCTTATATGAAAGCTGTTAACGAAGAACAGAGATGACACGAAAAGTAACAGAAAGGGAATTGTTTCGAGTGAAGTGCGAGGAAATCTGTACATTTATATCCTCTTACTTCTTTCTCAGAATGACGAATTGATACTGCTATGGAAGACGCCAGACAGGAGTAGTCTACTGCTGATAGAAGACATTTCTACAGTTCTAATACACCACATCTACATAAATTTGTATTTTTAACTTCATAACAATATGGAGCAAAAAAATTTCTTACTAAAAAAGCTCATCTGGCCGACGGAACTCAGTTGTTTTGCTCAAAATGATGATCGAAAAGATCGTTAATAATTACCGTGTACGGTATGACAGTAATGAACCGCTGATGCAGATGCCAGATAGCTTAGAACCCAAAAAGTACTCAGTTGTAGTTTTGAGTGCTCATCTTCCGATGATGTGTGAACGAAGGGAACTAACCTGTGTTGTTGTCTCGTTTTCGTAGTACTAAAATCCAACTGAAAAAGAAGAAAAAATGTGTTATTAGTGGCGTCAGCTCAGACATCCAGTGCGTCATATTTCAGTGAAAAGAAAGAACAAAACATTTGTTGACAGTGCCGTCAGCTCATACATTTAGTGCGTCATATTAGAATTCCGCAACGTAAGGAATAATGAGATGGTTCGAGTTAAGTAGATTTTTAGAAGAAGTTCTCCTTTTGATCGCACCTTATGCTTATGTCTTCGCCCATTTTCTTTCTCAATCGACGTCAGCGAGACCGGAAACGACGTGAAAATACTTTTTCCACTGTCATAGTACTCTTAGTATTATCTCAACATACATCACACAAAAGCTCTACTGTAGGCACTATATGTTTTATATGTATTACTTATATGAAATATATAAAAATATGTACGTGCCACACAAAACAACAGTCTTTAACTTTGGAATCTGGAATCTGGAATGTTACAATGAATTTACCACAACTTTTGGGTTGATTGTGTACTGTATTACACGTATTGGACTCTTCTCAGAGTTGTTTTGATGGGCACCATGCGTGAGGTGTGCGACTGACGTCTGGGTTTGATGTTTTCGTCGTTGCCTTTCCGGCCTTGCGGCAAAGGTTATCAGAACGTCTTGTCATGCATCATTAAGATTTCGTCGAAACTCGAAAAAGCACGGAGACAATTCATATTGTCAACAGTGTTATTATCACCTCGTCTGTAGATAGCGAAAGGGTAACAGCGTGTGCAAGGACAGTTTGGTCTTATATTCTATAAAAGCGGAAGAAGAAACGAAAAGGTTGAAAATGAAGATCGCATTCTTTGGAATTCTCTTGCTTCATCTCAAGTTTTTGCCATCAGCAGTTGCATTCACTGCGACATCAGGTACTGGTATTGTTGATCAAAAGAAGTCGAGGCATGTTCTTGCTGCAGAAGCAAGTGTGTCGTCTCCCGTCGGTACCTCATACACATTGGATGGAGAAGAGATCCGTGGGCCAATCACACCCCTCCGCAACTTTATTCTCGTCAAGGTGAAAGATACTCTTACAGCAACTTCAGGGGGGATCCTTTTACCCGATCAGTCTAAGGAACGTCCTACGGAAGGATTGGTCATTGCAGCTGGGAAAGGAAAAATTCATCCTTTCACGGCTATCAGAATTCATAACCCTATCAAGGAGGGAATGTCGGTTCTATATGGAAAGTACGACGGAAAGGCAATCATGTATAACGACGATTCTTGTCAAATGATCCGCGACGATGATTGCTTGCTTTACTATGAAGGAGTGACAATGAAGCTTGACAATGTTTTCCCTGTTCGAGATTATGTCTTGGTTGCTTTGGATCAGGATCCTGAATCACTAGCGACGAGCAGCGGAGTTGTCATCGCAAGTCAGGTAGTTGCCGATGATGTTCCGTGCGAGGGGACAGTGGTGAAAGTCGGCGAAGGCCGACTAAATAGTAGCGGAGAATTCTCTCCTTCTCCTGTCAGTGTTGGCGAACGTGTCAAATTTAAGGACTATGCTGGAAACGATGTGACGATCGACGGAAAACCATATTCGGTTATAAAGATGGTGGACATTCTTTGTTCATTGAGCAAAGAAGTTCAGGCTATGAAGGAGGGAACCGCGAACGATGACGAGGCGCCATAAGCGAATAATTAGGTTGGCCTTATCGCACACTACGTGAGATACATTTCACTTCTCTTAATTTGAATTAGCATAATCAATATCTGGCTTTCTCATATCACAGATTTGTCTTCAATGATTGAGGAAGGTTGTTCGATGGTGGCCTCCATTCAGTCTAATGCCATCTCAGCATAAGAATACAGGGATTCGTGAAAGATATCGAAGCTCCAGAGCGAATCCAACTCGTTCCCTATTTCGCTCCTTCTGTATGCGGCCATGATCTTGAGGGGTTGGCCGTTCATAGCCTGAGATAATGGTACCATTCCTCCGACCCTCCCCATATCAACAGCCAACTCGTCTTCAAAATCTAACAAGTGCTGATAAAACTCGAAAGTGTAGATCTTGTGGGTATCGAATCGTGGTTCCGGTTTTCGGTCGGCACTAATAGCATTAAATATCTTTTTCCGAGCCAAACTACGTTTCGTAGCTGAAAATGAAGTTGTATCCGGTATAGCGATGCCTAAATTGCTGTCGACGGCAAGATCCGATAAAACGCTTGATGACTCCACTGAAGAGGGTTCCTTTAGATTATCTCCGATGTCAATGTTTAGATGACGGTCACTTTTTTTTGAGTGCGGAGAAAGATTTATCGAGTTCTGGCCATCCAAGGTGCGAGATTTTCCATGTTCATCTTCTTCAGACAATACCGTATGAGCTGTGGCTACCAACGGAGTCAAGAAACGGGGCTTATTGTCATCAAGAGAAGCATCTAGCTGTGGTGCCAAGATGGAAACAAATTTGATGAAGTTATTAACTACCCATCGAGCGGGTAGTTTTCCAGCGGGTCGATCAAAAATTTGTCCCGTGACACATCTACTCATTGACAAAGGAGTCCTGAAACGACCTTTGACTATAGCTTGGAATTTTCGCTTCTTGTTGGCAAAGTAGTCACGTTGAAGACTTCTTTCGCAAAGATCTTTCTTGATCTCGTCTTTCGTATTGTAGGTCTTATCGTCCTTCCCTCTTGGCACAGGGGGTGCCTGCTTAATCCGCAAAAACAGGGTCCCGACAAAGTGTGCGGATTCAAAGTCAACCACTAGCGACTCTCCCTCAATTTCTTTACCATTATTGATAGGAAGGATGCAGCCAGCAGAAAAGCCCACAAAATTCTGATAGTCGGATTGTCCAGCCAGCCGCTGATATAAAGTACGTATAATAGAAGGCATATTCAATTAGAGACGAAAAAATACGCATGCTATAGAACATCAAATCGAAGAAAAAGAAAACACGAAAGAGTTTGTAGCTTACGACTCCAATTATTTTTGTAGAAGAACGCGGTGTTGGTCGGATCATCAGAGGACGCTGGGGCCATGTTGAAGGATGTCGGGGAAGTATATCGTGAGAGCTTTCGCACGGAAATTTTTGACCTTGAGAAGATCTTCTCTCATTTTTGCGTTTCGTTTCCGTTCGAATTTCGTCCTCGCAAACTCCGTTTTGATCGTCTAGATGCAAGACGCGGTGAATGGTATTCTGAATGATGGAAAGTCGTTTGGAGTCGTCCGTGGTTTCACTCTCGCCCTCTTCAACCACATGGATATCGTTCTCGTCCCCCAAAGTTATTTCAATATTGACGGTTGGTTTTCCGCTCATCATCACAATTGTTTGCGAGGTGAATGCAGAAGCCGTTGATAGTGATTGCAGTATTTTGTTTTGTTCGATAATGTTGGACAGAGGTTGGAGATTCCTTGAGTGACCTTTTCGTCGATTTCGAAAACAAAGTTTGAATTTTGTGTTGTTGTATCGGATGAAGAATGGTTGAGAAGTTAGTTTTTAACGGTTATTAGAAGAAAGACTTCAAGAATGTCTGACTTTCTGAGCATGCGCGAAGATATCTGTGATTGCTGTGCAGTCTTTCCTTTTTAGTACGAATCGACCAGCAAGATGGTATGATGTAAGTCTCAAGATACGTCCGCCCCAAAAGTTTTAGACGGCTCGCGGACAGACGTGACACTGATGTTCACTCAGTTCCAGATGATGTTGATGGCTAGAAAAATGCTCCGCTGTGTACTGTCCATCAGCGTACGTACATCACATGAGAGTCGTTTTTGGTTGGGGTGTGCGGGTATCGGATCAAAAATGTCAAGCGCAGAAGTTCCGTTAGATTTCGAAGTACCAAGAAAACTGCATGTCCTCTCTTCAGATGTAACGCTATGCGGTCATGATATTCTCATGGACGAGGCGTCGTGACGTTCTTAGTTTCAATCTCCAACAAACCGGAATCGGATACATGATATATGTATACGGCCATCCGAATACAATCAACAAGAACTAATTGAACTGAAAAATCTTGCCAAAAACGGACTTTATTCGTCACGTCTTGACTTCATCATACAACAACATATAATCAACAATGGCTTCAATTTTGTCATCGACAAGTCGGCCCACGTCGAGGCGGATGTTAGCTTGTACCGTTAAAGTTCACAGGAATCTTGGTGGCATTGGCTTTAACGCACCTAGCACTGCTAAAGGTTCACCTTGCGCTGCTGGTGTTTCCTCCCCTCCTGAGATGTCCAAATTTTACTCCACAGTCTCTATGATACCTTCAACACTATGCTCTCAAGTGCCGTTATCTACACCATCACAAGCAACTCCCCAAATAATATCCCTTCCAAAACATCGGCAGTTCCAAAGCAGCAGCATGAAGCAGGAATCGCAACAGGAAGAAATGAAGGACGAGTATGGTGAAATGACAGCTGACGGAGAAAGTTACATCGAAAAGGACTTCGTTCTTGAAAATTCTGTCGTCTTGCCTGAAGCCGAGTTGCGATATCAAACTTACGGAGAGCTGAACGAGGCTAAAGACAACGTGATTGTTGTTTGTCATGCTCTGACAGGAAATGCAAGCTTGCATTCGTGGTGGGGTGATTTGCTTGGTGATAACAAGGCGTTCGATACGTCGAAATATTTGATTGTGTGTTGCAATATTCTCGGGAGTTGTTATGGCTCAACCAATCCCCAATCGATCGACCCAGAGACGAAAGCTCCGTACGGGAAGCAGTTCCCAGACATTTCTGTAAAAGATACTGTAAAACTACAGCTCAATCTAATAAAGTATGGACTTGGTGCTTCTTCAATAAAATGTGTGATCGGAGGATCCTTCGGTGGAATGCAGACCATGGAATTTGCTGTCCAGGCTGGCATATCAGGAGGCGAGTTTGTTTCAGAAGATGGTAAGCATAACTGATAGTGATTTTCTCCATCTATGTGTCTACGATGAGAATTCGGGTGGAAGAACTTATAGAAGTTGGAGGAATGAGTTTCATCCCGCAACATTGATCTAACGCATTCCATGCTTCGCTCTAAACTTTGATTTCCAATTGTGCTTCTCAAACATTTTTTGCTAGGTTCCCCATTCGTTAAGTCTGTTATCCCAATCGCATGTGGAGCATCACACACAGCGTGGCAGATTGCTATATCGGAAGTGCAACGTCAAGCAATTTATGCCGATCCTGAATGGGAATCGAACCCGTTCAAAGCAACGAAAGGACTAGAGGTAGCACGACAAATGGGGATGATTAGCTATCGGACAGCACATGGTTACTGCAAAAAATTTGGAAGGGATCTTCGCGATAACGGTGACAACAATAGCAGCCGATATGGATCAAACGCTTCATGGCAGGTCAAGTCTTATCTTGAGTACCAAGGAATAAAGTTTATTGATCGTTTTGATCCAATAACCTATGTCAAGATGACAGAGCAAATGGATTCACATGACGTCTCCCGGAATCGTGGATCATCCGTTGCAGAGGTTTTGAAACGCGTGGAAATTCCAGCCTGTGTTTTAGGAATCGACAGTGACGTTCTATACCCTCTTTCTGAACAAGAGGAAATTGTGGAACACATGCCCAACTCAGAACTGAAGATTATTCACTCGGATGACGGGCACGATGGCTTCTTACTTGAACAAGATCAAGTGAATCGCTGCATCGTCGATTTTCTAGAAAAGCAAAGTAGCTAGACCAGAGCTCCAGCGGAATATTGAGAATGTAAAATTCACATTCGCATCAATTTAGACTTCTGTTCGACGACGTTCAGCATATTTTCCCTGATGCCAGGACGCGAACAGAATAAATGGATCGAGAGAATGCCGACGCAAAAGAAATATTTTGAGTACGCCTTAGCAGAAATTAGCACTGTAACCTATACTGCAAACACTGTCTCTAAAGCTATTGCCCAGTCGTATCTATTCCCTACAGGTACTCCAACGAAGTCCTTCCATGAGAGTGGATATTCGTCTCAGTCTCTGTTCCTCGTACAGCTTTGATGCTCATACTATTAGTACTATTGCGGAGTACTTCAGAGCTACGTTTCCTCCACTGATGCCAATATACTCTTGTTGGAATACCGCGGTTAAGCTTTGCTCTTTCAGGTGGTACTTGTAGAATCATTTTCCCTCCAAGTGGCGTTGCCGCTGCTTTCAATTTTCCCCTTTCTGCGGTGTAGTCTTGTACAAACAGCATCAATGCTTGTCGAAACTGCTCTGAATTCGAGCCCATCTAAATCAAACAAAAAGATGGCGATTCTTTATTCGGTCACAAAAGCCATTCAAAAATAAACATCATTTGCCTTAATGCAAGCACCGATTTCAATGGGAATTATATCAGAAAAAAGAAAAGTAGGAAAAATCCAGAACAGAATCTACAATATGAAAAATTTCTGTCAACCACCAAAACAGTCCACACCGAGCTGCCTCTCATGATTAAGATCGCCGTCGCCTCTGACTTACCCGCAAAAGGTTTTCTGGGATTTGCAACTATTGTTTTCTTAGTCTTACCAAACAGTGTATCGCTGCTGCATTTTACTCCGATAGCACAAAGCTCTGTACACAAATCATTATTGAAATTACAAGATGACATGAGTTCGTCGTTCACACGGCGACCGCGAACATTTTTCTGTGTGAACCAACTCTGAAACGACCGAAAGCTTATCTGCCACCCAGCAGGTGCCGTGGATGCACTTGGTGCTGACAGATCGTTTTTGTTGATATTTTACCGCCTTCGACCGTTCACTCTCGTCGCTTCGCCGCGGATAAAGATCCGCCCTCTCTCTCTTCACAGAGTCTTCCTGATGGCAGATTTGCTTGCCTCCTTAATGAGGATCGTCTTTCGTGGCAAAACCGGCCCTAGTAGCAGCTTTGTTACTTAATCGATTGTTTACGGCAAAACTCTGGATAACCATCAAATATGACTTTAAGACGGACATTCGGTTCCGCTGTATCAAAGCTTGGCTCAAAAGTCTAATTTTGTTTCAGCTTTTTCCCTTGCACGCGTTTCCAACTTAAGTTGTAGTGAGACCGGGTCTCATCGCGACGGTTAGGATCTTATTATTTTCAGACTGCGAGACGGTTTGACGGGCCGCAGAGAGTACTAAAGTCGGTTAATCTTTTTTATGCATCCATTGCCGGTACTCGATAAATACTCAAGTCGGTAAAATTTCTTCGCGTTGTAGTTATTGGTGAAAACTTTTATTGCACGATTTACCGAACAAGATATTTTGAACTTCGATGGAACCCTTACGATCTGCTTTTGTCATTCACCAAAAATGTTGATCCCAGGCTGTGGCTATGTTCATCCGTAAGGGGTCAGTCACCTTCAATGCTCTCGGAAAGTTTTACTTTCATGTTGTATGTGCACTCTTTCGTCACTTTACGCCCAACATCTGAATAAAGAATTATACTATAAACAATTATGCGAGAAACTCATTGTGCCATGCATTTTTTGTTTTGCAAAAAGGTATTCACTATGCCGCTTTGAAGATATGACGAACAAACGATTCTCGTATTACAGAAAAATATTTCGTTTTTCGTTTAGACCTTTGTTAAAAAAGCAAACTGGAATTGTGGACAATGAGACCCGACCTTTAGCAGGAGTCCCTTACTATGTCTGGAATTCGGTTTTCCCTGTGCGAACAAAGAACAATCTTATTATGAATTGTACCCGCGGAGCTTCAAAAACAGCCTAGCTGACTTTAGTGATGTTTCTCCTTGTGTGAAACGGAAGGAAGCTGTTTATAAAAGCAATCGAAAATCAAAAGATTTACTAGCAGAAGCAATTCTGCCCCTGAAAGAGCGGTATGATCCCCAGAGATTGAAGTTTTCTTCGAAATTGTTTAACCATATATGGATGGACTTTTTAGACAGGCAACGTACAGGATGATGACTGTTAGCACTACATCTTTTCGCACGAAATGATCTTCCTTCGTGTCCCTGACAAGCATAGTTTAATGTATTAAAGGACAATCATCTACTTCAGGACTTAAATGTGCAATAATTGGTCTGTGGAAGCATTTAACTTCCTTGATTTATCATGGACTGTATCGTGATTGAGAAGAAGAAATCTACTGAATATTTGTTTTTGTCTCGTGTTCAGGTCTTTTCAGAGCTACCACTTCAAAAGAGGAGGGAATTATGAATCTTGTTTGGTTCACCTGTCGAACCAGGTGTCGTGCTGATATATTATCTGGATGAAGTTATAAACTGAGCATGACAAGAGAGGGTTCTATTGCTCGGCAACGACCTTTCAGCGGTCGAGAGCTTCTGTCATCTTCTCGGAAGTATAGCGTTGAGTTGACTTTGGCCAGAAAGCTCCTCTCATATACAGCACATTCAGGGGCACCAATCTCGAGGTGGGACTTAATATGGCTTCCGGAACTGCATACGACTCGTCCGCTATATCACGAATGAAAGCTCTGAGAGCTTCTCTATACGGACAGAAAATATTTCATAGCAGGCCTCTACTGGTTCTAGTGTCCGTGAGGAGCCACTGGTGTTATTCAGAGACTCCACAGTCGTCGCAGCTCAATTCCACGACATGGCGCTTGCGAATCACCAGGACAGAATCATACGAATGAAGAGCAAGAGAGAAGATCTTCGTCCTGAATCCGATGCCTCTTCTGCTCTTGTTTATATTTATTCTTTGCCGGAGCATTCAGCAAACGCTTTACCGAGAAACTTTGACGTTGGTTTAGATTCATTTGGGAGTGCGTGGGGAAACTTAAATTTGAAATTTAGCGTCCTTGGTTGTTTGTGCATAGACGACGCGACAAAAATCCCGTACAGCTCATTGTACAGGGTGACAGAAGCATCCTGTCTGTGCAGGAATGACACGCAAAATCGAAGAGAAGCGTACCCAATTCCTGTCTTGTGTGGCCTGAACCGTCCAAAATGAAAGGAGGGGAAGATCTCTGGTGATCGCGAGTAGGTCACTAAACTGGTGATGTCGTTGAGCTATAGAGCTTAGTCGTTTAGTCTTTTTTGCCCGCTCTATTTGAATTGACAAGGGCACCAGGATGCTGCACAACTAAACCGTACAATAAGGTGAAAGTGAGTTCGGTTCTATGGTTTGATCTAGATTATTACTATGTTAATTTTTGCGTTCCTTAAGATTTGACTTCGTTGCTTTCTTCGGCGACAGAACTTCTTGAATTCATGCACGTGTTAGTCATGATGGCAGGTTTCGTCTATGGTACGTTACGTGGCTGTAAAATTTTTTGGGACTATCCCAAATGAATTTCTTTACTCGCGCTACATTACACCGAAAAACACGTAAAAAAATGCAATATACAGTACTACTGACACGGTTTTGTCTACTTTTCTTTTAAAGATCTTAAGAAATATTTCGTTCAAAAGTCACGAGCCGTCTTCGTTGCGAAGTTATGTTGTATCTCGGGGTTCTTGTAATATTTCCTTTTGAATGAATTCAGTTCGTTTCCAAGCTCGTTCTGAGACATCTGGATTTCTCTTGAGACTCTCATGGCCTCATCTAGCTGAATTCTGAGCTCCCGAGCTTTTTGAGAAGGCGTAGTTGAGGCGTTTGAGTCTGATGTGGTGTATTTCAGATCAATATCCGAATCATTACTTTGCGAATACTTCATAACAGCCTTAGGATAGGTGCTGTATTCAGCATGGTCTCTTTCCGCACTTCGCAACTTGCCATAGTCATGGCTCAATGAATGGTTTGTCGAGCGTTCACGATCACGCTTCGCTACCTCTATTTTTTCACTTGTATTGGACGGCGACATTTGCATCTGTGATGTTCGAAATTTCGAAAGTGCTCGAGATCGTTGGTTCCGGAGACTCTCTAATTTGCTATTTATCGCTGGAGATGGATCCATCTTCTCTGATTTTATCATCGTGATCAAAGTCGTCTCTGCTTTCTGTAGATTTTGGATTTCCGTCCAAATGACTGTCGGATTCCACTTCTATTGAGTCATCTGATCCTACGTTTTGCACTACTTCCTTCGTTCTCTTCTCTTGAACTAGCTGGCTTCCCATTATAGTCTCTAGTAGACCTTTTGAAAGCTCAAGCGTTCTCGACAGTAAATCTTCCTCCTCTCGCGGCTGTAGCACATCATCAGAATACTCTGGCTTTCGATGGTTTCTATGCATACCTTCAGGATAAGGTCTTGATTTCGGTGCACCATATGAGCTTCCCGAGTTGTCTGTATCTTGATCAGATAAATCTGAGTGACGATTTTTGTCTTCGTATATCTCCTCGACCCCCCAACTGACACTACGAATACCCTTCACGATTTGTGATGCAGCAGCGGTTGCCAAGTTTCCGCTCTTGGTTTCTTCAATCTTAGAACCATCAACTGCTTCAGGTCGCGGTTTCATTTTATTCATCTTACGCTTTGATGGCTTTGAGTTCTTATTTCTGTCAATCACACCAGAATCATTCTCAGGTTTAAGGGACAGCGAAATGTTAGAATGTCGATTTTTTGAAATCGGTAAGTTGTCCAATAGATCGGCGTCGATCAGATCAGTGACATCATTGATAATCTGGTTCAGATTTCCGCCGTGCCGCGACGAGAATCCTTCTTCCATACGCAGATTCTTGTCAATAGTACCTTCACCACTCAAAACGGGAGTAGTAACTGGTTTCATTTCACCACTGGGTGTGGTGATTTCACCTGGAATAGGACCCGGTTGGATAAATTCATCCATATATGCGTCACTCTCCGAGCTTTGATCATTTGCTGTTGAAGCGATAGTGGATAAAGTGTCCCAGTATGCATCATCTTTTTCAAGCAAAAATCTCCCTTCATCCATCACTGAAACAGTTTTCTCGTTGTTCTGCTTTTGTTCATCAACTTTATTGAGCTTCGTCTCTACAACATTCATAAAAGCGTCAAAATTTGCTGTTTCATGGGCAGGTTGATGATCGATCTCACCATGACGCGGGGAAGGTAATGGAGACCCCGCGTTAGAGCTAATTCTTTCTCGTACTTCTTTGTTGCGGCTCAATGACGTGCGGTGCCCATTTTGAGTAGAAGCAATTTGGATTTCAGCCTTTCGAATAGCATTATCGATCGCTTGGGTAAAGGCTGGAACTGGTGAAGCCCATGTCTCGTCATTTGTGTTTTCTTGACTACTGGTTTCGGAATCGTCAAAGCTTTCTTCTCCGAGGGCGCTTATGTTGCTTTGGAAGGTGTCGTTACGAGTAGAAGCTTCCACAAAAAGAGATTTATGTTCAAGATGAAAGCAATTGCTTGCTAGATTGCAAAAGTGAACTGCGTTTTCTGCTCTAGCCGTTCCCGCTGTCATATCTCCGACCATAGTTCCAGAGTCTAATTGGTCAATCAAAGCTCTCGCATCATGAGAAGTCACCATGGGGGGTGGCGCCGCCGATCCCCCCATATTGTCTTCTAGAAAGTCGCGAATAATTCCTGGTCGTTGTTGCAATCCACGAGGCTCGGACAGCAGTAATTTGTCTAGCTGTTCAAAAACTCTGGGCGTCCCAAGAGTTGATACCTGACTCACTTTCGTAGTATTGTCTGGAGCTGTTCATATGAATTTCTGCGACGGGCATGTTCCTCGCATTTCTGAGTGAGGCGTCGAGGTCTGAAACAGAGTCTTCATTATTTCGTTTCATCATCACCTCGTTGACGGGGAAATGTAGCGGTCTACCAAAATCGTCGACCGCTTGTGGAGCCATTTTATTGCGGTCTCTCTCGATCGCAGATGGGCGAAACATGTCATCAAGTAATTCATGCATCGAAGGTGGTTTCTTGTTCTGCCTTGAAACCGACAATGCATGGCTAACAATTGCACGAGCTTCCCCCTCGGTCATGGGCCTGTTACGACCTTCAGTTGGACCGCTGGGATTTCCAGTGGCTGCTTCGACAGCAGCCGCAGCCGCAGCCATTGCTGCTTGAATTGCTGAAGACTTTTCCTGATTTTGCTGTAGCTTAGTCGAAGGTTTTGGACGTACTTTGCCCAAAATTTTCTTCATCAACTTCTTTTTCTTCGTGGGAATGTTCCCACCAGCATCTCGATTTTCATCATAAACATCATTGACGTTCTGGTCTTCACCAGTTCCAATTTCTTCCAATCCAAATGCTTGTTTCAACCACTCCTCGATTGTCATCTTTGCTTCTGCCATATGTTTCGCCTCCTTTTGTTGTTGCTCCCACATCGCTTGTCTTTCAAGGTACTCTCTCGACTCTGGAGCGTTTTTCTCCTGTCCCATCTGGGGTTGGTAGCGATTCAATGTCATCGGAGCTGGAGCAGAAAATCGAAGTCCTTTACTGATATCCATTGTTTTCCTGCTCATAACTGCCGCTTCCTTTGCTCCGGCTGCCGTAGCTTTTGCAAACTTCTTACTTTTAAATTGCTGCGGATGTTGTTGCTGGTGGTGGTGATGGCGGTGGTCATGGTGATGAAGATGATGATCAGGATCAGGATCAACTGCACCGGTCGATAGAGGCCACAACGAAAAAAAACTTGTTGATGGAACTGTGCCCTGCTCCCCATTTCCGGCAACATCGTTTGCCGTTCCGGAGATGTAGGCTTTCGACAAAGAATATTCAAGCGAGTTCCCTGGGCTCATTGCCATTCCTAGGACACCCGATTCAACTTCAGTATCGTCATGATTTGGCTTCGATCTAACGCCTACAAGATTGGCAAACTTCCCTGCACCATAATTCTTGGTTCGAGCCGTCTGTAACAGTGAACCATTTCCGCCTCTAGATTGATTTTCCTTCTTCGTCATAGTCTTAGTAATAACCAATTTAGTCCTCAACCGCTATCAATGGTACTTTTCCGAACTTGTCGACAATATTTTTTAATCAAGAGTTTGAGTCGATCTTCTTCTTCTTCTTCTTCTCTATGAAACACCTGTAATTGCGTTACAGTGAAGGCCTACAACATTGAGATACCATCAATGGTTTTCAAAAGTCAATGAACATCATGAAGAGGGTCGAATGAGAAACGAAGAGCGTCAATTGGTGATTTGCTCGTATTTCCCACCTCTTTCCGAAATTATTTTCAGCGAGAAAGAAAACAAATCAACAAGAGCCCTTGGGCCTGATGCGCGATTTTGTACGAACGTATTGGCGATTATATAATATTCGTTCCCTAATAATTAGTATTCCAATCATTCTACTATTTCCGACTTCCTCGACTGTGACTGGAATCACCTGTTCGTACGTGTAATACCGCTTGATTTTTGTTCCAGACTCTAAAATGAAAACCATCCGTGAATGCCATCGGCCGTGACACAAAAAAAAATCCGTATTGGAAGACTGTTCTAATCTAGCATCATATGCTTCGTATGGATATTGTCGACTACAAAACATACGTACGATGCTTTCGTTACTCTGGTTTTCGTCGCGCATGATTCATTCATTCATTCATTCATTCATTCATTCAGCCCTTTTTGTTTCCCCCTAGCTCAGTTTTTTCCCATGCATGCGCAAGTGAGTGATTGGGTCGGCTTTTTCACTCCGCTCTCCAGTACTGTATGGTGTAATCCTACCATCAGTTACGTACATAGGAACCTACCAGCTTGCGCCGTATGTACAGTACAGTAGTAGAAAAAGTCTTTCATTTCGAGAGAAAAAAATGCTCTTCATAAAAAGGTTTTACTCGTGCCTAATGCCCCATCGGCTCGTGTTTTGTAGAAATATTTTCATCTTGAGTTTACATGAAGGCATTCATTCTATCCACATCGTTGAAGCAATCTTAACCGCAAGTATGAGCGAATCATCACTACTAGAAGTGGAGGATGTCGATCTTGGGGACAATGCTCTCCAGGATTTGATTCAGGAGGCAGAAACATTGATGAATGACTTGCCATTGGACCTTACGGATTCCAACATCGATACCAATGCCAAGGATTCGGCTTTGCCCACGCCTACGAATCAGATTTCTTCTAACGGTGCAGGTTTGGCTGATGTAGAAATTGCGCCGAAGCTGACACCGTCAACTACTGTACTGACCTCGGCGGATACTAGAGCTGCAATCAATATTGGCGGAAACTTTTCGATAGATGACGATGACGATGAGATTGTCGGTGACAGTCATAGTAATAATAATAATATTTTTGACGACGATCCTCTTCGGGTCGTTGAACCAACAGTTCCAGTTCCAATGGCTGGACCTAATCTGGATGACCACCCACTTTCTGCCATATCCTTAAGTAACACCACCACAACACCGCCCACAACCGGAACGAAAAATCTGACAGCCACATCTCCATCACTAGCGGGAAATACCATGTCCAACATTTTCAATGGCAGCGGTGGAATGGGAGGGGTCATGAAAATGAACATGGGCATAAATATGGGAAGAGGAACAGGAACCGCAGGAGAGGCTGCCGCCGCTGGCATGGATACAATATCAAAAACGACTAGCTTGTTCGCTTCAAATTTGGCATCTATGGCACAACGAGGCATGGCTCAAGTCGCAGCAGCCACAGCACCTGTACATCCCGTCAATGTTATGGGAGCTCCGGGAGGAATGATGCAAGGACACAGTATGAATTCTCAAACAACGGGAATGAATCAGCATTGGTCGAATGGAATGAAGAAAAGTGCGTTCTCGAGTACAACAACAGCGCCAAATTCGAATTCTTCGGACGTTGGAGTTGGCACTGGTTCAGGTTGGAATGGCGCTAATGCTTCTGGATATACGGAACTTGATAAAGATCAAAAAGCTCATCTTCTGAAAAAGCATGTTGGTGATTTGTTGGAAGGAGAACGAATCATTATGTTCCTGACCAATCTACTTCACGTAAGTGACACCTCTGGTTTGTCCTTCATTGCGTCTCAACAACAGCATTCATCACAAGGAATGTGGTGTTGTGTGATGACCTACTACCGGCTGATTCTCTTCTCGACGGGCGATGCCGATGCGGGTAGAATAGAACCTCCAGCTGGGTGGGATCGCAACTGCTGGCAAGCTGCGGCACCACCCAGCACGTCAATCCGACTTTTGAAAATGCCCCTAGCATCGATCGATCGCGTTGAAAAAACAGTATACCAGACAGCTGGGTCGAGTTATATGGGTCTCGTAGTACACGGTAAGGATTGTGGTAGAATTATTCGGTTTACCACCCCGAGCTATGCGGACACTGGAAGGGCATTTGATTCTCTCAATACCTATGCCTTCCCCGGAAGACGTAATCTGGGATATCTATTTGCCTTCGAGTCGAAACGCCAAGAAGTGATGAATAGCATCAAAGTGGACCAGAATTCCGGTCAGCAATCTATCACGTTACCGCCGACTCCCAAACGTTTTGAACCCATGACGGAGTATCCGCGGTTGATCAAGAGGACATCAATTACACAGCCACCGTGGACGATTTGGGCCGCTGTTAATTCAACCTATCAACTTAGCCAATCGTACCCTTCAGTTTTGGTCGGGCCAGCATCCCTAGACGAGACAAAGCCGGAAGCTCTAAGTGTTATTCGACAGTGCTCAGTTTTCAGGAAAGGGCAACGACTGCCCAGCATGACATGGTGCGGTACGGGCGGTGCATCGATTTGGCGATCATCCCAACCAAAGGTCGGCTTACAAGGCAACAGATCCCCAGCCGACGAACTGTATGTTCGGCACATAATCGAATCTGCACGTGGGGCGAATGCCATGGCAGAACCTCCCCCTATCTTCCCTCGGAACTTTTTAGAACAATTGACTGGTGATTATACTCCTAGTAGCGGTTCTGGGAAGAGTGACGAATGGGTTCCAGAACCTGGATGTGGACTCAAAATTTTGGATTTGAGGCCACGAGCGGCTGCCATGGCAAACCGAACCGGTGGTAAGTACGAGATGGTCAGATCTTTAGCAAGGTATCTTTGACTCCTGATCTTGTCGTTAACTTGGTCAATGGTGATCAGTATATCGGGCCAATGGGGTAACTTTCATTGCTAGCCGTGTACAATATCTTTAACCACTTCCACTTTTTTTGTGTTCACGGTTTTGATTTTCTCCTCGTTTATCAATTTCATTTCAGGATATGGCTACGAAAACACTTCAAACTACTCAAATACAACTCTTCAATTTTGCAATATCCAGAATATTCATGCTGTGCGTGACAGCTACGCAAAACTTTGCAGCCTTTGCAATAGTAAATCTACGGCAGATGTTCAATGGAATTATTTGGTCGAAGACACAAAATGGCTTTCGCATATTCGATCAATTTTAGCGGCATCCTGGGCTGCTGCCTACTGGGTCCACGTTTGGAAAATTCCAGTGTTGCTTCACTGCAGCCATGGTTGGGATCGAACTTCGCAAGTTTCGTGTCTTTCACAGCTACTTCTTGATTCATACTATCGAACTCGGCACGGTTTTGCTGTATTGATAGAGAAAGATTTCATGAGTTTCGGTCATCCTTTCCACCTTCGTTCCGCACATGGCGAAGGCCGCAGTGACACAAAGAGTGCCTCTCAATCGAATGACGAAGGCCAGATCTCTCCAATTTTTTTACAGTTTTTGGACTGTGTGTACCAATTGGTTGAGCTTTATCCAAAAGCCTTTGAATTCAACGCCGCCTATCTGTTAGAGCTATCATTTCATATCTATAGCTGTCGCTTCGGAAACATGCTGTGCGACACGGAGCGAGAACGCGAAGCGTTGGCTGGAATCCGCCAGAGAACGTATTCAATCTGGGATTACCTTGAAAAGAGACAGGAATTCATCAATGAAAACTTTGTACAGGGGGATGACGTGATATTGATGCCTCTTCCTGCCATGCTAAGAAATGTTAAGGTTTGGAACGAACGACATTTTGCCTATAGCCCAAAACCAAGCGCCATGCTTTGTTGTTAAATTTGTCATAATGGATGAGGTTTTAAGAAGTAAGCATAGTCTTTTGACGACTGACTTTTGAATCAGTACGGAGCCATTAAAAATGAAAATCTTGTTTTCGTTACCAATAGGTTTGCAGCTAAGTTATATAGATGTACGGGAGCATTAATTACACATAGTCGCCCTGGAGATGCAGCTGATATACAATTTAACAATCTTAAACCTCCCGAGCTGTAATTATTAACATGAAGAGGACACTGGACCGAACGAGAGTTCTTGCGTGGTTGCGGTATCACAGCTTCTGCGAAAGTGTCTGTTTGCGAACCAACCACAAATCGTAAAAAGAACTGTCAGCGCTGATGCTATCATTCCAGACACAACTGGTTCTTTTGTAGCCTCTTCAGTGGTCATTGTACCATCCAAGATTGTTTGATTTACAGGACTACCCGTACCCGTCTGAGATAGAGAAGAGACAACGCTTGGGCTCGGTGAACCTTTACGACTGAACAAGCGTCCGAGTGGCATCTCCGATTCCATTGATGTAGGGAGAATCGACGTCGATGATGGGATAAGTATTTCATCATTAGCAAAGACTGACGGCTCTCCTGTTTTAAGCAGTGGGTCTTGTATTGGTGAATATGATGTCTGAGGATAAGAAACCGTTGGAAACTTTGGTACAATCGATGGTTCAAGCGAAATCGGTTTGCTTGGCAACATCGAAGGGTTGCCTATAACTGGAACCGACGAAGGCGAAAATGGGCTCGTTGATGGTACCAATGATACATTTGTCGATTTTGGGCTTGCTGATACAACCATCGGTGGAACCGTTGGTGGAAAGAGCGTGATTGGTGCACTGAGCCATAAACAAGATTGATATTTTCCTCTCTTGTAAAATGATTGTTTGAGACAAAGGCTTCTATTTTGAATCAATGTGTCGCTCTTACGGCACGTTTGCCGACCTAACAAAGTTTCGAGGTCCACAATTGTGGAGGACACATCATCATTGAAAGTGGTCTGCGGATCCTGTGTAGTATCAATACTGCAGAATGGCGTATCGTCAACGTATGCTCCCACGGTACCATTTGTGAGGGCAACCATGATCATAGAACCACGATTGTTCAATGCAAGGCATTCACTAATCTGGTCACAAGGGAATCCGTCGTACGCGTAGGTAATCGCATCGTTGACAGCTTCTCCCCAGGAATTAAAAGATTCTCGCTCGTATACTCCAAGATAACCTCTGCCATGACGATCTGTTCCATAACTCTCATTGTATTTGTTTTGGATTGGCGAAGTTGCAATTGCAATTCTTTCACCCGATTGTGATATCATCACAGAACTTCCAAATTGATCTCCGTCCTTTCGTCCTGTCATTGGCTTCCCAACCAAGATCCAGCGGCGAGGAGCACCAAAAGCAGAGGCAGATTTTCTCCAATGATAAAGACGTACGAGACCAGTGCCCAAACCTTCCAATGTTTCTTCGTCCCTGACAAGATCATCGCGCCGAGTCAAATTAAAGTTGTCTGCTGTTCCCTTCCAACCGGGAGAACCTACAATCAAGAACGGCTGGTCGTTAATGTTACCACTCATGTCAAGTGTAGCTCCGAAGCGTTCTCCAATATGAGAGCCCACCAAGTCATCGCCCATTTGATCCCATCCACTTGACAAAGTATACGAAGGCAGTGTAAATTTGAACTAGACCTTGGTCGTTGTTGTATCCGGGAGAACCAACGGCCAATCGGAATTCATATCCAGAATGACGAGACGGAGCTTCCGCAATGCTCAATGCGCTACCGAATAAGTCATCAGCATTTCTTCCCTCGAGGGATGGAAAAGGAAGTATCCCATGCTGAGCTACTATTGCCAGGTAGTGACAAGTCACGCACAAAAACTTGAACTTTACCTCGATTAGAAAGCCATGTTTCGCAGCTCATTGTAAGATATAATTTTGATCCAGCTTGACCAAGCTTCACAGATTTGCCGTCGGCAACGCACCAAAAGGTACCTATGCTTTCAACGTTCTCTGTCGACCTGAAAACTTTAGATTCCAAAATCCCTAAGGACGAATCCCCTTCTTTATAAGCGGTCAAATTCCCATCCTGACTGTCACTTTTAAGAATTTCCCAGACCTGAACTTGCTTGGCATTGAATTGATGGCGACTGGCCAAAAATCGACCGTTTGGCGAAAGCGAGAAGTGGACTCCACTGACACCACTCAAATGGGCGGTGAATTCCCAGGTCGTGAGGAAGTCCTCGCTGTGTGCTGGAGCCGAAACAAGATCGTAAACAGTTATTGAATTGTTTGACGTGCCTACTGCGATCCGTCTACCGTCGTTTCCGAGCTCAATTCTCTGCAGATGCGCTGTGGAAGTCGGTGGATAGGGCATGCTTAAAGGGTTGAGTGGAACCCAAGACCCGTCAACCCCATGTCGACCGAAGCCAACGTACTGGAGAAGGAAAACGATGATGAATTTCATTTGATCTCTTGTCCTATTCTTTACAGAGATGATGTTTACTACAAATGCAAACAGTTTCGATCACTTTGGATGTCTTTCCTTGTTATGAATTGAAACGAAATATACGACGCGTAGTCGAAGACCCGAAGGTGCTGCCGGATCAGCAAAGCTTGTCCAAAATTGAACTAAAGAAACTGATGAAAAACGGACGTTCGATGTCACTACTATCCGTTTCGAGAATTTTTTAAAATAGCCAAATCTTTTATTTTCATTTACGCTTGTAACTGAACAGTAAAAGCACGGTACTGTAACCAGTTGAGTTGCCATTCTGCATATTTTTGGATGAATTCTATATGATGTTAGAAGCGTTTCATGATGCCAGCCGCCGATCCAAATTTTTTCTACTGTCAGAAGAAGAAGCATCTTGCTCTAGTGCGCTTCTTGCTTGTCCCATAATTTTGTAATGATTCCCTTCGGTGTTAGACTAAGAGCTAAGGAGCTTCTTCATTATTTCGGTTTATTACTTGTATGTTCCACTACTTGGACAACTGATCGAAAGGCAAATGGTTCATTGGCAGCAAGTTCCGCAAGTATCTGAAAAAAAACCAAGATTGTACAATGTGAGATGTAGTTGTTGGAAATGAAACGACTCAATGCTGTCACTCTATTTGTTGAGGTTGCCACCAATTTATCGTTAATTCATCTAGCATTGATTCATGGGAGAACAAGGTGAACACATTGAAGGAATTTTTACATCCATCCAAGAAACGTACCTTTCGGTCAAGCTTGACGCCAGAGTGTTTGTAGGAACCCATGAATTGAGAATAACGCCAAGAATACTGTCGAACTCCTGCCTGAATCCGTTGGATCCAAAATTTCGACCACTCACGTCGTTTCCGGCGTCGGTCACGATAAGCGTACTGCCAAGACTTCTGCAGGCGACGGACTGCCACTCGAAAGCAATTTTTCGAACGACCTCGAAACCTAAATTAAATTGGAAGTGGAAGAGTTTATTGTGTCATGAGATGTTTGAACGGCTGAAAACAATATACTGACATACGCCTTGGTCAAATGTTTGTTCTCTTCTTACCCTTTAGTTTGTTTGAGCAAATTTTTGTGCTGGTGCAAGAACGACGAGAAAGAAAAAGGTCGAAAAGCATAAGAAGACGCATTAACACGGCGACAGTTACAATGGAAATTGAGATCTCATTGATACAACAATTCAATTACTCTTCACCTGTTTCCATGAGATGATTGATCAGGAATTCTCACCTTTTTCGAAGCAAAAGTTCTCGTTGAAATCAACGGGGTTGGAGTGAACGGGCGCGCCAGGTTGACTTGTTTCCCGCAAGCGACATAGCAGGAAGAAGAATGTTTCGCAAACAGCCCACTACATCGGGATATGAATTGTAGCGACATTATGAGAAGCGTCTCGACATTCGAGATGTCCTTAATACAGAACTCTGAGTTGACCTTGAGGGTGGGACAAGTCTTGGCGTCTGCTCAAAATTGTCAATTCGGGGGTTATCGACCATCAATCGACTCATTCTTCGATGAATTGACTTCTGTGTTGCTGGTGGAGACAAAAGTGAGTCTCAATGAGATATCTCAAACTAGTATTTTTGGGTATTATAAGTATATATTAGAAGTAGGAGGCGGGTTAAACCCCAGCCAGAAATCTGTTAGGGGCCGGACGGGATTTTGGGGTTTTCGGACTCGTAAAAACCAAAACATAACCGTTAAATATTCATTTTTACGAAGACCTTCATTTTGTGTCGTGGCATTTCGTGGCGAATGACGGACGATCTCCAAATTTTTGTGGCGGAAATCATCGCGCGGCAAGGCAAGCGCGAGTGATATATAGCACGGTTCTTGAGCGATTTTAAAATCGCGTGTGTGAATTTTGATGACTTTGAAACGTACCACTCGTACGATTTGATTCATTCGGATTCATTTTTCTTCCATTTTCGGTCATTGTTGCTTTCTCATAAAATCCAAAATCTGCCGATAAAACAATTCTTACGTAATTGAAAAAGTTTGAAAGTAACCATGAAATTCTCTATTGCTGCCCTCGCCCTAATGGCGCTCCCTGCCACTGCCATTGAGCTCACCCCAGCTGTAAGTACATGTGAAGATTAGCGCACTCCAATCTGGTCCGACGGATGGAACCGTCGGTGATAATTTCAATCCCGCCGGTGACAATTGTTCGCATGGTAAAATCATTATGACTGACCTGGTATTTTTGATTGTTTTCCCCCTTTTTCTTCTCGACATTATCAGAACTTCGATGACGTTACCGCCGGAAAGGTTGTCTTCATTAAGATGTTTGCCCCATGGTGTGGTCACTGCAAGAAGATGAAGCCTGACTGGGACAAGCTCATGGATGAATACAAAGACTCCGAAACCCAGCTCATCGCCGATGCTGACTGCACCACCGAAGGAAAGCCAATCTGTGATGCGAATGGTGTCAAGGGATTCCCCACCCTCAAGTACGGTGACCCCAATGACTTGCAAGACTACCAAGGTTCTCGGTCTTACGATGCCCTGAAGAAGTTCATCGACACCGAACTCAAACCTACTTGCTCGCCTAACAACTTGGACCTTTGCGACGACGACAAGAAGAAGGAAATCGAGACTCTCATGGCTCTCGATGATGCTGCCCTCGAAGCAAAGATCGCTGAAGAGGAGAAAAAGATTGAAGAAGCCGAACTCACTTTCAAGGCCGGTGTTGAAAAGCTCCAAGCAACCTACCAACAGCTTATGGAGGAGAAGGATGCAACGGAAGCTGCTGTCAAGGCCGCTGGTTTGGGTCTGATGAAGTCGGTCAAGGTTGCGAAGAAGAAGGCCGCAGGTAACGATGAACTCTAGGGACGATGATGTCGATTTTCGATATGCCAGTCGTTACTTTTCGGAGTCATAGTAATGGATCCTCTTCACTTCAACGTCGTGGTTGCTGATGATGATTCGACACTGGAACTTTCCGTATCATCTTGGTGATTGTATCAAACAATACAACGAGAGCAGCAATCTGTTAAAACTATTGATCAGATCCGGATAGCTGCCCCTCGACCAGATGATAATAAAAATATACAGCATCAGTCATAATAAGAATAGAATTTTTGTGTTTCACGGCGTTTCTCTCAATGTAATCAGCAAGAAGAACTCTAGGAATGAGGAGTAGAAGTAGTTATTGTGGCTGCTATTTCCCACTGGTATTGACACCATCACACCCCGTCCTTTCACCATACATGCGATAACTCTTATGTTTGCGAGGATAATCATAATATTATCATCCTCGAAAATCAACTCGAAGAGTCTGTCCCTTCTGTGATGGTTACTTTTTGCGTGTGATGGTCGGCGAAGAAAAAAATAACTTCGGTTTGGGGGTCTGTCCTTCGATCGTTACTCTTCCGGAAACGACACGTGGAACAATGCTGTACGTAAAAAAATCGGAGGAAACCGGTGCTCAACAATCTCTACGTAGGTAGGGTTTTGTACGTACAAAACTGGCATTTCAGAAAGCTTGTTAGTCTACGACTCCTTATGAGTGTTGTAGAACGAAAGATCTTCTCTCATTTCATACTGTTTCCACAAGAGACGAGTAAGAAATCTTAGAAAAAGGATAGAGCAAATAGCCGAAGAGGAAAATAACTTGTTGCACAGATCAAAATGGCTGAAGCTGAAAACAAGAAGAAAAAGAAGCGAGTGATTGTGACACCGCCCTGTCCAGCGGCAGTTTCGACCGGATATGTGATTCTGAGAGGCGTCTTGCAGAGTTTTGTTGGGGCTAGTATGGATGAGGCATCTGTGTCACTGTTGCAACCTACTTATATCAAAGAAAAAGTTCCATCAGGAAAGTTCTCCGTCAACTTCGGCAAGAAACTCGGGTCGTGCGAGATGGATCTGCCCGAAGATGATAAATCTTCATCAGTGGACGATTTTTGGAAGGCTCTCCAATCCGCGTTGGATCGAATCATTGCCGACGATTTGCCGATTGTCACATGTGCTTCAATTCCAAAAGAACAGGCTTTGGAACAATACGGAAACGGAATTTTAAATGGTGGCATTCTCAAAAAGACTCCTGATCCCTTGCCACTGTGCACCTACATCGATGGAATTGTGCTCGCAGTCCCTCCTAGTGTTCCCTATGCAACAACTGGCTGTATTAAATCTATTGTATTAGATATTGATCAATGTAATATAGCTGCGGGTAAGAAAGCTCGGAAGGCCGAAGTAACCATCAAATTCAAAGTGGAAGAAAAAACTGGCGATTGCGACGCTTCCTCTCCTGCGTTGGCGGAAACCATATCCTCCGACTCTTTTTCAGAAATTGTCACAGATGATGGCCTAGGCAGCCTTCGACAGAACAAAATTCGGATGGATGAAGGGCGATTATTGGTCACTGCAGCAGCCGAAGTAGAGGCGTCCAAGGCAGACGAAGAGGGTGTTGGCGCGGCCGATGATCTTCCAAAAACTGGAGATGAAATGGTTGTTACCGCTTACGAAGTCTCTGGCGAGATAGATTATACCAAGCTGGTGAAACAGTTTGGTTCCACTCTGATCGATGATCCTCTCATGCAGCGCATTAAGGCACATACAGTTGGAAAGGGCAAAGTGGAGAAACTTCATCGATTTTTGCGCCGAGGCATTTATTTCTCTCACCGCGATATGAACGCCCTTTTGGATTGCATCGAGAAAGGTCAACCGATGTACTTATACACTGGAAGGGGGCCTAGTTCAGCATCGATGCATATCGGCCATTTGATCCCATTTTTGTTCACAAAATGGTTACAAGATGCTTTCAATGTCCCTTTGGTTGTCCAGATGACGGATGATGAAAAGTTCTTATTCAAGGGGAAATATGACCCGGACGAGGGCGATAATCTAACGCATTACGCTGGGTTGACGATGGAAAATGCACGGGATATTATTGCGTGTGGCTTTGATTATGAGAAGACATTTTTGTTTTCTGATTTAGATTATGTTGGAACCATGTATCCAAATATTGTTCGCATCTGGAAAGCTGTCACTACCAATACTGTGAACGGAATTTTTGGTTTCGACGGTAGTGCAAATATTGGTAAAATTGCATTCCCAGCAATCCAAGCCGCTCCATCTTTTGCGTCAAGCTTTCCTGTGGTCCTCGAAGAACCAAATCCTCTTGAAACCAAGGCGGTGTGCTTGATTCCCTGTGCTATTGATCAGGATCCATACTTCCGAATGACACGAGACGTTGCCCATAAATTAGTGGGGAAGAACCACGGGCTTGCGGGAAAACCAGCCCTGATTCATTGCAAATTTTTCCCTCCTTTGCAAGGCGCCACAGGAAAAATGTCCAGTAGTGATGAAAACTCGGCGATTTTCTTAACCGATACTCCTGAAGATATCGAGCGAAAGATTAAAGAGCACGCATTCTCGGGTGGACAGGAAACCAAGAAGCTTCAAGAAGAATTAGGCGCAAACTTGGATACTGACGTGAGTTATCAATGGTTATCGTTCTTATTGGAAGATGACGAAGAATTAGCTAGCATTGGAAAGGACTATGGATCCGGAAGTGGTGAATATTGGTCAACAGGGAAAGTGAAGGCGCGGTTGATTACACTCCTTCAAGATTTAGTAGCAGAACACCAGGAGCGCCGTGCAAAGATTACTGACGATGAAGTGCGCAAGTGGATGGCGCAACGTAGTATTTTGGTGAAGGATGAATAATTTGTAGACTACTTCATCGGTCAGAATCGTTTCTGAAAGAAACTCTAGTACGACGGTTGTTATTAACCGCCGGGGAAACGATACTCTAGGCCTCTAGGAATACATTTGGTTGAAGGTATAGATCCAAAAATAGAATGGCATTATTCTATTCGATGATTTTAATGGTGTAAAACCTTTGCATTCGAAGAATTAATAAGTAAGATCTTCACCGAGTCCTCAAATATAAAAAACGTATGGTAGCATTATTGGTAAGGTTAAGGTTATTTTATTCTGGATCTTTTCAACATCATACGAAACGCTTCCCGTTCACTTTTTTCGTCCCTTTTCTTGACACATTAATTTTCAAGAGATCGAGTTGGGAGTTGGGAGTCAATAATTTCGAGTCGAGTCCAGCTGCTCGTACGTGGGTTACGTTGGACGGTACCAGAAACTTGACTCTACTCTGCTGCCATAATAGCTTGAGAGAAAGGACTGTCAACTGACAACAGACGGAGAAATCTTCCAATTAGCGCCGCACTTCTTCATTTTAGACTCTATCTTTACAAAACACAGTTTAATATTTACAACAACAACAATGGCAACTCCAATGCGATGGGCGGACTCCGATAGCGACGACAGTGACGACGGATATAATGTCAACGAGGAGTCATCAGTAGCTTCGAAGCCCGAAGAAGCGCCGGTATCCTCCTACAATGAACAATATCAAGCTAACGGACCTCAAACTTTACCCTCGCGAGATAATTACAAGAATAAATACGCAAATGAAAACAGGGGTCAACGGAAACAACAACAGCACACTCATCACGCAAAAAATCACCAAAAAGGCGGAAATGGTGGCAATTATGGCGGAGGAGGCAAGAATAGATCACAGCATAACAACAACAAAAATCGGGGAGGGGGAGGGCCAGAGAATTGGAAACAAATGGCAAAAGCATCCTCTAGATTTTCATCAGGTACGTGGTTGAATCATGGTAATTTTTTCGATTACTCTGGCATCAAAAGGTTGATGACACAATGCTGACACTTATTGACTAACGAACTGATTTAGATAATAATGATTCGAGTGCAAATATTGACGGAAGTGCCTGGATGGCACAAAGAAGGGCTAAAATGGAGCAGGAGGCGAAGGAACAAAAACAGAAAGAGGCCGAGCGAAAGCAGCAGGAACAAGAAGAAAAGCAATCACGACGTAAATCCCAACTTAGTGCCTTGAAGGCAGCGATGTCCGAGATAAAGCAGAAACAAGTTGAAGAAGTATCTCAGAAGGAAGAAGATAATTCATCCGCGGGCGCGGAGAAGAATAGCTCAAATTTACGTATTTTGAAGAAAAAAGCTGATGCACCTGCGAATCCGAAATTCGATGGCGATAGCCTGAAGGGCCAGGCTAATCAAAAGGATGATTCAAACATGAAAGGTTCGTGGCGACGAGCGAAAGGACCTTCAGTTCCATCAAAGACAGAATCGAAAGCTCCTTCGCGTGCTACCCAACCACCCCCGCCACCAAAGTACAGCTACACTATTGGCGAATCACCATCCGTCGCGAAACAACAACAAAAATCTCTTCACAAAGCAGAGCTGCAGCCAGATCGCTCATCTGTTAAATTCACAAGAGATCGAAGTGGTGCCGGTGGTGATAAAAACAAATCTGCGAAGAACGCACAGAAGAAACAGCAGAGTAGCGATGATAAGAGTGACGCTACAAGTGGGACTTCAGAGCTTGGAGATAACGGGAAAAAATACCAACGTGTTATCGTTGCATTTGATGATGCTTCAGGGCATCCTTCTTCAGAGAATAAAAAGGACCAAAAGAAAAAGCAGGAAAAGCTCAACGCGAATGGTGAAAGTGATGTTTCATCCAATCAAAGGTCCGAATGTCACGATGATAATAATGATGAAGAAGTTGCTTCCACAAAAACGTCGTCATCACGCGGTTCGTCTACGCTGCATTCGTCCTCTCGCAGTAGTCGCGGTGGCGGCGGGGGGAAAAACAGAGGTAGAGGCCATAAGGGTGGACGAGGGAGAGGTCGAGGCCGTGGACGTGGGCGTGGAAGAGGACGTGAAGGTAGGGGGGCACAGAATAATTCTAATGCGGCCACTGGAGATACTCCCAATGAGGGCGACGATAAAGGCAGCACTGTTGATAGTGGGAACAAAGGATCATCACAGACCAAAAATAATTCGAATTCCGGTGGTTCCAATTCCCGAAATGGGGGCGGACGAGTTGCGGGTAGGGGAGGTAAGCGACGTGAGTCAGACAGTGGAAAGAACAAATCTCCAAATACATCTGAAGAGGGGAATGCTAGTAATGAAAAACGCGAATCATCTAGTGGCCGCGGTCGGACGACAGGCGGCAGAAGTAATGATGGCCGCGGTGGGAGAGGACACAGGGGTGGAAGAGGTGGGAGAGGTGGCCAGAGAAATAATGGGAAAGATTTGTCAAAGAGCACTCCTGCTCCTCCGAAGAAATCAAATAAACCAAAATACAGTTACGAGATCGGAAAGGACTAATTTGTCGACGTAAATCGTGATGCCATCTACGGATCTCACGACTTGACGGCTTCCCCTGGTACAGTAATTGTCCATGAGCTAAAATTAATGTTGAAGTTATCACAATTATCCCCGCTTCTAGCAATTTCAAAATCCCTTTTGAAGACATTGTCAAATCAAGAGTGTACAGTACAGTATTTGAAATACAAAATTAGACTTTTGGTTTCCCCCATTGTTATTTTTATGTTATTATTATCATCATCCTTAAATTTGTGATGATGCTACCGATGTCATTTCCGCAGCTGTCTATGGAGAGACGCGCTGAAATTCTGTTTCTCCTAGTGTTAACCCCCGTTCCTGAATCACGCTTTAACTTTTGCGCTTTTCAGTAACCTAGCCTTTTCCTTTTCCTCCTTTTGCAATGCATATTTTTCTCTCTGGCGTTCTCTGCATCGGAGGCACTTAGTGGCTAGTCCCTTGTCACCAAATGCAGCCCACGGTCTGAAGTTCTTGCAACCCTTGCACCATTTGATCTCCAGACCTGAGTTCGATACAACCCAAACATTAACATCACAGAGAGTGCACAGACCCTTGTTTTGAGTTGGGATAATGGCATATCCATTCTTATCTCCCGACATGTCCTGACCATTGGCACCCCTTGAGTCCTTCTTGCCACCATGAGCGCCGTTGCCCTTCTTTTTGTTGCCGGAAGAGCAGGGGCATGCCGACCCGCACATTACACAGCACCTCATACCCTCAGGAAGGTTAACAGCTTGCTTTTGAGACATGTGTACAGGAAAGTTTACCAAGCTTGTAAACTCAGGCACAGTGGCACCCTTGAATTTCTCCATATCACCTTGGAATTTCGATGGGATGGGCTGTTTCAAAGGAATACATTTCCTTTTAGATTGGGTAATATCCATTGGTGACATATGATGCGGACTTGCCATAGGAGGCACCATTCCCCTCTGATGTGGGCTCCACATTGGCTTTGGGCCTGGTAATCCCATTGGAGACGTCAATGGGTGATGCGTCGACATAGGTGGGGGGATATGAATTGGGACCGGGGCCATGTGGGCACCTGGAGGCATCCTTCCTCGAAGATTCCGGATGCGATCATTGTGTGGTCCCGGTGGTGGATGGTGACCGTTAAACATGTGACCAAAATCTCGTCTCTCACCTTGAAGAGGACTTCGTGCGAAACCAACACCCATATTTGAGTGTGGATAATGTGGTGTCGGAGCCTTCGATCCAGCATATACCGGAGTTGGAGGGAGACCGTCGCGTGGTGGTCCATGAGAAAAGAACGGAGGATTGGGTTGTTTCTGTCTTCTATCCATGAAAACGCTGCTCGAGTGATAGAGCTGCTCAGGTTGTGACCCTTTGGTGTTAACGTCTTTTCCACTTATGAGTTTCTTCTCCGTCCGATCTGAATGGTGATTTTCGCGTTCATCAGAACCAGCATCACGGAAGAAGATCGGCAACGGTGTGGTTGTACCACCAGCTCGATCAACAGACATTGCAATATCCGAATTCGGAGATAACATTGATAGCCGTATACTTTCTCCATCTTCTCTGTCGTTTTCGTCATCTTCGTTTTTCTTTTTCGACTCGTGATCCTCCTTCCAGAGCGAAAAGTGGTGAGGACTGATGACAATATTGCTTGTCGCAGATGATAGATGAGACGTAGTGGAATCTGGTCTTCGTTTATCCCCCTTTTCACTACTTTCTTCCCAACTGCAACCCGCTAAATCCTCGAGTGAAGGTGTGTCTCCTGCTATACTCCACGATAGCGAAGGCGCAATGGCAGAAAATGCCGCTGCCGAGGGTGAAATTCCTGTTTCACCTGCATGTGGGAGAGGAGTGAATGACTGACCACGAAGATGCTTGTTTAAGGTGTGTTCATCCGTCATCATGTCATTCTGTAGCATATTTGGTGGTGTTGGTGTGTCTGTCAAGGAGTCATGGCGAGGCTTTTCGTTGACTTCGTCCATATCAGTTTTGACTGTGATCTTTGGAGTCAAATTTTTCTTTCGATTCGTATTTTTGCTGATAGGAGTCTCGTCAACATCTCGATGGTTGATCGGAGATGTTGATAGGCTGAGAAATATATTTCGGTTTGAAGAATCGTTTGTTTCCTCATGTTCTGAGTCTTTCATTGAAAGCTGCCTGAAACGTGATGACTCGGCACCATCGATCGACTGATCCGAAGCATTAGCCATTCGAGTACCGCCTTTTCTTTTGAATATTGATTTGACATCGTCACTTCTATCCGCTGGGACTGGTGCGCTATCACTGCCTTTCCGCCTTTTTGGTGATGCTTTTAACATGGGGACATCATCCACTGTTTGAGTTGAAAGTGTTTATACATAAAATAACATTTTTGTGAGATATCAATTTCGATTCCGTGACCCTAGACATACATATTGTTTTTGATAACGTACCTCTTGAACCTTCATAAGATGACAAAGAAAATCCACCACCACTCAAGCTTGAAGTTGTCGAATTTCCAGAATTTGATCTTTCAAGAGGTGGCCGATCGCCTTCATCGAAAATGTTGGTAGAGCGTGACATAGGTGGTAGATAGTGGGATGATCGAGAAGAAGACCTCTCACGCTTGTTGGGTGACTCAGCAATAGATTGATCAACAGTCTTGCTCGCAGTCGTAGTACTGTTGCTAGAGCTACTGTTTGTTCGTCGGAAAGAATATGATAAGGGAACAGACTTATCTTTATTCCCATCGTGAAATCCCTCAATTGTTCGTTTCTTCCTGGAACCGTTCGAAGAATGAGATTTGTTTGATCTCTTACTCCTTGAAGAGGAAATCGAGTTTGAATCGGAAGCTTGCTGCGAACCATGATAAGATGGTGGTGGAGGACCACTGTGATATCCCATGGGAGGCGGAGGACCAGGATAAGGACCCCCATATCCATTTGGATGATAGCCAGGAGGAGGCCCCGGACGCCCAGGCATATTTGGTGGATGGGAATAATGTCCATTTCTTCCACCATAGTGACTTGGTTGACCTGGGTGAGGTAGGGGTGGCATCTGATGATAATGATGAGGATGGGGAGCACGAAAGTGATCATGCGGAGCACCAGGGTTCCCATTGTAGTAATGATGATGCGCATGGGGATGCGGGTATGGGCCCGGTGGTGGTCCTCTCGAACCCCCATGCATTCCAGGATGACTAGGATAATGCCCACTTCGCCCGGGAGGAGGTTGATTATACGAAGGATGAAAGCCCTCGTGCATGTAAGGTCTTTGTTGACGTGGGGAATGATGAGAATTTTTTCCTTTCCTTGCTTTGGGCGAAGCCTTAGATTGTACCGGCTTCTTCGACAGAGCTGAATCGTCTCGTCGTTCACCCATTTCTCTTTGGGAAGATAAATCATCATCTCGATCCTCCATCTTGCCATGAGCATTCATGTTCCCAACCTTTCTTGCAGGATCCTTTACCGAAGCACCATTCATCGCCACGTTCATAGATTTGGTCTCATCCATCCCACTCATTTCCGAAGGAGTTAATATCTTCGAATCCCCTAGTTCCATTGCACCAAGTTCAGAAATGGTTCAGATCTTGTGTTTTTTTAAGAATGTGTTCTCAGATTAGTAACACAAACGACAACCCGTAGGCAGCTCAAAAAGTGACTTGAGATTTGTGACGACGATGAAAGTGAAAAGCAAAAGATGTTATCGTTGCCTCATCGGGTGAGAAAGAAAACGTTGTTTGGATTAACAGGACGTAACGTTATTATATATATATTCGTTTACGATTAAATAGGTATATACTTGGCGTTAAAAATTGGAGTAAGTCGGGTCAAACCCGTTCACGAAATCGTGCGAAACGACAAAAACGATAGTGAACCGATGTGTCGCACGAGACTAACAGACGTTGATTTCATTCATGACTGGAAAGCAACGTAACGGTTAAAACTAAGGGAAAAACCGTTACTCAAGATTGATTTGGGCGCGCGTCAAAAATACCGGTGAAACAAAAAAAATGTGGAGGCTTGTGAATTTCGAAAAGACGTGTTCGCGCAAGATCAAAATCGAAGTCGGTGTGTCTGCCATCTTCAATCTTGTTTCGATGATTTCTTCTACGGAAAACTTCAATTCATTTTGAAGCAAGACCATGGCCTTTATGAGGCATGCAATTTTTTCTGGCCTATGCTTGTGCATTCCTTTTGTCGACGCGATTCATTATTAAAACTAGATTTGCAACCGAAGAAATATACGGAGCCACATCAATAAATGAATCCCTCTTCAATACCCCTTTGGTCGGCGTGAGTGTGCGTGAGACAACGACTTCAACTCCAACAATCGAATTCAATAGGACATCTTCAGTTTCGTCAGCAAGCTCAACCTCCAGGTCGGATTCTTATCCATTATGTTCTCGAGAAGAAATCAAAGAAGGATCATGGGAACCAGTGATTCTCGATGCGCCGCCCTACATCCCTAGCACTGTTCATCTTCGATGTTATCCAGAAAGTGAATACAAAACGGGACATTGGATGCATGCACACAAATGGCTACCATTGGCATCATCGTCCGGAAATTGTGATTTTTCTGACTGGAATCGCGAAGATTTTTGTCGTATCATGAAGAGGGCTACTGTTTTGGTACGTAATGAAGTGCACTTTTCCTCTTTTCTTGGTTCCTTGTCTAAGCTAGACAGCTCATAGGTTTTTTCTTGCTTTGATTTCAATAATCATTCAAAAATAGATTATTGGAGATTCGTTGAGTTTTGAGCATTACCGCTCTCTTGGTCAGTTGTTGGGGGCCCGTATTTCGCAGCTAACCCAGCATAAATCAAAGGAACAGCAGGAAAATATTGTCAGCTATGTCTGCAAACAACAAACGAGGATTGTTTATCGCCGGGACGATCTTCTTTTGAACGTGAGCAATGCTATTTTTGAACAAAAAACTTTTCCGCAGGTCATTGTGATCAACCGTGGCGCACACTATCAAAATGATACAATGTTGATGTCACAGATGCATAACGTTGTGGAGGAGTTGAATGATTGGAAATCGCAGTGTGAGATTTTCAACATCACTTGCCATTTAATTTGGAGAACAACTGTACCGGGGCATCCGAAATGTCACAACAATCGCTTTACGAAACCAGTCAACAATATTAATGAAATGGAAGCTTGGATAAACGATCGTTCTAATTATGACAATCGAACAATCAAGTACCACTGGTTTGACTATCAACGCCAGAATGAGATGGTAGTTGATATGCTCACGAAGCAACAGTATTTTTCTCAAGATAAGCCAACAAATTTTTTCCTTGAAATAATGGATGCCTATTATTTAAATGTGCTTCGACCAGACGAACATCGCAGTCACCAAGGTGACTGTCTTCACAACTGTTATCCGGGGAAAATGGATGTTTACAACCAACTGCTTCTTCATTTTCTTAAAAAGCAGAGGACACAAAGTGACATTGACTCTTTGATCGCTTGGCAGAACGAAAGAATAGCAGCCCAATAATACTGATGTTGTTGAATGAAAAGTGCAGTAATGGCTAAATTTATAGTTAAACTCTCTTTCAACTTCTTGCGGCATCAATGCATAATCGAGCTCAGTAGTACAAGCTATGGTGATGCTGGATACAGTCGGTGATTATATACAGTTCCTTGTAGTTCCCTTTTAACACTTGTTGTATGAGGAGGAGAATTAAGCACCACCAAGAATGCAATGGGTGCAGGCCTGAGTTAGGTTATATTTTTGACGACCATCTGACATACTCAATCTTCATCGTGCGAATATTATGTAAGTTGAATACGAAGACGAGCGAATCTGTTTACTTCTACAGGATTGGTCATTTAGGGTACAGTACCAAAAAGACTAGCTAGTAGTCCTAGTTTTGAATGGACTGAACACCTTTTTCGTACGTGAAAGCACAAACTTTTGTCAAGTTTGTAGTCCATAAATGAGTCTAATTTCTCTACAGTATTGAGTTCCAAATCGTTCACATGGATGAGTGACTCTTTTTAACCATATATAGCATTTTTAGAGGCGCGGTGACTCCCGAAAGTGACTGTGATAAAGATTTTTTAGCAATAATAACACTGGGAAATTAAGTGGGATTATTTTTTTGGTTTCACTTGTGTCATTTACACAGTATTTCGTTGGGAAACTTTTTTCTCTTCACTCTGCAGAAAAGACTGTTTTATTATCACCCAATAGCTTGCAAGAGAGAACCAAGAGAGAAACGAGTTGCAGAATAAGACAAGTCAAACGGAACGAAAGAGCCACATCAAGACTCCACACAATTAAGAAAAGAGCAGAAGATGAGCTTTAGTACTTTATTTGCCGTCTTCATCGTCTTCGGATATTCGGTAATATACCCTGCTCTAGCGGCTCAGCCAGATTTGGTTGTTGGTATCTTACCGAGTGCTGGTACTCCCGTTGAAATTCTTGCTAAACGAGCTCAGTTTGGAAGTCGAGCAAAAGTTTTGGAGGGAACCCTCGTTCGTCCTCCCGGTTACGATTTCTTTCTTTGTGAGCGGTTTCGTACGAACTTCGACGTCGACGAAAATGGCCAATTGAATATTGTCACTTTACCTCCATATCAAAAACCAGCAGAGGGAAACTCAACCGTGATGCTAGTTCCCCGCGGCGAGTGTAGCTTCGAAAGAAAGGCATACGCGGCAAAACATTTTTATGGTGCAAAAGGCATTTTGATTTACGATCGATTGGGCGCACGTTATACATGGAATGAAAACACTAATAGCGTAGGCTTTCCTCAAGCTATACTGGATTATGAATGTGGCAACGGAGTATCCATGATGTATGATCTTCCGTTAGATCCACCTGCCTACAACGAAGCGCAGCTTGATCCACTTATGGGACTCAAGACAAAAATGCCAAGAAAGCCAACAAGTATGGCCACTACAAGTGACGAAGAGTTATCAAAAGAAGGATCAAGTTTAGGACCACGGGTTGGTCTATGCGACCTTGAAAACACAGCGCGAAACCCTTGCGAGTCGCAGCTATGCGTGGTTACCTCACATGTTGAAAATTCGACAGAGTATCCCGTTTGTTGTGCATGGGATACTCCTGTCACTATGCCTTACGCAGACGATGCGACGGATTTGAATACTGACGACATTCTTGCTGTGTGGTTAACGATCAGGCAATCAGAACTCCTTTTGGGATCCAGTCTGTTGTCTTCCGGAGCTGAAGTGTCGATAAAGAAGCGGGGAAGTAGGTCTGCGTTTAATATAACGTATATTTTTATGTGGATCTGGGCGACGCTGGTGATGATGGTTGGAGCTTGGTATTCGGCGGGAGACTACAGGAGATTCAAAGCCAAATTAACGGCCTACAAAAAAGGCGAAGATAAGAAGCAAACTAATGATCGTGATGATGGCAATCGTCGTGCACGTCGTAAAAAATCTGGTCAACCCAGTGAGCATCCAAACAGTGAGAGCCTAAATTCACTTCCAAAAGCTGAGCGTAGAACATACTCCAACGGACGAAAGAGTGATTTGGAAAGTGGAAGGCGTAGCTACCAGGTCGAGATGGACGGCAATATTGTTGACAAGAGTGCACAACCAGCGAATATGAAACAACAAAATTTGAAGCAGAAGAACAACGAAGTTTGGTCATTGCGTTCGTTACCACCGCCTGAAAGAAAACGCAAACAGAAAAGGCCTCGGCGCAAGAAGAGTGAGCAGTCAGACAATAACCCAGATACGGACACACCCAACAACGAAGAGGAGGTTGGAAATCAATCATCAATAATTCCTGCAAGGGAATCTGGAACGATAACTCCCTTTGAATTGAATCAGTGGCACGTTGTTGGTGAGTGGAAAGACTGTCGCTACAATGAATTGTGTTCGCTTTTATCGGTGACTAACTTCCACATTTCATTAGCTTTTGTTGTGATCATGAGTTCGCAGTTGATTTTGCTTTATTTCGTCCCACAGGCAAATACCATTTTTTTCATCTTCTATGGTCTTGCGTGTGCTGGCGCGGCTTCTTACCTTATACTTGATCCCCTTATAAATACTACGATCCCAAAGCTTGGGAGCTGTTGGGTGGAAGAATTCAATAAACCTGTGATCTGTGGATGTAATGGCTTTAATGTTACAAGCTATTTAATTACATACACGTGGGTCGGAGTTTGGATATGGTATGGGATAACCCATTACCGTCCGGAGACAAATGCTTTCTTTTGGATAACCTTGAACATACTTGGGGCATGTTTGTGCATTTTGGTTATATCCGTGCTGAAATTGACCTCCATCAAGATTGCAACAATGCTGATGGTGGCAATTTTCTTGTACGATATTTTTTTTGTTTTCATTACCCCCTTCCTTACTGGCGGGGTATCAGTAATGCTAAAAGTAGCCACTGGATCGGGAAATCCAAACGGAGAAGATTTTTGCTACAAATATCCAGATGATCGTTTTTGCAAGGGAATAGGTTTTCTTCCTATGCTTTTTATTTTTCCAAAGGCAAATGATTATGCTAATGGATCTGTCATTTTGGGGTTGGGTGATATTCTCTGTAAGTTTTTATACCTGTAATTCACATCCAATGCATCAACTGAATTATGAATCTCACTTAAATTTCATAATTGTCAACCGTAGTGCCAGGTTTTCTTATTGCTTTCAGTGCAAGGCACGATGAAGCTGCTCGATTGCTTGACGCACACGCTTATTTTCCTGATATTAAAAGTCCGACGAAGTGGTACGAAGGATATTTCCCTCCCATGCTGGCGGCGTACTCGTTTGGCTTGTTTTCTGCCTATCTGGTCGTCATTGTACTCGAACAAGGGCAGCCTGCTTTGCTCTACATTTGCCCAGTTTGCTTGGGGGCAATTTTCATACTTGGTCGAAAGGAAATAAAAGATCTATGGAACGGATCAAAGGTACTGAAACTAGCGGATGGCTTGATGGCCAAAACCGAGCGTAAGTGGGGAAAGGCGAGAATGAAAGAATTTGCTAACAAATTAAAGCAAGAAAATACGGATCGGGTATCAGCTACTGAAAATGAGATTGGTCAAGAGCAGCACGCAACGGGTAGGTCGACGAAAAGAGCGCCGATAGAATCAAGCTCTTCCAACCCCGTGGAACCTAGATCGAAGGATGTTTGCTTCGGGTATGAGGACCACCCTGGCACGAAAGCCTTTCGTAAAGCTGTCGAAGAAGTTGCCAATGACCTCGGTGAAGAAGAGTACAAACCAGAAATATACAAAATCATCAAACAGAAGCTGAAGGGGCGTCGTTTCTTCATGACAAGTAACATTGTATGGGCAGAAGCATCAAAGTTGGAAACTAGAAAACAAATTGGGCGAGCTTACGATCGTGCCCGAGGGAGACGTTCGACCGTACTAAAAGGCTCTGATCCTCTGTCTAAAGCTTCAATAAGCTAGATGTAATTAGCCATGGGCCATTGCTACTTCTAGTTTGGGGATTTTTTACTGAAAGTCATGTGTTGGGCGGGTTTAGTTACAGTATTTCACCCTTCCGTAGTTGAGACAGCATAGTGTGGTATCATCGTATGAATGGTAGGTAACCTCTGAGTGTAAAAACAATCACGGGAGCAGCAAGGGGAATGAGATCGAGAGAGCGACAACTCTCTTGCAGTACTGTACAGGACGTACGAACAATAGGAAGTCTCGAAACGTAGAGACTTCTACCGTAGAGTCCTCATCAATAGAGTCACTAGTAGTACGTACAGTCACGTATGGTAAAGTTATTGTTCGTTTTTCACATCCTCGACCCACAAAAACAAAGGGTGTTTGCTACGACTGCCTTTTAGCACAGCTGACAGCCAAGTTGACATAATTCAGTCTAAAGATTTCCAAAACACATTTCATATTGGCATCATTGAAAGGGAGGTTTTGTTGCTAAGAAAGGAAGACAATAAAGCTGTGATTACAATCGCCACCGATGACATGTTGAGAAGGAACTAGATGCAAATCACCTCATTCTTATGCGCGACGAAAAAATAGCACAGCAACATAAAAACGTCCATTATTTGATTCAAAAAGACTTGGTTGTCTTGGTCGATTTACCTACGTTTGGACACGAAGTGAAAGAATTAGATTTCAAAATTATTTGACCATGAGTAACAACGGCAAAAAACGAACTTATCGAGAGAGACGTGATAGAGAAACTCGTGAGACAGTATCCGAAAGAGTTCCGAAGAAGAACAGAGGTGGGAGTGACAACAATGGAGATGCAGATCAACAAGAAGATGGGGTGGTGCGAGAAGCCGAGCTATTGGATCCCGTGGCGGAGGCAAGGAAGGCATTGGAGAAGTTTGAGGAAGTTTCCGGTGAAACCATTCTTCAAATAATCCCCAAAAAAGATACAACAATGAAGGCCGAGATAGGGCAGAAATATAACGAACACGCATATCTGAACAGTCAAGGAGGTTCAGGACAGATCTCTAGAACTCAAAAAAAAGCTAACGGAAGTGCAAATAAAAACAATCACGAGAAAAAACTTGATGGAACAAGAAGATCACCTCCGAACTCAGAAAGAAGGAAAGAGCAAGCAAGGCAAAAAGAAGACGAAGAAGAAAGGGCGAGGCAAAGAAAACGGATAGAGGACGGCGAAGCTAGACGTAGAGAATTTCGACCAAAAATTGCTGGTCTTCAAGATAGCAATTGCTTACTCTGACATCTATTTTTATCACTGTTGACAAAGCGGACGGCGCCGAAAATTCCTTCAATTTTCTATTGGGCGTGAATAAAAGTAATCTTCTTAGACGATGTAATGCACATCATTTTATTGATTTCAATAATGGTTTGGAGAAGTTCATTCTTCAGAGGAAGTTCTTACAGTTTTGAAAATTTTTACTCTTTCTTTTGTGGAATAGACTCAACAGTCTTATCAACTTGTAAATTTTAAAAGATCTATATCTAAATAATGCTTGTGCATATTTGTATTATGTGGGGTCACAACGACAGTTGACTAGGTTCACTATCACTACTGCTACCTTTACAGAACTTTAGAATTCTATCCATTCTTCGACGAAGCTACGGCGGAGGCTACTACTCTTTCGATAGCGTCCTTTTGAAAATCTGATCGTAACGAAAGGATTGCTTGCAGTTCTTGGGGAGAGAACACAGACGTAGACTGATAGTATGCGGACCAATCGGAGGGTTTTTCCAGTTGAAGTATAGTGACAGCTTGTGACAACTTTTCCCATTCCGAGGTCACAACAGGCCCTGCACCAGCTTGATCTTGGTGCGAAGCTGCAGCAACTGACACGGCTCGTTCCATTAACGCCTGTAAACAATTCTGGACTAATCGAACTTCTTTCGAAAAGAGGAGGCTCCCCCAATCCGTGAATCGTTTGGGAATAGACGACGATGTGATGACGTCCAAAAATAGTTCTGCCAAGACGTGAGCCATCTCTCGACACAATGCCCTCAGCACTCCAACATCACACTTTTCAAACTGTTGCAGTAATTTGCAATTTTTCATCGGCTCAATTAGGATTTTGTGAAGACGAACGTCCTCTTCCGCTTTCGAAAGCTGTTTTGCATCTTGCAAATCAAACGATTCACGCTCTAAGTAATACCGTAAGATTGGAACTACAGTGGTCCCCCTATATACTGGTGCATCTTGCAAACTGCCGAAGAATTCATTGACAAGCCCAATGGTTTGTGATTCCAGGAGATCTTGATATTTCTTTGAATACCTAAAGAGCTCTTCTCGCGCCAAGTAAACCATAGAATTGCGGTCAGAGCTTGTGGCCTTTTCTTGGTTGCATTCATTTGTCTCGTCGATGTCACCGTCGCCATCTGATATCAAGAGGGAATCAAGGAAGCCTACCAGCGAGGAACAAGATGCAGATGCCGAATGGATACCATTCAGCGCACATATATGTGTATTTAGTCGAATTTGTAAAAACTTGTCCCCTCCCGCGACCGATGACGCCAATGAAGATGAAAATGTCCCGAGCAGACCGCCAGAACCTGAATTTGGTGACTTCCCAACCGAACTCGTAGGTAATGAGGAAGACGCAGTACTTGGATCGTCATCCAATGCCCCAAGGAGAGCTTGAGCAAATGAGCTGCTGTTATTACTACTCCTCGGTGGACTGTCAATTACACCATTGGTATTTGCACTCCCGTGCCTATTACTTTTAGCGGTAGACTGCGATTCTTCGGCCCGCGGATTATAGCATCCTTTTTGCTCGACCAAGGCCTCATAAATTCCATTGCCTCCTACATCAGTGGTCCAAACATCGCTTGCTATGGAATGAGCCACCGTACCAATAGCTTGATCTGATCGTGTCGACGCAGCTCGTTTCAATGCCCTTGTACTCAAATATTGGGCATCTTCGACCATGGATGGCACTTGAACAGATGCTCCAACAATAATCTCAACCGGATTATTATTCTCTGGATGCAAAGCCGACATAAGCTGTTTCTTGGTTAAGAAACGTTCCAATGATGCATATTTCCAAGTCCATTCAGGTAGCATTTCCTGCATTATTGTCGACGGATTATCCTGGGCATAGTTCTCATTTTCTTTTATCACTAGTTCTATGTACCTATCAAAAATTTGACAGCAGAACGCCAGTCGATCCACCACGTTGTCCAAGCCTCCCAGGTCAAGATCATCCTTGCGACTTGCTGACGAGAAATCTTCAGTATTATTTTCGCTGAATGTCATTTGGACCATCCAGAACTCATCGATTTTAGAGTCTTCCATGAACCAAGTTGCAACTGTTTTGGCCAACGACTGGGCCTGGTCATCTAGCGTTTTGATTGAGCGAGAGCATAATTCGAACAGCGCCGACATTGGAGGCAAGTTCGATCTCCACATCATTAATGGGTGAATTAAAGCGGTTGCTTGGCCCAAGATAGTCGTTAAGACTTGAATATGGTGATTCGGCGACGATTGTAAACCATCGTCATCGTCATCGTTGCTGTTTGCAATTATATCACCCATCTGTGATTTGTTCTTTCGATAATCCACTAGTCTAGCAATGGACGGTTTTGACCGTTGTCGAAGGACCTGTCTCTGATAGGACGAATATACTTCTATGACTTCGTCAACCTTTTTCTTTGTCGTTTCTTGTTTTCCTTCAGTGTCACCATCGCAACATAAGACGAGATTGAGCTCTGCAAGTCTCGCCGTGGCAGATTGACAATCCTTTTCTTCGTCGGCATGGTAGTCGGCATCTTCTGGATCAGGTTCTTTCTTAGTGGCAACTGCCCTGAGGGCTTGCAAGACTACAGTCGTTGTTTTTTGCAAGCAATGATTTCTCATTTCGACTTGAATTTCATCGGCGCGGTTATTGCTATAGTCTACAGCCAACGGAGGGGAATACAGTCGTCCCATCAATTCTTCGACATGGTGGAAAATTTGAAAACAATCTTCATTAGTGACAACTTCCAATGCGTTTAACTTTCGACGAAGCTCTTCCGTTTCTATAAGAAGATTTGTAACTCCGTCTTGAAATGATATCGTCGACGAAGTTCCTCCGTAATCTGCATTTGATGATTGTTGCATCGATTCTGACATCGTTATTGTTCGCACTGGTTACCATCAATATCTGTCCTGTCAAGCATGGCGACGAGACGCATTTTCATGAATAGTATTGATGAGAAAGTAACAACGATACTACCTTTTTGTCATCGCGAGAAATTTGTCTCAAAGGAGATCCTGAGATCGAAATGGAAGACGCGTTTGTTGGGGACGAGAGAATAGCGAAGGGAGTACCGACTGTACCCATTGCATGTAAGGGTAGGACTTATGACCTTAGGCCTAAATAAATGAAAAAGATAACGCAGCCTGATTCCCGCGATAATCCCGATTTCCACGTGTAAATTCGTTTTTTGGCTCTTGGAATGATGTTTGCCGACATGCTCAATGCGGCGTACACAAACCGATCTTTGATTTTTTGACCGTCAAAACTTTATCGATTGAGGCGGAAAAGTACAAGACGAGTGTGTTTTGCACAAAAAGTAATTGCATAGACGTCCAAGGGTTTGTTCTGATTCTAAACGGCAAGTTTGCACTACACGCGAAATCGACAACTGGGAAGAGGAGAAGGGTTTTACCGAAAACAGTGATCGAAAAAATGAAAACGACTGGTTGCAAACCCCAAATTTGTGTGCTGATGATGTATATCCTCGGAATAACATTGTTCATGACAATGTTCAGTACACACACCATGTTGCAAGCTTCGGCGTCATCATCGGCATCATTGTCTTCCTCAAAATCGACTCCTCCACTGAAGGAGAATCGGATCGTTCGGTTGGCCAAGCAACACTATGAAAGAGCTAGGAGAGCTCGCCTTGATCGAGCAACAAGTGGAAGACCACAATGCCAGATGGGTTGCAGCATCGAAAGATCGTGCAGAAGGCGACGAGCAAACGCAGATTAATTTGTCTACCACTCGATGACCGTTTTGATCCCTTCGATGGGGATGTTCAGTCATGGTCACATCCAAACAGGAGACAAGATTTCTCTCCCACCGTGCTTTATGGTTACTATCAAAGAAAATAAAGCAGAAGTTCCATGGTTGTTCAAAGGTCAGCCGAATCGATGGGGAGGGCGCTGACGACAATGCCTTGGTTACGGGTGATAGAGTGGATGTGGATGTTGTATCAAACGGGCTTGCAGCAGATGATAGCTTGAACGAGTTGGTCGGTGGCCCACTTGATTTCCGTGCTCCGTCTAATTATTGCTTCGTGCCTTGGTGGATGATGCGAGCCCTGAGATTAAAACCGTTAGACTTGGTCGACGTCCAATTGATTACGACCGTACCTCCGGGATCAATGGCAAAATTCCGCCCCCACTCCTCGGATTTTGCCAAAGATATTTCAAACCCTCAAGCTGTCATGGAAACAGAACTCCGACACTATTCCTCGTTGACCAAAGGCTCTTCGATTGCATTCGATTACAACGGAAAGCGATACTGGTTTGATGTGGAGGAGTTGCGTGCTGCTCCCAAGGGAGAGAAGCAGCCAATGGTTAAGGTTCAGGATTGCGATCTTGCTACTGACTTTTTGGTTTCCAAAGATGTACTCAAAGAGAAGAAAAGGAAACTCGAAGAGGCTCGTAGGGCACGGCAAGAAGCCCAAGATGATTGATAAATTTCACTTAGAAGTTCGCATAGGTTATTGAATTTTTCAGCTTCAACTGTTGACTATTAGTTATAGAGGTCACGTATCTAGACCTTCTCGAAAAACGTCATACGAAACTAATAGGAGCGCACCGGCAACACTTCGGACGATGTTTGGACCTAGGCCCAAATAAAACCCCTTGACACCCTCTTTCTTTAGGATCTTTCGAAAGGCGTCAACCGAATTCACGTATTGCCTCGCATCGACTGGTTGTCCCGCTTGCATCATCAAACGGCGTCGCACTGAGTCGATCGGGTAACAGAATGTTCCCGCTGTGATGCTCACTATTTGAGCGATAGCGAATTGTTCACCAAATGTTATTGTTGGCTTTTTGTCGTCATCATTGTCATTTCTAGAACGAATTTCGTTCCGACGCCTATGCAAGAGCTCAGTTTTGCAAGCATCATAACCCCCTAGGTGCAATGCGCGATATATTACAACGCCTGTAAGAGCAATGCCATAGCCTTGATACATTCCTCGGATTCCGTCTGTCTTCACAATTTTAAGGAATACATCTCTCATGCCTCTTGGATACATTCTGGAAGGCCCAACATCCAAAGCTAGTCGTGTTCGCATGAATTCAAAGGGATATAGGAAGGTAGTTGTTGTGCCACCGGCTAATCCACCGGATAAGAATGCAGACACAATTGCTCGTCTTTTCTTTCTCGTTTCATTTGAGCGATTCGAAGGAAAAGCAAGGGTGGAATTCATGATCGGCGAAATGATCGCTTTATAACCATCCATGAACATGAAATTCAGCGCTGATGCTCCAGCTTGACGAATAACGTTTGGAGTATTGCCGCGCCAAAATGCTCGCAATCCACCCTCCGTCGAGTATATCTGATGGCACACTTTCCATGCGCTTCGATGTACTTCAGCTGGTTTCGAAGGAGACGTGGTCTGTAACTGTATTACCAGTTTGACTCTGTCGATTGGAGCTGTCATGGTTCGCGAAAAAATGCCTGCCATCGCTCCAGCCATGGCACTTCGCAAAGCATGACGAGAAGCATTGGTGGGAGTTGAATCTTTCGATGAGGAGGGAACAGATGCGCTAGTGGCAATAACAGCCCCTAAAGTTGGTATCACACGTGATGAAACCGTTGATGATTGCTCTGATGAAGTGATTTTGACCGAGGAAGAGCGCAATGAATGATTTGTTGGCTTCAAAATGTCGATACTGTAGTTCTCTTTGTTGTAGTCCTTCCACTCAATTCTGGGTCGTTTCATGATAACAATAGCTTTCCCCGCGGATCCGAGCTATTCAGTGCTGCCAGAAAGTGAACACGAGTGAAACCTTCAGAAAATTGTTCTCTCGATGGTTTACAGCAGCCTGGTGGTCCGAATACGTGACATCGGATTAAAGATGTAAAATAAAGGTAATGCGATTAAGCAGTTAACATGAACAACCAGTGATTCGAAACTACGTACAATAGCTGTTAAGTTTCACAGAACACTTTCAAAAAAGCGCGATTGATGAGAAAAATGGCCACACACGAGATCTCGTGCTAACTCAGTCATCTTCTCAGATCTGCGCGCGAAAAGATTACGAAAATGGTACTCGTACGATGTGCTGAATTTCGGTTCAGTCGTTCTACATATTTTTGCGGGACTCAATCGAAATCCAACATGCCAACATCATCACCCATCATTCAAATCTGAACCTCTCCCATCAATTCGACTTGAGCATCGAATTTTGAGTATTTCGAGATGAGCAATTTCAAATTCAATTGAACACCGGAAATGCCAACACGATCAGTCAACATCTTACTGATTACGAGAACCTTCGTCCAATGCCCATAGAGTAGCGAATGAATCAACTTTCGAAATTTTGAGATAGTATAAGTCTTTTCCGGATTATTGTGAAGCAGTTCAACGATACGTGTAGAGCATGGTATTTCATACAGCACCGATTGGTCGCCATCTAGCGGAGCTCGTTATCGTCTTGATATTAGCTATAAATCAATCTTCAACGACAACAACACTTACTGAGGCAACGTTCATAGCACCAAAACAAGTCTTTTGGGTGGGCAGGGATATGACGCCAACATGGCATCACAAAATCATTCTCGACATTACTCGAGGTGGTGGGAATGCAACCAATAGTGTCAGTACCGACGAAGGAAGAGGAAATATATCGGGGCGCACAAATCAACAGCATGATAGTCAAGAGATAGTACGGAATGTGATCGGGGCGGCGTATCAGCGATTAGAGGAATTGGAGCAGAAAATGCAAGAGTTGGTGCTTGATCAATCTTCAAAAAATATGCCACTTTTGGAATTCGGAACTTTGGTACAAGATATTTTGCATACTGTCGATATGCAGCTGAAGGAACAAAGTGGAATGAACGATGCCTTTCGTCGTGGTCTGATGAAAGGGATCATTGTCGAAGTGCAGCGATTGTATGGGGATCAATTACAGGCGCTTCGCAATTATTATGGGCAACGATACGAGTCTATCCTTGACGAAGAGGTCGAAGAAGATGCTGACAATGATGAAGTTATCGAGCGTAGATGGGCAGCTGGAGCCGAGCACATGACGCAAGCCTTTGTAGCTGCAGCCCGTAATGCAGTCCCCGCGATGTTTCGAACAGATCATGAAGACGCCAAGGCCGGAACAAAAATAAAAAACCAAGTTTCTTTTGATCACGTCGAAGCGCTTCAGGGTCTAATTAAAGACATGATAGAATCCACAGAGCGACGCAAGGATGATCGGGACGTAGCAGCCATTGCAGAGGCAACCGAAGAAGAGGACGATGCTGCAGACGATCCATCGACCTCTGCTAGGATATTCCGTTTACCAAAGCTGCCGAAATGGTTGGAACGTCTAGCTGCTAGAGCTTTCGTGTTTGGAGTTAATTATGTCCAAGGATGGTTGGCATGGCAGGGCATCAAAAGAGCAGCCATTGAACGGGATCGAAATCAGCCCAAGTTTCCGTTGTTTTAGGTACGAAATATTTTGTCGGCTATAGTCGAAATTGAAAGAGAATATAGGAGGAAATTAGTACAACATTTACTGTAGATCTTACTGGAAATACAAACCTCATCATTGTCACTAGATAGGAAGGCATCTAGTCTCAAAGATTCGGTTGCTCACATGTTGCACCCGTAGTGCCAAATGATTCACACATATCAAATCGATGTAACGTGCTAACTGGGGCTGTGTTGAAATCATTTCTTCGAACGCAGCTTTACTCATACTAAACAGAACCGCTTCTTTTGACAAGCATTTAACGGTACTCATTCGCGGATTGCCATTCACCAGCCCTAGCTCCCCTATCATGCTTCCTTTCGGCACGATCTCTGTCGTTCCGGCCTCGTTCTCAAGTACAGCGATGAGCTGACCGAGAATCAAAAGTTTTGCACAATTACTTTCATCATCTTGCCTCCAAATAATTTCACCTTCATGAAATACTTCGCGTTGAAACGAGGAAAACATTATCAATACATCCTCGGCGCCAATATCATTTGTACAAAGGTCCATAAATGCAGAAACGAATTCATCTTTCTCTTCGTCAAGAGAAAGTTCGTTACCTCGGACATTCAGCATACAATCAGATAGTATATCATTTTGCTCGACGAGCGAAGGATTTTGTCTAGCAATCAACGCATCTTCTGCCTCCATCAGAGCCATATCAAGTGAATCACAAACACGACTTCCACTGTAACGCGAGTCTTTCTGATGCTCCTCGTCCCGATTCTCCGCTGCCAGAAGCGATGTTTCTTCACTAGGTGATCCAGCCACAGATTCTTGGCGAGGATCTGTAGAAAGTTGATCTCGCAAATCAAATTCTGTCGGAAAGCCTTCATCTGATCCAGACACAAACAGACATAACTCGATTTGATACTCCTTCAAAATTGTGTCTTTCAGTTTCACGATGGCATGGGCAGCTGATGAATCTATGCCTAGTACGAGGGTGAAGTCTATGATCAAGACGAGGGGCACTTTCTTCTCCTCTTCGTCGATCACTCCTATCTCGTTGCCGTCTGGTTGCTTTGGTGGAGATAGTAGTTCGTCCATTTCGTCAGTGAAAAATGCCATGTTACCAAAAAAGAGGTGACCTTGGAGTTGCACGACAAAAATACGGCTGCGTCCCATGTCGCTGTCAGCGAGAATGACTTCAGATGCGGCATTGCGATTCCAATCACTGGATCGAAGTGTAGTTGCAGGCATTACTCCACGAATAGGGCTCAAATATGCGACATTCTGCACAGCATATGTTGAAACAGCCGCAATTCCTCCAGCCACCATCGCCGACTCCATTCCATAAACACTCATTACAATGACAATCAACCAAATCCCAGAGTATTCGAGCAAATCGAATTTGCCATAAGAGTCCCAGACACCTTCCAGAAAAAGATCGATTCCAACATGTAACAAGAGTGTACCTGCCATGCATCTTGGAATGTGACTAGCAATTGTGGGTCCTACGAAGAATAGAACAGCCGTCACAGCAGCCACACTTAATCCAGACACACGACCAGTTCCACCCGATTTATCATACAACACTGACTGTGTATAGGCCAAATAATTCTGAAGACCACCACCAGCCCCTGCTACCATATTTGAGATTCCGTGAGCAACCAATTCTTGGTTCATGTCAACATCAACTTTTGTTGAAAGTGCAAATGCAGGGATGTTTATCGGTACGTGTATCAATGAGAAGAGAACCAAAGCAACCATTGTAGGGAACGAATCCAGAATTGCTGCCCATGAAACAGTCGACAAATCGATGACCTAAATCATTTGATAGCGCAAAATGAGGAAAGAGAAGTTAATCTTAGGGTTCACATTACAAAAATTCAAGCGAATAACGAAATCTTTCCATACCTTCCACAAGTCCCACGGAGTTCCAAACTTTACGTCCATCAATACATCGCTTTCTTCGGAGTCACCAAGAGGTGGGAAGAAATATCCAGCATCTTTCGACTGGGAAATGGGAATATTTAATATCCATAAAATTGAATAAAAGCCAGGAGTGATCATGCAAAAGAAGATAGGCGACAATAAAGCAAATTTTTGGTTTCCTTTCGAATCAGTTGTTGCGTATTCCAAAGTTCGCAATATTACTTCCAGAACAACGACAATAATCCAAAGTTTCCAGCCCTCTACCACCGAATTAATGGTTATCGTCGAAGCAAGGGTATTTTCAAGACCTGTCTTACAAAGAAGGATTCCTATTCCCCCAATTAACCCGATCAATACGTGTGTTGGAAAGAAATAAACGATTTTCCCCATTTGGAATTTCCCGAGGAGGAAAAAGACAGTTCCTACCATAAGCGATGCAATTCCAAACATCACCATCACAGTTGACAACGCTTCGAGACCAAACCCCTGATGTGATATCGCAATTGTGGCTAGCTCTTTGGTAAAGCCAATGTTTTCTACCATTTGCAAGCCGATCGGATTTTTGAAACCAGAAAAGAAGGCGAAAGACAACTTGACCAACCAGCGTGCTAAACAAAAACATCCGAATTCCGAACGCTTCTTTGCCTCGGATCGGAAATTGCCCTTCTTCATGTATTGGTGCGCTATCGTCATCAAACTCAGCAGAGCTCGTATCGCCAGGATGGGAGCTCCAGAACATAGGGAAATAGGACACACCGAATGGAATGCCTACCATCAAATGAAAGATGCCAATCAGAGCGATTGCAGGTAATTGACTTAGAGCTCTGATAACGAAGGTTATTGGAGATTTCTTTCGGATTTCTGAAGACACCCCTTTTGCCATTCCAGTCTTTTCACTGTGGGCGTCGTTTTTCTCCACCATCAGTGCGCCAAATGTGTCCATCCGGCTACTACCAATAATAGTACTACGGCGTCGAAAGGACAAATTTAGCACATCATGACCAGCAGTATCATTGCTATTGATTTGAGCATCCTCATTGAAGGCCGCTGACATCCTCGAAAGACGAGATTTTCTTCTACGAGACCTGGGTGTACCGGGCGTACCGGGCGAGTCCACCGGCGGCTCTTGATGGGATTTCCTCATCGTTTGTTAATGGTATGTCTATTGTTTCTTGCCTTGTTGGTTCTGTTCACTTGCAGGTTGGAAACAATCTTCGAATCTTCGTGATTTAAAAATTCGATCCGAAAAAACTCGTTTTTCTAAAAACTTTCTCGTTCCACTCACCATCCTTGAAGCGCCGATTCAAATTAGAGCACAAAATCAGTACAGTTAGAGTAGTGAGTGGGAAATTCCGTATCTTCTACAGTAACATTTCGTGTTGTTGTTCAGTCACAGAATGAAGAACCGAAAACGCTGGTTTCGACACCACGCGTGACATGATTTTTTTCATCGATCGAATGAGTCAACGATTTATTCAAAACGAAGAAAAAGAAGTGAGCCTCTTCCTCTAGCATAATTGAACCTTTACAGTTGTGAGTTCATTGGCGCCGCCCATTTGTCTCTCGTTACTAATGATATTCTTCTACCAGAGCATTTTTTGATGATAGATTGGGAAAATAGTGATTTCTATGGTGAAAGAATTTGGTCAAAAGTAGTTCTATTAATATGATAATGTCGTCGTCTTCGTCGACTTTTCATTCTTGTTGTTGTTGGTTGCTTCTATAAATGATCAACACAGACTGTATCTAAGCATCTAGAAGAATGATTGTAATCTTCCTCTTTTCCGCAAATCCATTTAGTACTTACGACCGGACAACGATGTCGAAAGCAATGGATATGCTGCCTGTGTTTGTTCTCTTCTTGTTCTTCTCTGCTGTTGTATGGTGTTTGAGGTAGTCCAATATTTCTACGCCATTCTTGCGACCTGCACCACGTTATCACGTTTTTGATCTCTGTCACTCTTTAGATTCTCAGTGCCGCTTCTTAAATCGCTGGTGCTACTCTTTTCGTTACTCCACTTGCCTTTACTGCCATTCCCATTAGTAAGCCTGCGCATTATCGACTTTCCTGCAATGTCAAAAGCATAATTTAATTTCTGCCAGCCGTTCAGTTTCATGCTCTCCTGCCGGCTTTTCTTGATTTCTTCGACTTCCAAAACAGTTTCAACGATTTTCTCGAGCGTGAAACCTTGTGACATTAGGAGAGTTGCTCGATCGTAAACCGGTATGTAGAGATCTTTACCCCGTCGACGTTTGTGTGAACTCGGCCTTCGAGATTGCTCGTAAGATTCCAAGTCGAGAACCGTTGTGTGTATGCATTCACTGCCCAACGATACCGGGCAGCCTTCTCTTACGGCGGGATTGTTGCCTATTGTTATCGGAAACTCGAATATGAAAACTTTGTCGAATGTCGTTATTTTGACGCCTCGTCGGCCTTCGGATATGCAGCGACGCTCGCTTAAAGGCGACGCCGATCTCAGTGATGAGGTTAAGGAAGTAGAAGGATCAGAAGATCTTCGCTTGCTATCGCTGTCCATTCTTTCATTTATTGTGACAGACGATGAAGTATCAGTTGTTGATATAGACGCATCCATCTTATTATTCTTTCTGAAAGAACGATTTGTTCCGGATTATCAACTGCTTATGGGAAACTGGTTTACACGCGAACGGTATGATTGAAGACTTCAAATTTTTAGAATAGAATTTGCTGCGTAAGAGTTGTGGAAAGTATGGCGAAGAAGAATGGAAAAACCCGTTTTAGTACTATCAAAGAATGTATCCAGAGTCTTCTCAACATCCGTCTTCTGCTTGTTCACGTAATACAGTAGTTTGTCAGTCACTTGAGAGATGAATTTAACCGTGTTCAGAAGCACATCGGAAGGGAATACGTTCTTTGTATTGCTGCATAATATACATCGCCGTAAAGGCATCGTTCACAAACTTCCATAGTACATTCAAAGGCGCTTGTCGGCGTTTCTGTTTTGGAATGTCGTTAATTGCAAGAACGAATGTGCTCTTCGACACGTTTGTTTTTTAGGTTCGATGCTTTACGCGACCATTTCAATTAACAAATTTTGGGAATGAAAAACTTTTCCCCTAAGTAGGCCCGGCTCTGCCGATTCTTATCGGGTTTTTTCTAAGAATAGCTCATTCATTGCCGCGGAAAATCGGTGTAAAAGTACAAGAGAAACTCCTTGAGCATTTTTCCACCAATATCGTATACGTATGTACTTCTTATATCGTTTCTTGGTCAGGAGGGTAGACAGAGAGGATAAAATATGGTCCGTCACCTATCCTCCGGAAGTTTCACGATCCATCACTTTCAATCGACGGTTGTCAGATTCTGATGGTAAAGAACGACATTTTTGGTCGCGAAGCAAATCATAACTTCACGTTTCCGCTAATCAAATCCCATCACTTGAGATTGGGAATGCAATTCAAAAGTTGCCATTTGTTCCATTTGTTCCTCATCACAACGAGAACTCCCACTTCTTCCTTCTTGAATCTTGATGAGAACGCAGTAATCAACCCCCATTCGACCGCAATTAAATCAGGGTTCATAATCACACTACGACGACTATCTTTGCTGTCTATCTATTTCCTATCTTCACCATGAAATACATTTCTTTGATCCACTTCTTCCTATCCGCAGTGTCGGTGCATTCATTCATCGGTTCTCAAGCTCTCCATCGCCATGACGTCTCGATTTCTTCTACGACGGGAAAGGATCTTATGAGCGACATCGATATCATGTGCTTGGAAAATTCTGCCGATTTGTGTTCTTACTACGAAGAGTGTGACATCGAAGAACGAGAGGCGATTTTGAATAGATTCACTTCCGAAACGCAGATCATGGCCGAAAGGATGGCAACATTGAGTAATCTCGTCAAACATCTCAAAACTGGCGATCATCAGTATTTGGAAGAGGGAGAAGTTGCGGATCTCCAAGCAAAGATTCTCAACTTGGTTGACACCGAGATTGGTGGTGAAGGACTCTCCCCGTGAAGTATCTACAGAGTGAAGAAATAGGAAGTCAATTTTGTTAATTTCTGAAAACAAGTAATCGAATCTATTAATTCCCAACCACTGTACAATCAGGCCTTCTTACCTTAATGGTAAATGATTCGTTATAGAACGGAATTAATTCGAAGCCCTCTACGTAACACCTTAGTTTGGCTTCGTCCTAGCGGTTGACGTCCGTGCTTCTTCGACAGATGGTGCGTAGCATCGGCTTTCAATTCCCCCCCCACATCTTTTTATTCATCGACGGTAGACGTGATACAAAGGAAAAACTGCTACAATATTGAGACGTGTTTCATGACTTGCTTGTCTTTATCTTGCTTGAGAATTTTCCACTCGAAGCTCTGTGTTAGCCCAGTTGTTGCGTTTGCAGCGTCTTGAGAAAGAACACGTACCGATGGATGAGGAATGGCGGATCGCAGTAATATTGTAGATGCTGCTTGTTCAGACGAATTTTATTTTGAAAGAGACGTTGTACTAGGTCATGTTTTGGTATTGTTACGATGTACACTGAGCATTACTTTGTTATCCACATTTTTACACGTTTCAAAACGAAATGAGGGACAGCCGAGAGTTTTGAGTGTTGTTGCTGCCATGCGTGAAAGAAGAATTTCTGCACGGACGTATTTTCTTGTCATCTTAGTCCGTCCTTTGATCTTCCAAATTTGAATTGCCAGAATTTTCGTGGCCTGGTTTTCACGAGGGGCAAAGCTTAGCATGAGGGGATTTTGGTGTCCAGCCGAGGCGAGGCGCCGTAGACCCAAAGGCTCATTGAGCCTAGAAGTAATCCAGAGGAGCCCCTAATAAATGGACTTTTGCGTGGGTGCTTCCCTTCAAAACTCCTTGTCGCTTCTTCTTTCTTTCCCTCTCGTAGTCGAGAAATGAAAACACCGGGTCGCGAGAAAGAATCCGTGAAATGCATTCAGCACATGATGAGGATACTGCGTGTAGAAGTATCCATTTTCTTCTCATGATATGCTAATGGTCAATGCTCAGAGCTTGAGTGAATGAGGTTGTAGTTGTGTTTGAATTCAACTCTTGTTGCTCCAACAATACAGTACGGCGAGTGCCATGGTCAAGTAAACGTAAAGATTCCTTGTGGTGTTCTGTATCTACAGAAGAACATCACAATATTTTAGGTTTTGAGGGAAACGTTAGTAGTGACTGCTTTCATGTCGTGAAAAGGGGGAAATGAGACGCGTCAAAAAGGATTTTGAGATGACCGTTGGGCGCACTGGTCTGGACCTGTACCGACTGACTGACTGACTGACTCGGTCGGAACAAACAAGGATAGAAGGACTTTTACAGTACTGTGTTGAGAATTTTTAACACGTTACACTATCTTTTGAACGTGTAGACTATACGTACTTGAGATACCAACATCGGCACGAAGCCTCTTCACATGTCTTGTGGACGGGATTGGTTCCGTTTAGTGATTAGCCTGGCCGCATCGGCTCTCTTTATTCTTGCCTAAGTATGAGATTTTAAACAAGTTCTTTTTGTGTCGTGATTTTCTGTCTTGTCACTTGTTCTTGTTCTGCCCATTTCCTCGAGAAGAGAGATCTAAAGACAGTGACACCGAGACAATTGGTTCTAAAAGCAGTCGTTCTTTAGCCCGAAATTGAAACCGAAACTAACCTTACCGACAAGAGACTCTGAGTTTGCGAACAGTGTAGCACAAACGAAATCCAGCAGACCGACATTTGAGAATCGAGAATTATCGATCGTAAGAGGCAAAGGATGACCAATTTAGGGCGATCCAATCGACATCGATTCAATAATCGATTGTCATTCATTCTAACAGCAACAACTTTAGTGCTGTTGGGAGTTCTGTCCATTCTATATGGCGACACTGATCCTCAATCTTTGTCCAATCAAAATTATCGTTTCGGATCTGCCAGGCTCCTAGAAGATGCCAACGACGACAACGGTAATGACGACAATAGCAACCAGAGTGATGACTATAGTCACTATTCATGCCGCTATATTTACGATCAGGTTTCAGAAACCGAAGACCTTTGTAATTATGCGAAGACTTGCAATGATGGTGAAGGAGTTTGGGCTCCCTGGGTGTTTTGCTCCTCCACAATGAGTGTCTACACTGCATTTGCAATCTTGAGTCCAATTGCTATCTTATGGATGGTTACGCTGTTTCGCTTGTTGGGAAGTACTGCCGAGGATTTCTTTTCCTGTAGCTTGGAAATGTTTTCCCTCAAACTTGGTCTTCCTCCTCGCTTTGCTGGGGTGACTCTTTTGGCGCTTGGAAATGGTGCGGCGGACGTCTCGGCGACGATCTCAGCAATCGTAAGCGACGAAGAAAACGGATACAAGCTTAGCTTGGGAGCTCTGACGGGAGCTGCCATGTTAGTGGGGGGTGTAGTGAGCGGAATTGTGGTCCTCATTGCCGACGGAGTCAAATGCAGGGGGGCATTGATACGTGATGTCATGGCATTGTTTTTCACCGTGATTATTGTATGGGTTTATTTATCAGGTGGTGTTGTCACGCACTTAACCACGAGCGTATTTTTTGGCCTATACGGCTCTTTCGTGTGTGTGGTGCTGGCAGCTGATATTTATCACCGTGCGGTTGTCCTGCCTCGGATGCAAGCTGTCGAAGCAGCGGTCGCTGATGCTGAGCAGAGATCACCCGAGGAATTAGCAGATGATCCAAACGGAGCAGCATCGGTCGGTGCGAGTCCGCCGCCGAATGCCTTTATGCAAATGGTCACAAGCTTCAGCAATTACGACAATTCAGGCTTTTTTGGAACAGCGCCGCAACAACAAGTTGCTGTCGATGGCACTCATCGACCACCCGAAGCATTACCATCGACATTAGAATCGCAAGCGGAGGCTGCTGGTCCAGCAGGTGCCGTTGCCAACGAAGGGCCCTTCGTGTTGCACGGTCAAAACGGTATTTTGAGTGAAAACAATCACTCACACGCCTTTCCCGCCTCGAACTTGGAAATGGAAACTGATGATGGCGGTGGTAATTATACATTGGTAGAAGACAACATGGACCGCGTTTGTGTCGGCGAAGGATCACCAGGCACACCATCTTACAACTGGATTGGAGCGTATCACGATGGCAAACAGGAAGTATCTGTGGAGCTGACAGAACTGTGGAACGAGATTTCTTCGAGCGAAGGGGGGTTACAAAAGCACGAGCGATTTCTACTACTTTGCGAATTTCCCTTCACAGTCCTGCGAAAGGTAAGCCCGATATTTTGTTTCACTTTCGTTTACAAAGCCATGCGACTATCTGTAACGCCGAAAATATACCAACGGCATTCTCACTTCGTATCTCTTTGTGCACCTGTTCTAAACCATCACTCAATTTAACGAATGGGAAATCTGTTTCTTCTTTTTTTGAAGGCCTCAATTCCTATTCCGTGTGAAGGGTACTACAACAGAGGTTTTGTTGCACTATCTGTTGCCGTATCTCCTCTTTGGTTCACCTACTATTTACTTGCCCAGCATGACATCGTACTATGGACAAATTCGAGCCTTCCATATTTAATGATTTATACGGGAATTTCGATCATCATCGGTCTTCTTGTGTTACGGTTCGCGCCGGGTGGAGAAGGCAACATGTCATTGATTGCCGCAACACCTATTGCTTTTTACGGTTTTATCATGGCTGCTACATGGATCGACTTCATTGCAGACCGCTTGGTTTCTTTGTTGGATTTCATTGGTATCGTATTGCATATCCCAGGATCGATTATGGGCTTAACCGTTTTGGCATGGGGTAATTCCGTCGGCGATTTGAGTGCAAACATGACCATGGCCCGGAAAGGTTTGGCAAATATGGCTATGACCGCTTGCTTTGCAGGGCCGGTTTTCAACATATTGCTTGGCCTTGGATTTGGATTCCGTAGTCTACAAAGTCAAACTGGCAAAGACGAATCAGAAGTGGCGCTCTCGGCTCCTATTCTTACTGGATTTGTCTTCATTTTGCTGAATTGCGTGACCATTCTTATAGTTGGGCTATTCATTGGCAAGGGACGTATTGAAACTTCCTACGGTTATGTCGCAGTGTCTCTTTATGTCATTTACGTCATCACTTCGATCACGCTTGAATTTAAGAATTAAGACTAAGCAGACTGAATGAAAAAAGAGGGTTTACGTATTGCGAACTTGACTGCTCGTATCATAATGTGATGCAATAGCCTGAAGCCAGTCAAAAAAAATGAAACCTGGTCAGAGCTTAAATATCGCTACTCGTTACATTATATTCATCGACTTTCTTCCGTAGCATGGATATCGTGGTGGGGCTTGTTCTGCAACAACCCCCAAGAATGATTTTTGGAATGGAACGATGTTTCATTGAATTCGATGCTGCCTCCTCGTTGGTGCCAGATTCCACCTCACATTCATCTCTTATGAGTTGGACAGCGGTTATTAATTGGTCTACCAGATCGTCAACAGAAGTCCCCGAACCAGCCGTCCATTCCTCGTTCACTGCATCCCACCCCTCTCCAGAATTTGGATAGATTATGATGCCGCGACAACCACAGTTTTGTAAAAGACTCGCCTTTGTCAAAATGCTGACCAATGATGATGTATAGGCACTATCGAAACAGTTGATGCCAACACCCGCAATCCATCGTCCAGAAGGATCATACGATTGTACGGTTCGGAGAGCTTCTTCCACTGTGTGTCCGTCATTCATTTCGCTCCCGTTTCGACATGCTAAAGATATCCAGCAAGCAATGGGCGAAGAATTTGGTTGCATTTCTTCTCGTTGCTGTTGCAACTCTCGTAATACTTCACAAACGACGCCCACTTCTTCGATGTTTGGAATAGTTTCGACTGCGAGGCCATCTGGCTCCCCCTCCATCAACAGCGTCCGAACCTTCCGAGTATGAAAGCTCACTAATGCTTGTCTTGTAACATGGGCTGGGTAATTTCCCGTGTATTCTGATCCATCAGCCATCGCTGCCCCATAGGGGCCTGTACTTGCAACGACAAATGGCCCTAGAGCCGATGAAGTAGAAGATATTGACTCACTTTGTGATTTGTCCGTTATAGGGTTGACATCAGTTGTGTCAATTGCTTGTCTGGCCAAGCGGACCCCCTCTATCATCATTTCTTTCATTTTGCCTTCTGGCATGACTTCCGTGACTGAATCAGGCCGCTCAACTCCTGATTCTGTTTTAGGAGACTTGGTGCCTCTGGACAATCCGTAATGGCATTGATACGTAACAGTAGTCAAGATATTGCATCCCGACTTCAGCCAATCTCTGTGACCTTCCGTAATGCTAGCTCTACCTTCTTTCGTCAATAGCAAAGAAGAAGACCAAAGATCACGATGAGAAAATCTTTTCGGAGCAATAATGTTCTCCAGATGGGTCGAGACGCCACCGTCCATTAGTAGAACTTCGGGCATGGATTCCGAAGAAGAATGAAACCAGCTCCACAGCGAGATCGACTTTTTTTCTGACGCGGGGGGTAAAGATGGAAGAGACATGACTTTTTCGATTTTTCAATTCGCAGCGGTTGCCTTTTCATCGAAAGTGTGATGTTGTGCAGGAATAGAATGCATTTCTGCTGATTTGACACGAAGAAAATCAGAAATCGAAAGTCAAAATCGAAAAAGATCCCGCATCACACAACAAAAATTCACAAGATAGCTGTCGTATGCTGATATACCTACGAGTATTGCACAAGAACGGTATGAAACCAAGGAGTTTTATACCGTTCTTGTGCAATACTCGTAGGTATATCAGCATTTTCGTCACCACTACACGTGTATTGCCATGTGTTCTTTTTTAAGTCGTATTTTGGAGTTTAATAGGTGCGTGTCACGGAGGCTTAAATAAAAATGGCAAGCTGGTAGTTTTTGAAACTGCTTAGCCAAGTCAGTCAGTCGACTGGTCATCTCCACATGACTTTTCGTTGGTTTTAGCGAGTAAAATTTGTGATTGTTCAACCGTTTTCTTACATTGCCTCGTTCCAATCCAGATTATTCTTAAAAGTATTGCGATCGGAGGTATCCGTAAAAGAAGGGACGACATTGTGCATCCATCATCATCAGTGCAATTGCAACCATCACATCAAACGCCGCCATCTACCTTCAAGTTCGAGTGCCGCGAGCAATAGTATCGATAGCTGTAACATGGCTAACGATAAAATAGTGTCCAATGTGCAAGTTTGTGCTCGCATTCGCCCCTTACAAACTTCGAAAGCACCTGCAATTTCTTCGCCACAAAAAGGACAGAGCCACCCTAACAGAAGGGATAAACGGGATAAAAGGTCACGAAGTGATGAATCTTGTATTGCTTGGGATGTCTCGGATGATAACAAGACCGTTTTCCAATCGAAGAGCACCAAAAAGGTTCAAGGTCGTACGCATTCTTACACGCTTGATAGAGTATTTGGAACTGATGCGACAACCGATCAAGTTTACCACGAATCTGTTGCTTCGCTAGTGAAGCGTGCGATGCAAGGCTATAATTCTACAGTATTAGCGTATGGACAGACTTCTACGGGGAAAACTCACACCATGACCGGAAAGCGCGATGATCCTGGCTTGATACCATTGTGTGTCAAGGATTGTTTTAGATACGTTCAAGAAAACGATTCCAATGAAGATCGAGAATATCTTTTTCGATTCAGTTATTTGGAAATTTACAAAGAGCATATCCGTGATCTGTTGTCTTCCACAACTTCAGCACCCGAACCTATTAGATTATTCGATGGTCCTGATGGACTGGTGGTTCGTGGCCTCAAAGAGGTAGTAGTTTCCTCTCCAAATAAAGTGTTTCAGCTTTTGAAGCAGGGTGACAAACGCCGACAAGTGGGGGCGACGCATATGAACCAGCAGTCAAGTCGATCGCATGTTTTGGTACAATTGAAAATTGAGTCTTCATATGCAAAAAACAAAAGTGGTGAAACGCGTGTTTCAACCCTTTCGTTAGTTGATTTGGCAGGAAGTGAATCGGTCCGCTTAAATGGAACGGACCGAAGAGAAGAAGGACAATATATCAACAAATCACTCATGACCCTCGGTCAGGTCGTCCTTAGTCTTTCTGACTCGTCAAAATCCAACGGAGGGAGAAAATCCAAAAGCTACATTCCCTATCGCGATTCAAAACTGACTCGTCTACTACAACCTTCCCTGTCTGGAAACGGTCAAATGTTACTGTTATGTTGTATTAGTCCATCGGCGACGCATTTGGAAGAATCTCACAACACTTACAAATTCGCCACCCGTGCCAAGCGCATCGAGCAAAAGGCATATATCAAAACGGCTAAAGATAAGGAGGAAACATTGCTTCAAACTTATCGGGATGAAATCGAACATTTGAAACAGCAATTGGCAGAAGCAGCTCAACAAAAACAACAGCTGCTGGAAGAGCAACAGGCCTTTCAAACGAAAATACAGCGCGAAATGGAGTACACCGAAGATGTTGAAAGTGTTCCCACTGCCAAGCCTACGTCAACTGTGGAATCCACCTCCGGTGAAATTGAAGAATTGGTGGAAGCTATCCAAACGATGGAACAATTGATCCTTAAAAGCCAACCTCTGGATCGTCTGCGAAACTCAAATGTTCTTCTTACGGATTCGGCGACAAGAGTTCAAGATAGACGCAGCGAAGAATTCGACGGAATGCTTGATAGTGTCTTACAATCCAATGACGTTGATACGGAGAACAATGAAGCTTCATTGGCTGATAACGATGTGGATGAAACCATCGAAACTCCCCCAGGGTCTCCTGACGCTGCTCTAACTACCCCTCAGAATGGTCAAATGAACAGGACAAGCACTTACATTCAGAGCACCCCGACTATATCAGGTCACCTTCATTCAGAGTTAACAAGAGTTCGAGGTCTTCTTGCCCATTTGTTGGAAAAGACAGGCATCGCATCAGCACCAAGGGATGATCCACCAGAGGAAGTTTTGTCTTCTGAACATGAAAAAGTACGAAAGAGTTTGGACTTTTCTACCCCTTCTCGGGACGCCCCTCCATCGCGCTACATACTAGATGAGACTTTTGCAGAAGAAGTGGAAGGAGGCGTAGATCTTGATAAAAGTGTCGAAGAGAGTGATGGCGAAAGTATCGAAGAAGCTGTTGACAAAGATGCCGAATTGGAGTCACTTCGAAGGCAACTCAGACGACAGCAAAGGACGACGAGTTTACGTAAAGCCGATTCACACTTTCTCCAGATACAACTTGAAGAAAAAGATATGCTTTTGGAAGAAGTGTCCAGTTTACTTGAGGCTGTAGAGAAGCGACAAGGAGATCTGGAGCGTGAAAATCTTGCACTTTGGCGAGAAATTAACGCACTGCGAGAAGAGAGGGGAGAAGAGAGAGGAATTTTAATCAGAAATACACCATTCTAAGCCTGGACTTCTTATTGCCTCTCTTCTTTATTCTTTGGTTTGTAGAACTACTATTTCAATTCCCTGTATAGATATCCATTCTCGTCATGTCGTGGTAGACAACACCAACAAGAACGCCACTCGAAGGATTGGTAATTTTTGTGTGCCCTCGGTTCAAACGAGTTAGATCTACTTCGTTGTCTTCCATGCAATACCAGGTTATGTTGTAGTAATTGTTATGCTCTAGCTCATGTTTCTTCTTTCATTTCATCATCGATAGAGTCACCTTCAATTCGTACTAATACTTTTATTATACACAACCAAATATTATGAAATGTGAACAAACTTCGAACTAGTTGTATGAAAATACGTTTACAAGAGTTCTTTTTGAGATTGAAGGTATTTTTAGAAGTTTTTTGTCTTCATTCATAACTTGCATACTGTTACAACATACGAGTGAGTCGACTCGTACTTTCACGGAAGGTCTTTTCCCAGCCGCTCGCTCCACATTCGAAAACGCGAAAGGATTGACACTGGGATTACTGTAGGTCGTGGAAGTGAGAAACCGTACGAATTCTTTACGTGTGACTCCGTAGGAATGTTTTTTCGAAATGCATTTGAGAAATGCTTTTTTTTACTCAGACCTCTTGAAACAATTTCTTGACACCTTGACTTTATGTCTATCAAGATCAATGACACACGAAATCTGCTTTCGACAAAGCCAACGATCTTTCACTTTTTGAGTACTTCAAACATCTGTTTCGGCGTTCGACACAAGAGCCAGCTATCAGAATATTCATTCTCAAAAGCCAACGAAATTCGATAATTTCCCATTTTGTAAGTTCGCGATCGAAACAGAAACATTTGCCGTTCGACAAACCAAGCGTCATCGTTCCGCTTCGAAATTGTATTACCTGTAGGTGAATGAACAAGATAAAAATGGATTTACGTGGTGTTCTTGACAAAACATGTCACACCTTCGATTCGTCTGGCCCAACCGAGCTTCCCGGAGGCATCGGAACGGAACGACAAGTTGAGACACATCATGTGCGGATCGCAAAAGATTTCTGATTTCTCATTCCATTCCAAACTCAGTTTAGGGATAGGGTTGATAAAGAAGAATTCGATTGTAGAACAATGCTGCACTTGTGATGGTCCGTTTTCGTCCGTTTCCACCTCTTGCCGAAAAATTATTCGCACTAAAAACCGAAATCGACGTGTCGGAAGGCGAATGAGAACTTGCGTTGGCTTACTTCCCGCACACCTGGCGTCCTTTTTGATTCTTGAGAACAAATTTTTGAGAAGTCTACCCGATCCAATATACATTTTGAATTCATTTTCATTCATTCCACTCCGGCTCACTCACCTCTTCTCCCCTCTGTTCTCTTAGAATCGAAGTTGGGGGGCGCGGAACACAATATTATCGTCGGCATCTATTCCAACAACTGAGTTGCCACAAGCAAACAATAAAATGGTAATTATAAACGGACGGAGGCGAAGTCCTCGTCTTATTGCTCGTGAGAGCAGTGAGAACGATTCTACCATTTCATATGCCAATGACGAACTAAGCTCGACCTTCAAGAATGACACACGAACGCTCAGCTCTTATCCGTCGCGTTCTCGCCGAAATCTCAAACAAGTTGCTGCTTCTGAATTCGACATGGACTACGATGATTCAGATTACTCCTTTGAGGACATTTCTGAGAATGATTTGGCATCTCTGGCTTATACAGACAGTGATGACGGAACGGCTAGCTCTTCTGATGATTGCTTTGCGTGTGCAAGTCAGAGCGCGGAAATTAGACAAAGAGTCGGCCGAAAGCAGAATGAGGGTAGCACAAACAACGACATTGGTAACCATATCGATGCAAAGCCTGTGGAGCACTGCGAAGTTGGAAAGTATATGGCTTCGCGAGTAATGACGCCCTTTCAAGAACGCTTGAATGCTTTGACGGTCTTGCCGAGCACCTACTACTGCATCATGTTCTTTCTTTCGGGCTCGTGGCTAAGCCAATCTTTTATTCAAGACTATGCGAATGAAATGATTGATGACCATGAATTCGATGAATCTCAATGCATCACTTCGAGTTGGATGCCCAATTTACACGCACTACCGCCCCTCGCTCCAGTGGCAGCATTAATTGGTGTCCTCTTCCATGGTCCTTTTTCAATGATTTATCATTTGAAATGTGCACATACACTCCCTCCTGGTTTGCCGAGAACAAAGCACTGGAGTCGTCGAATGGATCAAGCTATGATCCACTTTCAGTCCGTTGGCATGGCATACGCTACTACCGGGCGATTGGATTTCTTTTTGGCGAATTTGCTTTTCAACACGGACTGCTTCTATCGGCAATTCTTGCCAAAGGTGGTGCCACGACGAAATCAAGTTAGACTTGGGATGTCGATCTTCTTCTATACACTCCCTATTTTAATGAGGGGAGAGTTTATGGCCTATTTCCAACTTGGCGTTCTTTTCGGAGTTGGTGGGTGGCTGTTTGGCAAGTATCCAATTGGAGGTTGGTCACACGCTGCGTTCCATATAGCCATTTCCTTTGTGCCTCCTATAATCTTTTGGAGCGCTTTAAACCTACCATCGAGCCAAGGGCAGCTTGAAGTAGCTGCTCATTGTGCGATTTTGGCCGGCAAAGCTTTTCCATCTTAATGCCATGGTGTGTTCTTGTCACGGTTCAGTTCGAGTATTCGTTAAGCCCCCAGTCTGAATCTGTTTTTGCACCACGGATGATGAAAGATTATGTGACGGAAACACTGAATATGTTACTTCACGTCTTTCAAATAATAGAAGTGTGACATCAAAGCACTGTCTACGCAAATCTCCTGCGACGTATATATGTATGCTTAGAATACAACTATAAAATTTAATTAGGTCTCATTATTGTACAACACTGAATTCCTTTGAGTATGCGTTGCCTTTCAAATGTTGGAGTTGATTCTTAAAATGGAAACTGAGAGAAAACGTAGCGCCAGTTCGCTTAAAGGACGAATGCAGTAAATGTAATACATGGTGTTCAAAATGATCAATGATTGGATTATTCTTCCCTAACTTTCGGCACTAGAATCTTCGACATCTAGGTTTGATCGGTAACATGGTAACAATTGTCGTATTTCGAAGCCGGGCTAGTCACTGGCACTCCCGTCAGAATCGCCATCTTCTTCATCGTCTCCGGTATTTTTGATCATGAAATCTGAAAATGTCACTTTGAATCCAGCTGATTCTGGCGCTGCACACATCATACCAACACGAATCCTTGGTTTGTCTGAAAAGTAGCCCTGTCGTATGCGAGTCCAGTTCTCATTGTCCAAAGAATAGTAACAGTCGATCACCTCTGCCCTTCTCTTCACCCATACATAGAACAGTTCAATCTTTGTTTTCGGCAAACGATGAGTGGACCAGTCCGACACTCCCCGTGTGAAACAGCAACTGACGTAAAGTTGTTCTCGGTAATGGCAGATTCCTAATTTCATCCAGTTTTCTTCGTCTATTCTCAACATCAATCCTGCCTGGTCGTATAGTGTTTTGAACTTCCCTTTGATCGTCAGTCTCGCCTCGAAGTCATTGTCTGCGTTAGTCCAATAAAATGGGGCATCGTCTTTGATGAACCCATGCAATGTTCCTCTCCAGAAATCTGTCTCCATGGGACAGGTTACCTTGATGTCATCTTCTTTTTGCTGGACATGGAGGAATGAAAACAATATGAATTGAGAATCAGTTGTAGGATGATGGGAGTGGTAAAACAAAAGAAACGAGAAACCCAATTTTCCTGCCATAGCACTCAAATGGAAGACTGAGCTTTCACCCCAACTGAATTTCTATCGAATTCCTCCCACGAAAGAATTACACACCTTCCATTTTTCAGGCTCGTTCATCCATCGCATATTCTTATTTTGGACTTTCATGGTGACAGTGTTCTGTTCTATCTCGCCAAGAGATACAAATTCTTTCTTCAAATTTTACGAGTTCTGTTGTATTGGAGTGTTTCGACTTTAGACCAGTCAAAAGAAGTGGTTCGATCGTGCAGTTCAGGTCTTAGATGATAGATCCGTCGGAGTCAACCTCATGTCGAAGTGATATATTTGTCATCAAAAAATAGGATTTTTTCTCGTCAAAAATTGAGAAGGATCGCAATTCAGGGAATAATTATTGGTCGCTATGCGCGATGGTTGAGGTCATTCACGGCGTATCAATTAACGAAGAGTCATTTTTGTATGACTAAAATGCCAAGAGTTTGTGGCAGACTTTCCCGTTCGGATGCATTATTTTAATTCGTGACAAGAAACAGGAAGATAATATCGAAATATGAGGTTGTTTCTCTTTCTTGTCGACTCCTTGACAGGAAACATTTTTTCATCTTCCAAAAGTGGAGAGACGACACAACAACCGTTTACGAACAAAAACTATTGAATCAAGAAAAATGGCGGACTACGACGAAGTATCTTCAGGCGAATCGTCGGTTGGATCTATACCCTACGAAGATGAGTCAGGAAATCGGCAACCACGAAAAGGAATGCACTGGATTAATGAACCCGAAGAATGGTCGCAGCATCGAACTACCGTCGAGATGAGAGTTCCTGCTGGCACAGATTTCTGGAGAATGACAAGGACGGATGAATGCGTTGACAACGCCCCCTTCTATTTCCTTGAAATGGAAGGCGATTTCGAGGTTCGTTGCAAAGTCAGAGCGACCTACGGATCCCCTGATGATCAGGCTGGCATTATGATTCGCGAGGACGAGGAAAATTGGATCAAATGCGGTATCCAGATGATCGGTGATGTTCCTCATATGTTTGCAACCGTTACCCATGACTATTCCGACATGTCAATGCATCCGCTACCGGTAAGTACTGGAAACGTGGCGAAATCCTCTCACGACATGACATACTATCAATAATGGTATCTTCTTGCATCATTTAAATGTTACTCATTCCATTCACCAAAAACTTGGACAACGACTACCCGTCTTGCCGATTGTATTGCATTGCGTATACCTTTTCGAAACTTGACAGCACCTTCCTGAATTTATGTGGGTTCATGCGAAAAAGATAGGTGATGGTTTGGAAGTTTATATTTCTGAAGATAGCTTCGATTGGATGCAAATTCGACAGGGAGATATCACCGATGATTCCATTCTTCAAATTGGTCTATATGCAGCTTCACCATGTTCGAATGATGGTCTCGATGCGACCTTTGAAGATTTCATGATCAAAGGCGAAGACAATTAAAACGTTAAATCAGAAGAAAAAAAATCGAAGCTGTCGATGGAAGCAATATGGCTACCTTTTATTGGCTGGTTTAGAACAACAACTCCATCTTGTTGCGGCCTAATCTACAACAACTATCACATGAGTCCGAATAACTTTAGGGATTTTATTATATGTTTCTCCTTCCTACTCCGCTGACATCTCGATCCATAGGTAGGAGGCGTCCACAAAGAAAGGTAGGCTCAAACACTACGAATGGTACGTCATGTTAAAATGTGTACTGGTACGTAACTTCTACGTAATTCTGATCTGGAACCGAAAAATCTCGAACCAAGACTGCTTCTTATTTTTTCGCGGGCCTGGCCGCGTTCAGCGTCGAAGAGAAAATCTGAAAAAAATGATCGTCTAGCACGGAACGCTACTTTCCTTGTATTTCTCGTTTCCTTGCTTCTCATTCCACACCTTCTCGGCATTGCAAAGGACAGGCCCATCATTCGAAACAAAGACTCCATACTTCTATCTGTTTCCGAGGTAAACTAGATTCTATTAACCTGACATGACTTCTGACAAGAACGAGAGAGAAGATCTGAGTTTCTACTTCAGCGATGATTCCTCCACTGAAGACGAGCTGGTACGCGTAGCAGAAAAGATCGAAACGATGCATCGAAATGAAGAAGAATCGACAAAGGAGTTGATTCTTCCGAGTGAGAGCCATGCGTGTAAGCCTCGCTCTTCGCCAATAGCCAATCGTCGCAAACCATCTGATTCGACATCTTTTGAATGCGCGTCCCATTTGTCGCCAACCGTTCCAACTTCGGTGGAACAAGTAGCCGCGAAGCACTTTGCCGCAGGGAGTGCTACCAATAGTGACGACCGCTTCGAAGGAAGCAAGGAGGATCGATATGACGCTGCTTTTGCCAAGGAAGCCGAATTGGTGGAACACGCTGTTGGTAACAAGAAACAGAAGGAAAATATCGTAGACCTTACAACGATGGAAAACACAACCTCTTCAAGTGACAGCCTCGATAGTGGGTCAAGTAGTAGTGATCCTAGTACAGTGGCCACTCCTAGCGAAGATTGTGCAAATAGTGCTTCGTCCTCTTCCGTGCTTTCCGACGATACATCGGAGGAAGAAACTGAAAAACAACCAATAAATCACATCGAGAGTGACCACATCCGGACCAATATTCATCAACATGGACATGATTCTACCACCGTGACAACTACCAATGCATGCCCTCGTACCACAGGAAATTCGATAGGAACAAACCAAATCACCGACGAATCTATGACTCAAATGAAATCTCGTGGATCATTGCGGAGACCTACAGCTGTTCTATGGAACCCATATCTTCCGGGGAAAAGTGAGGTCGTCGTCGACTCGAATGAAGGAGAACCTGTAGTGACGAACGACCAGGCGAATCAGAGATCCTTTTCCAAATTGAACATCCCGACGAATGCGCCAAAATCCTACAGCGATGAGAACGATGGAAACGACAATGCTCGATCTCTTAGATCGGAGTCATCGAATAAAATACAATCAGGAACGTCAACAAAGACTAGAACAGATAGAAATGGGATTGTTGATAAGCAAAGACTGGAAGAAGAGCCAGCGTCGGAGGTATCGCGTTCACTGTATGCCCCACCGGTTTATCGCGAAGTGCGACCGTCACCAATTGTACACCGTTTTGATTGTCGCAGTCACCCGTTGCATTCTCGGCAGTCAATTTCAGTGGATTCGTTGAATTGTGTTTTCACATCCAAAATTGTGAAGTCATTTTGGCGCCAAAAGTTCACCAAGTTCAATCATTTTCAATCGTCGCTGGTCGACGCTTTATCACATACAGACAACAATCTAGTTGTGTCAGCACCAACAGGTGCAGGGAAGAGTACTATATTCGAATTGGCAATGGCTCGATTTTTTTCGATGGACTTGAAAGTTCAAGGACAGCAGGGCGAGACATCAAGCTCGACTTCACCGATCGTCTCTAATGCGCGAAAGATCGTATATATTGCCCCGAGCAAGGCTCTGTGCGAAGAAAGATATTCAGATTGGGCACGACGCCTCGAAAATATGAATCTAGGTTTAGAGGTTGCATTGATCACTGGTCAAGATGTGGGCAGTGAGGAGGGGGCGAACTCTTTCTCTGACCTCATTGCCGCTCATCTTATTGTGACCACACCTGAAAAGTGGGATTCTATGACAAGACGGTGGAACGAAAGTTTCTTTCTATTCGCTTCTGTTAAGCTTCTGTTGTTGGACGAAGTTCATCTTCTTGGCGATGAAAATCGAGGATGGTGTCTTGAATCCATTGTAACTCGAATGAAAACAATCCAACGCGCAGCCTCAGCACTCACCACAACTCAATTTGAAATTAGCGCTTCGAGTTACACAGAAACAAATCCAGATGCTCTCAAATCGTGTTTTCGGGCGGTGGCCGTGTCTGCAACCCTCCCTAACCTATCCGAGGTTGCTGAGTTTTTAGAAGCAAACGAGTCTTATTGCTTCGATGATAGCTATCGACCCGTACCTCTCACAAAGCATGTGAACGGTTTGGGTAGGGTGGGGAACAACGAGTGGAGGTTTTGGAGCAATCTTAGCGAGTATGTACCCGATATCATTAAGAGATTCTCGCATGGAAAACAGTCTCTTATCTTCTGTCACTCAAAAAAGGAAACACAAAAAGTGGTAGAACTCTTGATAAGGAGAAATTTTGGGAATAGAGGAGTGCGGACAGTTGATCCACCTTGGAACAAACCGATTGAATACATGCTCAGCCATGGAATTGGATACCATCATGCAGGCATGAGTAAGGACGAACGGAAGATAATCGAAGAGGCTTTCCTTAACAAAAAGATCAAATGTCTGGCTGCTACATCTACGCTCGCCGTTGGTGTAAATCTTCCAGGTATGTTCACAAATTTTCAAAACAATGTTTTGTCTTCCGATGCAACCAAAAACATCTGACTTTTTCTCTATCTTTCTCGTAGCCCATCTAGTAATTATACTCGGAACAAAAGCATGGCGAAACAATGAGATGGGCAAGGGTTATCAAGAAATCGAAGTCAGTTCATTACTCCAAATGGTCGGACGTGCAGGCCGCCCAGGATTAGACTCAACGGGAGTTGCAGTTGTACTAACAGATAATTCCTCAAAACAAAGAATTGAAGGCCTTTTAGAGACGGGGATCGGACCGGCCAAATCAAATCTTATCTCAAGACTACCCGAGGTTCTAAACTCCGAAATTTCGCAACAGGTCGTTACTAGTATGGACGATGTAATCCGATGGCTGCAGACAACGTTTTTGTTTTGCAGTCTAAAGCGGAACAAGGATGCCGTTTCTCTCGCCCAAAACATTATCCATGATGCCATGAGACACTTAAGGGAGATAGGTGTTGTGGAGAGTGGTGATGCGCACTCGATTCGTCCTCTCCTTGGCTGTTTTATCATGAATCGGCACATGGTCTCTTTCGAACAAATGAAATCTATAACTGCCCTTCCGTTCGACGCATCCCAGTGCCAGATACTCAGATCCATGTCTAAGCTTGAGAATCTTCAAAGTTTTGTGAAAAGAAACGAAAAAAGAGAGCTGAAAGAATTCCACAAGAGTAATCTGATGAAATATAGATTGCCGGGCGCGTTATCAAAATTTATCGTCAGAGATCCAAGCGAAAAGGCGTTCATTCTTCTTCAGAGTTACATTTCAAGACACAAGTTCAAAAATGAGATGCTTAACGACGAACAGATCACAGTTCGCGATGAAGCGATCAAATTCTTGGACGTAGCTCAAGAATACAGCGCAAAAGCATCAAAACATGGAAAAGTAGCATTGGAGTGCTACAAGCTTCAGCGATCACTTAACTATTGTCTCTGGGGAGAATCTTCCGGTGTATTCAACCAATTTCAATGGATTGGATCCTCGAAGACCGCTTCGGAAGGTTCTTAGATCGAATGGCATTCGATCCTTTCAAGATGTTCTGGATGTCAAGGAAGAGAAATTGGACGAGATTTTTGCCAAAAGCAAAATCCTCCACTTGCCAAAAAATGCCGGGCGCATTGTGAAGCACACAGCTTGTGATCTTTGCCGCCACAGACTTATACTATCTACTGATATAGAGTGCACCAAGACCTCGAATAAACCAACCGACTTGATATGTTCATTGAAATTCCACGACCCCACCACGGCGATGGCAAGAGGCGATAAGAGAGCAAGATCTCAAGTTCAGTCTCATTGCATACACAAACAAATCCAAGAATTCTTCCTTGATTTTTGAAGAGAATCTTTGTTCCCCTTCAACTTTCAGAGTTCCACTACCGCCACACTCCTTCGAAAAAATGTTTGTTCATTTAGTAGGAACATGGGTAGGATTTGACCAGAAGAAAGTTATTGATGGGTTAAACGGTTTGATTTCATCAAATAATGGAACAAACGTTAGAACGTATCAAGATCCAAGAAGAATCAGTATTCAAACTGATCCTCCAGCAAATTCTAAGATGAAGAAGCGAAGATCCCCGACAGGATCATCTTACTCCCTTGATCGACGAGAAAATGAAAAGCGCCTCTGTACTGCAGATACAGAAGTAAAGGAACCATCTCCAATAACCCCTCAGCCGAAGGATGACAGTCCGGGAACTAATCAGCAGCATTTGGGAGGATTTTGGGAAGAATTCAAAGCAGTTGGTCGATCTTCGATGTCGATTGCATCAAGTTATTCTGTCCCGTTGAACCAAGTACAAGCTGACGTAGCCCCCGTTTCTATGAATGTTACTCCGACGACGCACATTCCGAATAAAAAGACCTTTCTTCACGGGCGAAAGTCAACTGAACTTGCAAAGAAGAGAAGTTGATCGGCACGATATGGCACCCAATTTTTCTCATCAACAGTTCGTCACATCTATTATAAACGATGAACGCTCAAAGATGTCGGGTCCTGGACAAATTGATAGAGGGCAATATAAAATGCCGAATAGTGAGCTAAGGCAATTTGCAAGCTATGAGTCGCCATCTGTTGCTGCAATGACAAAAAATAGTGCGAAAATACAAATGCATTTTCGGAATGAGCGGAAGAGAGGTAGTGATAGAGCAACTGAGTACAGAGTGAAAGGTCAGGCTACGAATAAATTTGGACAGTGTATAGAGTATCCACCTTCGACAAAATTAAGACCAGAAAATCGAGAGAAAATTGTATGGAATCGATCACGAACGAAGCAACAAAGAGCTCAGAAAAGGGCATTCACGGAAAAGAAGATGAATCCATTTGGAAGTTTCTCACACGATCCTAATGATTTCGAGAGGCACCTGGAGCAGCTCTCTCATCAAAACAGTATTATTCCCAATCCTCTACTTGCCAAGATGAAGCAGTCGACTATTGCGACCTACGGAAAACGCCAAAATCATTTCTCTACTGATCGAAACCGCAGTACAAGGACAGTACGTCATCGTCCTTTGAATCAAGAACCCCAAGAGGTTTTGAGAGAGAAGGCGTTCGAACAACAATTCCAGCATGAGCAGATTATGTCGTACCGACAAAACCTTTCAGAACGTTCTCATAATGAGAGTGGACTACAAAGAGCCTCAATCTCCTCTTCCAAATGACAATCGGTGGACAAAGCGTGGAATCGTTTCGGAGCGTGTATAGTAGTCCTGGCTATGTGCTATCATATCCAAAATATGACGAAAGACAGTCTCACTTTCCTCATTCTCCGAGTTTTTCCGGGCCTCCCCACTTAACGGGAAAGGAAGATGGCCCCGACGTGTATCAAACAAGAATTGATGGCCAATACAAACCATACATCAATTCACTCAGTATCAATTCTGATGCTGGTGAATTTCGCCCTTCTATAAATTCATATGGGCGTTCTCTCATCAACTCCAATGATCAATTGCAACATCATCCCCACGACAGATGCCTACAGCCGAGTAGTCAACCTTCATATTCACATCTAAACTTCGAGAGCGACTTTTGATAATAATGCTCGGCTAGATGTGGTTTGATACGAACGAAATGACGGAAGGGACTCTAAAAACTCATTGACGCGACATGGATTTTTGGTGTTTTTTAGAAGACGATGGTTACAAAACACGTAGGGCACTATAAAGATAGATGGGTATAGTTATGGTTTATTTAAAGTAATAATTACAGATCAGAATAGTATTCGTATAGAAAGTGGTCGGAAATCCGAGATAAAGGCCGTATGGCTCAGTCACTAAACTCTAGTTTATCTCCATAGCTTCACTGTGCAATCGCGAGAACAACTCAGTAAGCTATTCTTTAAGAACTTCAAGTCGCAGATCGAATCGTTGTGCCCTTGTGGTAAAGCACGGGTCCCCTGAAATAACTTCCTTGGTACCCTTAAAGAATCCACTTCGCTTGTGGTGGGAGCTGGTGCTTGGTGGCAGATCATCAGTCGGGAATGATTGTTGAAATCGATTCGTTCAAAACTTGGGCGAGGCTGTATGGGATCAAGTCCATTCGTAACATGACATTTTGAAGGAATAGAAAAGTCCCAGGATCTTATACGACGGTCACTCCCACCAGTAATTAAAAAGCTGTGATCACTATTGCCAGTGCTGCCGACCATGCAATTAACCGACTGAAAGGACGAGGAAATAGTATCGGAAATCCCTGATAACCCTTTTCCTTGCGAAAGGAGAGCCTTACGACGTACAGAGCTTGATAGCGGTACGTCATCGAGACTTGGGACACCATCAATCCGTGATGACGGGCTTTTACTCTTATATTCAACCGTACGAAAGCATTCGCTACAATGCCCAGTTGTGGCATCGAACATTGCGCATTCATTTGGTCCTGATGCGACAAAAATGTAGGGTTTCGAATCAATGGTTGCTGACCGCTTCCCAACCCAAGATTGAGGGGGAGGTACAAATGATGTAGCAAGTCTATTGATAGGAGTTGAGCGGCTGTGTTTCCATAATTTCATGATTTGATGAAAACGCAAATCCCATAATGATATGAAACCCTTATTGGTTCCCACCACAATCCAGTTCCGGTCACTCCCTATTGCCATGTTTGTGACATACCCAATATCTTGAAAGTTCTTGAGACAAAAAGGCTCCCTCGCACTTCTCAAATCCCATGAGTGTATGAGTCCCTTCTCGGTGGCGTAGGTCAGAAGTGACGATCCCTGGTTATTGAATTGATTTACAGCAAGAACTTCGCCCTCTGAAGGATTTATTCTCTTTACATCTGTCGAACCAGCCACTCGTCGTTTGCCTCTGTTCGTGTCCGCAATATTTGGTGTAGAAGAAGAAACCAAATCAACACGCCACACATGAACAGAGCCATCACTACCTGCCGAAGCGACAGAGTGACTTCCTTCTATCATGACCAAATCGTTCACGCGAGGTGGATTTCTATCAACGTTCGAGTTGTCCATGAAATATGTCAAACCACTCTCAAGTATTCCGTTGCTTGTTTCAGCCTTTTCTGACTCCCAAACTCGACACGTTCCATCGTGACTTCCAGAGACAAAAAAGCTTTGATCGTGTGCTACTGCTAGACGAACAACAGGTGCAGTGTGACCATACCCCGAAGTCTTTCTTGATGTAGCGATTACATTGTCTATCTTAGGTTTCCATCCTTGAGAATCCCGTGGGTCACCTGTTTCTCTTGCATGTTGTCGCGGCGGAAGAACAGTTTTCTGGACAGATGATTTTTCCTCGCTTAATCGTGGTGGAAGTGGCGGCACCTCCAATGCATTCAGCTTTGTCAACAGCAACGATGTGTCAGTAAGGGCTGGATCCAAACATGTTTCCGAACCCCATTCCCCTCTACAAGCTGCATCAATGCTTTTCGATTCACTTGAACGCAAGAATTTCATCGCGAGATCAGCTGTCATTCCATCATAGGATCCCGCAGTTGCTGCAGCTTGATCCATAATCGACAGGCCATAAACCTTTCCAAGCGCAGAAACTGATCGAATGGCAGATGTTTCGCGCACGCTGTCCGTTTCGTGGTGCCGTGATTCAAGTAAACTGGCATACCAAGGAGGGAGAGTCGCCGAAGACAAACCCGAGACGTCTTGACGTGGAAACTTAAGATGCTGAGCGAGTTTCAGTGATCCTTCGATAGCATGCTTCATATCGTGAGGCGTGGTATCACTATTTGATACCATCCTTGTTCCATAGTTTCTAGATCGTGCTAGCATTTGTAGATAAGAACGAAATCGTACCGTATGATCGTCGGCGATCATTCCCTTTTCCACTTGAATATTCTCCTTATCTTTGCTTTTCGACTTGGTGTTGTTCTGAATTGCGTTATTACGATCGCCATCATCGATCTGAAGCGCTATAGTGGTCCACTGACCAGCCGTCGTCGAAGACTCCAAGGTAGCTACAAGCTTCTTAAGCTCGTTCTCGAATCTTCCGCGAGTCCAAGCCGGATGAAGACATTTTTCCAGACCTATCGGGCTTAGTAAATGCTCCATCGATGGCTGGAATTGTAGATATGGACGAATAATAGGGACGACAAAGACTTCAGCATCTAAAGGTCCGACAGCCTTGCAGAGTGCGTTTATAGTGTGTATGACATTCAACCGTATGTCCAAAGACGGATGCAATAAAAGCGTTCCATACTTTTGAAGCAGCCTATAATGCAAGGTTTTACAAATGGGTTAGTAGACAAAAATCAAAACGACGCAATGAACTCACTGACGCAAAACAAATATTGACTACGTGAACGTACCCTGGTGATTCGTCAGATCCATGAAGGCCTGTTTTCCCAAGAAAGGCCCCTCTAGAAAGAAGGCCCATACCAAGTAGCTCTGACAGACAACAAATAGCCCGGCTGATTACTACCTCTTCACAATCCACGAGGGCCGTCTCAAGAATCGGCAGTACAAAATGTTCAGTTGCTGCTCTTCCAATAAAGTGACAAACCGATTGGAGATTCTGAAACAGTGAAGCCCGAAGTTGCCAATCTTTCCTGTCGTTGAGAAATGACAGTATCTGTGGCAAAATGAAAGCCATCACGCCATCCAAGCCAAAGAAATTACAAAGCCTGCCCATATCTGCAAGCAGAGCGCGTTTGGCTGGCGAAGAATGCTCGGACACATCTGTTGTAATGTGGATCACCCAGCGAGAAACTGTTTCGTGAAGGGCGCCAAGGTCACTGTTGTATGCACTACTAATTAACGCCATCGTAGACCCCATTACGTCAGAAGCTGTAGTTTCGGCAGACTCAGCTCGGTTCAGCATTTTCGGGTTGTCACTCTTCCTACTCGAAGACTCTCCGAGAAGCTTAGCAACATCATCACCAAATACATCGCTTGATGAAGCACTCTCTTTTTGATTCCCACTTCCAATATTTGCATTCCCTCCTCCGACTGCTTCATACAGTCGAACGGCATGAGATATATCCAAGAATCGATGCGCCGTCTCTGCTAACATTGCCACACAGCGAGCGAATGCAAGGCGCACCACAAGTGAAGGATCGGTGACCAAGTGGGCTACCCTTTTGAATATGTACTGAGGAAATACTTTCGAGTCCGAAGGAGGAAAGCTCTCGACGATGCTTATTGTCGATGTCAACACCTCTATTGCAGAAGATCGAACCAACGGATCCTGATCCTGAAGTAGAGATACCACAACTGGTACGATTCGTTGCAGCCTTGCTTCATCTGTGGCATACTTCCCTACTCGTTTCATAAGCTGAAGAGCTACCAATTTGCTCGCAGGACGCTGAACATGTCTCACCGTAGATAAAACTAGTTGCAAATATACGAGCAAGGAACTTTCGGACAGTTGTGATCTCCTGATCTTGTTCTGTTTAGGATCTTTCGAGGACGTATTATCGGTATCGTTCTTCGTCATTCCTTGCGGACGTGTCACAGCGGTAGCCTCCTCCGAAGCCATTGACACGACTGTATCCTCATCTATAGTTAGGGCTTCCAATTTTCTCAGCAATTCCTCTGTCTCGGCGAAGAGAGATTCTTGATCGGTTTCCTTCTTTTCTTCTTCATCAATGGCAGAAGAAACGTCAGATATTTGCTGTTTTTCACTGGAATCACTGGTGTTTGCGGTCTTAATTCCAGAATCACCATCAATATCTCTCATCAGCGTTACTGCTGTTCTTCCCAACACCTTATCAAAAGTATTCTTTGCCGTCTACGTCATTAACGCCCACCGTCTCGTATAATATTTCAGAGTAGAACGCTGCAGCCTTTGCAAGTCTTGCATCGGGCGTGACCACCGTCGATTCTGACTCGCTTTCTGTGTTTGAATTTGGTTTCAGGCTTGAGTCTTTCGTCACCGCGTTCATCAGCTTTGCTAATGTATAGAAGGAGGTTGGTATGAGACCGGATGCTTCCAAACGATTCAAGTATTCTTTAGCCGATAGCCTCTGTAGGGGATCCAAGGAAAGCATGTGTTTGCATGCCGCCCTCAGGGCCGAAAATTCAATCTTGTTGAGCTTTTGCTGTAGCGTCGGAGTATATGTTTTGCGTTGTCGGTATTCCATCAAATCTCCCAAATCAAAGGCTCGTTCTCCGTTGAGAAAAGTCTCCATAATGACACAACCCGCAGAAAAGATGTCCATTGCGGGAGTAAGCGTTTGTGCAGTGGACTTGGTTGACGATGGTGTTTTTGTTGATGATTCCTCTGACATCGAGGCCGAACTATCTCCACCTTCGCTTCCTTTATTCCTATTGCTTTCCTGGCGTATAGAAGCGTTCTGGTGCAAGATAACACCGCTTTTCTCGTGTCGCCCTTGATGTTTGGTTGCTTGTCATATTGTTACCGTTATTTGAGTCCATTGATGACGATGCAGAGTTCGCTGCCGACGACGATGAATTTTGCTGAGCTCCTACACCAGACTGTGCCGATGCTTGGTAGCTGTTGTTATTGTTGTTGTTATCGCCAATATTTGTGCCGGTCGAATTATTCCCTTGCGATGACCCCGTTTGTCGTTCTTGAAAGTAATACAAATATTCGGATGGGTCATCGTCGGGCAGAGCTGTTCGCCCCTTGTAACTTGCCGACAAGTCTAAAAGCACAACCCAGTTCCAGCTCGATAACCCAACGTTTTCCGTCGTTAGAAATCCGTGTACGATTGGTTTTGATTTTTGTTGTTTGGTGCTACTTCCTCCTGCGTTTATGTCGTTTCCTTCCGTGTCGCCGACCGACAAAGACGACGCCGAGGAGCTGTTGAAACTGTTGTGAAGGTCATCCAACGCCCGCAACAATTGATAGACAATCCACAACTTTTCAACGTGCGTCAAAAACGGCCTCGAGGCCAATCGATCGGACAAGGTGGTATAAAAATAGGGTCGCAACAAGACAGCCGGCCGAAGTGCAATGGCATTCCCGGTATTGTTGGTATAGTTGGGACGAAAGGTTTCGGGTCCTGCCTTCCAATACAAAAAAGGAGCCGTGTGCGAATTGTTTTGGAGTGCCCGAAATACTCGCGACAGCTCACGCTGCTGGGCATGCAAAACAGTTCCTTTCTTGGTTTTACTTCCGACATCCGAAGCAGCGGAAGCGTTGGCAGCTGCAGTTGTTCCTCCAGTGTCACTGGTCTGATCCATTTCCGGATCGTCTCCGTTTTCGTGATCTTCTTCCTCAAAGTCAAAGGTAACCCACATGAGTTTCACAACAACATAACTCCCATTCTTCTTGTGGCGCAATCGAAAGGTTCGCATCATTCGTCCCGATCCGGGAAAGAGATATCCATCGACACTGTACTGTTCCGCCAGCTGTGGATCGCAGGATTCCAAAATTTCCTGTGCGTATTGTCGACCGCCATCGTCTTCTCCACTGGTAGCTGGTCCTCTCACGAGAGATCGATTGTGATAGTACGCAGGCCGATGTGCTTGAGTGGCGGGCGCCCATGATAGGTTTATTGCTTCCAAATAAGGAAAAAGGGACAGATATCGTGCGGGATTTTTAAATCGTGGACAGACCCGTTTCGAAAAAGCGCTGTCGGTATTGCAGAGCCCTATTGTTGCGAGGGAAAGCTCCAGGTTGGGTATCTTTTGATCTTCTATTCACTATTTTTGTATGAGTCGTTCATTAACAGGTAACTTATGGCATTGTTATCGTTTGGATCTTTCTCTTACACTACTTTCTTGGGGGTATGAAGTTGGTTTATTGTAAATGATTATTGACACGGAACGAGATCGTTTTTCTTTTTTCCCTCGAGTTCGAAATGAGTTTTTTGTCATCATTTTCATCATCGCAGTAGTCCTACTGCGAGTACAAGTACCAGCACTTACGTACTTTTTTAGCGTGGAGGGAAACCCACGAGTGAAGCCACATTTTCTGCCAGAACTTGATTAGAATTAAGGTTAGTTTGAAACCTTTCATTAACGGTCACATCAAAAAGTTTGAAGATTCATGTTTATTCATTCATTCATCTCTCTCAAAACCAACGGGCACCCGCGCTTTTCATTACTCGTGAAAGTGATCACACATCTAAATTGGGCTGCTAACGCACGGGCTGACTCCGGTGTCGGTGCCTAAAGAAGTTGGGTATAAAATTTGAACTCACATGAGGTTAGGGTTATACGTACTCCCTGCAACCGACCAAAGCGCACACAATAATAATATTTTCTGGATTTTACTTCTCTCATCTTTCTATTTTAGTACATGAACAATGCTATTACACATTCTACTTTTCTACAATATTGTAACAAATGTTTTGAAAATCACAGATTGATAATGATATTGCAGACAATAGCCAGTTAACACTCTATTAGTAGTTGAGGCTGAGAATTCGGTCTAGCGTTTTGGCACCTAACCATTTTGAGAAACATTTTCATAGTCTGTCACAAGAGTAGTCATATCTCGGTCAATTTTTAAGCTTTGTCCCTCATTCTTCTCTTAGGCTGTGCTTCCATCGATATAAAAACAGGGCGAAGCCGTATAGTCTCTGCAGTCCTTCTGGTTGACCAAGCGAATTCGGTCTACTGATTTAGCACTTATCCATTTTGTGAGATTTTCATGGTCTGCCACAAGAGTAGTCATATCTCGGTCAATTTTCAAGCTTTGGCCCTCATTCTTGCTTCAGGCTGTCCTTCTATAAGTACGCGGAGAGGGCGAAATGGTATCGTTTCTACAGTGCGTGTGGCTGACCAAGCGAATTCGGTCTACTGATTTAGCACCTATCCATTTTGTGAGATTTTCATGGTCAGCCACAAGAGTAGTCATATCTCGGTCAATTTTCAAGCTTTGGCCCTCATTCTTGCTTCAGGCTGTCCTTCTATAAGTACGCGGATAGGGCGAAATGGTATCGTTTCTACAGTGCGTGTGGCTGACCAAGCGAATTCGGTCTACTGATTTAGCACCTATCCATTTTAAGGATTGATAATGCCTCATTTTCTGTAATCGGAATGATTTGCGATTGGATAGATTTTTCTGGTTCGGTATGACGGTGACCGACAAGCATCATTGAATAGACACACGGATACTGGGAGCATTACGTTTCAGGCTCTTTTGTCACACGGATTTGAAGGAGGCGGAACACGGTATTGGAATCGAGCTGCCTTGGACGAAAATGATAATCCCGGAGCTCCTTTTACTTATGTATTGCCAAAGGCAGGAATGATGACCACCTTTCCTGCTATGATTGAACACGAAGGTGTTCAAACGACAAAAGGCAGAAGATATCTTTTGATTGGATTTTTGGCCGTGGACAAGATTGATCCAGTGGACGCATCAACCTGACAGGCCTTCCGTGGTTCGCATCTTGGGGGAGTTTGAATTGGGCATCGAATAAATTTAAGGAGGGCGTTCAAGTCGGCATGGAAGGACAAGGAACTCGATGGTGAACAGACCTGATTTGAGTGGGACTTGTCTATAGTGATCAGGCCATACAGATTTTCCGACTCCTTCACGAATTTTTGGTTGGTCGTCTGCGACGTCCTGTTTCCGCATCGGTTTGCCGTATTGGTCAATGAAACGAGTGCCGAGGAGTTTTTGGGTGATTTAGACGAGGCATACAAACTGAAACAACAATCCTTCCGCGCCATCAGAATATAAGCGCAGCTCATGGTTTGCTGGTCAACAGATTAAGTTTGAATATCGATGGATCGTTCGAAGGAACTGGAAAACACGACAAGATGCCGATGATAAGTTTGATGGTCTCTAGTGAATACAGATGAGGTGTTTCTGACTAAAAGAATATTCCTAAATAATTATTCATGATTTTCAACTAAGTTTGTGTGCATTTATAGACATGTGGATTCGTTGATCACTGGCAATAAAATTAGACTCCTCTGCTCTACAAGCGGCTTCGATCAAGATTTGGGTTGACATCAAAGCGATCGAGGTCCATAACCTTGGCAAATGCAGCGACAAAGTCTCGGACAAAATCTTCCTTGTAATCGTCACTAGCAGTAGACTTCCGCAAGAGCTCGTAGGACAGAATGAGATCCAAAGATCAAGTCAACACTGGTTCCGGTCCACTTTGCGTCGCCAGTAGCACGATCTTTACCTTCGTAAAGGTTCTCTCCGCTTGGTGACCACTACGGTTCCCATATCCAACAAGTTGACAAAGAAGTCGTTGGAAAGTTGTCCAACATTGTCCGTGAATGCGCTCGAGTTTTCTGTTCCAATGCCCAACACGCGCAAACCACCAACAAGAACCGTCATTTCGGGAGTTGTCAAGGCAAGCATATAAGACTTGTCAACGAGCAATTCTGCGGGACGCACATCCGTACCAGCTCGGACGTAGTTACGGAAACCATCTGCGGGCATATTAAGGTACTGTTGAGCCTCGATATCCGTCATCTCCTGGGTAGCATCGGTACGACCTGGTGTGAACGGAACATTCACGTCATAGCCAGCTGCCTTTGCAGCTGCTTCGACTCCGGCACAGCCAGCAAGGACAATCAAATCAGCCATGGAAACGGTCTTGGAAAATGACTTTTGGATACCTTCCAATACTGCCAATACCTTTTCCAATTCTTCGGGTTCATTGACTTCCCAGTTTCTCATTGGTTCAAGACGAATTCTGGCACCATTGGCTCCTCCACGCTTGTCGGAATTGCGGTAGGTAGAGGCAGAAGCCCAGGCAGGTGGCAACGAGACGGCTGGGCGACAAGCCACTAGCAAGAATCTTTGCCTTGAGTTCGGCTTCGTCCGCAGCATCGATTGGTGCCGACTTGGATGGAGGAACAGGATCCTGCCAGAGTTGTGGAGGTGGCACCTCGGGTCCCAAGCAACGAACGTAGGGGCCCATATCACGGTGCATCAATTTGTACCAAGGCCTTGGCAAAGGCTTCCTTGAAATATTCCGGATTTTCGTGGAACTTCTTGGAAATGACAGCGTAACTGGGATCTATGCGGAGCGCCAAGTCGGTCGTGTACATGATAGGAGCATGCGTCTTGGTGGAGTCGTGCGCATCGGGGACCGTGCCGGCACCATCCCCATTCTTGGGAGTCCAGACCTGGGCTCCGGCAGGGGTCTTTGTGAGTTCCCACTCGTAGCCAAAGAGGTTGTCGAAATAACCATTGTCCCACTTGGTAGGATTTTTGGTCCAGGCACCTTCGAGTCCAGAAGTGATGGTATCTCCACCCTTTCCGGATCGGAACTTGTTCTTCCAGCCAAAGCCTTGGTCTTCGAGAGGAGCTCCTTCGGGTTCGACACCGACATTGCCAGGATCTCCAGCTCCGTGGCCCTTTCCGAAAGTGTGGCCACCCGCAATTAAAGCTACGGTTTCTTCGTCGTTCATGGACATGCGACCAAATGTCGTGCGAATGTCACCGGCGGCCGCCATGGGGTCGGCATTGCCACCGGGGCCTTCGGGGTTGACGTAGATCAAACCCATCTGAACAGCACCTAGAGGATTGTCCAACTGCCTATCTCCCTTGTATCGTTTGTCGTCGCTCAACCAGCTAGTTTCTTGACCCCAGTTGACGTCGTCCTCGGGCTCCCAGACGTCCTCGCGGCCTCCGGCAAAGCCCATGGTTTCAAAGCCCATGGATTCGAGTGCGACGTTGCCGGTCAAGACCATCAAGTCGGCCCAAGAAATCTTGCGTCCGTACTTTTGCTTGATGGGCCACAACAAGCGGACGGGCCTTGTCGAGGTTTCCATTGTCGGGCCAGCTGTTGAGGGGTGCAAATCTCAGTTGACCGGCTCCAGCACCTCCACGTCCATCGGTGACGCGGTAGGTTCCAGCGCTATGCCCTGTATAAAAGAAATGAAAATAATTTCCAAATTGACATGTGAGTCTTACATCCAGAAAAAATGTCTAAACGACGAACTAAAAAAATCTTTCACTTACAGGCCATTCGAATGAAAAAAGGACCATAGTGTCCGTAATCGGCGGGCCAGAAATCCTGCGAGTCCGTCATCAATGCGGTGAGGTCACCCTTCAAGGCAGTCAGATCGAGCTTTTCGAACTCGGCACGGTAGTTAAAGTTCGAAGGCATGGGATCGGTTCGATCGTTGTGTTGGTTGAGGATCTTGAGGCTGACCGCTTCGGGCCACCAGTCCTTGTTGGTGGTACCATTGCCGGGGTGCAAGTAGGGGCACTTGGCAATGCCACTGGAATGAGGGCACTTTGCTTCGGTAGTCATGATAATCTTATGAATGTCTTTTCGTCGGGGATTGTAATTTCTCCTTGTTTTTATATTATGGGTTCGACTGTGTTGCGACATGATTTGAGAGGTTGTCGAATAGTACACGTGTTCTCACTACGATGTACTTTTTCTTCCTCGTGAACTTTGGTAAATTCAGTGATTGGGTTCGTATCTTTATTTCACCGATGTGTACTCGTAAATCGATAACGAGAAAGGGTTCTCGTTTTCTCACCCGACTCCCCGTTGTCTTTTGACATCTGTTTTCCATCTGGTGGTGTCACATAGGATATCCACCGATTCATTCACATGTCTCCTTTTTTAACGCAGATTCACGTTTATTCATTCACTCTTGTTGACTTGCGCGGAAAGATCGTGAACATGTACAAGAATGTATTCCTACGTACGGCGGGTTGTACACTTGTAAGGTGAACGGATTTTGCGCGAAGATAAGTGAGAATGCAAGAAGTCTCATATTGTCTACTTATATATGTATGATAGATACAATAGCTATCTTACTACTCTGAGAATTTTCAATTTGGGTCGCCGTGCTCGCGCGCCAGGATGACAGATAAAATTTTGAATTTTCGATTTCCGAGGCGATTGGTGGATGGATAGTGCTTCTACTATTACCGTTTTGTTGATTGTTCGGTCGTGTTGTACAGTACTGTACCTCAAGTGTCTCATCTCTTCACGTTTGCTTCTGGAACGATTGATTCCTGAATTGCTGATCATCATTGTCTCATCCAATTCCAACAACAGCAGGCTCTAGCAAATAACAAGAGCAGAGTGAATAACAATACAATGATTTCCCGTATTCTCATTCTCCTATCGCTATCGATATTCTCGGCGAACGCTGTCCCCTGCGATTTCTGTCCCGATGGCGACATTCAAGCTTCGGATGATTCCTTCTGTACCGCGCTGTTGCGCCTAGCTCGGGACGGTAACCTCTACGAACAACAAGAAGAATGCGACTTTAACATTCCCATTCTTGCCAATCGTTGCGGCTGCAAGATTACGTCTCCCCACACACCTTGCGATCCCTGCGGTGGTTCGTTTGATGTCGACAGCCACGTGCTCAAGACAATCACGGAGCCCGAAGGAAAAGTGAACCTTCACGAAAGCCAATATTCGTGTATCGAGATGCTCTACTCGGCACGAAACGGTGGATTGGATTCGGAGAATTGCGAAGCCCTCGTGATTCCAGACAGTGGGTCGGTGTGTGGACGATGCGTGGAAACGACAACCTGCGACATTGACCAAGCCTTGTGTCGACCCAGCCAGATTTTGACGGCATCGAATCCCCAAAACTATCCCGGTGCATCCACGCTTTGGAGCACGGCTTTGACCTGCGACGATTTGATCAAGGGTGCCAGAGAGGGAACTCTGCTTTCCAGCCGAGGATGCGACGACTTCAAAGACAACATTGGCGCGGCTTTCTTTTCGCCACGAATTACGGGTGCCGACTATATCGACTTGAGTCCTTGTGGGTTGCAATGCGACTACGATGGAAGCACTCTCATCATTCAAGGAAGAAACGACGTCGGTAGTGACATGCCCAGTGATGGTCCCAGTCTTGCTCCTACCGAGATGCCTGTCGAAGCGGAGCTCGTAGGTGCCAAAAATCTGAGCATTGCTCCTCCCAAGAAAATCAAACGAATCGCAGAAGGAAATGTAAGTTATCGATGCTGTGATCCGAATCATCGAAGGAGACTAGTGAGAAAGTTTTGATTTGTTGATGCTCACCTCCCCTCCTTGTTCTTTTCAAACGATGATATTAAACAAAAGTGTTTGCAATGCGATTTCAAAGATGATAGTGCTTTTTATCTGTACAAGGATTTCGGACCAGCAGGTGTCACATTTTTTGAAGCGTTAAGTGCACCTGCCAATGAGGCGGAATGCAAAGAGCCCCATGAGCAGTGCGATGTGAAGGAGGCCCTCTATCCCGATCTTGACAATTGCTATTTGGCGGGTGTCACAACGTTTGATGATCTTATTGGAATTCAGGCGGTGATCCCTCCTGAAAAGTCGGCGTATGTCGCTTTGTATAAGGACACAATAGCCCAGTTTGAGGATGCTGAGCGTTGTAGTAGATCAGTTCCCGATTTTACGAATTGCAATGAAGAAACGTACGACGATATGTTTAAGGGTAGAGGCATCATCCAATCAAGAGTGGAGGAGAAGCCTTCTCCTGATGCTTTGTGCCCCGACTTGGAGAAGGGCTGGTTCAACTATGGTTCGGACGTTGAAATTCCGTCAACTATTTGGAAGAACGGAAAAGTGTCCTATTGCTTTTCTGGCCCTATTCAGAACGCAGCTGCGGTATGGCCTGTGGAATCAAATGGGTACAACTATGGTGATATGAGAGATGTCAATGCTGGGTGGAAATTGCCTGGTGCAGTGTACAAGTGCTGCAAACCTCTCCAAACATGTAGTGTGTAGTGTGTCTACATCTTTTGACTAAAGGTGGTAGTTGTTCTATCTTTTTCAAGACCATGATTAGAGTCTAAATCACACGCAATCAGAACCAGCCAATAGGACTAGTGTAAATTTTATAATCCTTTACAACATTGTTATGATTTTCTATGCCGCATTACCATCAGCAGCACAAAGTTTTTCCCTATCGTATTTCTGTTGCGTGTTTGATGACATCAAAGAAGACTTCTCTACCTTCTTTGGTATACACTGTGTTCAGAGGAAGCCAATGGACAAAAACATGTGACAAATTGTTCAGCAAATCCTCATATCCACGACAGTCGGATTTCAACTCTTGCACCGCTTCTTCGTTCGCTACTTCGGTGTCGGTGTCTGTGCCGTAAAGAACAATCAAACTAGCCCCCCTTGGCAAAAAGAGTGCCGCAGATGCCGTTGCATCACTGCAAGTCGCAATCAAAACAGTTGTCTCCGTCATGAGTTTGACACGAGACATTATATCCACATTGTCATTGGAAAAATCATGGGATTCAATCTCCACCAGACTTTCAGTAGTATCACTCTTCGACGATAAAAACTCTTGCATTTCTGTTTCAATGGAAGCTAGATTTTCCACACGCTGAGTTGTTGACAATACTATTCGAATCACCGAACTATCTTTGCTCTTTTCGGATAGTCCCAGATTACCAACACAGTAGTTCCGAAACATCCACAGGATTCCACCTTTGCCTTGATTATGGAAAACGTGTCTATCGTTCCTTCCCTTCATATATCGTATTCCGTAAGGTCCCAACCCGGCCACGCCATCTTTGGCACAAACCAGTCCTGATTCCAAAGGTAGTCCCACAGATAATCGCAGCGTTGCGCCGACCTGAGATGTCCAGCTTTCGTCGTGATTACTACTACCACCGCTCTTCATCGTCATGAGAGGTCGAAAATGATCCATCGTTCGTAAGAGGTAGCTATTGTTGTCATTTTTGTCTTGACCACGATCCACGTTTGACATCAATGCGGGTATAAATCTCATCAATAATGCCTCCTTGTCGGGAGATGTCAGCTGAAACATATTCAACAGCGTGTATACTGGAAATAGGTCGTCCCAAACGGCCGAATATTGTCTCTCCTGATTCTCGGGGTTTTCCTCAGATATTGAATGGAATGGAACAAAGACCACACCCTCTTCTAATGCATAATATTGCTCGGGAGGTGATGACCGAACGGCAGTCGGGAACCAGTTTTGATTTTCTTTTAGGTGGCGAAGGCGAGGATCTATATCGTTGTCGGTTTCGTCAAAATAGTATCTAGAGTGTCGGACGGTCCCACTCCCCAAAGAGACTCCAGCGCCTGTTTTGAGCATCTTGCTAACAAGTCCATTATGACCATTGGTTTGAACCCGGGGAGGTGGGACAACGCTCGCTGATAGATCCATGAAAGGCCGTTGCGACATCATCAACCCGAGGGTTTCGTCGTCGGGCCGAGCGTAGACCTCGAATTCTCGACTCGAAATATTAAAGCAAAGGAATCGAAAGTGACACGATCGATGCATCCAGGCAAAATCATCACCCTGGTAGTTCTCGCCGACGCATCTTACCGACGAATAAGGGCGGCTGTGATAGGTTTTGTCGAGGGTCAAATCATGGTAAAACACGGGGTAGCCATTGAAACTTCCATCGGGAGGACGATCTTGATGGAGATTGTTGTGGTTCTTGTTACTGTCGGACTGCATCGGATGATCTTGTTCCTGACCCGAATCAAGCTCCGTAACGATTCGATAACTCCACCCGACAAAAATCAGTTGTAAAAGTAGAACTATCGACCCGAACACAAAGTAGAAACGAAGGCTCCTCATATTCCTGATTGCGGCTTTTTCTCTTTTCATCTCCCTTTACCCCCGACAGTCATATCGATTTAATCATTCCAGTTGATACTTGACGTTAGTCGAAAGTGAGCAGTCTATTCACTGTGCTTCTTACATGAGCAACAAGATGATTGACATCATCAAATTACACCATTTCGAGAACAAGAAGCAGTCTCGAGTGAGAGATCGGCATCAATTTTTTGTGACTGCTACGGGCACTTTTTCTGATTCGAAAAAACCCTAACTCTAACCCTAAATGCACGAAGCACAAAGTCGAAGTACGTACGAACCTCGCGCAACAATGTTCGTTCAGAGGTGTCAAGCTCGAATTTCCTTGACGTATCTTTTCTATGGTATCACCATGGCATCATGTCGTTTGTTGAACTCTTCAGACTCGTTGCATATAAGACATTGCGGACAAGTTTTGCGGCAACCCGAATCGAATTGCTCAAGTCATAGCTTACATTGCATAATGTCAAGTCGAACTCGTCTGAGGCTCCAGATCACCCGGAGGAGGTCAATGAAACCCTATTTGTTCTTCTCAATTGTGCTCATTCTCTCGCTCTATTTCGTCACGGCTATCGACGGCTTTGCTCCAGCCTCGAGACCTTTGCGACTCCAGCTGAGGGAGAAGAATGATCATACTGATATTCCGTATCCACAGGGCATATTGCTACCTCATACGGCTCAGGATGTGGCAGCACGAAGGCCAGTAACAACCTTACGCGGTGGATTCATGTTGCCATTTGCGGCAAACCCAATACTGAGTTCCATCGGAATTTACACGGTTACAGATCTCATTGTCGGCTTCTTTATCAGCATCTTTACCGGGAGTCATGTGCACCTGGATCTCGTCGGAACAGGAGCATTTGCTGTCGCTGCCCTACCCTATTTACAAAGCAGCGTCGCACACATTCGTTGGTCTTCCGCAGCTATATTCCTTTGGGGCTCAAAACTTGCTCTGTTCTTGTTCTATCGGGCCACAAAAGTCAAGCATGATATTCGTTTGACAGACCTTCTCTCAACTACAGGGGGAGCCTTTCAATTTTGGTTTATCACGTTGGTGTGGAATGTCATGGCAAGCTTGCCCTACATGCTTGGACTCGGTTCTGACCGTGGAAATAATCTGACATTAATCTCTGGCGGAATATTGTATTCGATAGGGCTGATTATTGAAAGTCTTGCGGATGGCCAAAAATACATGTTCAAAAACTCTGCAGCAGCATCAGGGTCATTTTGTAATGTCGGGTTATGGAAATACAGTCAGCACCCCAATTGGTTTGGCAACTTACTTTTGTGGACAGGAATCTTGGTAATGAATTTGCCAGCGCTCATCGAACCTTTGCCGGAAGTGGGAGCTGAAAATGCTGTTTCCGGTCTTTTGTTGCGACTGTGGAGCGTTCGCAAGTTGGTTTTGGCCTGTCTTGGTCCTGCATTCCTCTGGTCGCTGTTCAACGGCCAAGCCACAGGTAGCATCACAAACTCTTTGGAACTTGCAAATGCCAAGTATGGGAAAGACCCCGAATATGTCAAGTACGTGAAGAACGTACCATTGATCATTCCAAAATTAAAATTTTGGTAACAATCTCGAAAAATCGATGCCTATGAATACCAATGCGGCTAATTTACAAAATTTAAGAATTTATTTAAATTCTATCGATATCGCTTATCTCTGTGCCTCTGTTATCGTCGCTGCTATTTGCATTTCCAAGCAGTGGTATCGTTTGATCAGTACTATTCTGCAACGCCTCCTCATTGTTCGCTGTGTTCGCTCGAAGATCCTCGCTGTGATAACAACAGGCAAAAAAAGATGACATTGCCAGTAACCCTATGTAAGCAAGATTGACCTTAGCCGAAAATCCATATGTTTCGCCTCCCGACTCGGATTCGATCAAATAACTCATTCCGTTCACCATGACAACCCCCAGGTACTGTCCAACCATCTGAAGCCCCGCCGATGAGAGTTCTTCGGAAACAGGATAGGTATGCGCAGCTACTGCATCGGTACAAATAGCCGTCAGTGGCCCTTGTGTCATGCCCGTCAGGGTAAACGCGGTTGCCAGGACCCAAGTGGGACACTTGGGGTACAGCGTGCCAACAAGCCCAACAGCTACAGCTATTATGCTCACAAAGGACCATCGAATGGCTTGGTTGTAATTTTTCGTGATATCCAATAGTGTGGAGGCAATCCACGTCCCAACGAGACCACCACCCACCAGAAGCGATCCCAAAAGTCCCGCCTGTTTCGTCCCCAGGGAATCCGCACAAGGCGAGCCAAGGTTCCATAAGTGTCATGACTAGTACCAGTTTAGTCCATAGGTGATACCAAAGGCAATCGTCAAAATGACATACTGAGGATTGGTCACCAATTTTTGGACATCTTTTAAAGCCGATGGTGACGTCGTGGGATCGGAAGAATTATCGGATTGTCGCAATCGTTCCCTCCGTCTTGCCGCTTCCGAGGCCGAGGGCGGGCATGCTGGTTCTTCGTATTGGAACGAATATCCGGTAAACAGAGTGCAAATTGCCATTACGATCCCCTGAGCAGCCGAGCAGCTGATCGAGGTACTCTCCCTGTCTCTGGTACAACGCACAGAGGAGAAAGTGCCTGTCCAACGATAATACCAAAATTCGAGCACAGATTGATCGCTCCGATTGGTTTTGTCGTCTGCTGAAACCAAGAGGCAGCCACCCGGGCGGGAGCATTCATGAATATTGTCTGACCCAGGGCCACCAGTCCCTGTCCCGTCAGGAGAATAGAATATCGTGCTTTCGACGAGGAATATTCGTCCCCCAAAGCTCCATTGTGCGAGATAAGGATGTTGAAACTCAACCATCGGAGATAAAATCCAAGTGCCATGATGACCGAAGATCCAATCACTGTTTCCCGAAAACCGTATTTTGGAACAACCCAAGCGCAGAGGGCGGTTCCTGGGCCATAAATGACCATAGGATATCATGGATAGCCAATTGATCTGTTGGGAGGATATACTGCTACCATATTCTTCGAATTTCGCTTTTACCGCATCTTCGATCGGTGCAAACGTAATCCAAGCTGCGCTTCCGATTAGATTATTCAGACAGAAGATTGTCAAAATGGCAAATCGTCGAGGATCCAAAGAATATGGTGTGTCATTCGGAGGATCGGCATCATCGGTGAAACTGCGATCGGCGTTGGCGTCATCTTCATCCTGATCATCAATCAATGGAACATAATCATTGTTGTTCTCCTCATCTCTTTGCACCGTCGGTGTAGAATTTGCGTGATGGTCGTCATCACAATCCGAGGCAATGTTTGCATGATCATTTGCTCCGGAGACGAGTGGCTCGGTAAGGGACTCCATGCCTCAAATGTTTTTTCGTTTGCGTCAACGAATGCTTTCCTCGTCTGAATGATAAACGAAACTCAATACATGCTTGAAACAACAATGTTGTAAGTGTTTTCGTCTTAGGTCGTATTGATGTATCATGACAACAACATGATGTTTTTCTTCATCGGTCATCTGGGTCGTGTGACGATCGGAAAAGGTAGTTCTGTTCGTTGGCGTTGAATTCTGTTTCAAAAAATTTTAGCGCGCTTTTGATCGATACAGTCAAGTTTTCATGCGAATTCTTTTGACCTTAACCCTAAACCTCATTAAACCTACTGGTACTGATTCTACACGACCTGTCGTGGTCGACTCGACGGACTGACTGACTCTTTGCCAAGATGCCAACCACATCCTTCTCTTTCAGTTTTTTCTCGATTGCTTTTCACAAAAACTCTTGAAATTTTTAAAGGAATATTATCTCCCCATCATCCATAATGCGAGAGCAAGGCGAAAGTGGCTGAACGAGGTATACACGATGTGCGGTATCAATCTACGGGTATGGAAAGACAAATCATGCGAATTTTGCCAAAGCGTCTTTTCCGACCACTGTGACAGTAGCGACAGCCAGGAAGATGTCGAAACAACAAGTCTGGAATTCCGCGATGACGACAACCTGCGGCGACGGGGTCCCGACGCGTATGGCAGTGTAACATCAATCACATACCCCGGATATTGTCGGATACGGTGTGCCGCATCGGTATTGCAAATGCGTGCCGAGCTTACGGAACAACCGGTCTCCTTTGTGCCTGTTTGGAAAGGCGATGCCCAAAACGAAGGTCGCGAAGAACAATATTTGTGCTGGAACGGCGAGATTTATCAACAGACCACGGAAGAATCCGAATCAGACAACAACTTTAATCCAGAAGAAACATTTGCATACGATATCGCAGATACAACGATAGTTGCAAATGCCCTACGGGGGCCGATCGAAACCAACAATGGTGACGAAGAACATTGTGAGGACCCGATTTCCCGTCGAGCGTTTGCGCAACAGGATCAAATAGCAAGCGTCATGTCGCGATTGTACAATGCCGAATTTGCCTTTTTGGTATTGACCGAGTATGGTGTATACTACGGGAGGGATTTATGGGGGAGAAGGTCGTTGCTTCGGTGGGATTGTCCAAGGAATTGTGGGTCGTTTCAAATTGTATCGGTTGCGGAGAACTCGTCATCTCCCGCAGCAACGGCAACAACAGTAGCAACAACAGTAGCAACACCAGGTACAGCATCAGCAGAGGAAACTTCTACTGAAACCAACAATAGCCTCGCCCTAGAGTGGACCGAGGTGCCTCCAGGGAATGGTTCATTGCGTTCTGTTTTCAGATCCAACAAAAGTTTCCCCGATTGTTTATCCCAAAAGTTCCTTTTCCACGTTCTTCCTTGCCAAAGGACTTTTCGATTCCCTCCATACCTCCGGAAACTGACATGATCTCCGAGCGACTATGGAGACTTTCCTTAGAGCTCGAGTTTTCCTTGCGCAGGGCGGTAAGCATTCGCCTGGACCAGTCTTCTACGCGTCGATCGACGGGGGTCCTGTTTTCGGGTGGTGTGGATTCTGTGGTCTTGGCGGCGCTTGCAGCCGAAGTCCTTGCTAACGCAAGCACAAAGCAGAGAAACGAGAACAACTTGCGGGGGAACAGTGTCCCACCAGTTCCGATTCTTTACTTGTACAATGTTTCGTTCGGGCCAAATCCAGAAAAGAGTGCCGATCGCAAAGCAGCTTTGAAAAGCTACGAAACATTGCGAGAAAAGTACGATAGCAGGAGCCAAGAAACTGGTGACGACAAAGATCACAACGAGCTTACAGACGAGGGACTGTGACGTCAAAATTGTCTTTCGCTGACATTATTGTAGGAATGGGAAGATATATGTCGATCGGAGCCTCATATCCGTACTCTGATAGCACCAAAGTCGACAGTAATGGATGTGAATATAGCAACGGCCTTGTGGTTTGCTAGTGGGGGAAGAACAGTTGGAAATCAGGCATTGAACGAGGACAATAATAGTTCCATTGACGATGAGGAACGATCACCTCGCGTCTTGCTTTTAGGAATGGGTGCAGACGAATTGATGGGTGGTTATGGGCGTCACCGCAAGGCCTACGAAAGAGGAGGTTGGGAAGAACTCCAATCGGAATTGAAAATGGACCAGGATCGGCTTTGGGAACGCAATTGTGGACGAGACGACCGCTTGTGCTCGGATCACGGACGAGAAGCCCGCTTTCCGTTTTTGGATGCCCATGTCGTGCGACTCTTGCAGGAAACTATGGCAAACGAGGACGGCATGGTTTGCGATTTTAACTTGCCACCGGGAGTGGGCGACAAACGAATCTTAAGACTTGTGGCAAAACGATTGGGGATGGAGCACGCTAGCGGATTGGTCAAACGTGCCATTCAATTTGGCAGTCGCATTTCTCACGTGAGCGACAAGAAGCGATTCGGAAGCCGGAGAAAAGCCAAGGGTGTAACGAAAATCTAATAGCCATAGAGTTAGAAAGTTGTTGCGTTTGCTATCCCCGGTCACAGGTAATGATGGTAGGACTACTAGTCTATCAAATATTCTCAACAAAGAAAAGAAACTCGTCTGAAAAGAATTTTAGAGTAGTAGAAGACGAGGGTCAGTTAGGGGGAGATGTGTGTGTGAAATTTGGGGGAGAATTTTCGGAATCACGTGGGTCCGCGCTTTCGTGTACTTTTCTGTTTTTTGAGAAATGAAATTTCAGGGTGTCAGCTGTCGCGCGCAAACGATGATACTTCAACAGAGCGTGCGGTTTTCCGTCACACCATTTTGATCGTCTACGTGTCCACGCTGATAGAACCAAGAAATAGGAGAGGGAGATGGTAAATTAAGGGTTCTTCGTGCTCTTCGTGCCCTTACTCGAGCCCATACGATATCGCAGTACGATCTTAGATCTTGTAAAAAAGAGTGATGTGTCGAGAAATCGCGCATGCAAATTGAAAAGTTGCTTCGAGAAGGACGCTGACGAACGTCTGCATCCACTTTTTCCGACAAATTTCTTACTTCAGCTTCTTCTACTGCCCGTCCACTAACATACCATATCTTAATAACAACCGCAATTGTGTAATACAAATTTCATTTACATTCTTCGAGAGAATATCACCAGAATAAGTAGTACACGATGAAGTTCTCTCTTGCGATTTTCCTTGCTTCGGCCGCTACCTCCAGCGCCTTCGCCCCTGGTGCGACTGGACGTGCCTCTACCTTCATGAATGGAGGCATGAGCAGTGACATCGGTATTCCTTGCGAAGACGAATGCGCCTTGGAAAGCTTCCCCAACCTTCCTGAAAGTGTTCACCCCGGTGTTCTCAGTGGAAAAGCTATGACTGATTTGTTGCAACACGCCAAGGACAACGGTAAGTGTGAAGATGAAATTTTTGAATTTAGGAAGAGAATGAATTAAAGGATTTATGGATTATTGTGTCCGATGTACCACTGACCCAAATTGACTTATTTATCTCGTGCTTTAACGTTACATTCAGGCTACGCCATTCCTGCCGTTAACTGCGTTTCCAGTTCGGGCATCAACGCCTGCCTCGAAGCTGCCCGTGCCAATGACGCTCCTATTATCATTCAATTTTCGTCTGGTGGTTCCCAATTTTACGGAGGAAAGGGGCTTGACAATTCCGATTACCGGGCAGCTATCGCTGGAGCCGTCAGTGGAGCCTTCCACACACGAACCATGGCCGAACAATACGGTATTCCCGTTATTCTTCACACCGATCACTGCTCCAAACAGCTCTTGCCTTGGGTTGATGGTTTGATCTCCGCATCCGAACGTTACTATGAAGTTCACGGAGAACCTCTTTTTTCTTCGCACATGATTGATTTGTCCGAAGAACCTTTGGAGGAAAACTTGGATATTTGCGCCGATTACTTGGCACGCATGGAGAAGATTGGACTTTTGCTTGAAATGGAACTCGGTATTACCGGTGGAGAGGAAGATGGTGTCGACAACAGTGACAGACCCGTCGAAGATTTGTACTCCAAACCAGAAGAAATTTACGAAACATTCGAAAAGCTAGGAAAGGTTTCTGACATGTTCACCGTTGCTGCTGCCTTCGGAAACGTGCACGGTGTTTACAGCCCCGGAAACGTCCAACTTGACCCTAAAATCTTGGACAAGGCCCAAAAGTACATTTCTGAGAAACTCGGAGACGATGCCCCAGAAAACAAGATGCCTGTCTCTTTCGTTTTCCACGGAGGAAGTGGATCTGATGTTTCCGATATCCAGGAAGCTATTGGATACGGTGTTATTAAGATGAACATTGACACTGATACTCAATGGAGTTACTGGGAGGGAATCAAGAACTTCGAATCCAAATACCACGATTACTTGCAAGGACAAATTGGAAACCCTGAGGGAGAAGACAAGCCAAACAAGAAGTACTACGATGTAAGTGCCATATGCAGTCGTTTCGTAATGTACCACTGACGAGTTTGCAACTCGACAACGTTTTTTATATTTTCGAATCTGAATTCTCACAAAACGTGTTTTTGAAATTGACTTGTTATTTATTTTGCCACAGCCTCGTGAATGCATGCGTGCCGCAGAAGTCAACACTGTCAAGCGCCTAGAAACTGCGTTTGCCGATCTTAAGTGCCAAAATATTCTTGGACTCGGAGAGAAGTCGGTCGCCTCTAACGTTCTCGGACCTCGCCGAGGAGGTCTTCCTGTGTAAGAGAAATACCAGGCCACATGTTTAGAACCGATACTATACAGAAAAATGAATAAAAAATACCAATCCACCAAATTGGACTAAATAATGTAGGGAACAAATCATGCACCTTCTTTTCATATCTTTATCAACGCACTAGCTTAGAATGTCGTATGGTGAAATGAAATCAAAATTATATTGTAACGAATCAATTGTTCTAGAATTATTAGAGGAATGGCATTAAATTTATTCTCATTCTCCTCCTTCGTCCCAGTTGGCAATAGTGGCATATGATGCGGCCACAGTAGCAATCAGACCAACTGTTGACACGATGTAATTCATGCATTTTGTTGTTGAGGAAGAATTTTTCACAAGGATGTTATGCATCATGGGAGGGTAAACCAAGGCAATTGGCATCCCAACAAGACTGCCAAGGAGACTCACAACATTGCCGAGATAGTCAATCGCAATTACGGCAATGATTCCCAATCCAATATTCAATAGGGTGGTTTGAAAATTGCGACTGTACCAGATTCCCAAACTGTTGTCATCGATTGTAGCTCCACTCTTTTTTCCACCGCTAAAATTCTTCAGGACTACCTCCAATGCCGGGAAGGCTTGCAGGGGATATGTCAGAATGACAGCAACCGAATACGCGAATTGAACGGATGTTGAAAAATTCCCACGGGGAAGGGAGGCCGTCAGAGCCGTCTCGACACTATCCCCAAATGTTGCCCATACGACCAAGGCAAAAAACATGTAGAAGACGACGATGCTTATCGTCACGTCTTGGTTGACCATTGGGAATCGTTCTCGATCTTCTTTTTTGTAGACCGCCTCTTGGAGTGGAACTACCAATGTGATGCTTCCTTCGAAAACAAAAAATGCCGTCCCAATAAACATGAACCATGCTGGCTGGATAGCAGGCAAGGATGTCAATGATTCGAACATGGTTTCTTCTTTCTGTGCAAATGAAAATGCAAAGGAGATGACGAGGCAAGAGCCCCAAGCCGTACACAATTAAAATTGTCGCCAGGACATTGAAGGGCGTCAATCGTCGAATGTCCCGAATCCAAGTACAAGGAATTTCAATGAGGAGCATCCCGATCAAAAAATACGTCTTGGGGACATCCATTCCAAAGAGTGCCTGGCAGCTGGCGTACAAATTTGCCGGAACAAAAATGAGGTACGTCAAAGCAGACACCAAACTGCATGGCGGCAATACCAAATTCAATCAGAAAGGAAAAGGATCCAAAGGCACGTCTCGCCAGCTCGGAATACGTCAAGAGCTTTGGTTTGAAGGCATCCAGGGCCTCGGATCGACGATTGTCGTCGGATTGATTTTTTGTCTGTAAATCAGAATCTTGTGGATTCTTGCCATCGTCGTATTGTTTCTCCAAGCATGGATTGGATCTCCGACATGCGCCGCGTCAAAAATTGTTGTCGGGTATCTTCGACCTTCCAGCACTGCAGCAGCCGGTGTGCACTGTAAATGTAGGCAAAGGTGGCCACCATCAGAGGGAGGGTATCGCACAGGCCCAACCGGCCTGCTGGAAGCCCTTGGGAGGTACAAAATGGCCGGTCCCACGGTACCCTTGATAATGCCGAAAATGGCAGCCGTGATGGATCCACCTTCGACCTGATCTTCCACCTCGTATTCGTCGTCGTCGTCGTCGATTTCGTCAAATCCCAAATCTTTGGGACGCTTGGCGATGAATCTTCGCTTGTCGCCAATATCACTCAAGACTGCCTTTCTCTTCGGTTCCTTGCTGTTGCATCTTGAACAAATCCTCGAGCTGCCCATAATCCGGAATCATTTTTTCGTTGGATTCCGCAGGAGCCCCGCTCGCAATCGTTTGGCGACGACGCTTTCGAATCGTAATCGTGTGGATGACTCCCCGGCTGTCGACGTATTCGTCTCGACCCAGGGTTCCGACGGAATGCATCATGGCAGCACTAAAGGTATCGTCCAAAAACATTCTGCGCAGTGCGGTACTGGGATTGTTGTCATCATTTTCTTGGTTCGGGCCGCCGCCGTCGTCCCCTCCATATGCCGGACGCGATGCGTTGGACGACAAGAGAGGGTTTTGCTCGTCCATTGTCATCTCGAAAAAGAGAAATTAGCTAGTGTATCTGAAAAATAAAATGTTTGCCGATTCGATATTATGATTAACCAATCGGTATCTTTGTCCACTGCATTTGCATTTCCACGGTTCGAGTGAAAGAAATACAGTACTTTTGTAATCAGTTTGTGGCTCGGTAGTGCTGAGTGCCCTTTCCAAAAAAGTTGTCAAGGATGAGATCGCTAATCGATTTTCTCATTCTCATTTCTCGACCTCGGAAAGCTCGGAGTTTCAACGCACGAATGAAGGAATGACGTCGCTCGCTTTGGATGCACGACTCGAAATTGGGACGTTAAAAACATTTTGAATTTAACGGTCTGTCCAATGTAACCGCTTTTCGTTTCAAAAAACTTGTGTGAAAAGGCTTCTCTCAGGATGAAAAACTACCTTCCAACCATGGTGGACTAGATCACTAACCAAAGACTTCCAAATATACTTCACAAGTCCAACCTAAGGTATCGGTCACAGTTCCGATGATATCACCATATTGTCCGAAACAGCGACGACGCCTGACAGTTCGCAGAAGCAATGGGAGAAAGTTCGTTCTCTCCGCTACCAGCTTGTCGGTCGTTCTCTTCACAATATTCCTTCTGTCGATGTATATCAGCTGGTGGCAATTCCAGGGTCTCAAACTTCCTGTTAATGAATACAATAGTCATGACAATCATGACAATATCAAATTCCCTAGTAAACCAGTCAGCATTGCGACCACCAGCAATGGTAAAAGCAAATCTGTGGAAGGGGTCAATCGACGGAACGGGACAATCCATCTGGAAAAAGGAAGAAATGTTCCAAGCTCGATTGACATTCTGCAGGAGGTCGAACGAAAGTGGAAAAAATGGAAACTTTCGGAAACAGAAGAGCATTTGGCGAGGCTTTCCCTCTCTTCCGATATCGATGCCGAAGACCTCGGAATGTTTCTGGCCAACAAATCAGCCATTGTGTATAGACCAGGATCGTGGGATGGTGCAGGGATTGTTGTCGAAGAGTTCAAATTGGTCTTTTTCACCCAGGGAAAGGTCGCATGCACGGTCTTTAAGCAACTATTCCGACGGATGATGCACCACGAAAACTGGAAGGTAGACAGTGCGCACATACCCCACAATCCACAAAAGAACGGTTTGAAATACCTCTACCACTACAGCGTTGCCGATGCGCTGACCATACTGACACATCCCGATTGGACCTAGAGCCATCTTTGTCCGGGATCCAAAAGAGCGCACGTTGTCGGCATTTTTGGACAAGGCCGCTCGCAAGAACGGACAATACGTCAAACGACACTGTTGCAACCACAAAAATGCAACGTGTGGCGAGGAGGCCAATGCGTCGTTTTTGGGATTTCTAAAAGTGATTGGAGAACGCTGTTGCTGTGATCCCCACTGGAAACAACAATCGAGACGGATCGATCGGCCATTCATGCCATTTGTAAATTTTGTGGGACACTTTGACCGCATCCAAGTCGACACGCAACGATTGCTGAAGAGCCTCCATTCCGCAAATAGTGACCCGTGGACAGAATTCGGTGCTTCTGGTTGGGGTCCGCATGGAAACGAATCGATTTTTAGCAAGGACACAAAAGCCAAGCACCAAACATCGGCCCTGACGAAACTACGGGAATACTACAACACAACTTCGGAGGCATTGGTGGAGAAATTGTTTGCTGGTGACTACAAAGATCCAATCCTAAATTTCACTCAATTTTCATTGTTTGATGAAAATAAGTGAAAATGCTTATGGAGTGAATGCGTGTGACGATGCCACAGAAATCAAAAATTCATCATCGAAACCTATTGATTGTTACAAATTCCCTTGTTGCACCGCTTCGAGATCCTGGGGAGGCGATAACCTCAAGTATCTATCCACAGCCTGTATGGTGTTGGAAAGGTACTTATTCATTTCCAAGAAACTTTCTTCCGCATCACTGCTACTGCTTCGGCCAGAAGTAGAATAGTATTCCCATTCTGCTAGAAAATCATCCCAACCAATCCAAGCTTCATTCCTGGCTCCAAATTGCAAAGTTTGTCGCTCGTTAACGGGATCCTTTTCCAAGCTGTCTCTGCCCGGCCCGTCGTAACCATTAGTGTAATACACCAGGAAAGCATTGTTGTCCAAGAACTTTTGTTTGTAGCTAACTTGATCGGAATAGGCATCAAACACGCGCTTGAAATCTTTTTCCACAATGGGAATAGTGGCACTGCCGAACGAAAAGGATGTTTTTGTCTTGGATATCACTTTCAAAGGCCCGTCAACATTTTTCTTGTATTCGTCCTTGAGATTTTGCTGCAAGGCTTGTAGATCTGCTCGTAGCTGGACAATCGGCATCAGCGCTGTTACCGTCCCAACTTTCGATGTGTCGGCACCATTCGAAACCGGCATGTTTCTGGCAAACGCCTGGGGTGCTGGCCCGAAAAAGACAAGGCTTGCCGATAGAGCTGCCGGAATCGATGATAGTACTTGACGCCTTGACGACGGTGATACTATCTGTTGAGGAATGGGAGCGGTTTTGCTTGTGAAAACATCGTCATCATTGCGAACCCTCGCGTTCACCGATTTTGCTGGTCGTGCTCCCTGGAAGTTCCAAGCTTGGATCGACATGATTTTCACTTGTAGCCCAAGGACAAAAAGTCCACTAAAGACACATAATTTGTTGCGGCGGAGGGCGATCATTGTCATGGTACTTCGTTGCTGGTTGATCTTAGCCGAACCATATGTGAATGAATGACAGAAGATGAAAAGAAAGCAGAAACGTAAGGTATTTTTCTATCTCGATGATCACAGATGGAGGACAAGACAAAGTTCTCTTTTCTCGTCATCGTTGAAATCCAAACTACGTACGAAATTGACTTTGATATAGGGTTAGGGTTAAGCGTTTGGCACGAAGGGAGAATCCGCTTTCATTTTTCATTACTACGAGAACTGATCATTGATTCTAATAAAATCTAACATTATGAATTACAGTACTGTAACATAAAGACTTGTATGCTTCAATTTCGAGACGTCTATTTGTCTTCCATGCTCGATCCGGCCAACAATTTATCTTGCTTATTCATCAATAGTGTGAAGATCGGACGAGGATGCGTTCTGTTTTTGCTCCTGCTGGTGCATGAGCTCGACTTCAATGGTTGGCGTATGAACGTTTGCTTCCTCAGAATATTTCTTTTTGATGTTTTCCAATGATCTTGTAGCATCTATCGGGATATCTGACGGTTTAATACGAGACGTCATGGCCGAATCAATCTTCCCCAGAAGGATACCTTCAAGCAAATAGCCACACCCACTATCAATTTCTTCGGCTTCTTTGAGCCTCTTTAATACGGCAACCTTTGCTTCTTCTTCCATTGTTGCGATTCGTTTCGTTTCAGTATACTTCGCACTACTCGTAACTCCACACCCTTGGATAAGAGGCTCTTCGTAGACTTGTGACACGGTTCGAATGGCATTTTTCAAACGAATATTCTCGGTTTCCGCATCGTAATAATTACCAACCGAAAGTGCGTTGCTCGACGGACGATTTGCGGTCGCTCCGCATCCTCCAAATAGAGACTCTCCATCTATCCCTTCAATATTCTGAATAACGTTTCTTAATCGAGCATTCTCTGCTTCGATATCCTCCTTTGTGGCAACAACGTCGATAGAAGAAGAATATTCAGCACCATTCAAAGGTTGTTCGCTAGAAAGTTGACTCGCTGCCATTCTCGACTCCGAAACATCAGCATCCATGCCCGCATCCATATCTACACCATCGGAGATTGAGTTCGCTTCTCCGGTACTGTCATATGGCCCCTGAGATCGAAGGATAGAAATATCTGCCTGAAGGGACTGGACTCTAACTTGCAAATCCTGATTGTCGCTTAAAAGCTTGTTTATTTGACTTGACTGGCTCTCCATTATTTGTTGTTGTTCTTTCATGATCAGTTGGTTCTCCTTGATGAGCTGAAGTTGCATAGCTAACGTCGGCTTTAGGGCACGCATTTGCAATTCCATGCGTGTCATATAGGCTTCGACCCGATCCTCGATTTCCTTGGATTGCTCCTTGATCAAATTGGCCATGTTCTCTTCTGTTTTTCTTGCCATGAATGATAGTCCAGCCATTGCAGCACCTAGATCCTTCTGAGTAAGTGGTGGTTCTGCATCAGAGGGCGCATTCATATTCATCGTTGGCGGACCGAACATGTTAGGACTGAAACTCTGCGGATTGGCTTTCACTCGTTGGGGGGTTGCTGGTGTCCTTGCAGAAGGAGGTGCAGAAGCATTGACAATTCTAGCTGTAAGCTTCAAAAATTGCACCTTGACGGTGGTACTATCGGGTGGCGAAGTAGCCCCAATGAGCTTGATTCGAAGGGACGATATGCAACGAGGACCCCCGGGAACGACGCAAAGAGCTCGTCGCCATTCAACCTTTGATTCAGATTCTTGAGAAAGATTTTCCTTTCCGTTCATTTTGTAGGGTATTCCCTTGCACGTCATTAGATAAGATTCTTTCCCTTCCGGAGTTGTCAAGTAGATTTCAATATTTTTTGCGTCAAATACCAGTTGGAGGCCTCCGAAGAAGAAGCCTTTTGTATCCGTCGCATGGTTGTCTTGCTCCACAAACAGGTGTGCTGGTTTCGGGACAGAATACCAATTGATACCCTCCTTAGTATCTGTATCATTTGGAGACTGCTCATCCTTCGGTTGTAGCAAGAAGGATGATTTCTTTCCCGTCTCTTGGCAGAGAGAGGCCTTTCCAGATGTCGTTTCTGTACTGGCATCATCGCCATTCTCGCTGTGACTTCTGAAATAGCATGTCAACTGAGGTGCGGGAGGAGAATCATCCTTACCCGCAGATGTGGAAGAAGTAGTAGTTGCCATTGATCGGCGTTATTTGAGCGTAGTGTTGTCTTTGTTCGTAGGATATTGTTGATGATGATGGTACTGATGGAGTCGAAGTAGAGGCTTTAGATGTAGTATGCTCCACGAGATGGCGATTTGAAACTCATGAAAACTTCACAAACGGAAGAAAATTATTTGCTGTTTTTAAACCCTTTTTCCCGCTCTTTTGGCGCGCCAATGACGTTAAAAGTAGTCTTGTATTTTAGGAAAGCTAATTCTGTACTTCGATGGAAATGGTGGATCGAAAATTTGAAAAGGGGAATAAAAAAGTGCAACCCTCTTCCCAAAGTCTGCCGGAAGCACTCGGATTGATTTGATTCCCATCAGATTCATTTTTTAATTCCTTTCTTCCCGAAGTTGCACCGTGAATTCATATGAAGGATGACATGTTTCCAAATTCTTCCGGGAAGAATGACAGAGTTTAAAATTGGGAGCGTTAAAATTTGTTTTTGGACGGTTACACGTTGGTAATTATCTCAAATAGTGGGACAGCATATTTCAAAATTTCCCAGGACCGAATTTTAGACGCGACCATGATTTTCCGGTTAATCACCCGTGATTTTTCGCGTTTTTAGAGGCTACGTGTAAATTGTAGCCGTTAATTAAATATCTGTATTCGCAATTTCGAAGGGTCTGACGCGCACAGAATTGTCAATGTTATTTAGAAGTTCCTCCCGCCCTTTCAATCTCGATGATGTCACAGCCCCGTCGCTCACGACCCTCGAAATCATGTCGGAAAAATGCAGGTTTGAAATTCTTGTTGGAAAAAGGCGAAATTCTTATCCTCACTTGCATCTAGTTCGCTTCTCAACCTCGTTGTCAACGCTATTGTCCTCACATTTGTTGCAACCCAGAACAACGATATTTCATTATAAGCGATAGTCGGAATTTGCAAACCTCAGGTAAGAACTACCGCTCTGAACGATAGAGAAATGGCCAAGCAATCCTCAGAGATTCTTTGGCAGAACAATTTGAAAATGAGAAGAAGCGTCTGAGATTTTCTCGTCGGAATTTTGAATCTCGTCTTCGGTTTTGGCCAAACATGTGAGACTCAACCAGTAACTCCTTCTCTACTCCAAAATCTCAAAAATATAGACACTTGACGACCGTTGTGAAATATCGGGTCACGCCTTCAACGCACAAGAACAAAATTTGCCGCCTTGCACGCTCACTGCCACAGAGGGGCGTCACTGTCTTTTGAATTTCAGTCCTGGGAAATACAATGGCACTCCGTGTTGAAATGGTTTCCCAAAATCACGAGTCCAGGCCGTTGCCGCAGGAGACCAAAAAATTTGGTTTTCTTGGACGGTTGGCCACAATTGGAAGCTCTCTTCGCAGTCGTCACAATCGCAACCCTGACAACATGAATTCCAAACCTCACCAAAACAGAATCCGTACCGATAGCAACAACAGCGCTACTACGATGGGGTCTTGTTGCTCCACGAGTACTTCTCTGTATTTAAGCGCTACCTACTTTGAGAACTAGCGATATCCTTATTGGTGGAATTCCTAGCAACGAGCACAGCATCGCAAACTTGGCGATTGGTCGTGATTATTCGCCATCGGCGTCGTCTAGCCGTCCTTTGAACGCTATGCAATGGATGCAGAAACGACTGCCCTAAAGATATTGTTCCACTGATTCTTGCATTTGCAGGACCGCAGAAAATTGCTACGATTGGAAAAACTAACCGATTTTGGAGTGAACTCATCCAGCAAGAATCGACATGGAGGCGATTGTCTGAAATGCTCTACAAGGTAGGTGGGATTGCAGCGAGAGCATTGTTCGTTCGCCATGGAAAAATTTCTAACATCCCTCGAAATTGCCTCTTTGCTGTTTTTGTTTCACTTTCTTGCTGAAATCAGTGGAAAGAGGGAGACGATATTCCCAAATCCTGGAAGAAATACTACCAGTTCAATCCATGCGTCCCCGTGGATTATTCTAGCATCCACAGTGCCATCAGAAAAACGACCGTGCTTGCGAAAAAGGATCCTTCTAGACCAAAGTCAATCCGAGTTCTTCTTCGCCCCGGCCACTACCACCTGCGAAAAGCTATTTCCATGTACGACGGCACGGATATGAGTAGCCGGGCTGTGTCGTTGGCGATCGAAACAATGACCTACTCGCCAGGGAACCTTGGATACCATGGAATAGAGCCTCGTCTATCAGAAGATAGAGCCAGACGGAAACTAAGAACTTCGCTTCGAAACCTCTTCAAATGTCGGACCGTGGATGTCGAAAGCGAAGAGGACGAAGATGTTGACTATCATGATAACTTCAGTGAAGAACTTTATGACTCGATGTCGTCGTTAAGTGAGGACGAAATTGAACATTCTACCAATGGTGATAGAGAGGGCAATAGAGCAACCTTGGTTTTATCAACGCGGCGTCAGGATGAACCACTGGTTCGCGTCACCAAAGGATCATTCACGATGCGAAATGTTAATTTGAGACACGGCAGTTCCGGGAATGGTGAGTTCATTATTTGGAAGAAACAGCATCGGCAAAAAAATCCGAATGAAATTTCAATGCTCATATTTTACAAAATTCTTACACTATTGACTTCTGATCTATATTGTAACTAGATATCTGGAATGGCAATGCGGCAATTCAGATCCAGCCCAAAGAAGAATCGGATAGTGAGTCATTTCACCTACAAACTCCAACTCCAACGGTGACCTTGGACTGCGTCGATGTAACATCTTGGTCTGGAAGAGGAGTTGTCAACGTCGATGGTGGACATTTGAAAATTAACAACAGCTATATTCACGATTGTGCAGCAACCGGTATCTATGTTGGAGGTGCAGGAAGTAGTGCAACCATAGAGCGTTCGGATATCATCGGAAATGGTAAAGGCAACAAGAAAACCCGTCGTGGAATTGGTGCTGGGCATTCTGGTAAGTGAGAGGTCGTTCTTTAATAACAAGTTGAATCCTATACATCTCTCTTGTCGCTTACCCATTGTATGTGTCCCTCTTCTTCACCTTTTCAAGGCCTTTATTTGGAACAGGGTGACGCCTCGATTATCAACTGCAATATCTCGCGCAACACCCTGACCGGTATCAGCGCAATCAGCCCTGATAATGCTATCCTAAATTTGCAAGAATCAGATCTTATTTCGAATGGAACATTTCAGTTGGAGATGCCCGGTTTTGGTTCGGTAGCCCATAGGGATAGTGTCACCGAGAACAACACTATGGAACCAACTGGGATAGGAAGACCTCGTTCTGTGCTTTTGCTAGAATAAAGATTAAAGAGATACAGTACTGTACTATTAAGAGAATAAATGGTGAAGAACTTTCGAATCAGCAGCGTTGAGCATGATTCGTACGGTGTCAGACGGGATTCTGTATATTCTCCCGTGAGACCATTCCTTGGTTTGGAACCAATTTGTAAAAGAGTCTAATTTGTAATTGAATAAAATAATTTGAATAATTTTACCCCGAAAAATTTGTGAAAAACGGCCAACGTGGTCTACACGTATAATCTCGCTGTTGAAAAAAATGGGAACTATGATATAGCTTTATGAATGGCGCTATTAAGGCACAACTGAAAATTCGATGTGGGTCTATCGAACGATGTCAGCATGCCTTTCAAGTCTTTGTTTACCATCCCAGTTCCCCGCTTTCTTCCTCAATGGTTGACAAATATTCTTCTTCCTCCCAACTTAAAGTGCTTTCCTCCATGTCGGTGCTATCAATTTTATCCTCCTCAGTCGAATTCCTCTTCGTCGAATTCCTCCTCATCGAATGTTTCGTCGTAGGATAAATATTCCTCGTCATCTCCGTACTCGTCGTCAATGACGTTGCTCTCTTCAAGGTCCTCGTCGTACGACTCGTCCTCATCATACTCTTCAATGTTTCCCTCTTCTGTCGATTCGTACAAGGATCTCGACCCAGATGATGCCGATTCGAGAGGAGATTGTGGAGGGCTGTTTACTTTTACACGGCTGCTTACACGCGGGAGATATTCTACTGGGATCGTGTCGTTCGAAATTCCCAAAGTCGACGGGTGCTTTTACTGACTTCTCATACTCGGTGAACGATTTTGTAGAATTCATTTCCGAGTATCCAGAATTCGCACCATCTGTTTGGTCGAGAGGAATAGTGCTATCAATTGGTTCCATTATTATCGAATCGCCTCTGCCCCCTTTGTAGCCATAGATGTCTTTTTTGGGCTTTTTCAACTTTATGAAAATTCCAAAAGCAATCAAAAGGAGACAGCCAATACTCAGCAAAACGTATTTCCATGCTTCACGCGATTTCGGATTCTTTCCGTTCTGTCGATCGCCGGAAAGAGAGCCTTCAATGATTTGTTCAATAACTATTTCGTCATCGGTGTCAACTTCTTCTTCTTCTTTATCACCGGCGTTCAATGGAGGGCGCGATACAGGGTCTTTCATTTCCTCATTGTTAGCAACTGCTGGTGGTGTTCCTTGGTCAATAACGATTTCATCTGTATCATCCGTGAGGGCTATATCATTTTTGCCGTCATCATTATTGAGTAGGTATTGATTGTATATTGTCTCCCGTTCTTCCATTTCGTCACAGGGATCCTCGATATCAACGATGTCGACCGGCTCTGAGACCCCAGTTCTTGTCGGCAGCGGAACAGGTGCACGGGTTGTGATTTGGTTTGGTGCTGGTTCCGGCGCATAAGCATCGCTCCCTGCTCTTGTCGGCAGAGGAACAGGTGCACGGGTGGTGATTTGTATTGGTGCTGGCACTGGTACGTATGTTGCAACATTCCTCTCGAGTGGTGCTGTTGTATGTTGCGAGAACGAATCGATCATTCTCATTTGCGTAACGTTCGTCAGTTGCGTAGAGTTTGATATTTGTTCGGAAATCGCTTGATCGTTGTCGTGAATGAAAATGTTGTGGTGGCGGGCGGAGCCATCTTTCGATGTTTTACTGCTTTTCGTACTTTTCAGCTTTCGTGAGGAGTTTCTGGAGTTGATTTGGTGTGACTGTAAATCTTGTCGTCGTCGGTGTATTGTTCGGTACTGTATTGTCTGCGCTTGCTCATCTTCAACACCCATTGCGTCTTCGGATGTAACCAATCGATCTGTTGGGTTGCCTCTCCGTAAGGAGGTTGCATTTGACATCCCATCTATCGCTGACACTGCGGCAACTCCATACAGCAAAACAGGTATTATTCTTCGCATAGTTCTGTATTTCATTTGAATGGAGGTAGATAATGTTGTATTGAAGGGCAAAGGCCATTGTCTGGAGAATTAATCTATGCTTTGGCGTGTATGACAAGTATTCGCCCATTCAATTGTTTGGTCTACCTTGGTAATACCTGGAGCAATTTGCGAGTCCCACGGGTAGAAAGGCAAGATATCTTGGAATTCAGGTTTTTTAATTGAATTGGCCATTTTTGGCGTACAAATCTGTTCAGAAAGGCCGCAGCTACGTGTGTCACACGGTTGCGCCTTCATCTTCCGATAAATGTTGAAACCTTTGGTCATTATCGCGTATGATGGAAAATCGAAAGCAAGACTCGAAGCGCGACTTGCTGCAAAATTCAAAGGCGGGCAGAAAGTACGTAAGCATGTTCTATGTACATACCTACTATAGTACAGATATGGATGTAGTACTACGTACGTACGTCGTGAAAAGATGCACAACAAAATCGCGCGGATAGACCGGATCGCGCACGACGATTTTACACTCTCTTGAAACGGAACGAAACAGCGCATGAACTCAGTACCAACGTCCCCCTCCTACATCACACCTCACCGTTATCAAAAGAGTTGCCGACAACACCCATCGGACCAATTTGAAGTAGTGGGCCCTACCGCCTTATTAGTATTCGCATCAGTTCTATACTTCCGATGTTCTCTCGAATTGCTTCACACACAGTCAAGAGGCTGGGATCCGTGCGATCAGCAGCACGCCCATCCTTTGCGGCTTTCTCTTCCGCTGAGGTTGTTCCCGGAATCGGCGCTGGCAAGACATCAACCTGGTATCGTACGTTTTCTTCGTCTTGTTTATCGTCGTCTGATTGAATAATGAGAGCTGTCTTCCGAAAATCCTATGAATATGGTTCACTCACATATTTTGGTTTGCTTTCGGACTTTGATCGATAATGAAATTAATGATTTACTGGTAAATATATTATCAGGTCGGCCTCCCAGCGGATCCCGACGCTGTCTCTAAGATTGTCACCACCTACCAAGCTCTTTTGGATCGCATGGCCGCCAGTGACCTTCCAGAGAATGCGCAATACCGAGTGGATTTGGAAAGCATCTCAAACTACCGAATCAAAATTGCTACGGAGAACCCCGATGATCCAGAGTTGGTCGAGGAAGTTGTGTCAATGCTGGACAGGTAGAAGAATTGGTTCCAGCAAGGCCGAGTTGGAAATGGGAGTCTTGGAGATGTATTTGAAGGAACGCTTATGGGAAGACATCGATTACGAGGTCGAAGTAGAAGTTCGAGCACAACCCATGACCCATCCAAAGACGGAGAGGGATTGGACTGATGACAACTAATGTTAACCATATTGTTGTCAAATGAAAAAGTGAAAATGCCATACAAGGTTTTATCAAAAGTATGGCACTTCCCAACTATAAGAATCCTTCGATGGAGATTCCGAACTAAACGTTTTAGCCGAATCTTCGTTTCTGGCTTACTTTTATTCTATTGTATTGTCAGCAATTAGATTCAAGAAATGAAGACAGAGGTACTCGTGTTTATTTCCCTGCTGGTTCGGCCTATTCATGACCACCAGTGAATATGATTGTTTTTCTACTTGTATATGGTCTCTGTTGGGTTATTTGCTAGCTGGCTTTATCAAAGTTGCAGACGAAGTAGTAATTGTGTCAGAGGAATTGTGTCAGAGGAGCACCGTGTTGGAAAACGTCTACTCAACCGAATAGAACGAAACCGATGATCGCAAACAACAGCACTGATTCTTTTTTTTCGATTGACTGCTTAGAATCCCCCATACCAGTGTGACGGTGCTAGAGCTAGTGAGCTATTATATCGTGGTCAATTTTCCATTTGAGTTTCGACACGACCTTGCTCTACTTTGTTCGTCTTTCGGATGTAATCCAACATATTAGTTCTCGTTGATTTCAAAGCTATTCTACTACAGAGAGCAACTTTTATTTCTTTCTGCCACTTCGAAATCGAATGCTATCAATATCGGCATAATGAAAACAAATGCCTCGTAGACATTTTATAAGCTACCAACCGATATGGTGCGTTTGTCGGAGATGATCGATACATTCCTTCTGTGGCTTCTCGTTTGGCAGCGACTCAAGCATTTCCCCCCCTCGCCCTTGGTTGATTGTTACGTCTCGAAAAACGCCAAGAATTTGCATATCATCGTCCGCAGCTTTGATATATTCCTCGAATATTACAATTACCACACAAGCTGTTGATCCAATAATTCAGTCTATCGACGAGTTCTACATTGCTTCACTTTAGAAAGGGTCCTGCGATATTGTGTCGATACAATGAGAATCGCAGTCATGCCGGGACGCCGAAACGAAACTGACTTCATCCAGTACACTTGTCGTAATCGTCTCGAATTCTCCAAGCCTGTTCGTAGCCGTCCCAAGAACATCCTCAACTGGATGGAACGAAGTTCATCACGTAAGTGTCCTTACATAGCCTTTGCTACCCCTTGCAGTCCCATTCTCTTATCCAACCAGACCTTAATCAAATGAGAAGAATCCTGACGCACATCTTCGTTTGGTGTTAACAAGTGTGAATACGAAAAACACTGGCTCTTTCCAAGACTGATGTTGACTATAGTGACGGAAATGCGAGACACGAAAGACTTTAATTCATTCCACTGGTTAAATGGTTTCGGGAATCATTGAAAACAATTAATCTTCCTTACTAAAATAAATACGGAGAAAAGTGCTCAGCAATGATCCCATTCCACCGATGACCTGCTCGGAGAACAAATTCATTTGACGAATACGGCGCTTCAATTGCCCACCGATTGCATTCATTGATCCATAATTTGTCGATTGAACTCGCTGTAATGCGAACTTGTCGGAAACCTCAGCCGAATTTATGGAGGGGTTATCGGAGACTTTGAGCGTTTCCTAAGTAATTAACGGTCCCATTCACGGATTTATGCTATTTTTAGCGGACATTGAACCGACAAAATATTTTATCAATTGGCGGAATCAATCAATGAATTTTGGTCGCGATTTCATAATACTTACACACAGGTTAGGTTTTTAGACTTTCGAGAACCGTCTTTGTTTGAGACAGAACCCAAATAGTGGTAACATGAGCGCATAAAAGCTACCACGACACAGGGACGAACCTATGCGTGAATTGCGCAAGAACCATAAATAATAACTTCACGATAAGCATAAAAGTTCATGGGTCTCAAGTGTCTATTCGCTGACCTGTGCAATATCTGTGACTTCCAGGTCTGATTGAACACTGTTGATCAATGATGAACATCAACCTGACACTGTTCTTCTAGTTCATTAACCATATGAATAGAAAGTAAAACGCATTCCAACTTAAATCAAACTTCAGTTGGCTCTGGGACAAATCGATTGTTGAAGTGTTTAAAGGTTCTTGAAAGCGTAAAGAAGGAATTTCGACTCGCCGGTGCTCCGAGAGAATAATATACAGCCATGAGCAAGAAAAAAGCTCGGGGTCTTGACGACACCCGTGGTACAGCTTCGGATTTTGGGTCTGCTTCCACTGGGATCATACTGATACTACGGAAGATTTGACTGACACCGATACGTCGTCAAATCCCAATCGACAGAGAAGTAGCCCGGACGGTAAAACTAGAGTCCGGTTTGATGTAAAATCGAACAAAGTACACAAGGTAATTTCTCACAATGATTTCTCTGCAAAGGAAAGGGGTAACTACTGGTGGAGCGATCGCGAAAAGGATCGTATGATGGCCAAGCACGAACGCCTGGTTGCCAAATACGAGCAGACTCGTGCGGGGACAAAACCAGGGTCGAAGAAAATATCTGTGGAAAAGTTGGGAAGTTACCGTGGCCTCGAATCGTGGACGGCCGCAGGTTCCCTCAAACTTGACCACACAATAGAGCAATGTATCACAGCGGTGATGGACGAACAGGATCGACAATGGAACGAAAACGACGATGACCTAGAAGTTATTGCTCAAAAGTCCAAGGTGGTGACCGAAGATAGCGCACGACGAGCGCGACTGAACGGACTACAAGACGCCCAGGAGGCCCTCAGAATACGAGGAGAATCGTGGTCGAAATTGAACGCTGGCGACGAGATCAGTGTGGGTTCTGCCGTGAGCACAGGAACTGCTGCTGTTGCAAAGAAGAAGAAACGAAGCAAGCTTTTGGCACGATTGGACTGATTCGGGCAAGGCACACAAACGCACTAGCAGCAGCGATACCGACGAGGTACTACAAGACTTGAAGAAGGCGCAAAAGAAGAAAAAGAAGAAGGCCAAGAAGTCGAAAAAGGACAAGGAAAAGAGGTCCCAAATCTAAAAAGGGCCGAGAATCGGACGATGGCGACACAACTGATACCAAGACGACACTGCCGACTACAGTTGCATCTCATTTGGAAACACCAATGAAAGATGTTACTGTTCCAGTGTCTCCCCTGGCAACACCCGAAACAAGCAGCGACGTCCACCCTCTCTTGGCGACTCTTCGCCAGGAACAGGAGAAGCTAAAAGAGAGTTCTATGAGATCTGGTGGAGAAAACAATTCGACAAGAACTCGAGAAGGCTCCATGAAATCCATTTATGATCGTGTACATGTTGCACCATCAACCTCGGACACCGACAACGACGAGCATGACATTGTAAAACTTCTTCGGGAACAGCAAAGGAAGAACGCAATGGCATGGACAAGCGATCAAGGCAACTCTGGAATTCCCGCCCGCAGCGGCGCTCCGGTTTCCAAGCTTGCTAGTTTGAGGGAAGATCACACAAAGTCAGATCAACAACAACAACAAGCCAAATATTCCGATCCACCGGGACGACGCCCAAGACGACTTGCGTCGCAACAAGGGTCTGATATGAAATCCACGCCCAACGACAAGAAAAAGAGAGAAAGAAAAAAGGGATCTTCGGATCCACCGCTCGAGGACGAGTCGCCTGCTGCTCTCGATGACAGCAAATCTCCTCGTTCGAACTTTCTCAAGGGCGGTATTATGAACGCAAAATCAGGCATTATGAACGCAAAATCATTATTCAAGAAAAGGGGAGAAGTATAATCAGCATATGACTGAAAAAAAGTCATTTTAAATATTGAAAAAAAATTATCGGCATCGTGGCCGAGGCCAAAGTGTGTGCGCTTTCGAGAAAGAAGCCGGAAAAAGCATGGTCGGTCGATTCGAAAGTGAACACACCAAGGCAGCATAACGGTATTTCATTACGATATTGTGAAAAATATCAGCAACTTGTTTTTGTTTGGGGGATGAAGGGTGGTGTCATACTCGACGAAGAATTGAATTCGAATTGAATTCACCAGATTCCTAGTACTGCTGAATTCGATTCGGAATCGAGTACGTACACCACATCATAAGACTCTTGTATAGCTAATAGTAATGGAAAGTTTATGCATTATTTTTATCCGCTCATCATCATGATACTATGGTTATTGATATTTGTCGAGTTTAGCATGATATTCTTGACTACTACTTCGCTTTTTTGCTGATTTTCTTTTTTCAAGTCAGAGTTCATCTTTCTCGTAGATGTAGGTGACACTGGGTCATGGAACTACAAGGACAAGGTATTACCCTAACAAGGTAGGAAGGAATAACTCGTAGTTGTAAGGCGATCATTTTTTATCGTGTTGCTGAGCGTTTTTTATTGCGCGCGATACTGTAGAATGTTGGTCGTCTGTCCGTCGTTGACACGCACGTATCGTCTTGAATCGTCTGGATTCGAAATGGGCGGACCGCGCAAACTCAAAATAAATAAATGCTGAAGGAAAAAAAAAAAATGCTGGTCATCGGTGTGAGTGAGAATGGATATTATTTGAATTGAAATAATAGCTGTTAGAGATTGTATCGCATTACTCGTTCACACAGCAACAACACGCTTCAACTTTCAATCGATTGTGATCGAAACAATATAGCTGTAGAGCATTCACAAAACAATACAAACTAAAGAATCATGTCTCTCAGTAACGGAAGTATGGCGTACAACGCCGCCGCGGGTTTGGGCGGCATGCTCAAAGACGGACACGAACACTATGCCGACGACGATGGTGCCGGAGCCGTCGTCGCCCGCAGTATTGCTGCTGCCTGCGAGCTCTTCCCGAATGCTTTCCTCCAGTTTGGGACCCCAGGGACGCAACAAGCTCGTCGTGAACCATCTCGGAAAGATGACCGTCACGAGCGATTGTGCTTCCATTCTGAAGGAAATCGAGGTCGAACACCCGGCCGCAAAAATCTTGGAATTGGCGGTGCAGCAACAGGAGACGGAATGCGGGGACGGGAACAAACCTGGTGCTCACATTTGCGGGTCAGCTTGCTCACTTCTACCCTAGATCTGATGAAAACAATGGGATGGAGGCACAAGACGGATATCATGGAGGGATTCCACATTGCATCGACCAAATTGCTCAAGGAGCTTCCTGGTCTCGAACAAAGATGGGGAGGACGGAGGTTGCGTCGTGGCTACTTTGCCTCACCCCTGCTTCGAGTCCCGAAGCACTCGAAATGTTGAAACAAAAAGTCTTGAAACCAGTTTTGGGATCCAAGCAATACGGATCGGAAGACAAGCTCAGTAATTTGGTCGTGGAGGCTTGCCAGATTGTTTTGAACGACAAGGAAACCAATGCGGTCTTGCAACCCTCACAAATCCGAACCGTCAAAATCTTGGGTGGAAATGTCAACCAATCGGCGTGCGTACAGGGATTTGTCGCTCAAGCGGGGAGTCGTAACGAACCCGAACGGCCTCGGAAAAGAACGCGAAAATCGTCGTCTACGCGTCGGGAGTCGAAGCCAGTTCCACAGAAGCCAAGGGAACGGTGTTGATGAAGACCGCCGAGGACCTCAAGAACTACAACCGAACCGAGGAAAACAAAATGGAAGAAATCATTCAAGGAATTGCCGAATCCGGAGTCAAAGTGATTGTTTCCGGTGGCACGATTAGTGACATGGCCCTGCATTTCATCGAAAAGTACGAACTGATTGCCCTAAAACTCTCTTCCAAGTGGGAACTCCGACGTCTCTGCCAAGCCACTGGAGCTACTGCTCTGGTCCGCTTGGGCGCACCAACAGCCGAGGAAATGGGTACGGCGACCACCACACAAAAGATTGTCGGCGGTCGTACCGTGACCGTCTTTGAGAACGACGTGGACGGCAAGAGCAAGATTGCTAACTCTTGTCCTGCGAGCATCCACCTCCAGTGTCCTCAACGACCTCGAACGGGCCGTCGAAGACGGTATCCATGCCGTTCAGATGGCCTGTAAGGATGGACGAATCGTCTACGGAGGTGGTGCCTGTGAAATGGAATGCGCCGTCAAGCTCGACGCCTTGGCCAATCAGCATCCCGGATTGGAACAATATGCGATTCGCGCCTTTGCCAAGTCGTTGGAATGCGTTGCCCGAACCCTTGCCGAAAACGCGGGCTGGGACGCCGTTCAGGTCCTCTCGGACATGAGAGCCGCACACGTGAATGGTAACAACGATGTCGGTGTCGACCTGGAGAACGATCCCGGCAGCACGAGCATGAAGACAGAGGGACAAGAAGGCGTCTATGATTTGATGAAGGTCAAATACTCGGCCTTGAAGCTGGCCATTGAAGCGGCCACAACAATCCTCAAGGTCGATCAAATCATCATGTCAAAACGAGCCGGAGGTCCAAAGATGCCGGGGCAATAAAGAAATAAATTAATAATACAAAACAAAATACACTAGCACTTGTAATACATTATCGTCTTTTGCTGTAGATTATCGGATACTACCAATCCCATGGCAAGGAAAGTTTTCTCCTTCTATATTGATGATTCATTTTTTTTGTGCGTCTGCGGCTCTAAAGAATTCCCAAATGCCATGAGCCAATTCAAGCCAGGGATCGAAATCCTTTGGCCAAACAGATTCTCCTGCTTCCATATTGTCGGCAATGGGCAATGTGGATAAAAGATTTAGATCGAAATAGAGACGCTGTAGATTGTCATGAGCGTACAAGAATTCAACACTCCCGCAATGGGCATCCGTCAGTAACGGTAGCAATTGGTCTTCGATTTCCTGCCTGACTTCTTCCGGAACCTCCCAGGGAATCAAACTCGAAGCGCTTGAGGGAGGATCAACTGCTTCCATTTTGCTCTTGTTACTGCTTTTTGGCAGAGATAATTTGCACAGGTTCCCACCAGCGCATCCGGAAGTAAACTCGTTCGGTGAGGAGATACCTATGTCATCCTCGGCACCCCCTTCTCGTTTCACATTTCGTTTCGCAGCGCATTGAACCTTCCCGTTTAGAAACCATACCCGGTAGATATTTCCATCACTAGGGATTTCGTATTGTTGAACCAACGCCATGTTGTCTTCAAAGGACGGTGGAATCGAAAGCTGTACTGTGCTTTTCTCGTTTGTCGAGGAAGTAGATGGCAAAGATATCTTTTTGATTCCTGCTCCAAATCCACCGGCATTTGGTTTGACCAAAACGTCTATCCCTACGCTTTCACGTTGTTGGAACATTTGCGTGTCGATATTGATCGTCTTCTCTCGTGTCTGTCCAGAGTCTTTGTCGCTTTTAGAATCTTTTCTTCCGCCAACGTAATAGACCATCGTTGTGGGTGCGGATAATTTCGCCTGGCGAAATAGAAGATGGTGCCGCCATTTGTTTCCGCACAGTGAATAGGCGCTGCTCCCATTCCAGACAGGAATTTTGAGAGACTCTTCCGCGGCCGCCAGAAGTGCACAGCCTGCCTTGAAGAGGGCAGGGGAGGCAGCATCCGAAACCCGGTTGACGATTCCAATGATTTTCTGACCACTATCGTCTTTGGCATCTTCCGAGATTAGCCATCCTTCGGCCAACCAGTCTTCAAGTATTCGAATATCGATTTCGATAGTTTGGAAAGAAGGGCAAGCCGGGACGGATTGTTTCAGTCGGTCGACGAGCCGGGTGATCCAGATTCCTTCGACATGCCTTTTCAACGTCAGAATTATTAATAATCCCCGACGTCGAGTTTGGTCATTCCACCCTTTCGTTTCATCCGTTATCATTGTTGAATTGTTTTCCCATTTGCTTTTTCTATCAATAGTATCATCTCCCACAACATTCCGCTTCTCGACTTCAGTATTTTGATGGTCGTGAAATCGAAAAACATCACCTTTTTCCATTCTCACCTCAAGAGACAAATTGGCGCTCTCCGTACATATCCAAAATACCGATGACTCAATTGTCATTCATGATTTTATGTTTCTGACCAATGAGAAATCGTGAATTTCTCAGCTTCCAGAAGTCAACGAAGGGGAAACGTTGTAATCACTGGAATTCCGCGAATCCCCAGGTGCCTTCCGAGAATTCCCATGTGAATTTATTTGGATCTCACTCCGCAACTTGAGATAGGCCTACGGGTGCCGAGTGAGAAAAATATGAACCGCGCGTATGGTTACTTAGGAGGGACACGTGCCTCGGAAAATCGAGGACGGTAGATTACAATTAGTATATACCCCAGCAGCAGTTTATAGCGGTGAATATTCTATTTTTCTTCATATTCTAAATTTTCTATATGCATGCATTCATTGTTTTTCGGAATCGTATCATCATAGCTCAAGCAAAGATGTTATCAACGTAGTCGGAGCAAGTCACTGGACAGTACTCGAAAACTCTCTGCCCATCGGATTTCTTGGGGCAAATCTTCTTGATTCGTTTTCCCTTCTTTCCGATCCATTCGCAAGTTTTGCCTTCCTTGCCCTTGAAAAGAAAGGATTCGTCGTCTTCGACTTCTTCTTCCTCTTCCTCTTCTTCTTCTTCCTCTTCATCTGGCTGTTCCTCCTCTTCCTCTTCTTCTTCCTCTTCCTCTTCATCTGGTTGTTCTTCCTCCTCCTCCTCCTCTTCATCAGGTTCTTCCTCTTCTTCATCCTCATCAATTGGTTCTTCCTCCTCCTCTTCTTCTTCCTCGTTATCTGGATCTTCCTCCTCCTCTTCCTCCTCATCATCTGGTTGTTCTTCCTCTTCTTCTTCCTCATCATCCGGTTGATCTTCCTCTTCATCAACAACGTTGGTGCAGCTTTCTTCGTCAAAATTGTTCGGGGTGTACGTCAAACCGCAGTCGTCGACAAAAGTCGGAGCTACACCGTTGATGATGGGGGCTGAACAACCACCCCGAGGCAGACCACCTACCCCAAAGTTGATTTCCTCGTCTACAATGTGCTTGGTGACGTCGATGGGGCAAATTTTGGCTGCCTCGGCGTCGTTGCGTCCGAAATCATTGTCCAAGGTCAACATGGACGATTTCTTGGTGAGGAACTGATCGCAGTTGCAGGGTGGATTGTAATCACCGGGGGAGGAGCCAGGCAGAGGTTCGCAGTTTTGAATAATATTTTCCAAAGAACCCTCGGTCCAGCCGTTCATGAAATCGGCGTGAAAGACTTCTGTATCAGTTGCCAGTGTGTTGTCGGAGAAGGTGTACTTGCCACCCTCATAATCGGAAATACGGACAAAAAGCTGGATCTGTGGGAGCCGACGGTTGTATCCCGGTGGACAAGCGCCTTCCACAGTTCCATCGACGGTGTAGGCCATGTGACTCATGTGATCTCCGGTATCGCCGATTCCCTTGGAATCGTCCCAGCAGGTTGGGAATGCCATTGCAATGCCCATCTCACCGCAGGCCATCGTCGGAAAGAAATCGGACTGGACATCGGATTCGCACAAGCCGTCACTTCGAGTACAAGGCTTGGGGCAAAGGCACTCTGAAAAAAGATTCACCCCGGGTGTCGCTGGGTTCATCCCGGCAATCATTTGAAAGCCTGGGGGGAAGGCTTCAACAGCCGGAAGGGGGGCATCCTTGTCCCAACGGTAGTAGGGCCCAGAAAACGCAATCTCGGCAAGCTCATAGGTGGGTTGACCAGTAGCGTCCTGTCCCACCTTGTAGATGGTTGGGTGCCAGTACAAAGATTGGTTTTCTTCGTACGCCGAGGTGGAGCGTGTGGGATCGCTGTTTCGAAGGTCAGCGTTGGTTGTGCTGGGATGGAAGAGCTGCGGGCCGTAAAAGGTGTGAACGTGGTCCGAGACGCAGTCTTGGCTCTATATAGTGGTGAAATGAAAGATACTCTGTTGTTAGAAGAATGACTGTATTGCGCGATTGGAATGCTTCGATTCGTCTGTAGTCTTACTCGGTACTTACCAGAATGGGATCGGTTCGCGCGTGGCCTGAGGCCTTGTAGTACAGACACATCTTCACGAGATCGGCATTCGCCATGTCAATCAAGGAGGCAGCCAGCAAACTTGCTGAGATTCCAGTGTACATAGATTTCATGGTTGTATTTGATTTTGGATTGGCTTTCAACAATTTTATGGACATGCTAGTTTTGTTTCAAAACACAAAATGACATTCCGTATGAAAAACCGAACCCATGATTTAAGGATTTCAAGTGGCACAAGGCTTGATATTGTGACGAAGAGAACGGAGACGCAAACGGTGAATCATGGTTTTTCAAATAAGCCCTTCTTTCACCTCACCATTCCTGATTCCCGTCTCCAGACGTGCGCGGCTCGCATTTCGTAACTTTATCGTGGATAAAGAACAAAATTGATGATCTTCGATGATTATTTACAGTATTGAAATGTCACATACTATATATCTTAGTCACTAGCTTAACTACAAACAGCGAGTCCCATTATCTTGAATGTCTCACCCCCCACAAGTGTAGCTTCAAGTTGCAGTTTTTCCCCGGCATCGACGGGCTTGTTGAGGATAATTTCTTCCGTGTACATTTCGCTTGTATTCTTGTTGTGGGTGCCCAGAATTTTTCGTTCCTCCAAAAGAATTCGACCATTTTGGTTCGTGGATGGAACGGACCAAATCTTTGCTTCCAACTCGCTGTTTGCCCATTTCTCTCCGTACGATTTCATGAAGAAAATAGTAATGGACTGAAGCTTTTGCGGATAAGTAAAGTCCAATACCATCTTTGGAAAATTGATTTCCCCTTCCGGGGGTTCCGAGGGTACAAATCCAAGTTTTTCGTCCTCGCTTAGTTGCCATCCCTTCTAGGTGCTAGATTGTGTTTCGAAATATTCCTTGACCCACGTTACGTTGTTTTGTTGCAAGGATAAGCCACTTACCCACGAGAAGGGGCACTTTGTGGCCGGCGACGATTTGTCGTTCGATTTGCACGACGAAGATGCTTGATTCGATTGCTCCTCACTGCTTTGGTTCCTCCACAATGACGTAACTTCTTCTAGCAGTAAATCTTGTGTCAGCTCTGGCGGCAAACTCTCGGGGCGTGGCCGCGGTTTCCCCTTTGGGCGTTTGAACTCCATCGTCAACTCAGGAAGCCCCCAAAGACCGGCCTGGTAGTCTGTAATATTGTTCTGTGCGAGATGATCAATCACACCCGTCGGCATGCTACAAAATGGAGCAAATTATAGGCAGCCACCCAGATCGACGAAATATGCATCCCCATTCCGGGATGAATCTGTCGCTCGAAATCTAGAGATTTTGTAATCCCTTTTGGCACCCACCACTCCGAGCTGAACCAGCTTTCATAGGTATCCCCGTACACGAATTCTCGAATCACGTCGGCGTAACTCATACTAACAAAGCCATAGTAGTTCGCCAGAACCTGAGCACCCTGTGCCAATTCTGTCGTTTCCCATATTTTGCGTTGCTCGTTTCCGAGGTAGTCGTCCATGTGAAGCAACAGAGGAGGGATCAACTTTTCGCCATCACTGCTACAGTGCTTGGTTCCCATAATTTGTCGAACAAAATTCTGAATCATTTCAAACGTTTTGTCACGCAGCGTAGTGTTGGACGATTGGGCTTCCATGACGGTCAAAATGTGCATATCGTTGGTCGAGTAGGCATTGATCACAATGTCTGGATTGCGAGCTTCCTCGGGAACCAAATCGTATTGCCAAATCACGGATCCGGTAGCCGTGTTGGTTCCTCCCATGGCTACTTTTTCGAGATCAATGAGCTTTTCCCCGTCTTGATCGCCCAAAAAGAAGGTATTCAAAAAGTTTCCCAATCGGGCGCTCCAATTGCATTCCCTCTTGGGCATGCCGAATTTGAAATTCATTTCTCGGTTCATGATTCCACAATTCGTCCCCACCAGCAGAGAACCTCCCATGACGAGAATTTTGAGAGGACGCGGTACAGTTTCGGGAACCATTGCCTTGCGTTCCTCTTCGGGAAGTTGCAAGTACTGGTATCGTTCCCATGCCACCGTCAGAGCATTTTCGACGGGTCTCCAATCCAATGGTGCCGTCTTGATCGAACGAGGAAGCCGAGGGGTAATGATTTGCAAGAGCTGCGTCGTAAAGTCGTGATAGGTAAACTTTCGATCTCGGGAGATGCGAGAGGCAGACAAGACATCTAGAATGTTTTGGTTCCAGAGATCCATTGCCGTTGGCACGGGATGAGGCATTATGGATTTGCAAAGAGGATGGATGTTCACCTTTTGCGGATTCGTATCGGGTATTTTGACTTCATCTTGAACCTTTGCAAGATTCGTATCTGGTGTTTTGACTTGATCCTTTTTTGCTTGGCACGACTCTTCCAGTTCTTGGATTTTTTGTACAAACGATCCGTGTTCGGTGTTTAGAGATTCGGTCAACCGTTCCAGCCTTTTTATTTCGTTCTGTGCTTTCTTGAGTTCTCCGATGAGCATGTCCTTATCGTCAAGATCATTCTTGTCGTCTGCACCATTACGGAGGTTCTTGGAAGAATTCACATCCGACGTGCCTTCGCTTTCCCAGAAAGAAAGACCAATCCCAATGTAGAGTCCGACCAGTATGCCAAGAAGCGCCGAGGATGGAAATTTTTGTGAATTTCATTCTGGCTCGAAGCGATCGTTGCGATCGTTTTGTTCACTGGCTGTGAAGCCCAGGAGACGGTTGATATGTATTGGAAGTCTGCTCACTATCCGCAGTTTTGTCTATTGGTCGTAAGTCGGGCAGTGCTGTGGAGTAGTGAGAGGGCAAAATGCCATTGTACCAAACAAGCTTGATCGTTATTTATCGATCATCAAGAAGTCTTTTTCCAACCAGGTTTTTACCGGTCACTTTCAAGAAGGCAAATTTTGTGAAAATTGAAACTATGTCTAATACTCATTTAGAATATGTTTGGTACATATGTTACCACGTACACGTTGGTACTGCGTAAAGCAACGCGTGTTCGATGGTTCGGAGAGATTTGCTGATCGTGACAGATGGCCGATTTTTTGTTGGCATGAGACAAAATTTTGGTGGCGGAACGCAACGCAGTCGTGGAGAGGGATCCGAATTATGGAAATCCAACTCATAAAACTTGGGAATAACGAAAAAACAGGACTCGATCGATACAATAGAACAGATGATTCACTATAACAGATACTGTATAACAGATGAGGCGTCATATCGGTTGACGGATTCGATGGTACCAACGAGTCAATCTTGGCTTGGCAAACGACGACGAGAACAATCCGAAGCAAGACAGAATAACGGTCTCGGTATTAGTAGGCTGCAAAAGCTGTAGCAAGTAGCGACAACCCGCTTCGTACCCTCATCGAGTTATCAATCAATCAATCAATCCATCTTAAGTTAGGGACGACAGTCGGTACCCCTAACGATAACAAACACCAATTGGTGAATAAGATACAACTGAAACCATGCAATCGAATACATTGCATACGGCAACATCCTACACGGATGTTTCGTATCACTCGAGTGATGATGAGCTAGACGTGACGAGTACAAACGAAGAAGGAGACGTTTATGAAGAAGTGACGGAAATTGACGAGGACGAAGTGAGCGACGAAAGTTACCACGAAGAAGAGGAAGACGCCGAACATGCATCGTCCCCCGTCAAGTCGAATGCACCCGTTCCTCTTCACCAATTGCTCGCCGCCAAACTCAAAAACACAAACATCAAATTGAGCGAACCCAAAACGCGGAGTGTCAAAGAAATGGCAGCCGCCTTTGCGCCTCCCCGACCGACATCCTTTACGCGGCGCAACCCTATCGAATCGGCACCTCCGCCATGGGCCAACAAACAATTGAAAAAAGTGGAACCGAAGGAACCAGAACCGGAAATACCTGCTCCATCCAGTCCAATACAGGTCGTCCGACGGAAACAGCCGCCACCGGCAGCTGCTTTGCCCGTGCCCAAGAAGAGGGCCATGATCAATATCAAGGGAAAACCAATGAAAAAACCACAACCCAGGGAAGTGGACAAGATGGAAAAGTTGAGCGAAGGAGGCAGCGCAGACGAGTCAAGCTCTTCGGTGCCGGTATCAGAAGTGTCGGAGAGGCACGAACCATCTTCGTCGTCGTCCTCCGAGGAGGTTTCCATAAGTGAAGTAAACGATAACTCGGAACATCCAAGTCGACAACCACGAATAATACCCAACAAAAAGAGTAGAAAGTATGACGGAACGGTGGACGGCGATAGTTCGAGCAGCGGGTCGAGCAGCAGTTCCTACAGTTTTTCTGTCAGCAGTGGAACCGACGAATCGCTTGCCGCGAAATTGGGAGATCTTGGAACACCGTTTGCGCCCATGCCCATTGCCGCGAATTTCATTCCAGAAGACACGAATCACGAAGAGTCCGCCTCGTCCTCATCCAATTCTCCTACGGGGACTAGGAGTCCAGATCCAGATGAGGGTGCTGCTCTGGAAGGCACGTTTGGGTTGGAACGACAGGTTTCGTGGAGCGATTTGCTTGGGGACGGCAATCAAAATGAAGATAGGCCTAGAGCATCTTCCGTAGGAGGTAGCCCGGGTAGCGGTGGAGATTTCCGAGGCAATGGTGACGACGACGACGACGACGACGATGACGAAACTAGTTATGAAAGTTACGAGACTGCATCTTCCGATGAGGAATTCGAGACCGATACCGAGCGAGACGTAAGTCAGATGGCAGGTCCACCAGACGTATATCTAGCCGAGCTCAACGACGATCAAGAAAGCCCCGCGACGAGCGATTATGAAACTGATACTAGCTATGAGAGAATACATGCCGAAGCCGAAGGAAGAACACCTCCTCCACCAAAGAAACCAATAGTTCCATTCCATTCTCCGAGGCAACACTACGCTCCAATGCCCATGGTGAACGAAAACGCAATAAGTGACGACTGGTCGGACGAAGAGGATCGAAGACGACGACAACAGCAAAATTCCTTCTACGCAAAGCGAGGTCGGAGGAGAAAACCCTTTGAAGATGTTCCAACAGCAGTTGCTGCAGAGTTAAAACAAGTGTCGAAAAATGACCCGGCAATGACTGGTGGTGGTGGAGCTCCTTTGGGTATAACGGGTTGGGACGGCGAGAATGGTCAGGGAAGTGGAAACTGTTTCGATCGAATCTTCAAAAAGAAGGGCGACGGCGAAGTGAAGGACATAGATGAACTGCCTCCAATTCCTCTCCCCGAATCTCCCATGCCTTATGACCCTCCCGATTATGGCAACGACGAAGACGACGTTTCGAATATTACTGATCGGGTGTTTTCGCCGAAGAAACCAACACCCGAACAAGATCCTCTTGATGCCGAGTCGGAGACTTCGGAGTCCCAGAGAAGTCGAGATAATTCGGGGCGTTTCTCTATTACTAAATTTCGAAGGAGCAACAGTGCAAGGAATACAGAAAGAGCATTGGAAGGGTTGAAGGTAACCTCAATCGAACCAAAGATAGTGTCAAAATACAACAAGCAGAAACGGAATATCCCTGCCTTGCTGAATATGCAGAATGAAGCAGTTGATTTTTATGTTCCTCGCGAACACGATTCCATAACACAAACTACCGGAGATTTTGATGATGATAGGAGTCCAACTTCTCACATGGCTTACGATTCACGAGACGTTGAAACACCGAGAATGGAAAATGATTTAAACTATGATTATGATCCAATGAGGACAGAAATCGTAGAAGAAAGATATGTTGGCTACGCCGATGACGACGGCGACTATGCGTCACATTCACGATATGAATTCAACGACGAGGAATACGATCAAGAAAGAGCTCCAACCCAAAAGTATGGTGGAGACAAAAAGAATACTCCGATTACCAATGTCGATGAAACACTCAAGCCCAGAAAGTCACGACGCTTGGGCTGTATTACATGCATCGTTATTTGCAACCTTCTGTTGCTACTAGGTCTTGGAACGTGGTTGCTGTTGGAATATTTTTATCTTCAAGAGGGCAGTTCTTGGCCTTGGCAAGGGAGACCAGCCATTCCATCTTCAAAATCTGGCGAGATAAAAGCTGAATTGGTAAAAATATTGAAACCAAACCTGCCGGATGGAGAAAGTGTTTTCAATGACGAAACAAGTCCACAGTCGGAAGCCTTGGATTGGATGATCAATGACCCTTACATTCACACTTACGACGAAGAAAAGATTTCCATTCGATTTGCTCTGGCAACCTTTTATTATTCCACGGAGGGAGATAGTTGGACGACAAATCATTTATGGTTATCAGATCTTGATGAGTGCTTGTGGTATACATCGAGCATGGATTCTCCATGCACTGGTGAAGGACGCTTCTCCCGATTGGTTCTGACGGACAATAATCTTCAGGGGCAACTTCCAAGAGAGTTGTCAGTGCTTTCAAATAATCTTGTCAGCCTTGACGTAGATGGCACCTTTACTGGCGAAATCCCTTCAAATGTTGGTGATTTGGCCAAACTGACAACTCTGCGACTTAGCGGACGCGTCCTATCGGGACAAATTCCTAGTTCGTTGTACACGCTTTCAGACCTGTCGACTCTTGATCTTGGGCAAAATCTCCTGTCGGGTGAATTGTCTTGGGCTATCGTAAAAATGAGCGACCTCAAGTCAATGTCACTGATGGGCAACCACTTAATTGGTTCGTTTCCAAAAGAAATTGGTCAATTGACAGGACTGACGCACTTCAACATCGATGACAATTATTTCGATAACATCTCTCACGAGGCAATCGGTCGACTTTCAAGGCTGGAAATTTTATCAATGCGCAATAATGTGCTGAAGGGAAGTCTCCCTTCGACCATCGGCAATTCATTGACAAATTTGAAGGGCCTCTTTTTGAATAACAATGAATATACTGGGAGCATCCCTGATTCTTATGGAAATCTCTCCAACTTGGAAACTGGTCTAGACTTATCCAGCAACAAGCTAACAGGGACTGTTCCAGAATCTTTGGGTCAGTTATCTATATTGCAGAATTTGCTATTACGAGACAATGGACTAAGCGGGACGATCCCATTGTCGTGGGGAAAGCTATCGGTTTTGAGAACGCTTCGACTCGATTCCACGAATTTTGAGGGAGAATTACCTACGCAAGTGTGCGATTCCTTTAACGAGGCATATTCATCGTATTATGTTGACTGCTGGAAATTGGATTGCCCTTGCTGTAATTTCTGTTGCGACGGAGGCGAGTGCATCTGCAGATTCGCAGATTCTCTTCCCATTTTATGCGTGGAACCGTGAGAAGACAATAACGTAATCATTAAATAGTGATATTAGCACATGGGTTAACAAAGGGATTATATAAAGCAATTACTGTAATTACAAATCATATTTAGTACGTATATTATATTCGAATCGGATTCAGAACCAAACTTGTGTGAACTTGTTTCACTTGTGCGCATAAATGTTTTCATTTGTGACTTCAAGTGATTGGATAGAAGCGAGTGATTAGAAAACCATTCGAAACTCGTATGCAGTTTTGTTCAGCGATATTCGATACTAGTATTGGTTTAATCATAGGGAAGAATGGCTTGTTTCATGTGGTAAGACAGAAAACGAAAATCGAAACCATTACAACATCATGTACACATCAGCATACCCCGGCAGAATGACGGAACAACGACAGATTCTTTCCTTTCCAGCTGGTGGCGTCGAAGAATTTGCCTATTGACGCACTTGATTACAGTGTGGTGGCAGAAATCTTCTTGGATGGGGGACAGCCTGGTGAGGAAATGTGGCAAAAAGTGAAGAGGGCAGTCCAAATTCAGGAAGAGGGCCGGCGAGTCCAAATGTTGAGTTGCCCATGCTTTCCCAATGAGATTGGGATTCTTTGCAGGTCGACCAATTTGACATTGTCGCGTTCAGCGATCAGATCGCTCACTCCTACCATCGGTCAATTGAAAAATCTAAAAGAACTTGATCTACAACGCACGGAACAGCTGACAAGTCTTCCGGAGGAGATTGGGAATCTTGGAAACCTGACCTCTTTAAATCTGTATATGTCAGGGATCAGATCACTCCCTCCTTCGATTGGTCGATTGCAAAATCTTCAATCACTTCGTTTAAATTACACGAAACAGCTGACAAGTCTTCCGGAGGAGATTGGGAATCTTGGAAACCTGACCTCTTTAAATCTGCGTGAGTCAGGGATCAGATCGCTCCCTTCTTCGATTGGCCAATTGCAATCTCTCCAGAATCTTGATCTATCCTCTACAGAACAGCTACGAAGCCTTCCCGATGAGATTGGGAACCTCAGCAGCTTGGTCGAATTGTATTTGTGGTGTTCAGGGATCAGATCGCTCCCTCCGTCGATTGGTCGATTGCAATCTCTCCAGAAATTGATTCTAGCAGGCGACCTGAGCCATATTCCCGAAGAGATTGGGAATCTCAGCAGCTTGGTGGAATTGCTTCTGGAAGGTACAGGGATCAGATCACTCCCTCCTTCGATTGGTCGATTGCAAAATCTTGAAAAACTTACTTTAGAACACATGGAACAGCTGACGAGTCTTCCGGAGGAGATTGGGAATCTTGGAAACCTGACCTCTTTGCATGTGACTGAGTATTCAGGTATTAGATCGCTCCCTCCTTCGATTGGCCAATTGCAAAATCTAGACGCACTGTATCTGTGCAACGCATGTGAACTGCGTAGCCTTCCCAATGAGATTGGGAATCTTTCCGGCTTGACCGGATTGGTCCTGGATGGTTCAGGGATCGGATCGCTCCCTCCTTCGATTGGTCGATTGCAAAATCTAAGAGAACTTCATTTAAACAACATGGAACAGCTGACGAGTCTTCCGGAGGAGATTGGGAATCTAGAAAACCTACTCTATTTGCATGTGACTGAGTCAGGTATCAGATCGCTCCCTCCTTCGATTGGCCAATTGCAAAATCTAAAAGAACTGTATCTGAACCGGGCATATGAACTGCGTAGCCTTCCCAATGAGATTGGGAATCTTAGCAGCTTGGTCAAATTGCTTCTGGATGGTACAGGGATCGGATCGCTCCCTCCTTCGATTGGTCGATTGCAAAATCTAAGAGAAATTTCTTTAGTCGGCACGAAACAGCTGACAAGTCTTCCGGAGGAGATTGGGAATCTTGGAAACCTGACCACATTGAATCTGTATGAGTCAAGGATCACATCGCTCCCGTCTTCGATTGGGAATCTAACCCTAACCTCTTTGGATCTGCGTGAGTCAGGGATCGGATCGCTCCCTCCCACGATCGAATATGCTATTGCTTATAGCAAATTTAGGGCTAGGGCAGTTATGGCGCCAATTGGAACCCGTTTCATGACCATGGGATGGCCCATTATCCTTGAAAATGCGACGCATGCCTTTCGGTCAAAAGGAAAGCGTTATGATCAACTGAAAGGTTTGGAACCACACGACGCCATTTATCGCATTTTAGTTACATTACAGGGAATTGTTTGCGGAGATTCTTATGCATCGCAACAAGCAGAAGGGTCAGTCTGTTGGGAAAACGCTCTCGTGGGGATCGGGGTTGACGTTTTGGGGCTTGTTGCCATTTTCGGTAGAACAGAAAGAAATATGCCGCAGTAATCGGATACAAAGTTATTTTTCTCAGGAGAGCAGGAGCACACTATATTTTCTCTAAACAATTATTATTAAAGATGTTGCTGTTACTACTAGCCATATTGATGCGGAAATGTAACCTTTGGAAAATCGCACATCCCACGAAAAAGCATTCAGTATAACCATTTACCCCACTACTGCGACAATGTTGGCAATCAACGGCTGTGCAGAATTTTCTTGACTCCCCCACTGATGCGCTCCTTGACCATCATCATCAGAGCTGCACTCAATACACCACGGGTGAGCTCCGGGCCCAGCCCCTGGTACAAGGCTTTCAAACCACCGCTGTCATAACTTTCCGCCAGCAGTTTCCAAATAGTGGCAGGAGATGTTGACGAGCCTTCCTCGTTCGCAGTGTCACTCGGAGCCCGACCGAGCTTTTGCATTCGAACCTTTGCTCGTACAAAGGGAAAGACTACCAGCGTTGCGACGGTCCGAGAGAACATGCCCAACAAAAAGGCTTCTCCAGCCGAGAGCTGATCTTTCCCCTTTTTCAGCCTCAGCTTCCAGGCCTTGAGCTGTTCGAAAATCGCGTACTGGAGAGCCGGTTTGAAACACAGGATCCAGTAGGCCTTCGATGCCCTTGTAGAAGGATTTCTCCTTCCACAGAACCATCCACAGGGCAAGGACGTCTTGTGTTTTTTGACGCTTTTCGTTTTTGTTGTAGCAGAATTCCCCGAAGTTTGAATGGCCGTCGTCAACGCATCCATGGGCAGCGTCACCGGGAGATGAACCCATTCGGCAAGACACCCCAGTAGAACGCTCGAAACCGCCGAAAGCTGGTGGTTGTTTTGTCCCCTTGTTCTGGCACGCGCATAACCCCGTTTGAGAGCCGTGTACGCAAAGAAGTAGAGCGCCTTTTCGATTGCCGATTGAAAGGCGGAAACTTCCATGCCATCCAAGAAGACCCCCATTCCTTCGTCGTTATACAAATTTCGAGCGTAGTCTATCGCGGTAATGCTGCTGGATGTCTTATTGTTGTCGTCGCCCGAGGATTTCTTCCTCACGCCAGTGCTCTTCTTCGTCATCATCATCATGATTGATTTCCTTCTCACCTTCCGTAGTATCATCCGCTTGCATCCTAGTCTTCAAGACTTCGAGCGGATATAAAACCCCAGAGCTCACGGCGCCTCCTACGGCGGCAGCAAGTGCCTCCGAAGCGATCGTATCGTTCATTGACATGGTTGATAGTAATAGTAATTATTTCGACCAATTCACCGAACCGAACGGCTGTAGCAAAAGTTACAGTAGAACACTGCAGTTTATGATGTGTTCTTGTAATCGGCAATGCTTTGCCATCAGAACCTTCAAAAATTCAAAAAAAATGAAATCGAACGCATGACACCTCGTTCGCGTCAACATCTTCAACGTATGTTTTAATCATACGTATAGTAGTGCACATAAGTACATATGGCTAAATGAAAAAAGCTGAGCATCGTGGAAGAGCACTACCATATTTTCTATATTCCTAGTTTTGTTCACGGAAGAGCTTCAGTAATGATATTTGATATTAAGGTATTATTATTCACATGTATTATTTATTGTTTAAACTTGAGAAAGACGTGGTTTTAGATAACTGTTTACAGTCGACTGCGTGCACATCGCAGAGGATCCGAAAACAAGGTACATGTACAGGCTCCGTCGACACAACAGTGAGTACAGCAAGGACATTCAACTCGAGCGCAATCGGCATAGGCTGTGGCCTCGTTGGCATCGATAGTTGAGCAAACTCCGCTTGGGACTTGGCCTGTTAGGTCGTTTTCATCTACGCGGAAGACGCGCAACTCGGTAAGCTTCGACAGGGAAGCGGGGATGGTTCCTCCGATTCGGTTTCCTGTGATGCGGAACTGGCGGAGTCCTGTCAAGGCCCCGAGTTCGGCGGGAACAGAGCCAATTACTTGGTTGTTGGAAATGTCGAAATCGCGAAGATTTGTCAGCAATCCCATCTCTGTTGGAATTTGGTATCCAAAGTCGTTTTGCGAAATGAAGAGTTGCTCCAGATTGACCAATTGACCGAATTCGGTATGGATTGTGCCTTGAATTTCGTTGTTGCTCACCGACAAGGACTTGAGGCTGGTCATGTCACCGATCGCGCGGGGAAGGAAGGTGAGTCCATTCGATTCCAAATCCAATACTTCGAGGCTTGTCATGCCTGCGATATTCGACGGAATGGTTCCATTCAATCCACTATTCGACAGGACAAGACTTGTGAGATTTTTCATTTTTCCAAAGTGGGTAGGAATTTCTCCATTGAAATCGCAATCTCCAAGATTCAAAGATTTCAGGGACTTGATGCGAGACAGTCTGATCCCGGGGATTCTTCCCTTGTAATCATTTCCGTTCAAATCAAGAATTTCCAGATTAGTCAACTGCGACAGATAATATGGAATCCAACCTGATAAAGAATTGCCTGGTAAACTGAGTTCTTTCAACATTGTCAATTTCTCGAATGAGGATGGAATTGTTCCGTTGATATTTCCAAGAGTAAGACCACGGATGTTAATGGCTTCCAAACTGTCTGATAGGAGTGCAAGCTCGGCCGGAAGTGTTCCATCAACATCGTTTGCACCGAGGACCAAGTTGGCAAACTTGCGGTCTTCATTACATGGTGCTACTCCTGCAGCAAACCACGTGCATTCATCGAAATCGCTCAACCAACGACTGTTATCAAGCCATTTATCACCATTGGTAGAGTAATAAAAGACTGCCAATGTCCAACGAGCGAGTTGTTTTTCGGGGCTGTAAAATGAAAGGTTTTCATTCCCCAACAACCATCCAAGGGCCTTGGCCTGAGGAGATTCCAAGTCGTCAAAAGCACTATCTGGTGTCGTCGGTGCTGCATTTTTCCTAATGTAATCAACGGTAGGGTTGGCGAAGGTTGGACCACTAGTGGTAGGGGCGAAGGTTGGAACTGAAACTGGAGTGGGAACTGGAACTGCGAGTTCAGGTATCACGGGGCTCACAGTCGGTGGAATAGTCAAGATTTGGGAAGGTGGTGGAACAGGAGCAAAAGTGACATCGTCACCTCGAGAGCCCTTTTGTTCGAAACCAAAAGCTGCGATACCAACTCCGACTCCGGCGCCGATTCCAATGAGTAGCAAGAGAATACCGATCAAAACGCAAGCAATCTTTCTTCTCTTTGTTGTATCTTCGTCGTAAACAACCTTCTTCTTCTTGATCCTTGGTTTTTTGGGCTTGACGGGCTTGGGCTTTTTGACCTTCTTGGGCTTGACGGGCTTGGCAGGCTCGACAGGCCGTTGCGCTTCAATATCCTCAATATCCGCGTCTCTGTTTACAGCTCCGTACGCTGCAGCGCCTCCAACAGCAGCCAGGGCTGCGACGTCGCCCTCGGAACTCTCAGAGCTACTTTCATCAGAATCAGTCTCAGAATCACTCTCAGAGTCGCTGTCTGAATCGCTGTCAGACTCGCTGTCGGAACTTTCTTCGTCACCAGCTAGTTTTCCGGCGTCTCTGCTGTGGTAAGTGTATTCCTCGTAGTCTTCGTTGTCGTTGGTAACATAAGTCATTTCTTCGTAGGATGCGCTATCTACTGACTTTGCACCTAGGCCTGATTGCTGCGAATCTTTCTTGCTGTCGAATTCGTCTTCTTCCATTTCCTGCTGTCTCTGTGCATCTCTGGCCAGCGATTCAAGCATACTCTCTGCGTCGAAAGAGCTATCATCTCCCGATTGGTCCGATTCATCGTCTTCGAAAGGGGTTGCGGCAGATCGCAATGCCGACTCTTGTGTGCCATCGAGCATTTCCTGTTCGGGAGCAAGCAAATCATCTATGTTAGAGACTGAATCTGGAGGAGCTGGTCCAAGAAGGCCCTTAGTGACGTGCAGCGAATCTTCTTCAGATTCCTCACTACCGCTGCTGCTTTCGCTGCCACTGCTGCTTTCTTCACTGCCGCTGCTGCTTTCACTGCCACTACTACTCTCGTCGTCACCAGACTCTGAAGAAGAGTCATCCTCATCCGAGGACTCTTCTTCTCCGCTGGAAGACTCTTCCTCTCCGCTGGAGGACTCTTCTTCTCCGCTGGAAGACTCTTCCTCTCCGCTGGAGGACTCTTCCTCTCCGCTCGAGGACTCTTCTTCTCCACTGGAGGATTCTTCTTCTCCACTGGAAGACTCTTCTTCTCCACTGGAGGACTCTTCTTCTCCGCTGGACGACTCTTCTTCTCCACTAGAAGACTCTTCTTCTCCGCTGGAAGACTCTTCTTCTCCACTGGAGGAGCCACCCGAGGATTTGGTGTCAACATCCTCGTCAGAAAATGTTTCCGCAGTTCTATCCATACCAGAAGTGGTTCTGTCAGGTACGGCACGCGCTTCCTCACCACTGGTAGATGCCTCTTCCGACGATTCTTCTTCTTCTCCCGAGGACGATCCCTCTTCCGAAGATTCTTCTCCCGAAGAGGATCCCTCCTCAGATCCTTCTTCATCAGAAGATTCCTCTTCCGAAGACTCTTCTTCAGATGATTCTTCTTCGGACTCCTCTCCGGATTCCTCCTCTGATTCCTCCTCTGATTCCTCCTCTGATTCCTCTCCGGATTCCTCCTCTGATTCTTCTTCGGACTCCTCCTCGGATTCTTCTCCGGACTCCTCTTCGGATTCCTCCGATTCTTCCTCAGAACCCTCTTCAGATGAAGACTCTTCTTCGGCTCCTCTGTCAGCGTCTTGGCTGCTTTCCTCTTCGCTGCCCTCTTCGCTTTCTCCAGATTCTGAGCCGGATTCTTCTACAGAGTCATCGCCATCTGATTCCTCTTCACTTTCGCTCTCCTCTTCGCTACTGCCTTCCTCGCTGCCGCTTTCTTCTTCACCGCTTTCACTTTCTTCCTCTCCGCTTTCGCTTTCTTCTTCGCTGCCGCTTTCCTCCTCTCCACTTTCACTTTCTTCTTCGCTCTCGCTTTCTTCCTCTTCACTGCCAGATTCTTCCTCGCTTTCGCTTTCGCTTTCTTCCTCCTCGCTGCCGCTTTCCTCCTCTTCGCTTTCGCTTTCTTCCTCTTCACTGCCAGATTCTTCCTCGCTTTCGCTTTCCTCCTCGCTGCCAGATTCTTCTTCGCTTTCGCTTTCCTCCTCTTCACTGCCTGATTCTTCTTCGCTGCTTTCTTCCTCGCTGCCCGATTCTTCCTCGCTGCTGCTTTCCTCCTCAGCAGATTTTCTATACCGGCTCATGGTGGTTTATTTAATTCAGATCGTATATAGGTAATAAATTTCACTTGTAAGTTTGAGTGATTGAAGCCTTCGCAATGCGATCAATAAAAGTATTAGAAGGCTATCTAGTTTGTTTGATTGAAACCTTTGTAATGTGATAAACAAGGGTGTCTGAAGGCTTTGTAGTGTGTTTGACGACGTTAACAGCCAATACGAATTTCAAAGTCCCCAGCAACTTATTGTCTATTAGACAAGACTTGTCACGTTTTGAAATTCTTTGGATCCATGATTTCGTCGACTGGTAGGGTTTTGTTAAGGAGTGACACCGATGTTTTTGTTCTTGATATTCGGCAAATTGGCACGTTTGATCACCATAATTACCACTGGGACTATTATGCCGCACTCGGAAGCTTCGACAAAATAACGAATCCCGAAAATTTTGATGACCAAAAGTTTTTCACGGGCACATCGTGTTTCGACTGTGTAAAAATTCCATACACAGAGTAACGCTGGTAGTTAAACACGCGTACAAACGGTTAATACGAGTCGTTTCCGTATGTACGTGAACGTGTACTGATTTTCCCTTCTCTTGTTTTTAATCTTGTTGCTTCTCAAAAGGGTCTTGGTTCTTCTCCGAATACCATCACGCACGCGCAGAGGCCGCGCAGACTCATTCGATTGCACACAGAACAATTTGTACAAATACTACGTGTACGTACGAAGACAGAGCATCTCTGAAAGAGAGCTAAAATAGTTCTCGTGTGTTTTTCCTTGTGATTGGCGTTGATTATAATAATATTATGTTGTGCGAGGCAAGAAGCCTACTTTTATATACGATACTATTCGTACTACACTAAATAAATTCGTTCTCCTTCTGCCTCTATTCCTATTGATAGTTTTAAAGGTCCCAACAGTGATGCTTAGTGTTTATTTCTTCTATGGTTCAAAGTCCTACTATATCTAGCAGTAGCAGTAGAAGTAGCAGTAGCGATCGAGGAGATTACCTTCTTGAAAAGCTAAGGAAATCGATCCTTCTTATTCTGCTACAGAAAAGGCGCCCTCGCACCTGTCAGGTCGTCACCGCAGATATCAACGTCGTCAATGTTACACTCGCAAATTCCCCCTTCGCAACAGAAGGTGCAACATTCGCACTCAAAGCTTTCCAAGCCACAGTCAGCATAACTAATTGCTGTTGTCAGGGCAAACGTGTCGCACACCGCATCAGGCATAGACCCAAAAATCCCGCTATTTCCATCTATTCGAAGCAATTCGATACTTGCCAAGCCTGACAATTCTGCTGGTACCGAGCCTGCCAACAGATTATCTTGCACCTCAAAATTTTCTGAGAACGAATTGATAGTGAATGTGTGAGAGTCAGAGAATCATTGGAGATAACATCGATATAGTCGCAGGATAAATTCGCCGCAGCAACGACAATACGACAATTCGTCATGGTCACTTACTCATTTGATGTAATTGCCCGATTTCAGATGGGATTTCTCCACTTAAATTGTTGGAAGCAAAGTTAATTGCACTTCGAATGTTAACAAGATTACCAATTTCTGATGGTATGGATCCCCCCAATTGGTTGTTTGAAAAATTAATGTTTGCAATCTTTGTTGCATCGCCGATCTCGCTTGGAATCGTTCCCGAGAGATTGTTGTCTTGCAAGTCTAGAATCTTGAGTTCCGTCAAAGAAAACAATTCTTTAGGAATTTGCCCCGAAAGCTGGTTATTACTGAGGTTCAGAGTTCTCGCTTGCGTGTTCGAAAGTTCCGTGGGGATTTTTCCTATTAAAGAATTTCCAGACAGAATCAGAACTAGACAAAATGGCATAGCTCCGAAGGATGTGGGTATTACACCCGAGAAGTCATTGTCATTGAGACGAATGGTTTGCATATTTGTTAGAGTCTCAAAAATATTGGGAATAGTACCCGACATGACATCTGTCGTTTCATCGCTTCCTCTGACACTGAATCGCTCCAAGCTCGTCAGTAAGCCCAATTCATCCGGAATGGTTCCAGAGACACCTACAAAATCCAATGTCAAACTCGTGTATACCCCCTGTGTACATTGATTGTTTGCTGTAGATCCCCATTCACATTCTGGTGCATCGGTGAGCCAGCCATCGTCTCGAATGAAAGCATCCCACGTTGTCGGCCCGTTCGTCGCATAAAAAAAGGTAGCTAAAGCATATCGCGCCAGTATTTGCTCGTCGGAGTAAATTGAGAGAAACGCGTTTGTCAACAGCCATTCGTAGGCCTCGTTTTGTGGAGTTCCAGGTGTTATTATAGCCACTCCTTCATCGAGTGAATTTGAAATCAGCAAGTCCAATAGGTCTGTCTTTTGTATAACGGGAGAAGAAGACGTTGATGGTTCAGGACCACCCGGACTCCCAGGAGGACCAGCTGTTGGCGAGGGCCCGTCATTCGGTGGACTAGCTGACGGGCTACCAGGTTCCCCGCCACCAGGTTCCCCGACTGGAATTTCTGTTGGCGACAATGTTGAAGCGGTGGGATTGTTGGTAGGGGACCTCGTAGGATTTCTTGTCGGCTGAAAACTTGGTTTTGGAGTGGGTGATAATGTCGGTCGTACCGTTGGAGTATTGGTAGGATAAAAAGTGGGAGAAGCAGTAGGAGGATTCCTCCTTCTGTGAACCCCGACCCCGATACCCACGAATATTGCAATGAGGAGGAGGAATACGAGGCAGCACACGAAGCCCGATAGAAACGTGATAATTCTACGTTCTCGGGATGTTTCCACAGTCGCTTTGGATTCATCTTTTGGTTCGTCATCAAAATCGTCGCCCTCTTGCTTTTTCTTTGACACACTATCGAACTCAACAATTTCTTCTACCTCAATACCACTTTCACCCCGACTTGTGGGTTTACTTTCCCCCAAAGACCCCACGTCATCAAATGACGAAACGTCGCTATTCCCATCCTTATCAAACCCAAAACTTCTGTGCGATACCGATGGATTTTCGACATCATAATCTATATCGACATCGTCGTAATTGTCTTCGTCTCTCCTACTGTGGCTCCGTATGCTATTTTCGTTGAAGGGGTCTTCTTTCTGTGCTTCGTGGAAGGGATCCGGCCGATCATCTTCGTCGTAGGGATCTGGTTTTACTCTATACCGATCTTCGAATCTACCTGGCTCGTGTGCCGACGGATCAATTCGACGGCTAAAACTTTGTCCGTCCATACTATATTGGTCGGCCTGGTCCCCATTATACCCTAAATAATTTGAATTGTTGTCGTCTTTTTCTTGATCGATACTCCGTCCTTCTTTGGTCGAATCATCCTCGTCCGAGGAAAGCTTTTCTCCAAGAATGTGGGACGCGTCAATGTCGAGATCACTGTCGCTTTGCTGCGACAAAATATCATCGTCGTCCATAAAGGACGATGCATCTTTGTTGTCTGTTTCTGACTCCTCTGATCCGCGAAATCCGTATGGATCATCTGGGTCGAAAAGAACTGGTCTCTTCACTCCGCTCATCCTAGAATATAGAATAGCGGTATATTAAGAACGTGTGATGCGCCAACCGACTTTTGTGTAAATTGTTCCGCACGTCGATTCTTGGTGATCGAGTTTGTTGTGTGATGCGACTTGATGTGGATGCCGATTCCAATATCGAGCTATCGACTTAAGCTTTCGTTTAGTTTAAGGACTTGGAGATTGAAAACGTACCCCCGAAAGCTCTCTATTTCTTCACCTTAATGTGGAGTTCGTTCCTGTTGATGAGTCGTGATGATCTCCAGCATGTCCTTCCAGAAAGAGGGAAGAGCTCGGCATCACGTCTAAGAGGAATTCTCAAAACATGTGCGTTTGCTAGAAACACTTTGGTAATTCTTGTGACCTTTCAATCGTGTACCGACCATAAATAAGGCGACTTCACGATCTGTGTCTTGTTTTGCGCGATTTCCATGCGTTGATTGTTGGGCGCGGAATTTTTCTTTCATGAAGCTCATCATACTACTAATAGTAAGGTTTGTATGTACTTTTATTATGCATGATCATCTCTCCGGCACAATCGTCATCGTCCGATTTTCAGTTTCGTGACAAGAATCTCGGAATGAGGAAAAAAATAATGATGCATGAAAATTCCAAGATGAAAAAAAGCATTTTGAACATTGTTATCCAGATCACAGCAGGCAGAAGTCTTAGTCCAACTCTCACGCTACGACAAAGCTGGCACAAATCAATATTGCAAACATGGAGCACCTTAACAACCTCAGTAGCTGGGCTAAGTCAGTGGAAACGGAACCGAAGTTGATAATGGAAAAAGCCCTCGGGTGGTCGTCATCTGTTTGGACAGATCTCACCGTTAGCAACGTTCGAGATACTTTTGTTTTCATCGGGAGATCCATAGAACCGAAAAATATAGAACGCAAAACAATGTCATGGCTTTCTTCTATCACATCATATATTGATGCCAACCCAATCATACTTTCTGTTCCATTGCCACACAATGTCGGTAGCAATGCGGTAGAAACCCATGTCAATCTTCCTTATCTAGGCCCCGTGTCGCTGGATGTTTTCCTATTCTGGAGTTCGGCAATTCTAACGCGCGCCCATATGTTCTGGAAAAGTCGGCAGATCAAAAGCGGTGGCACGAGCTACGGAAACGGAACAAGCGAATGCCCACCATCGCCTCCGGTCAAATCCACCATTGTGACGGGCTACAAAGACAAAAGTCTCTACAAGACAATAAAGGAATGTCAAGATGTCAAAAAATCGTTGCGTAAAACGAAAGATCCGGATGTGGTGCGAAAGGAGAAGAAAAGCCGTCTCTCTCTGGAAACCCTTCGAAGCAGCATAAAAGGCGAAAACTCCAGCGATGGTTATCTGGGAATGACTCCAACTAGTCTCCGAGATGCGCGGAGATTTTTGACACCCACACCACGCCAAGCGCCACAGAAACAGTCTGAATAGAAACAAGTTGATATTGATGTAATGAAATGGAAGTTGATTAACAATGCTGCTAAAAGTGGGTTACTTATTCTGGAAGCAAAGAAATTCTTTCGGTGTGCCCAAGTATCGACAAGCGCAATCGTCCTCGACACAGCAGATAGTACAACACGGGCAGTTGTCATCAAAATCGATGCAATCGGCCTGGAATGCCGGAAACGTCGCATTGAACGTCTCGCACACAGCGGATGGAATGGTCCCAGAGAAATCATTCGAGTTCAGTTGGATGGTTGTCACCTCCATCAATTCAGAAACTTCCGATGGAATGACTCCCGAGAGAAGATTGTTGTTGAGCTTGATAATTCCTGTGTTTACATGGAATCAATAACCGCAATATTATCAGAAAACGATTCAGAATTGTAAAATCAAACAAGACAGTTTTTGAGTGTTCAAAGAAATACTTACGAAGGTCAACGAGTGATCCCAACTCTGTTGGCAATGGACCAGAAAGCTGGTTATTTGACAGATTTAAAATTTGCAAAGTCTTTATCATCGCAAGCTCGGGTGGAATATTGCCACTCAAATCGTTGTTTTCAAGTTTTAGTTGGACTATAGGAATAACAGCGAGACAAACAAATTAAAAACTGAGCATCTGCAAGATACAAATCATATCGAATGCATCTTCTTCATGCAACTTACGTAGGTTGCGAAGGTTACCAAGTTCGGTTGGAATCTGACCCGTAATATCACAATTCTCAAACGAAATGAAATCTAATGACTTCAACATCCCAAGTTCCGTAGGTAACGAATCAAACTTGTTTGATCCACCCTTCAATTTCAAAAGTTCGTTGAGGCCTACAATCTCTGCAGGTATCGGAGAAACGAAAGCGTTGCCTTCGAAGAACATCTTTTGACATTTCCTCAGTTGTCCCACTTCGGAGGGGAGACTTCCAGAAAACATGTTGTTGCTGATCTGGAAAAAGGTTAGTTCAGAAAGATTACCGATCTGTGTTGGAAATTCACCTTGAAATCTATTCTGTGACAAATCGATTTGTGTCAATGCTGGCCAATTTCCTATTTCGGACGGAATACTTCCACTCAACTCATTGTTCCGGACGACGAACACCTTCAAGCGCGTGAGATAACCTAATTCTGTAGGTAGCGTTCCTGTGAACTTCGAATTAGGTCCTCCATTCAAAGTGACAGTTTCCAAGGCAGAAGACAAAAGTCCCAATTCTGGCGGTAGCGAACCGCTGAGATTGTTCAAATCGAGTTCGAGGTTCATTAATTCCCCGTTATTGTTACAGCGATCCTCTGATCCTGTCTTGCCGAACCAGGTACACTCTGACGCGTCACTCATCCACAGGGTATTGTTGAGCCATTGGTTACCATTTGTTGCGAAGTATAGGGTAGCCATTGAAAACCGCTGAAGCATCTGCTCTTCGGAATATTCACGTATGCGTTCGTTGTCGCGAAGCCAGGAATATGCCCTATGTTGTGGAGATGAAATGTCGTTGAGCGCCACCCCATCATCAAAAGATTTTGATTCCAAGAAATTGAGCAAAGAGAATGGTGTAGGAGTGAAAGTCGGTCTTGGAGTTGGTAAGCGCTGTTCAGAAATAGGGATTGAAATAGCTGATGATGGATTGTCGACAGGTGCTCCCTGATTTGGAGGCTTCCAACCCGAATCAAGAATTTCAACAGGAGAATTTTCATTCACTCGCTCCAAATGATATTGAAGCCTTCCAACTCTGATAGCGAGTTCGGTTGTGTCTTTGAATAGACGCCATGATTCTTCTCCATTGAGCAAAGAAATCTCAGCAGTGATTTCCTGACATAAGCTATTTTCGACACTTACACCATCAGGGCATTCTGTATTGATCAATTCAATGATCGATGTTGGTAGAACGACTTCTGTTGCCAGGCTGTCGTCTCCTGCCTTATTCCTCGCGGCAATATTCAGCAGAATATCATCTGTAAGTAAATTCATGCTGTCAATCAAGTCTGGGATGTATTTTGATTCGGGTACAAACTCCACCAGGCCGTTAAAGATAAATATCCTGTATGAAACCACAAAATAAATTATTTTTCGGGGCATTGTAGGAGAAGGTGTTTGTATTTGAATTGGTGGAACCGTGGGTTTTGGTGATGGGGGCAATGTTGGCATTCTAGTTGGAAGAAATGAAGGCGCAGGGACAGGTGATGTTGAAGGTGAAAATGATGGGATTTCCGATTCTTTCTTAGTTGGTGAAGCAGAAGGTTCTTCTGACGGCGCCTTGGATGGCGTTGGTGTTCTTGTTGATGGATTCGATGAAGGAGCCACAGACGGCACAGAGACTGGTGACATTGAAGGCGACATTGAGCGAAATTCAGATTCTTCGAGTGACGGAAGGTCAGAAGGACTTTCGGATGGAGTAGCGGTTGGACTGGCAGTTGAAGGTATCGGAGTGGTCACGAATGGGCTAGTTGGCCTCGCTGTTGGTGCTACTGTTGTTACCGCTGTTGGCCTCATTGATGGTCTCGACGAAGGGGAGAAAGTTTCTATTGGTACACGTGGAACAAAAGGCGACGATGTATCCGGCTTGGGAGGCATTGGCTTGCTGTTTGATGGGCGTAATGAAGGAGGGCTCGTAGGCATTTTTGTTGGAAAAAACGATGTCTTCGGCGTTTGTGCTGAGGGGCGAAAGGAGGGGATCGAAGATGTACTCGGGGAATGCGACGGCACAAAAGAAATTAGGGATGGTATTGCTTCTTGAGTAGGACTAAATGTCACACTCGGCGAGGGCGCTGGAGTTTCTACACCGGTTGGGAACAATGCCGTTCCTATCAAGAGACCAATGCCCGTTATCAACAGAGTAACTGCCAAGGCGAAGAGCCACTTTTTCTGCTTCCATTCCGATGGATCCATTAAAGAATCGTGCCTCTTCACTCTCTCATTGTTCTTGATTATTTCAGGTTTGCTGGGTTCGATTTGGCTCTCACCAGGCGCTGGTTTACTAATGTCATGTGAATCAAGTGATCGTTGCGATTCTTTTTGGAAGACGATATCATTATCCGAGTCATCGCTAATGATCGGAACAAAAGCTGGTGTCTCTTGAAATGTCGATGGTCTCGATCCTACGCCTTTCGACGCAGGCTTCGTTTCTTCCAGAAGAGGAATTGCTTCTTGGCTCTGAGTATCGGATTGTTCGTCCTGAGAATCTTGCCTTAGACGGGCCAATTCAAAAACAACTTCCTCCGTAGGCTCTCGATCTCGAGGCGGAGTAACAAATATGTCGTTTCCTTCGTCCTTTTCTTTCTTTTTTGTTGGTGTCTCCTCTTGCACCGTAACAGCCATGTTCGTGGGCACCTCAATTCGATCTGGTAAACTTTCCTCTCCAGTGTTTCTATATTCGTTCTCAGCTTGTGGAAAAATAGCGTTGAGATGCTCCAAAACCCGTATGGGATGTTCTATGTTTTTGGTTGGTGTCAAATCCGATGCCAAAGTACGCCCATCCCCCGTAAAGCGTTTTGCAAACGAAACAAACGCTTGGAAAATATCTTCGTCTTTGCCTTCTGGGGATGGCGGAAAGTTGCTGCTTTCTCCCAAGTCACTTATTGACGAAGACAACAGGGCCTCAGGTCTCGGACCAAGGCCATATGGATCGAATGGAATTGATTCTGGGGAAGTCGCTTCTTTTCTCCATCCTTCATCAGAGAGATTCGTCTCGTCGTCGTCCATTTGTGGAGTGGAAAGTGATCGATCTTCGGTCGAACTGGGGCTCCTCCTCTCTGCCTCCCTCTGTCGGTACAACTCTTCTTCTTCTTCTCTTTTATTTATATCCCTCACCAACGCATCAACATTTCCACCCCTCGCCAATGCATCAAGCTCCCGAATTGATTTTTCTTTTCCTGCTGACAAAGACCGAGGCGGTGTGTACAGCGGTGAATATTTCTTCCCAAGCTTCCTTTTGCTCTCCTCGTTCGATTCCGGCAAAGGCCGAGGCGGCGTGTAAAATGGAGAATATTTCTTTGCTTCAAACTTCTTCTTGGATGCCTCGGGAGGTATCGTTTGCTGTAAACCTTTCTTATCGGGACTTGGATATTCGGGTGGCTGTTTCTTCATCTCCGGTGGTGTCTTTTTAAGATCTGGGCTAGGATAATCAGGTGGTGCTTTTTTCCTCTCAGGACTGGAATAATCTTTTGCGGCAGGCTTTTTGTCTTCTTCTTCGTCATCGTCATCGACATTCGTATCACTACTCAGCCTGTTTTCTTCCGTTGGAGAATAAAATTCTTCCCCCATGTACACCGTAGGATCTCTGCTGACGCTTGTACTTTGAGGACTTCTCGGTGTGAAAATTGCAGTTTCTGGCAGTGCACTCTGCCCGGTGTTTGTGGCATCTTTCGGCTCTTCCAGTATGCTTATCGAAAAATTGGGAGGATGACGGGCTTCGACTTGTAGAAGTGGAACCCAATCAATGTCTTCCTCTTGCATTTCGGGTTCTTCCTTTCGCCGAGGCGACGGTGACGGTGAAATTGTAGTCGATATACCCTCTGGTCTTGCCGTGGGAGTTTCTGGTATTGCGCTACCTCTGTCAAGCAACGAAAAGTCAGCCGCCGCCAACTCGTCTGCCAAAAGCCTTCGACTGGCTTCGAGGTCCATCATTTCGTCATCCAAATCATCGTCAGATCGATCATCATCGTAGCCGGTGGTCAGGGCGAGATCTCCGAGTTGTTGTGATGGTGTTGCCAAGAGCTGACTGAGGCGCGCAACCTGTTCTGCGAAGGGTTCTTTGACACTCCCGCTGGAACTCTCCTCGGAAAACGATGAGTCGGAAAGGCCATCGTCTGGAACGTCTGGCTCAATTGGAGAAGTAGGGGAAAAATTTGGTGTCTGGGGGCTGAAAATATCGGAAATCCGCTCCAATGGATTGAAGCCTCTTCGTCCCGAAGAACCCGGTGGTTTTCGCCGACGACCGGATCGTGGCGTTGTAAATCCCGACAATCCACTCGGCATGGGTGCTCCTGTTTGTCGTCTGCGCCGTCCGGACGATGACCTCTTAGATTGTGGCAGTGGTGCCGGTGAACCCAATTGCGATGTCGGTTGGGGCGTATCTGTGGGCCTTGTAGATGCCACCCCGGAAGGCGAAGTAATTCGGTCTTGCGGAATGGGACTCGGCATCGTCACTGATTGCTGCTGTGGTCTACTAGGGAATCTTCCAGTTGGTTTGGAGGGAGTATTTTTTGATTTGCGGCGTGACGGAGTAAAGAATAAACGCCTCTTTCGAAGTTTCTTGGGTGTCTCCTCCTCTTTCGGAATTTGTGAGGGCGAGGGCGTGGGTAAGGGCCTCGGAGAGTCAACCATTTCTTCGGGAGCCGGTGTAACAGCAGAAGACACGAGACTGGCGACTTTCTCCGATGGAGGCGTCGAGTCCATTGTCGACGCTGTTTCGAGTGGTGCTAGGCTTGGGGTAGGACTGAGCGCCGTCAAAGGTTGTTCGGAATCCCCTTCCGACTCGATTGCGGGTCTCCGTGCGGGCATATCCGTCATTTCCATTCCTTCGGGCGAACCAAAGCCATGGCGACGGATCTCCGATGGCCGCAGACGCCTCATCCCTGGGGGCTTCTTTTGATCGATTTCATCATCGCTTCCCCTGTCAACTTTTTCGTTCAAATTTGATGTCGTGTTCTTCATTTTTCCCCAAATTATTTTAATGGATTCTAACTGTTATCTTCTTTTGTCCCCTTGAAGCATGATCAGGCATGCTGCGCCCTGAGCTTACAGTTATTGTACCCCGATGTATTGCAATACTGCTCCTCGAGAATAATGATCAATGCAGTTCAGCAAGGTGTTTCAATTTTGTTGTTGACAAAAAGAGTTTTTTCGTTGATGCAGACTTTTCAAAGTTAGTTGTTATCTCCAGTACTCCTTGAGAGAGCGCGAGAGTGGTGCGTTCGACTCGTTGAAAGACTCTAGCAGACAGTGCGAAGAAAATTGGAACAGAAAAAATGTTTACGTAAAATCGATGTTTTCTAGCGTTTTTGCAAGGATGCTGGGATCCGTAGCGTATTTGTACTGATACACGTGTCGATTGAATAATGTCGATGCCTATGGTTCTCGCATCTCCGACACTTGGTGCTGTACTACCTCCATCGTATTTTTAGTGGACAAAAATTTGACTACGTTGGATTTTGGAAATTCAAAATGTGTGCTGAAAAATGTGAGAAGGCAACAAAGGTGAACAAAATTTCGGCCCGCAGGTGCGACGAACGGACTAGCGAGAACGTAATTGCGGCGAGCCTGTGATCTCGAGGAACGGAAAATTCCACTCGTGTGTAATGAAAACAAGAAAAATTTCCTCGTTATGTTCATAGGTTTTATAATGTATTCAAATACCTTAGTATAATACCTACCTAAGAAAGGGGTTTCGAAACAAGGCATGTGATTCGATGATCGATAGGCTTCTCTGAAAATTGCAACGTGAAACTGGATGATCTGGGAGATCGATTCGCCAGGCGGAAAAGTCACATGAAAGCGATTCGTGACATAAATGATAACTTGAAACGCGTATTTTCATTATGACTATTTTTTCACTTGTGCCTTGAAATCAGTCTTGGTTGGGCGGATTTGGCGAATTCTGTTCTTGTGCAATTGTCTACGTGTAAAGCATAGTGTTATCGTTCAACACTTCAATCACCAAAATTATTGATACTTACGGGCATCAACAAGTCTTTCCTCCCCACAGAACACATGAAGGTGGAATATGCCATAGAACCTAAAAATAGAAAAAAATGCACAAGCTTGAATCAAGTGATAAAAATAATTCCCGCCATAGGCTTCATTCAATTGATGCAATACAAAAAAGGAGAAGCCTTACAACACCCCTCGCTCCAATCTTGTCATTTCCCGTGACAACAAGCATATCAAAATGAGTCAACACAAAGACGGGCAAGATGATAGGAACTCTTCTTCAAGTTCTCGTCTCCGGCGAAAGAAAAAGAGTAAGCCTCCAAGCGCCCAAGCAGAGCAAGACGACGCATCATCCACCACTTCTTCTTCGCATGAGCCATCCGTAGACTCCTCCACGTCGTTTGAGCCTTTACGTGAGCCCGACGATCAGGCTGCTTCGAACTTTAGGAAAAAAGAGAGATTCTGCATCATCCATGTCGTCTACAGAACACGCTGGCAATCTTTCCACAAGAGCAGCACCTATGCTGGACGATGCGGCTCAAGGCAATGGCGCTAAAAGCAATTACGCCGACGATCTAAACAACTCCAAAGGCTTTATAGATCTTTCCGAAGCTGGCATTGTAAACTCTGCGAATTTATGGATAAAAGACGTCCTAATGTCCAAAAGTAATAACAGCAGAAGCGGTCGTCGTGGTAGCAGGAGCGGGCAACCCCGAGTTAAACCACAAAGGCGCGGGAGCAACAGCATTCGAAGCATGGGGTCTCAAAGCGTGAGTCGCAGTTCGAATGGTAGCATCAGCATTCACACCATGGCGTCGTCGATGGACTCCGGCACGGACTCAGACCTTGACTATGAAATACTTAGTGATGATGGAAGTGATGATAACTACGATCCAAGACCAAGAATACCTGACGGAAAGCGAAAGCGATATCAGTGAATACGAAGCTATGTATCGAAAAAAGGTTGAACAAGACAAGAGCAAATTATCAAAGAAGCTAGGCAGTCCTTCTTCGCCATCCTCTCCGACTAGTCCTAAAGATCTTCCTCATAACACAGCTGGTTCATCGGAAAGGATGGAAGACACTGGAGAAATCATCGTCGCCGACACCTTGTTGTCGAAACATCAACGACAAATTCACCAGTGAAGGAACTTCGCTTCGCGACGCAGGAGGAACCACAAACCAATGGTTCAACGACCTCCCCGAGGGAACTTGATGATGTCAAGGAAAAAAATAATGTTGTTGGTGGCATTTTGAGGAACAGCTATACATCCAACAATTCTCGATCGAAAGTTGCAACTCGTTACCTTGAGGAATCAAATGTACCAGGAGATCAAGCAGCCTATGACGCTAAAACCGCAAAACGGCAAGTTTTATGGGCAGAGAAATTAAAGGAAGAATACAGCCATCGTTCGATGAATAGCATCCGAAAAGAAAGAATGTCTCAAGAGTCTCAAGAAGACTACGAGGTGCCCCTGAAAAAAATGCCACCCCCTTCACTGAAGAAAAGCAATACCGATGTTTTTTTGGATATGATGCGACAGGGTCAAGATGTCATCATGAACACAACTGATGATAGGAGAGGTTCCTTTTCATCCGAGTCTCTGGCCACGTTGAATTCTTTGAATTCGTTGAATTCATCCAATCGTCAGGATTCTCTCTCCGATCTCGAATCATTTTTAGTTCCACAGACACAGAAAAGGACGTCGCTGAACGCGTCAATTATTTCTCAGACATCCTCAAACATAGATTCCGGTCGCGATAGCAGAATTTTGGAACTAATGGCAGGTTCATTGTCGAATCATCAGAATTCTGAAAATGACTACATAGAGGTTACCCTTTCCGAAGACAAGAATGGCGGAATAGATTGGGAAAAAGTAAACAGAGGGCTGAATAGCCGTGGCCGAGAAAACTTTAATGCGTCTGCGATGGAGAGGGGGCAGCGATTCTCGCACAGTGAAACAGATGCGGAGCTCAGTGAGGATTTTTACGATATTTTCTTTGCGCCTCGGGAAGAAGACAACAAACCGGGCGCTGGCGGGATTCTCGCAAAAATTCCGCATAAAAAGAAGAGGCACAGCGGAGACGAGGATCGCAACAGCGAATGGTCGAAAGAATTCCATACAAGATTCTGTATTCGAGTATTCTTTCTCTCAGTCTTTCAATCATCCGGTGGATCCAGAATCCTCACTCAAGGCAGACAAATCCTCGCCCAAGGCGGAAAAATCGAGCCCGTCATCATCGGACCGCATGAGACGGTACATTGTGATGGGTGTTGGTGCTGTTCTCGGTCGTTCTATCGATTATAGTGCTCCTATCCTTTTTCGTTCGATCCGATAAAGTCGACGAAAATAATCCAATGGAAATTGATCCCATTGTTTCTGGTCGATCCATGAGGCATTTTCTTGGTTTAAGAATGCAATCGCTGCAGCATAGCACGAAGGGTTTCTGTTTTCGAGGGGGCATATTGTAACGAAACTAGAATAATCTTAAGGCGTCCATGTAGATTTCATTCGAAACTGGAATTATTTTTTACTATAGTTAGTTAGATTTTGATTTATAATGGGTTTCACGTGATATTCATCCAAAACCATTCGTATTACGTCTTGTCTACGGAGCCGACAATTCCTTTGCCAGCTTGTCGGAGGCTCGGACCATGGCATCCACCAATCCCGGTTCCGTGTCCGAGTGACCAGCACCGCTCACAAATTCGCAGTCCACATACTTGCAGCCAACCTTGCGGAGGGCCTTGGTGAGCCTCCACGCGGCCTGTGGTTGGCAGACGTAATCCCCACGGCCGTGACAAATGGCAACCTTCATGTGCGAGAGCTTGGAAACATTGTCCAAAAGCTGTCCCCGGCGCAAAAAGCCGGCATTGATCATATAGTGAACCTCCATTACCGCAAAGGGAATCAAAATGCTCGGGGTTCCCAGGTAGCCTTCAATGACGGCAGGATCGATGTACGTCTTGCTGATGGACAATTCGTAACCCACAAAGGCCGCGGCGGCCGCCTCCCGGGTGGCTTTATTGCTAGAAGTCAATCGATCCCAGTAGGCGCCCAACAGATTCTTTTGTTCGCGCTCCCAGTCCTCCGAGGTATCCTCAATGTACCGGCAATAATCTTCCCACGCCTGGGGGTTTTGCCCGTAGGTCCCACCGTTTCCAAACAAGTAGTCGACCTCATCGGGACCAAACAAAAAGACTCCTCGCAGGAGCAACGAATCGACCAATTCCGGATATTCTTGGGCATAGGCCAGGGCCAGGGTGCTTCCCCACGACCCGCCCAAGACCAATCCCCACTTTTTGATTTGGAGGTGCTTTCGCAGGGCGTCAATGTCCTCCACTAGTTTGGGCGTGTTGTTTTCTACCAACGAGGCCTCCAGATCGTCGCAGGCATTGGGAATGCTCTTTCCGGACCCCCGCTGATCGAAAATGACAATCTTGTAGATTTTGGGATCGAAAAACCGACGGACCCGCGGGCTGATGCCCCCGCCCGGGCCTCCGTGCAAAAAGATGGAAGGGAATCCCGTGGGGGTTCCCGCTCACGTCATAATAGAGCTTGTGGCCGTCGCCAACGTCCAGATAGCCATGTTCGTACGAGTCAATCTCCGGATACAAGTCTCGTGGATATTGGACGGGGTTGGCGATTTGGTTGGCCGCATCGGAAGCGGGTGGCGAGACATAGGAGGTGTCTGCCGAAAAGGCATTAGAAGGATTCGTCATGATGATGATTAGGAGCAGGAGGAGAGCAATGTAAATGGTGGAGAAAGTGAAAAACGATCTTTTGTGTGAATGATGGGCTTTGGGTTTGTTCCAGAATGTCATTTGGTGAACGCTTTGTACAAGGAGTGTAGAATGCTGTGCTCTGAGTGTAGTGCTGCTTTGGATCTACTACTACTATGTCTTTTGAGAATGCTGCTTTCATTCATTCATGCACTTGTGACAAACGGCAAAAGATTTTTTGTAACGGCATGATCCATCTGACATCAGATGATGAGGGTGATAGGGTTCGAGTTAAATATGGTTTCCTCCAAAACTCTGAACAAAATAAAATCATCAATCAAGTGGGTTCGCTTTCAGTGGTACGAATTTTAGTCGATTCGAGTTATAATTTGTTCCGTTCCTATGCTCAAAAATCCGTGTCTTGGCCAAATTTTACGAACGATAAAAACAATCGTGCTTAAGGAAGTATCGAAAATGACCAATCTTGAACGAAATATTTAAAGATGAGAAAGTTCAATCCGCGCATGCATGCATGACAAGCACGAATGTCAAAATTCTTGCGGCCAGTTTCATTTGGAAGTATTTTTGTTGTTCTTGATTCTACATTCACTACCTCACTTGTGAAACCTCAAATAGAGGGAGCCCCCAATCGCGCAAGCCAAAAAAGTATGAAAGCTCCCAAGCCTTGGACAACACACCAAGCTTCTGTGAGACTGTCAATCTCTGGAACCATTCGAATTCTCTCTACTAGAGATTGAAGGTTATATCCGTGGACGGATTGATCCAATATCCATTGTCAAATTCTAAAATTGCAAAATTTCCAAAATGAGCACTCGATCGGATCGACAATCCCAATTCCAACAAGAACCGTCGGCGCACTCCCACTCGACGTTCAACTCAACGTCGAGGGCGTCCATATCTATTTCGAGTGGGGTTCGGAAACGACCGCGGCGGATGCGCGTCAAGAAATACAATGTCGACGTGAGCAACAGCATTAGCAGCATTGACATGTCGGGAAAGATCGAGTATGGAGATTACAGCAGTGTGACATCGATGGATCGATCCACCCTACAAGATATTGGCCGGATTCAGCTCCAGTCCCCGGCGATTCCATCGCCGCTGACGAAAATGGATCGGAAACTCGGATTTGCCTCGCCCGGAATCGATCCAAACCTTGTAAAAAACCTGCTGCCGGACAATACAAATTCTACCAAAGAGGAGGATTCGAATAAATTGTTATTGTTGGAAGAAAATCCGTCGACGCAAGAAAGCTCCAAGTTGTCCAGTTTTTCCAAATCTCTCACGGATTCCAAAACCGTCAGCAGCTTGAAATCGCCGACGCTCCGAGATAAGCAAATACCAAGAAACGAAAATCCGGATTCCACGCACGCACGCTTTTCCCTGTCCTCGAAATCGTCCTCGGACGAATCCGAATCTTCCTCGTCCTCGGACGACGAATCGGACGACGACTCTGTGTCGGACAGTGACGACGAGTCGTCGAACAATGATAATGATAATGATAATGAAATGGTGATACCCGAATTGCCTCCCCGAAAATCGGCACCCGCGGCACCCTTATCCCCGGCGTCTTTTTCGTCGGAATCATTCCAAGAACCCGACAAGTACAAATTTCCGAGCGGCTGTCTTGAACCGATGAAACGACGACAAACGATTCGCAGGATGCTTTTTTCAAAGAGCCAAACCAAAACCAAAAAGGCGAAGCGAGATTGAGTCCCCATTGTTACCGACGAATCGACGGAGGGATGGTACGTCGACAGCCACAACGACGAATCGACAAACCTTCCAAAAAAGGAAGAAAAAGGCCTTTACGAGCGATATAAGGATATTTACAATCAAAATGACGACGACGCAGTTCCATCGAAGCCAAATAATAAAGGAATGCCAAGAAGAGCCAAATAGACGAGGACGACAGCGATGACTGATTACGATGATACCATAAAAAAGGATTTTGTCAGCGTTCCATTGAAACCTCTGCCGAAATCCAAAGCATTAAAAGCCAAGAGTTATGACGAAACACAAGAAACAGCTCTTTCTTCCAACAAGGACGAAAACACAACAATCATGCCATCGCCCAATGGCGAGGAGGATAGCAACGATGCCCAAAAGGGCGATTCCAACGAAAGCCCATCGATGCAAACGAAACGCTCCCTGGATCGAGAAAGGAGGTTTCAGGTGTGGTTGGAACACGGGATTTATCTTCCCGCGTCCGGCTCTGTCGCTCCCTCCAACGAATCCAAATCCGGATCGAGCTCTTCCTCAAACACAGTTTCTTCAGAAGAAGACGAAGAAGAAGAAGACGAAGATCAAAACAACGAACTCGATAAATCGTGGTGGAAGAAAATGGGTTCCGTCTTTCAGCGAAAGGATGGGAGAGCTACTCCCGACCCAGAATCTCCAAAACCATCGGAACGAAGCAACAGCGATGCGGATGTTGTACCGAATCAAGGCGATTCCCAGGCTGCTGCCAACGATACCGATGGTAGCATCATCGTCCGAAAAGCCCAGCGACGAGGAGAGGCCCATGGATGTGCTGCCAAACGAGACGGTGCCCGCGATATCCGAAGACGAGATTTACATAACGGAAGCAGAACCTACAAGCGGAACAAGCTTTGCGGACATGGTGGCGGCACGTTCACGGGCAAGAATGAACAAGACCAATACTACCGCACCCAAACGCGCAGACAGCGCTCTGTACCAAAAACGAGACGAAAGCAGTATTTCGGCATCGGGTGGAGGATCCCTAGCAGATCAGATTGCGGCAGCAGCTCGTTCGAGGACGAAAAATCCCCCTAGCACACAAAGCGCAGAAGAGTACGACGACAAACCCTACCAAACAACAACAACAAGTGAAGTGAAAGAAATGTCTTTGGCTGACCAGATTGCAGCTGCAGCCATGAAACGCAAATCAAAACCGGCGACAGAAGAAGATTACGAAAAGCGGTATCAACCAAAACAGGAAGTGAAAAAAGAACTCTCCTTAGCCTGAGCAGGTTGCAGCTAGAGCAAATACGGTGAAATTGAAATCAGTGGAAGATTATGATAAACTGTACGACAAGAGTCAATCCAATCGTTCGGCAGATACATCCTTGGCAGATATGGTTGCAGAAAGGGCAATGAAATTGAAAAGTCGATCAGGGGAAAAGACAGAGGAAGACTATAATAATCTTTACGACAAAAGTCGATCCAATCATTCCATGGGACTCATCGCTTAGCAGACCAGGTGAAAGCTGCAGCAAACAAAGTGAAATTGAGAAATGCAGCCTCACCCAAGACAGAGGAAGATTATAACAAACTTTACACGCCAAAGAAAGAACTGAATGACAGGGACGAATTGGCGAACCAGATTGCAGCAGCAGCCATGGCGAGGAGGAGAAACAAAAGCGAGGAAGATTTCGAAAAATTCTATCAAAAGAAGACTGCCAGAACCGAAACAAGAAGAACCACAATTCATGTTCAAGCTCAAGCCCGTTGAAGCACAGAAGAACAAGAGCACAAAGATATTTTGCAGCAAATGCAGACAGCAGCTTATCTAACCAGTTTTGATAGCTATCAACTGGACCTCTCGTCACCACACAAATCGGAACAGCAGGGAAGAAAAGCCCGATAGTTTTGATACTTATCAGCTAGACCTCTCATCACCACACAAATCGAACAGAGAGCAACAGAAACCCCAACAGTTTTGAACATGATATCGAAAGTATTGAGTCGCCACAAAAACCAAACAGAGAGAAAGAAAAGCCCAATGATTCTGAAGATGAAAACCACACAAGTGTCTCTTCAACACATAACCCTGATTTTGATGACATCGAATCAAGTGCCTCATCAAGCAGGGAAGCGAAACAAAGCTCCGGTATGATGAAGGCATCGGCCTCGCCTACCGAGTCGCCATCAGCCCATAAAAGGAAGTCTTCAATCCGTCCAAAGAAATGCTGTTGGCTGCCCGAACGGAAACTCTGTTGTCGGACCGTTTTTTTGGATCATTGCGATCGTCAGTATCAGTTTCATTGTTGCTGCAGCGTGGTGCCTATGGTTCTTTGTTTTTGCAAAAAGGGGAGATGGTCGGCGTAACCAGCCCGATTGTTGAAACCAGGTTGCCTACTATGTTTCCAACGCTTCCGGTACCACCGAATCCCAACAGCTTCTGTTCCGATATCCCCATCGCCGATGCCAGTCTTTTCGTCCAACAAATCGCCCAACAGGTCAGCCAACGTTCAAACCAACTTTTAAACCAACATTTGATCCCACTCAACAAGAAATTCCAAATGTCCCAACGTTTCAACCAATTGTGGCAATACTCCCAACAAATCCTCCTACGAATCCTCCTACGAACCAGCCAACCAATCTTCCAACGAATCTTCCAACATTACAGCCAACATTGGAACCCACAGCTAAACCAATTGTCGGTTATATGGCCAACGAATCCGCCAACAAATCGTCCTACGAATCCTACCAACGAGTACTACCAACAAATCTTCCTACATATCGGCCTACGAATCGACCAACGCACCGTCCAACAAATCGACCAACACCAGGTCCAACATCTCCACCAACTCCAGGTCCAACATTTCAACCAACGCCACGTCCAAGCCCGAAACCCACGATGCTGCCTCCAACAATGCCACCGACAAATCAACCAGTGCCTATCACTGCAAAGCCAACTCTTCCAAAGCCAACGGAGCTTCCAGAAGTCACCTTGTTGCGACAAAAACTTGTTTCTCGATGGCCTTCTCTCGGAAACTCAATCAATGTAGTTGCTTCACCGCAGAGAAAAGCCTTTGATTGGTTAATCGATTCAGGTGTAAATGGATATTCAGATCAGCAACTTATTCAGCGATTTGTCATGGCAACGTTCTACTTCAGTACCAACGGAGAGAACTGGACGAACAAGGAAGGTTGGATGTCCAACAAAAATGAATGCGAGTGGTACCAAAAAAGCTTTCGAGAACACTGCGACTCTTCTGGGAACTTGCTCATATTGGATTTGAACGGCAACGGTCTCTCTGGAAACTTACCATCAGAGCTCGCTTTGCTCTCCAATAGTTTTACTGGTTTAGACCTTGGAAAAACGACGGATGGAAATAATGCTATCCTTCGAGGACCGCTGCCCTCCGAGATTGGTCTTTTGACAAAGCTGCAGTATCTTAGTTTGAGCAACCAGGAAATGACTGGAACACTACCACCTGAAATTGGCCAAGTTATCATTGCTCAACGTATTAGACTTGGAAAACAACTATTTCAGGGGTTCACTTCCTGCGAGCTTGGGGAACCTTAAAATGCTGTACAACTTTTACCTTGGATTCAACAATCTTTCAGGTTCTATTCCTTCTCAAGTTGGCCAGATGCAGTATTTGGTCAATCTCGATATCCAGGAAAATAAATTGTCATCCTCTCTGCCCAGTGAGCTCGGAAATCTACCTATTCTTCAATCATTGACTTTAGGGTGGAAACCAACTCACGGGCACTATTCCTACTTTTCTGGGACAATTGTCGAACCTCGGGAAAAGCTTATATCTCAATGATAACCGTTTGAGCGGTACTATTCCGACGGAACTGGGTCAACTGACTAGGCTACTGACAGCCTTAAATCTATCCTCGAACCAACTTGCGGGCCCTATTCCGGCAGAACTGGACAGACTTGTAAACTTGGCACACTTGCAGCTACAGAAAAATTTGTTGACGGGTACTGTTCCATCTTCCTTTTCCAATCTTCCAGAACTGCGAATTCTGCAACTCGAATTCAATAATCTAGGTGGAAATGTCGCAGCTCCAGGTGTGCTGATGCTCTTGTTCTTGACAAGGTTGACTATCGGAATTGTTCCAACTACCATCCTCACAGGATTGTTTGATTGAAGTGGATTGCCCAGTGTTGTCAATACTGTTGTGCGGAGCTTGGTGGTTGCGAATGTCAGTTTGCAAATACGGACAAGGAATATCTCTGCCGATTTGGAAATGTTACTTGGTGCCGAAGCTCGAAAAAGACTATTTGATGATTCCGAAAGAAGAATGTAATGTAATTTAGTGTACGAACCAACGGTGAAAAGACACAATTAAACTGTAAATTTAGTAGAATAAAATATAAATTCTCGTGCTACAGGTACATCAAAAGTCAATAATAGTAATAATATGCCAACAATTATATTATGTAAATCCTAAATATTGGAATCTACTAGTTCAATAGCCTTGTGTGGTCTATCGGTAAATGTACCGATTGCGAACAATTTCAAAGAGTTCTTGCTTTCCAGAAGTCTTCTTTGGTTCTCCCTTGCTCTTTGCATACTCTACGCACTCCTCCAATGTAGCTTCGCCCTTTTTGATCTTGGTAGCCAGTGTTTCCGACTCCCAACTCATGTATCGTTCCACAACCATGGATTTAAGGACGCCGTCTTCCTTCATTTTGGCAGCCTTGCGCAATCCCTGTGCATACGTATCCATGGCTCCAATGTGACCAATGAACAAATCTTCGGGATCCACGGACTCACGGCGGCACTTGCAGTCAAAGTTGAGACCCCCCGTGACGAAACCACCCTGCTCGAGAAGGACCCCCATGACGGCGGTAGTCTGTGCCAAATCCATTGGGAAATTGTCCGTGTCCCAACCCAAAAGCGTATCACCCGTGTTGGAATCAATCGAACCCAGCTTGCCGTACAAGGATGCTACGTAAATATCGTGCACCGCCTCGTGTCCCGCCAGGGTAGGTGTGATTGGGCTCGATATTGAGCTGAAAGTGGTCAATGAGACCGTACTCGTGCAAAAATGCCAGGGTCGTTTGGGCGTCGTAATCGTACTGGTGTTTGGTAGGTTCTCTGGGCTTGGGTTCAATGAGAAACTGTGCGGTATACCCCTTGCGTTGTTTGTATTCCACCGCCATTTTGTACATTGCAGCCATGTTGTCGCATTCTTTTTTGAAATCCGTGTTCAAGAGGGATTGCTGTAGATTTCGTTGTAAATTGAAAAGAAAAAATGGTGAGAATCATTGTTTTTGCAGGATACACGACATTAGTGAATACCCAAATGCAAACCAAGCCGATAACTTACGTAACCCTCTCGTCCTCCCCAAAAGACATGGTTGGTTCCTCCGAGTTTGTGATTAATGTCCATGACCTTTTGAATCTGTGCGGCCGCATAACAGAAGACATGCAAATCTGGGTTGGTCATGCCTCCGTTCATGTATCGGGGATTGGAAAAAAGATTCTGGGTCGCCCACTAGGAGATTGACAGCCGGTTTCGGTTTGCTTTTTCCAACAAATAGTCCGTGATGGTAGTCCAGATTCGACATTGATCTCCTCGAGCGTCGCTCCCTCCGGAGCCACGTCGAAATCGTGAAAGCAATAAAATTCGATTCCGAGCTTGGCAAAGAACTCAAAGGCCACATCGATGCGTCGCTTGGCCAACTCAATGCCCTCCAAATCCCCCTCCCAGTCACGAACTGTAGGTGGGTGCTCCAAAGGGATCCGCGCCTCCCCCGCCCACAAAGGTGTGCCAAAAGCAGACGCTGAATCGGAGCCATTCCTTCATTGGCTTTCCCAAGATCACTTCGTCGGGATTGTAGTACCGAAATGCCAAGGGATCTTTCGAATCCGGGCCCTTGTATTCGACTTTGCTGACGTTGGGAAAGAATACCATGGTAGTTACTTTGATTGTTGCTTTTTGAATGTCACTCAACTGTTGCAAAAGTGATGGTGTTGTTGTTGATGATGATGATTGTAACGGTGACAAGTGACACGCTTTTTCCCAGGCAGGATCAAAGATCCAATTTTATTCGTTTTATTTTGTACGAACGAGAATCACAGCACGAGATACTACCGAACCACGTACTTGTGGTACGAGGTAGTGCACTTCGTACGAACCATAAAAGTTAACCTTAATTGGTCAAAACCAAATTGCCACCACTACACGGGATAATATGATTTCGGCGATTTAAGCTTGAGGAGACTTTGAATGATTTTGAATCGAACGAGTCCAAATGGAATTCAGATTTATGAATCGGTGTTCGGGATAATAGATTATCTCGTAGGAAATACAAGTACAGTAGGACGTCGCCAACTGTTTCTTTCTTACCAACCACCTTTTGTGAGACCTACCAGTTAGTTGGTTTCAGTTGCTTTCACTCTTCTGAAAAAACGTTGGGTATTGTTATTAGTGCGCACTACTTAACACTTTTTGGTCTCCCAAAAACTCACGATACATAACCGGCGGGGCCAAATACAGTAACGTTAATTCAACGAATCGATATAATATCACGACTACTGAAACTCTCATGGCATAAGAATACCTTCTCAAAACGAAAGCGCCTTTCTATTATTGCAACCTGCGATTCGTTTTCTAGTTCGAAACAACTTTGGAAGAACGAGAATTGGTTTCAATCGTTCACGTCACTATTATATTGAAACTTATATTGAAGACAAAACTTTTGCGAATTACTTGGCAGAAACATCCAACGACAATTTGTTCTGTGAAACATGTTGGAAGTAGAGAATGGGGACGATGAATCTCCCGCTGACGTTGACGAAAGAAAGGATGTTGACGAAGAAAAAGGAAGGGCATCTACCATGGACGAAACAAAAGAAGGAGAAGAGCCGAGCTCGGGTGTGGAGCACGAAGATGGTGCATCGGGAGACGAAGAAGAAAAAGGCAACCAGGGTGCTATCGAATCCAAAAAGAAGAAGAAAAAGGACAAGAAACCAAAATCGTCCAAGTCCCTGAAGAAAGAGAAAGAGAAAAAGGACAAGGACGAGAAACCAAAATCTTCAAAGTCACTCAAGAAAGAGAAAAAAGACAAGGACGAAAAGCCAAAATCTTCCAAGTCCTTGAAGAAAGAGAAAAAAGACAAGGACGAGAAGCCAAAATCTTCGACTTCGCTCAAGAAGAAGAAGAAAAAGAAAAAGAAAGAAAAGGATGAGGACAAGAAAAACAAGAAGGGGGATAGCAAGAAAAAGTTTGTCAGAGACGAGGCATTCGAACAAAATGATGACAAACAGCAAGAAAGTAACCAGATAGAGGAATCCAAGGAGCAACAACAGAAGGAAAATGCAACAAAACAAACACCGTCAACAGAAAAAGGGGAAAAGACGATCGAAACACCGAGTTGCGCTTCGGTTTCGGTTTCGACCTGTGACGGACGATAGCGCTATACACAAGTCCATGATGACATCGCTGCGAAGGAGCGAAAAAGCTCGTGCAAGCCGGGAAATGAGCAAGGTATATGACTTCCGATGACGATGGCCCTTTGGGTCGGGCACAAAAGAGGACACGCCACGAAGGAGTGAAGCCTCGCGAATCAGTGCTGGAGGCACAACAGCTTTGTCGTCCAAGAGTCGCAAAAACAAAGAAGGGACGCAAAAAACCACGAAAAGCCAGAGACAAATCCGATTGGGAGTCGAGTGTGGCAGCAGATGATTCCCATATTCCGTACGACAGTGATTATTCGGACGAAGACTATTCGAATCGACATTATTCGAGTCGATCGATGATGAGTGACACAAGTGCCGACCAGCCTGCTAGTTTTCGATCGAACGGCAGATCTCATAGATCCATGCATAGATCCATGAGTGGCCGATCGCACCGATCCATCAGTGGCAGATCTCACAGATCTACGAGTGGGACATCATTCAAGTCTTCCAGCGGTTTTCAAGCAATGAAACAGGATCGAAATTCCAGTGTCAAAAAGTCGATACTTGGAGGACGACATAGAAGACGCCTTTTAGCCTCCCGTCATCGAAATCGGACAAGAAACCACTCAGTCGAATAGAGTTGCGAAAGGATCTCGAAGCACAAGCCCGACAGCGTGTCGAAAAGAACAGCAACAAACAGGAAAAGGGAGAAATATTGGCAACTCTCAAGAAATCTATACACAGACTGTCATCGGTGTTTGAACCTAGTACAGTCGATAGTAAATTTCTCGAGGAGGTTGCAATCAGCGACGACGAAGAAAGAGGCACAGCAAGATAGTGACGAAAAGGACAAGAGCAAAGGCCGACGATAAAGAAGCCAAAGATGATGACAAGATTGAGAAATTGGATCGAAAGCAGAAATGGGTTGCACTCAAAGAAAAGGCCCGTACACGAAAAGGGTATATTGTCATCATTTCTGTTGTTGTTGCACTATTTGTCATTGCGAATATTATCCTAATTGTTTATCTGACAAAAGAATAATAATCCAAACAATACAGAATCGAATTCGATAAGAATTGCGTTTACAATTTTGTTTCAAAATTTTGGTAATTTTTAGTAGGTATATTAGATTTGGTTCTTGTCGATTACTAGCAAATTTCGCTTTTGTATTTTCTTGTGCGATACTTCTTTTTAGTCAGAGTATCTGTACGTTTGAATGACCCCCTTTATATACTATTGTGCTGCTCATGCGTTGAATTCATTCATGAGTTCGGGATCGACCTCTGTTATTTGGTGAACCAGATAGTCGTGGTCTTCTTGCGATATTGTGGCCTTGATTTGAATCAACTTTGACAATACATCTTCCGGACTTAGCTCGTCGTTGGTTGACGGCACGGTGGATATTGAGTCCAAGGATTCACCCGTCGTCAACCATCGACATATTCCTTCGACGTGCCCGGCTCCGACAATGGCCACAAGGCGGTACCGCCGATTGCTTCTCGTCCGACTTCCCGCAAACAAGAGCCTTCGGCAGGTCTGGTGGAGCTTGCAAGCCATGTAGGCGTCTCGTTCTTTCAGTATCACCTCGGCAAGGGTCGGAAAGTGCTTGGCCAATTCGTGCACCGACTCGGACATGAGATCCGTGTCTTCGTAGAGAATTTTCTCCATCCACTCCCGGAGCTCGTCGGGATTGGGCTTGCGGATTGATGAAATGATCAGCCCGGCCATGAGCTTGATCTTCCCCCAAATGCCGAGGGATTCCCAGGCACGCGTCAGTGTCAGCGAGACGGGACGATCCCCCAGGATCATGTGCACATTGTTGATCCTGTGAACCTTTCGGTATCGGGTGGGCCCCTGCGGGACAACTTTTTTCCAGTACTCGTAGGCGGCACGGAATTCCCCTCCCAGCTCTACCTCCAGAGAATCCGGCGTATTCGCCCTGCATGTTGCTCAAGAGGGACGAAGGCGATCGAAGAGAAGGATCGAGTGTCAATGTGCTTATTGTCGCCATTTTTCTTCTGTTTTGGCTTTTTCCCAAAGCGATTCCAAAAGCCACGAGTTTCGTTGGATGTTTGGATGGATTCTTCCTGCACCATTTCGTGCTGTGCTTTGTCAGCTTCGCTTGTTTCCAGTAAATTCAGGCGCTGGTGACAGAGCTCCAAAAAAATGGCATCGGGTTTCACACATTCCAACAATTGGCGAACATCACGGGAGGAATCCTTGGAAACGTGCGCCGTTCCGAGCAGGAAGACTTCGACATCACAACCAATGCCAGCGGATATCTCTCTACCGTTTGGATTATTGTCACCTGGAATCAACAGGCGTTGAAGTGTCTTTGTTTTGTTGTTGAGAGGGAAACGGGAGTTGCTGTTTCCATAGCGGAATGTTCTGAGTCCCTACGTGGGTCTCCGGAATTGTGGTGTAATTTTTTGAGTCCGATGCTTCAACAATGTCAACATTGATGGCGTCTGGCCTCGATAACAACGTTGGTGACGGCGAAGAAGAAGAAGGAAAACGTCCATCGTGGCTACTACTTGCAAGGAGGCCGTTCGAGAGAAACAAAAGACAAACCACGAAAGAAAAATTCCGGCAGTTACCAGCCATTGTAAACATTATTGGCGTTTATAATGCACTGCTGCTTCCGGTTTAGCTTCCTTTGGTATAGCTTACTCCCTCCGCTTTGCAGTGATTGTGATTATCGATTACGAACAGAGATGATGTCGTCTGACTAATTGGCAATCATCGAAAAACAAATCAAAATCATGTCGCCTCCAGGTTCTTTCCAAGTTTCAATTTGATGCGATCAAGAGCGGAATTGTATTCCACGTGGAAATATTTCAGGCGGGACGTTCATTTTCATGAGAGTAGACGTACAGACAGTTCTAATTTTATTTCCCCATTTTGAAGCTCCTCCCCGGAACATTCGAAGATGAAAAATATAAGACGCAATTCTTCTTCTTCTTGTTCGTTTGCTGTTTCGACTCAATTATTTCGTGCCATGCTATCAAGAGGAGTGTAGACAGAAAGATTCCATTCAACGATAATCGTGTTTCGTAAGACGCTATTGAAGAATTCTACAACAAAATTCCAGTTGTACCAGTAGGAAGAAGGACGAGAGGAGGCGTGTTGCTCCTCCGTGATGGGCGAGGAGTATTTCGAAGTGTAGTAGCGATCAGAACCTCATCAGATTCTATGTTCCACCACAAAGCAAATGCTTCTTATTTTTTCATAAGAAAGAACCGAGTTCGTTATCAATAGGAGAACACTTGTGGTTGGGAGTTGAACTTTTACTATTGTTCCGAACGAATTACTGTTTTTCCGTTTGAAGAACACCTTCGGCTCACCAGATGCTTTTTGTGAGAAGGAGCATATTATAGAATTTTCTCGCGTCCAAATTGTCGGGCTGTACATAGGAAAACAAAAACCCCAAGCGATGATAGTAGAATTTTCTTTTTGAACCTTTTCGCGCGTTCTCCGATTAAAACTTGAAAAAGTGACCGTCGAATTCGACAGAAGATTTTCGTAAAAACGATGACGAACTCTTTCTGCATCGAGAAGAACCGGAAGAACCCAGACGCATGTTTCAACATCTGGCAAATTGCGAACACTAATACTCTTTTGCAATACTCCAACACGAGCAGCAATCTATATTACAAGCACGACGAATCGAAAACTGCACAAGATTTCGTCCGGCAGTTTTGAGGAAAAGAGAACCTTCGGAAAAACGCGTTGGCAGTGCGTATGACGCTACTCACGAAAATATCTTTCGAGGCAAAACGAACTCAAATCTGCACACGATGGGTGTAGTGCCTATGCAGGAATCCAAAGATCTACACTCGTCAGAACGCTTTTGAAAAGACCTCATAATCTGTAAAAACGTATTTCGCAAAAGCACTCAAACTCAAGTTTTATGTTTTTCTGCCCAATTTTCAAGAACAACATGGTATCCGACGAACCCAAGCAACCCGAATGGCCGATCAACGTCAAGGTCTTCTATCCTCCCGAAGACGGTCTCGACGCCGACGGGATCAAGAAGCACATCGACAAGATCAAGGCTGAAATCGAACCCACTCAAGATCCTCAAGAAGACTATGTTTTCATGCCGTGGAACGACGGAAAAGCGGCCAAAGATGCCGACCAAGCGGCCAAGATGATAGCTGATTACAAAGCCCAGCCAGATCACAAGACCGACAAGACCTACACCTCCGGAAACCACTTTTCCACCAAGCACTACGCCCTCCTCTTTGCACCGGGCGAATACAAGGATTGTGATTTCGAGGTCGGATACTACGTCGGGATGGCGGGACTCGGAAAAACCGCCACTGGCAAAGGAGCCGTCAAGTTCACCGGTGAAAAAAGTGGTCCATTCGTTGATGCCCTCAACAAGCAACTCGCATTTGTTGCCGGTGGTACCATTGCCTACTGGAACAGCGGACTATGCCTCGATACCTTCTGGCGATCGGCCGAGAACTTTTCTGCCGAGAACGTCCGGTGGGCTGTGAGCCAGGCTGCTCCCATTAGAAGAATCCATGTCGAAAAGGATCTCACTTTCGGCGAAGGCGGAGCCTATTCGAGTGGTGGCTTCGTGGCCAACGCTCAGGTCGGCGGAACATGTGACTACATTGCCAACCAGCAGTGGTTCAGCAGAGCCGTTCAATTCGACGGCAAGGCTCAGGGTGGTTCCTGGAATACCGTCTTCTCGGGATGCACCAACAACGTTCCAACACACGGAGTAACAGGCGTTGGTGACCTCGTCAATAGCGTGGAAGAAACACCAGAGGTTCGATTGGAAAAGCCTTACATTGTCATGAACGACAACAAGGATTACGAGCTCCATGTGCCAAAGGTCACCATGACAGAAACCACCGGAGCCCATCTAGACGGAAGCGATACTGAAGTCCGTTGCTTCTCGAAGGTCAAGGTCGGCAAGGCGATCCTTCCAACCGATGAACATGGAAACTACACCGAATACGATGATGCCACGTTCAACAAACTTACCGAGGAAGATGCAAAGCTCACCTTGGAGCTCCAGAAGGCCCTCGACGAGGGAAAGGATTTGGTGCTTTCTCCCGGAATCTACTTTTTGACCCAGCCTCTTATCGTGAAGAAGCCAAATCAGGTCATTCTCGGTCTTGGCCTTGCCACCCTTATTGCCCCCCAAGACGGTGCCCCGTGCATTCGTGTCGAGGCTGGAACACCTGGTGTTCGAATTGCTTCGTTGGTGCTCGAGGCATCCGTGCAAGATGGAACCTTCTCTGAGTATGCCAATTCCGATAAGGTCCGCTCTTTGATCGACTTTGGAGAGCCCGACAAGACTGGCACGGAAGATCCTGGTGATCCATCCAACCCAGGCCTCATTGCTGACCTCTTCACCCGCGTGGGTGGATCGAATCTTGACCGAACCGTCTTTACCGACGCGATGGTTAGAATCTTTTCTGGAAACGTTATTGGTGACAACCTTTGGTTGTGGAGAGCCGATCACGTCAAATTGGATAAAGAAAACGGCGAAAAAGCCAATGATCCTCGATTCGAACTCTATCACCAGGTCAGAATCTGGGATATGGATGAAAACTTGGAACCCAAATTGGTAGACGGAAAGCGTGTACGCGTCGATGAATGCATCTGCAAGAACGCTATTGTCGTGGAAGGAAACGACGTCAAGATGTATGGACTCTTTGCGGAACACACTACCGAAGATCAGATGATCTGGAATGGAGAACGTGGAAGTGTAAGCTTCTTCCAGTGCGAACTTCCTTACGACGTCGACGAAAGTTATGCTCACACCGGCTACCACGTTCACGAAGACGTGAAGGAACACACTGGTACTGGTATTGGAGTATACTCCAACTTCACGTGCTTTGATGTCAACGCACGCACGGGCCTCAAGTTCCCATCCAGCGAGAAGGTCAAGATTATCAACCCCTTTACCAGGTGGTTGAACGGAAAAGATGAGAGCACAATCGAATCAGTCCTCCACCAAGGCGAAGAAAAGATTGGCGATGCCGTGTCTATGCCTAAAGACAAACAGTTGTCCCGCGCTTGGGTCAACTAGTGAGCTCAATCTCACTGGAACCGTTCCCAGATGATTTGGGCTTGGCATTGGAATGGCTGTCGATCTCAACTTTCATAACGAAGGAACAATATTTAGTTTTTAGTTTCAACTTGGCAATACATATGCGAAATAATCTTCCATCAAAACGCAGAAAAAACTCAGAAAAAGCAGTTCTCTATAAAATCAGTAATTAATACAATGCCGAACATAATAAATTATAAGTATCACTTTGCTTCATCCACACACTTCATGTACGCTTTCTCCACTGCTTCCATGGAAGCCATTACATCTTTTTCCAACGTTTTGCAGAGCGCCTTGCCACCAGTTTCCTCGGCTTTCTCCTTGTTCGTTGGTAAAATCTTGAGCAAAATGGAAGGGAAATTGACAGCGACAGAAAGAGAAGCGTTCGATTGGATGATTGTTTTGCCATCGTCCGTCTCGTCATAGGTAATGGTAGTAAGCGATGACGTGGACGTGCTGCTTTCGCTTTTCTCCCCAACATCTCCACCCCCGGTAAGCTTGTTGTACACCCAAACCACCGGCGGTAAACCCTTCACCGATTGTTCGTCCCCAATCAATACGAATTCATACCGAGGGCTTGGTTCTGGAATGAATTTCGCACCAATGTTCGCCTTTGAGACCAGGTGCAACCCGGGAAAGTCGATTCCTCCCGTCTTGACGGATAGAGCGCAATCGCTCTCATCGGGGACTTGTGCACCCACGGTTTTGCATGCTTCTTTCCACTGTTCGAGAATTTCCTCGGTAGCGGGAAGCTCCTCGCATGGCCGTTTTCCTCCGGCCGTCACAAGCATGTTGCGAACTTCTTTCGATTCGAAAAATGACGTCATTGTTTCGCTTGATAGACTCGGGAGAGGATTCGAAGCAACCTCTACGACACCCTTCAGTTCTAATTTCGTTGTCCCTTTGTCGGTTGCGATATCGCTACTGGCTGCTCGCAAGACCATCGAGCGGCTGCAGCGGCCATTGTCTGTGGAAAACGCAGAAATCCCATCCGGATAACAGATCAGCAAAGCCAATAAAACTCGACCGTAGTAGTTTCGCATCATTTTTTCTCTTTGGATTTGGAAGTCGACAAGTGTCTTTCGTTCAGGCTCTGCAGTTGCGATACCCTCTGTCTTTTTTAAGGAAGATAAATGAGCGTCGGTTGGGTCTCATGCCAAGTGTGGTAGAGTCGTGAGTGGCAGCTTCGCGAGAAAGATGTTTTTTTCTCGCATACGTGTTGAATCGAATCGGTAAGTTTCATTTACGATCCTAAAAAAATGAGAATTGGCGCGTCTGCGCATGAAAGAAAAAATGAAATGCATTCAAAAGATTGGTCCAATTCATGACAACGAGAATAATTGATCCTTCCGTAAGCCCTTCCCCATTCAGAGCAAGATAGAGAGCAGCGGCCAAATCGACAATAACATTGCTGAATCCCACGCCAACATACTATCTCAGGCGGAATAATGCTACTATATGTCATACCCAGAAACTATAGACAATCGAATGGAGACTACGGCAATTCTAGACAATCGAATGGAGACTCCGGAAATTCTAATCTGACCTCCTGTAGTGAAATCGAAATTTTGTTTCGTGACGAATCAATCGAAGCAGAATTACAAATCGTAATCATGGATCTTAAGTTTTTTCTACTAGAGAAAGGCGTCTTTTTGCTACTTTTACACCATCAAAAGTACAATCGCGAATTCAATCGTTGCCTGTGTGTCAATCGTTCAAGCTCAAAATCCGCAATTCACTTCGACTGATTTCAAATCGTTGTGCGTTTTCTTTCGCTCTCAGTGCTGCCTGCAATAGTGAATTCTTTCCTTTCGGCGCAGGAGAGTCAAACAACCTATCACCGTCAATCGACAATTCATCATGGGTTGGGAGAGCAGTGGTCGGCTGGTGTACAATGGCTAGATGGTCAGGTACGCTTTTCGACAATTCCTCGTAGATAGATGACGGCTCCGCAATCATATTCCCCACTCCAAGATACGACATGGACTTGGCAAATTCCTCGGCCAGCTCCTCATCCTCTAGTTGTGCTTGGGCTTCCAGTGCTGCCTTTAATAATGGCTTGCTCTGGTTTTGATCGGCCGGAGGATGCTCAAAAATATCTTCCACCTCAATCGAATAATTGTCGTGCGCATGAGTAGTCGCCGGTTGATTCGCAATCACAAGATGTTCGGGTACAATCTCGCTGACAGGATCATCGCTGAGAGCAGTCGGTGCGTCGCGGCTTCCAATGACGACGACTCCTTCTTGTTGTTGCGCCTTTGCCTCCAGGGCGGCTTTCAGAATCGGTCTTTCTGTCGGTTCTTCTGTAAGCGATTCAAACAATTCGTCGTTATCAATGGAATGGAACATCCGAAGAATGGAAAAGGTTGGGCTGGCTCAGATGCAAAAGATGCTCGGGTACAACATTGGATGTGTCGTCTCGAGATTCGCTGTCTTTCGAAGAACTGTACGTAGTCGAGTTCAAATACAAGAATTTCAGGTCCGAGATCGACTTTGCCATTAAGGCTGCCTCCAAGAATTTTTTCTTTGGGCGCACAATTGGTGTTTCGTGCTCAAACAATTCATTGTCGCCCAATGATCTATCGTCATCGTATTTCAAATCGGTCAGTGATTTTCTCCTGGATGCCTTTGGTTGTTGAGCTCTATGCACATAGTTCAGATCAGACATAGATTTGGCCATGAACGCTGCATCCAAGAATTTTTTCTTTGGACGAACCACCGGAGTTTCAAGTTTAAAGACTTCAATACTACCGAGAGATCCATTGCTTTCGTTCGATGATTGGCTTATTGCACCTCCTCCTTCGTCCTGGGCTGCGAATACAAAATTCAGATCAGAAATTGATTTCGCTGTGAGAGCCGCATCCAAAAATTTCTTCTTTGCTGGAATTGGCTCGTCGAACTCAAACAATTCGTTATCCCCCAATGATTCTTCATCAGCAAACTTCAAATCTGTCATTGACTTCCTCCTTCGCATTGGTGCCTTTGTAGTATGCACATAGTTTAGATCAGACATGGATTTGGCCATGAACGCTGCCTCCAAGAATTTTTTCTTTGGGCGCACAATCGGAGAATCCAGATTGAAGATTTCAACTTCTATGGAATCATTGCTGATATTGGAGTCTTGGGTCACTGGGTCTTCCTGTACTTGCTCTTGTGCCGAAAAAACAAAGTTCAGATCCGATATTGATTTGGCTGCCAGAGCTGCATCCAACAATGGTTTCTTAGTCGGAAGCGATTCATCAAGCTCAAACAAGTCGTTATCGCCTAATGATTCATCATCGATACCATCGTACTTCAAATCGGTCATGGACTTCCATTTGGATGGATCTGCTGGGTCCTCAGCAGCGTGTACGTAGTTGAGGTCGGATAGCGATTTCGCTGTGAGTGCTGCCTCCAGGAATTGTTTCTTTGTACGCACGATTGGTGCTTCAAGCGCGAAGACTTCCACTCCACCTATAGAATCACTGCTGATATTGGAGTCTTGAGTCACTGTGTCTTCCTGTTTTTCCGCTTGCGCCGAGAAAACAAAGTTCAGATCCGATATTGATTTGGCTGCTAGAGCTGCATCCAGCAAGGGTTTCTTTGTTGGAAGTGATTCATCAAGCTCAAACAAGTCATTATCCGGTAATGAATCATCCTCATCCTCATACTTCAAATCGGTCATGGATTTCCATTTGGATGGATCTGCCGTGTCTTCCGCGGCATGTACATAGTTGAGGTCGGATAGTGATTTTGCTGTTAATGCGGCCTCCAAGAATTGTTTTTTAGGCCGCGGCATCGGGGAATGAAGCTCGAAGACTTGGGCACCGTCCAGTGATCCATTGTCACTATTCGAATCCAATGGTTTGTTGTAGGATGCGAATTCATTATTTGGATCCAACGATCCATCGTCACCATCATTTGCAATCGCATTATCGTTGACCCCTTCATCACTTGGTTTGCTTTCGGCGCTTCCCCTTTTCCCGCCAACAGCTGAAGGAGGAGCAGCAGCAGCAGGAGCAGCGTTCCCCATCAGTCCTGGGCGATTGTCCCGTTTGTTAGTCTCACGTGAACCGCCATTGTCGTCGCCTTCGAACACGACAACATCATTAGGGCTCGGGGGACACAAAGCCCAAAACCAACGCCGGACCATTGTATTTCCAATTTATCAATCCCAAACAATTATTCGGACATGTGACGAGCGTTTACGAATCCGAGGAATTGATTGTTCAGACTCTGGTCTGATGATAATATGTTTCTTTGCCTGATGTATATTATCCGCTTTGCAGGTGTAAGTGAACCGATCGGTATTGTAGTAACTGTACAAGTACACAACGCCGATTACACTTCCACAACCTCGTGAGAAGATGGATGGGATAGCGTATAAATAAGTAGGCACCTCTTCGGTTCACTGTATTGTACGGCACTTTTTAAAAAAGAGCCTTGGCTGTAGAGCACGCAAGTGCACGGGCACTTTCGGTCACACGCCGATTGGGGAAAAGATTTCGCACACGAATAGCTGTCAAAAACACCCAAGAGCTATGAGATTCCCATAGATCCACAAAAATGGTGGCAGACACGCGCGGATCGTATACAACAATGTCACCAAAAACAAATCGTCTTATATCCAACTTTTTTCTTATGCTACCGAAAAAATAGAAACGACTGACTCAACTTTATCATATTTTCGAAGTACAATACACATCCGCAGGCACTGTCAACGGCCGAGCGTGCACGTTCGAAAAAGGCATATACTATAAGCACGGTGGAGTTCGCAAAAACTATGACAAAAAAATTATTCTCAACATAACCTTAACTCTCTACATTTTACTCATTGTTTGGGCTTGAAATGATTCAATCATGTTCCAACAGAAAGTAGTTGTTCATTGGTGTCATAGTGATCGAATCTAGAGAGTGAAAGAAATGATATGTTTGATCTCGGTTATTCAGTGCATCAAGGAAACGTTTGACAGCTTTTTACCGGCATAATTCAACAGTTTACGTAATGTAGTAGTAGGATAGCATTCTCGTTTCCCGGATCATTGATGATGAAGCAGATGATCAGTCTTTCCAGAGTTGGGGCATTTTCGACTGGAGTCCCATATGTACACGCTTCTCGAGAATTGCATCAAATTCTGCCTCTTCCAATTCCAGATTGGATTTGCCTTCGTTCTGCAATGTTTCCGAGGTGATGAAAACGGTACGAAATCCCAGCTTCTTTCCCGCCCTCATGTTCTTGAAGGAATCTTCAAAGTAGCATATCCGGCGATTGCGTTCGTGATAGGATTCGAAACAATCGGAAGAATCTGCATCGCCAAACAAATATTTCAGTACCTTGGAAAAGGCTTCTGGCTCGGGTTTGCACACTTTGTTTTCCAGAAAATCCGTCCCCAAAACATCCACAAACAAATCACGGACGCCCAGCAATGTCAGAATCTCGTTTGCCGAGGATTCCGGAGCATTCGTAAAGACGAACTTTTTCATGCGTGACGGAAAGGATTCCAAAAAGCTGCGCAGCTCTTTGTCTTGCGTAAAATATTTTTCGGCTCCTTTTCGAATGTACGTGTCGTAATGCTTGTGGTCAAAGACGTATCCCTCCCCAATCAGACCCCGCTTGGTCAGATTGTACTTGTCGAATATCGGTGTCCAGGCTCGTTTGGCTTGTTCCAAGTTTGTAATGGCATCGAATTTTCCTCCCTTGGTTTCCACCATGAAATCAAAAATATTGGAATGGATCTCTTCCTCGTACCCACACCCATGGTCATACAGAGTTCCGTCCAGGTCGAACAAGAGAATGTCTATTCGATCGTCGTCGTCGTCGTCGTCATTGGTTTCATCGACTTGGCAGTCCTGTTGCCGCGGAACCATTTCAAATTCTATTTGTTGAAGAGGAGTGGTGCTTTATCAATGCTGGTTCCGATGGGTATTGGTTTGTAGGTGTTGTGCTGTCATTGCCATGTTTGGAATTATTTCTTCACAAAAAGACTGACGCTTCCATTTTTGATTTTTCAAATTATTATTATTTTGTGAACTACGTGTACTTTTCCCATCACAAAAAAATGCGCCAATTCGATCGACTCGATCGACTGACTCGAGAGTCGCGCGCTTCTGGGTCTTGGCATGCACTTTCTTTGTTCTTATTGCCAATCATTCTCGAAAGAAGAGCTCATTCTTTCCATCTGCTCTAATTCTGCTGACAACCGCATACTTCTTAGGACACAAAAAAAGAATCCATTGTATCCGAAATTTCAAACCTTGCCACCAATCTCCATCACCTGAGTGGTAGTAAACGAGTAGAATGATCTCTTCCAACAAGATGTTGTTGTTGAATAGATTGCTGTCAGCGCGGAAAGCTGCTCCGCGGTTTCGATCATCGTCGAATCTATGTGGTATATCTTCGTCAAGGTGGGAGACTCGGGAAAACTCGAAGCGGCGTCAAAATCAACAATCACCAATGCTATTGCCCATTTTATCCTCTTCCAATATCAGATCGTTCTCGTCTTTGAGAAGAAGCATTCCCTTGTCGGCAAAAGTCGAAATCCTCTCGTTGGGAGACGATAGCGACAGCGCTGGAATTTTGACCCGAGTCATGCCCGTGAATTCGATGGTGCGTGCGGGTGATGTTGTCGCGACGGTTCATTTATCCCCGAAAATCCAGACCATCAAGAGCGATAGCAACGAAGCGGAAGAGAAGGATCAGCAGCAGGAGGAAAACGAAATTGCAATCTATGCACCACAGACGGGACAAGTTACCGAAGTCTTTCACGAACTACGAGATCCCGTAAAGATAGGCGATTTTTTGATGAATATTGACGATGCAGTCACTCAAGCAGATATCAATGCACTGAAAGAGCAGCTACAGATTCTATCGATTGGCATGCAGCATCAACAGCCACCGCAGTTACCCGAAGAGTATATGAAAACGTTACTCGAAATCGAGGATCCCTTTCGTCTTCAAACCATTGTTCAGCACATTCCCGAACCATTGCAAGGCCAAACTCTGAAATTATATGAGCGCCTTTTGGAACTACAAAAAGAAGACCCAGCCGAACTTGCCAACACGCACACACATGTAGGCGTGATAATGTACAAACTGGGTGACTTGGAAATGACCTTTTCCCATCTTCACAAGGCTTTGGAATTGCGCGAAAACAACCTGGGCAGCGATAGCCCACAAGTTGCGGCCAGCTGCGTTCATCTCGGAGCTTTATATCGGAATGCGGGAGACTTTGAGCAGTCCCTCAAGTATATGGTACAGGCTGTCGATATCCAAAAAAAGACCATGGGAGAGGAACACCCCGTCGTGGCATCGACGTACAACAATATCGGGGCGTTGCACTATCAATCCAATGATTTTGCGCGAGCTGTTCGAGAATATGAAAAGGCTCTGAACATTCTGTTGAACAATGGCGGTGAAAAACACGTCGATACGGCTGGAACGTACCACAATCTTGGTGTCGCGTGGAAACACTTGGGGGATTTCAATACCGCTCGAGAATATATGGTAAAGGCCCTTGGCATTCGTCAGCAGCATCACACACAACAAAAAACAGCTCTTGCGGGTGGAACAGGAGATCAAAATAGCGTAATTGGCGCTGCCTCGGATATAGCAGTCAGCCATACAGCCATGGGTCAATTGTATGCCGAAATGGTCAATCACGAAGCCGCAATGGAACAATACGACGCTGCTCTAGCTTTGCACACAGAAACCTTTGGAGCCGACTCGCCAATGGCGGCAACAAGCCACAACAATATTGGAGCTATTCATTATGAGAGCGGAAAGTACGTCGAGGCCTTAAAATCGTATCAAACAGGCCTCGATATCTTGCGTGCAAAAGAGCCAAACCACCCCGACACTGCGTCTTCATGGAACAACGTTGGATTGACCCATCTCAAAATGGGAGAAGCCGAAAAAGCTCTGGAGCACCACCAAGAAGCTCTTCGAATATTGAGTAGTATCTACGGACCGAAGCATCCAAATCTGGCCATAACAATCGGAAGCATAGGGAATGTCTACAAAAGCCAAGAATTGTGGGAAAAGGCGCTTGGTGAATACGAAGTAGCCCACGAATTGCTGGAATTGGCCATTGGAACCAAAGATCATCCCGACGTGGCAAGTTCCTACAATAACATGGGCTTGGTGATGAGTCAGCTGCCCGGACGCGAACTGGAAGCCCTGGAAAAATATCGCGCCGCGTGCGAATCATTTGGAAAGTCTCTGGGAGCCGAACACCCACACGTTGGTTCCTGTCGATTCAATATTGGCTTGATGTTGCAATCCCAGGGCTCCAAGGAGGAGGCTAAAGCCGAATTCGAAGCTGCCAGAGAAATTTGGGAGACTCACTTTGGACCGGGGCACGTGCACGTTCAGAATGCCCAAAAGGGAGTGGACGAATGTAGCTAGTGTTCACCTGATATACGAAGATAGCAGTTTGCTGCCCTAATCAGTTGTTCCAATGAACAAAACTGATTTTTTTCTTCGCCACAAGAATTGGATGTGTAGCATTACTGCAAGTTCATAACGAGTGAGAAAGCATACTATTTATCACAAGAGCTCTAAAAGTTCACTAGAAGAACAGAGCACAACGACTTTCGTTAATTTTACGTGGTATTGCCCAGCTTGTGTGCCCTTTAAAACGGAGCAAAGAAGGCTTGGTTCTGTCGTGAGAAACCCTTTTGTATCAGATTACAGAAACAGATGGTTGAAACAGTATTCTTCGAAGATAAAGAAAATCATCGTCAACATATTATATGCTGAGAAACTAGTAATCGTAATATCCACGTTAGGCTTCGTATGCGTCCTCCTTTTGGATGAAACCCAAGCCCTCGGGATCTCGAATATAGTACCAACCAAATCGTGATCGTGGATTGCTGCTCAGCAAGCATATATATTACGTTGCTCGGACCTTTTTGATACGCCTTTTTTGCAACCCAAGTTGCACAACGCCAAATGCTGTAGGTTCTCCTACCATAGCCAGGAACGATTTTACGGTTCGCTGCATTGACATTCAGTTCCAAGAATTAACTCGTCCCGCCGAACCAGGGGCAATAACATTCTAATCAGATTTATGAGTTCGGAAACTTTTTTAAGAGTTCGGAACCTTTCGTCGAACTCTAATTCCACGACCAACTTTTCTTTTCGGCAAGAAAATGCATGACAGCGTCCGTGTGGCTTTACTATCGAGGAATGATCATTTTTTCTGCCACACTTAAGAAAGATTACGTACATACCAATCCCGACGGACAGAACTTTCCTACAAAGAAGTTTCTTGTATTGAAACATACCGATGAATTTTCAATATATCAATTACCAGCGTTAAATGATCACTTGCATGAACTTCATGAAAAGAATGACAACATCGGAGTTTCATTACTATATATCGGGATCGTCGAGAAAGCGCCAAACGTCTTCAAACAACTTATTCCATCGCAGTGCTTATTCATTTTGCCATCGACAAATGCAAACATCGTAAAGAACCATCCAATGAAATCACAACTGAAATAATGAAGAATTAAGGCAGCTCTCAGGATTTAGATAACTTCGAGGTTGGATACAGCGGGGACAGTCACGGTCTACGGCAAAAACGCGATTACTTTGAACCCTTGTATTCCTATCTCCAGTTGATACTTTATCCATCTTTTGCAAGAGCTTTGAGAGCAAACGAAAGTCATCGAGCACTGCAAAAACACAACCCACGCCAACATTCTCGATAACGAGAACCCTGGAGGCCGATCAAATCCTCGACACATCCATCATGCCGGAGCAAACACGAAAGCACAACGAAAACTGGGAAATTGTCAGAAAAGTCTTTCACCGAGCTTATTTGGTCAGGTCTTTCGCGAAAGTTCAAAATCGTACCCGAGCCAAAATTATTGGTGACGATGCAAGAGAAGTTTTGGCAAAGAAGTACGAAGATGCCCGCCGACGACAGCATACGTTTCTCAGGAAGTTATCGGTCGAAGAAATTTTTATTGGAAAATCGCTTGGTATTGATAGCCGGGGAAGGTGCATCCGTCACCAGAAGGAGCTGGTTTGCAAGGTTTCCCAATTAGATTCAAATGCAAGAGATCACGAGACAATGCCACCGATCGTCAATACTTGTCGAGTTTGTAGGTTGGAGGCGAGTCAAGGTGGGTGTCGGCCTGCAATAGTCAATGTCATTGGCGAAGTCCGAGAACTGGAATCGGACACAAAAGAATGGAAGGGTCACACAGTAGAAACGGGAAACAAGAATCATCAACGGAACAAAAGTCAGCTCAACGATGATTACGACGGTGAGAGCTCCTCCGATATCGATAGCGAAGACTATGACGAAGACATCCAATTGAAGGGGAGCGACGAGCTTCCGACGGAAGCCAACGATCCTCCGAAGGAATCCGAATGGATCAAATTTTTGCGCTCGAGAATCGAGCAGGTTTCTTCTTGGGAAGACCGACTTGCGCTCAAGAACCATCATGCGATGTGCCACTATTTTAGGATGCTGCAGTCTGGTGTGCCTGTTGACGTAGTGAAGGTTGACGTCGAGAAAAACGGATACCACTCGTCTATCGTGGACTTGGAGCCAGATCTCCCCCTCGAGCGGCAATTAGGCCGACTTGGTCCGGATGCGCTGGAAAATCTTCGTTCAATGGGCATGCTTACTGACAATGGCAAAAAGGATGTTGAGGATATCGCTGATGAAGATTTGACATTGGAATGCCATGGCGATTCTGAGGAAGCGGGCATCGAAAATGGAGTGAAGAAGTTTTTTTCTGTTGCCCGTGAGCATGGATTCACTCTTATCTATGTCGTTTCTTCCATCCTCGACGTTAATGAGTACGCACGTCAACAAATAGAGAAAATATCAAATCACAGCGATGAAACGCCAAAGACTGCGAATCAAACGGCAAATGAAATTCATGCAATTAGAAGCTCAGAAGCTTTGGCAAAGGGAACTTCATATGGTTCGATCAAAAGAAGCTCAGAAACTTTGGTGAAGAGAAAACCAAGAACTTCTATGAAACGAAACTCAACAACTTTGACGAAAAGAAGGTCGGAAACTTCATTGAAAAGAAACTCGGAAACTTCGACAAAAGATATTTCCGGGAAAACATGCAGTTCTTTGGGAACGGAATCATCTGACCAGAAAGATCAGAACCGTCGCCACGAAAATCGTCAAAGAAAAAGAAAGTCCTCGTCGTCCGGACAAAGGACCTTTGAACGCCAAGGAAGCATGCAAACGACTACAACTATAGATACATCGGGCCATGAATATTTGTCGGATGATCCAACATCGAGGACAGAGAACAGATCTAGAAGCAACCATAGCGAAAATCCAGTTGAAAATCCAACCAAAGAACACAATGTTAGAAGGAAATTGAAGGCAGTGCTTTCACCAGCAGTTAAACCCAACAGGAGCAAAAGGAACCACAAGATAGCGAGCAAGAAATATAATGGTGAGCACCCAAAGGATAAAGAAAAACCCGAAAATACAATTGACGGACAAAGAGCAACACCTGCATCACCCATCACCAAGACAACCGCTCCTGCATCAAAAGTATCCCACGGATCGAAAAAGTCATCGCCCAAGCACAAGAAAAGGCAGTCTAGCAATTTCAATATTCCGATGGCTCAGGAGGGAGCCATGAATTCCAAAAGAAACAAAGCTTCTCAATCGTACAGCAATCCATCCGCTAAAACAAATCCATCTCAGGGCACGAAAAAGGTTTCAACACAAGCTACTGCGGACGGAGAAGGAGAGAAGAATAAATATCAAACGCCCATGATTCGAAATGGAGACAAGGGATCGGAAACTTCGCCCAATAATCACAAGAAGAAAATGTCAATGCCAAAGAAAAACTTGACATCTGTCATGAAATTTTCTAGAGGCACGAAAACAACATCGACGAAACCTCTTGGCGATATAATAAATCAGGAAAATGATACCGGTGCCTCCATCAGCAATGACGACGACAGCCGAAATAAATCTGGGAAAAGTTCCGTTACAGAAAAAGTTGGATCCTCCAAAAAGGCTCCTGTTGTGACAGTCAAGAAGAAGAAATTCATGACATTCTTCCAAAGAGCCAAGCAATCGTTCACGACAAAGACAAGAAAGAAGTTCCAATATGGGGACAACGAAGAATCTACCGGAAAGTCAACGTCGAAGGATCCAAGCGCTCTCACAACTAACCTTCCAAGCACAGAATTTTTCTCTTCGGTTTCCAGCGCAACAACATCATCTTTGATCAAAGGCGGTAATATAGCCACAACGCACTTGGAATTCAATCCCATCGATGGAACAAGCAGGAGCATCATAAGTGATCCTCATGTCATCCCTCCTGAGGAATCTCTGGACGCTTTCATTGAAGAAACGTCACCGAAGAATTCACCAACAACTTCGTTCGAGAATAAGGACAAAATTGAAGGCATTCGTCAAGAGGTGAGAGACAAAGAACAAACGATCAACGATCTTCTTCGACAAGAGCTGAAACGAAGAGACGGTGTTATAGATGATCTCCGTCGGCAAATCAATGAAATGAACGAGAGTGTCGAAAGGAGACGCGGATCGATGAATTCGAGGAAAGAACAAGGCAAAGTTCGCCGCGATTCCATGAGAGATTCGAATTCCTCCAAGACAAAGAGTACCAACATAAAGAAGCTAATGAATAGTCCGATTGCCGACGAACCCAAAAGAGAAAACGAAAAGACAACATCTCCGCAGCATTCCAAGAAGAAGACTGCCGTTCCCTCGAAACGGGACGATTCTCGCAAGCGCCGAAGTGCTACCTCTCGTCCGATCGAAAAGAAAACAGCCAATACATCAGACGATGGTGAGTCCGCAAGCATTGAAGGAATGAACTACGAGCTCGTCTTGTTGGATTGCATTCACAAGCTTCGAAACATTGAGGATGTCGAATTGGAAGACGAGTACGAGTTTGACTGGAGATCAAGATAGTAAAACAAAATAAAATAATACTATATTTGCGCTAGACTCCCAGGCAATGTTTGCTTGAACCATTTGTTTACAATATTTGCTTACGAATAGTTTACAGTTTGATTATAATTATAATGAATCTTATGCGACTTCTTCCCCTTCCACAAAGTATATAGCGACAAAAATTCCGATGCAACCCAAAGTTCGGATCGATGCAATCTAAGGCTCGGGTCCATCTTGCATTTTAGCCAGCATTCTTTGTTTCAGAATGGCACGGGCCAACAATTCGTTGTTTTTTGGTCGTATAATTCCCTTCCGCAGCATAACAGACCCCGCGTCTTCTGCACGTATCGAACGAGCGGTACCCATGGATTTATCCGAGGGTGGATCACTCGCTGTTGCATTAGAAACTTTTTGTGCGGCTCTGCGGATGTTGTCAAATAGATAATTGTAGCTAATCGGTGCTTGTTGTTGGGCCGGGTTGTCTTTTCTGATCCTCACCGCCCCAACACTATCAGCTACCGACAAATCTTCGCTATGGGCCTCCTCCAATATTCCGTACTTGGGGCTGGTAAAGTTAAGCCTCTTGTGTGTTCCACGATTATTCGTGTGCGAGGTGACAGTGTGCGAGGTCACTGACTGCTTGGTGTGTTCGGTTTCACTCCACACCGAGTCGTCGGAATCACACGAACGAGACGATGTTCCAGTGGTGGGATATGTCTGTTCTGTTTCGCTCTCGAACACGGTGTGTCTCGAAGGATCATACGATCTCACAGATTCATCGTCTTTGAATCTCGATGCATAGTATGATCTCGCTGTGTCGTCATCGGTTGCGTCCCTTGTCGAGTAAGAATTGTTTCGTTCGATGGATTTGCTCTTCTTCCTTCGGGATCGCGATTTCGAAGGCATTCCATCTTGTCTCCACATCTGCTGCTTCCTGGCTTCCCTCTTTTCTTCGGCATTCAAACAAACGAGGTCTGAGTCGCAATTGGCGGGATCACAGTGATCCATCAATAGAGGGAAAAAGAATTCCATGGCGGCACCTGCTTTTTGTTATGGCTAAACGACGTTGGTGTTGTACCCCTTCCTAGTTTGACATGTATTCGTAGTTTGTCTTAGACCGTGACGTTTTCGTTTGTCACGCTTGTATGTATGCATCTGCTTGAAGATGAGACGTTCGTACTCCGAAAGGTATAAGAAACTTTGATAGTATGTTGACATTCGTTACTACACGTTTCCTATGCCCATCAATTTATCACAACTTGTATGAGAAATAATGAAGAACTTCCGAAAAGCGAGAATTTTTCCATCGCTCACGCTATTGAATATTGAAATTATACAAAATGAATATTTTTATATTGAACAAATTGAAGACTCCCCTTGCGCGCGCACACGAATCTGTCACGCGTCTGTCATGCTTCCGTCGACGGACAGAAAACAGGTAGGCAGTCCAATCAATCGACGGCTCGGATGCCAGATGCCATCAACATGAGCATTCTTTTTTGATGTGGCATTCTTTTCGGATGTGATTCATGAAAAACGATCTTTTTTCGAAGTCCTTCCTATTGTAACTAGAAGTACTGCAAAGAGCAAGACATTGAACATTCTACAGACAACGAACTATCCATCATGTCGAACATTAATCTCGAAACCACAGTCGGAGGTATCCCTCTTGCTACTTGCGTTTACAATGCATCCGGTCCTCGGTCGGGAACCTCGGCGGCACTCTCCAAGGTTGCCACTTCTACGGCGGGAGCGGTACTTTCCAAATCCGCGACTCTTCTCAGTCAAAAAGGAAATCCCCTTCCCCGCGTGTGGCATTCCGAAAACGAAATCGCTTCCATGAACTCGGAGGGATTGCCAAACAGCGGAATCGATTACTACATTTCCCCGACTACCATTGATGAAGTCATGGCCGATGCCAAAGATTCCAAGCCCTACTTGGTATCAATTTCGGGAAAGACTTTGGCGGACAACCTGGTCATGCTCGATCGAATAGCCAAGACCATTGTGGACGGAGAATCAAGAATTGCGGGAGTGGAACTGAATCTAGCATGTCCCAACGTGATTGGCAAGCCCATCATTGCCTACGACTTTGAGCAGTTAAAGGATATTCTAGAGACGATTTCCAAAAAGAAATATTCTTTCAAATGCTTCGGCCTGAAGCTTCCACCGTATCTGGATGGAAAGCACTTGCAACAGGCTGCCTCGATTATCAATGAGTATGCGGGAATGGTCAACTACGTGGTGTGCATCAACACCATCGGAAACGCTCTCAGCATCGATCCCATCGCCGAGACGCCCTACATTTCGTCCAACAACGGCCTGGCTGGATTGAGCGGACCCGCCGTCAAGTTTACAGCTTTGGCCAATGTCCGCCAGATGCGCCAGCAGCTCAGCAAGGAAATCGACGTGATTGGTGTGGGGGGAATCAATTCTGGCGAGGACGTCTTTTTGTTTTTGCTGTGTGGGGCCTCGGCCGTGCAGGTGGGCACCTGCCACTGGAACGAGGGACCAAAGTGCTTTGACCGAATCACTGCGGAATTGCAACAAATCCTAAAAGAAAAGGGATATTCGAGCGCCCAGGAGTGCATCGGCAAGCTCAAGCCGTGGTCCAAGGAGGGTGCCGCCAAGACACGCGCAGCAAAAAAGGCCAAAAAGTTGGCAGGTGGCAGCGGAAGCAAGACAGCAACTGCCACCACCAGCAACAACTTGATTGTGGACGCGGTTCTGGTGCTGGTGATTGCCATTCTGTTGGCGGACAAGTTCGGCATGATTTCGTTTTGAGACGATATAATCGTATATTAATACTAAGGCTTGTATGAATTGTATCTGCGGAAAAATGACAATAACACAATCCTAGATGAAAAAAGTTCTACAAGGACATAAACCATACCTAATCCGCGGCAACAACACGAATAGAGCATCAAGATGGCTAGTAGTAACAGCAATATCTTTAATAATAATTGTTTAGAGAAAATGAACTCCTACTCTCCTGAGAAAATAACGTTGTATCCGAGTACTGCGGCATATTTTTTTCTGTTCTACCGAAAATGGCAGCAAGCCCCAAAACATCAACCCCGATCCCCACGAGAGCGTTTCCCAACAGACTGACTGAATCTCCGCAAACAATTCCCTGTAATGTACTAAAATACGATAAATGGCGCCGTGTGGTTGCAAACCTTTCAGTTTATGGTTTGAGGAATAAAACGATCCTCTCCTTTTGACCGAAAGACATGCGTCGCATTTTTGAGAGATTGTAATTGGCCAATCGAAGGAGGGAGTGATCTGATCCCTGACACATACAGATTTAAAGAGGTCAGGTTTCCAAGATTCCGCGTTGTAGATCAAGTTCTTTTAGATTTTTCAATTGACCGATGGTAGGAGGGAGCGATCTGAGCGCTGAACGCGACAATGTCAAAATTGATGTCTGAATAAATTGCAATTTTTAATACAAAATCTCGTTTATATTATTAGTGTTGTTATGATTTACTCTTGATGATTGATTGATTCCCTCCCATACATAGATTTGTTACAAGTATATAAGTGTCTCCCATGCAACCGTTATAGTGTGTTATAACGTGATGCATGCTTCGAACACACATTTGATTCTATCAGGCGTTGATATTTACATATAAAATGTTGATTTTCCCCCTCTTCGTTTTTTTAGTAGGAATATGGATCCCGCATGCCCCGTCGGGACGACGAAACCGAGGACGGAACATAGGGTGGTGGTGGTGGTGGATGTTGTGGGTGTCGGCTCGAAGGAACTCGAACACGGCTTCCCGGGTGGTGTTGGTCATAAGGATGGTGTTGTTGTGGATGGTGATACGTATGGTGTACAGGTGGTTGGCCTTGTGGATGGTGTTCGTGCAAACGTCGGCTTCCGCTGCGAATGGAAATGTTTCCCCGTCCTCTGTCTGGTTGCTGCGAGTGCTGGTGAACTTCTTGCGGAGGGACCTCCAATCGGTGTGGTTCGCTGGTATCCTCACGGCCCAAAACACCATCGATCAGACGGTTGGCTTCGCAATAGTGCAGCAAGTCTTCCGGAAGCATCTGTCGAAGGGTCGACATGTTGGTTTGGTCCCTGTGTTTGTGGCAAGAGAACAAGAAGAGAAAGGCGTGCGTGCGTGAGAAACTATCTTCCAACCAAAACTAACAACTAATGTTTCTATTCGTTCCTCCACCATACGCAAACTATACTACTTACATTCCCATTCGTTTCAATATGGTGTTGTCATCATTGATTTCAAAGGGCAACTGAAAAGTCAAACTGGACGTTTGTTCGATCCCCAGACATGTCGCAATTGATGGTTGCTGACTTGTTGGTGTTGACCACAATAAAGGGCAAGGGAATCGTTTCCGAAGGGACTCCCAATTTGGAGCGCTGCGAGGGCCGTTTTACATTAGCGTGGTTCCTCTGCACCAAATTCCGAAAGCACACCTGCTGGGTCAACAAATCCTTGAGAGATTCCTTCTTTTGGGCCAGCTGGGATTCCCGATAGGCAATCTCCTTGGTCATGCTCTCCATGTCCTGCTTGGCGGCCGTGGGAAGTCCCTTCCAAGTGATTTCTTTTTTTTGTTTCGAAATGATATCCATGGCCATGAGAACATTCAGAGCATCGTAGACCCGCCGCCGAATGTTCTTTTGGTCAAAAGATCCATTGGGATCCTCCTGTTGTCGTTCGGCCACGACCTTTTTGACGAGTTCGTCGGCCACCTCGTTGTAGGTGGTAGTTCCCTTTTCTTCCACCTTTTGGCAGACCATCATGGAAAAGTGTCGGAGTCCTCTCGCCGCGGAAGTCGTTCCGCTCGATCGAACCGAACCCGAATCGGAGGGAGACGACTGGGAACTTGTTTTCTTGGCCTTTTGTTGGCCTTCGAAGTAGGCGTCTGGGCCACCACGTTGGGCGATTCCATAGCAGCACTGCTGGAAGACAGACTGGCGGCGGGACGCTTGATAGCGGAGCTTCCCCGGCTGTCTACATCGGTAGCAGTGCTGGTGCTAGCGCTGCTGGGAATCGGGTGCCGTGGTGGCTGTCCCTGCATGTGATAGTGCTGCGGGTGGGAAGCATGATCCACCGGCGGATAGGGATGGTGTGGATATTGATTGTGTTGGTCCGACATTTTGTTTGTTTGTTTGAGTGTTTGTTTGATTGTTTGTTTGTTGTGGCTATGGATAGAAGATGATGAATTGTTTCGTTCTATTCTGTTTTCCCCCTGGTTGTTTGTGATTCGATTATCGATTGCTAGAAATATATTCTTTTCAATACAATTCAACTCGTTGGCATCAAATAGAATTATGTGTCCCTTCTCGCAGCTCCACAAACAAAACGAATAGTCCCCAGGTTTTGTTGCTACAACTGAAGTAGGTTGTCTTTCTTTGTGACTACAAGAATTCGCAATTCAAATTGAACTGCTGATCGTGTTGTGTTTTCGAGGAGAGACCCCTCTCTCCACAAGATACACTTGACGACGAGACCTGTCAAACTGAATCAAACTGTATATAGTAAGACTCGTGATAGTCAGTGGCGTACTAATGATTCGTTTGGATAGAATGCTTTTGGTACGGTTTTGCACCTCCAGAGTCTTGTAATTTGGGAGGGAGACGGTGTGAGTCTTCCGAAGTGTCGGAAGTTTCTTGGACGTCACAATCCGAGTCTGAGAGACACTCCTTCCTAAGAATCGACTTGATTTTCAAGAGTGAATGTGGGAACAAATCGTCACAGGCTTATGTTATAAAGTTCGGGCTCGGAGTAGAGGATGTCCGACTAGCAATGGAAATAGCTTTAGAAACAACTGTGAGCCACCCGTCTCGCAAGTTGCTAGCAATGCATTGTTTTTAACCAGGAAGTGGCTGTACGGTCATCACTTGCCGAGCTTCAACAGACGCGAACAGCAAAAAGCCGAGGATCAACGGAACGAACCAACGGAATCGAGATTGCCGCCAAATCAATCGTCTAACGATGGAGGGCGCTCGGAGGCATTGCAAAGAATGACACGGACCAGGCCTGCATTTGCCATTTTCCCGCCACTTTGGTGATCTGGAATTTGTGGGCGCGAAAAAGTGGAGCCGGTGACAGTATGCGACCAAACTTATGGCGCCCGACAAGGTTTTGTGACCCGAATACAGATGTCATACAGTACTGTACGTTAGCAATGTGCGCGGGTTATGACACTTGCCAACGGCTGTATATTTTACCGTTGATTACCGTCGAGCGTGTGTGACTAGCACGTGTACAGAAATTGCGAGAAACCGGGACTTGCAAGGGCGCCTTGCTACACTCCGAGGAGGATGCCAGAATTGTGGTTCGGCACTACTATCATACCTACAATAGAGTATTTAGTTAGAATACGTTCTTAGGTAAAGTTTGGCACCCCTGTTGATTGATTCGATTGATTCGATTCATATCTGTCGTTTTCGAAAAATTCTCTCAACTGCTACTTGTACGGACACATGGCAAGACCATCTTCAAGATTCCTTTCTACGTAAGAACAGCACGAGTCAATTATTTTATTGTGTGGAAGACCATCAGTTTCAAAAAGTCTGTGACCAGAACGTGCAGTGAAGTGCTCGCTGATTGCTAGATAGCCTTGGAGGGAGCCTCAACCTCGCAACAAAAATGAGAAAAACAGACCTCGAAAGAAAGCATTCGTTGTCAACTGCACACACAACATATTCTATCACCTCTAGAACAGCCATCAAGCTATTCCATTATAACCAAACTTCGCACCTCTACTTTCATTCGCACCTCTATCACAATATAAATTTAATGATGAAATTAATTCTGCTGGTCGTTGCTACGACCCTTCTCTTGCTCGAACCAAACGAGGCCTTTTCCACAAGCTCTATTCTGGCACGACGATATGAGACCCGCTACAGCAAGAGTGTCGAACAGGCAACGACCACAGAAACAACGTCAACGTCAACGCCCATGGATTTGATTGCCCTCCGGTCTTCGGCCGAGGACACGGCCGTTGCCCAAACCACAGACGAAGAAGACGACGAGGAACCCATTGATTACGAAGTTCCCGAGGACGCCGTCATCAACATCAAACCAAAGGCCATGAAACGCCTGCGGGAACTTACGATCGAAACAAAAAGACCAAGACTCGTATATGGTCTTGCGAATGGGCGTTCGAAACGGCGGCTGCTCTGGTTTGTCGTATGTCATGGACTTTTCGACCGAAGAGGACATTCAGGAGGACGACGAGATTGACGAATACCCACAAGAAAAACTCAAGTGCGTCGTCGACGCCAAGTCCATGCTGTATTTGTATGGACTCGAGCTGGATTACTCGGAGGAACTCATTGGGGGTGGATTCAAGTTTTTCAATCCCAATGCGGAAGAGAGTTGCGGATGCGGATCGAGCTTTGGAGTATAGTCACAAACACGCACGCACCTTTTTTCTCTAACTGCTATTTTCGAAAGAACCAAAACACACACAGGACGAATCATTTTCCCGGTTTGGATCCATCGCCTCGCCACCTACTAAGCAATTTCCCTGCAAAACAATCGACAAATCCGTTCATTGTTCACTTTAATGTGTTCACTGACAACTATACGGTTTCGATATCTAAAATGCAATCATCCAAGCAAACGATCGAATGTATATTATACCAGGATAGGCGGGGGACAACGATGGAATAGAATTTTACTAAAAACGCATAACCTAATGAATTCAATTTTGGTCTACACTTCTCTCGATCTAAAGTCAAACTCATACCGAATCAATCTACTGTATACGCTGGGCTTGTAGAGGTTATTTTTGCGTTTTTATTATGCATGGGTTTCTGCTTAGAAAGGGTTCTTAGTTCCGTGAACCAGTCGTCCACTTTAGCTTTCAAAGAATACAGAATGGACTCCAAACACTAGGAAGATAAGACCACCAAAAATACTGACCGTCTTTTCCGAAATTCGTGCCGCCAGCATGCGTCCACCCAGAACCGCCATTCCCGTGCACATGGTGTGGCCAATGCATCCACCCAACGTCACACCGTACGGATTTTTGGCGGCCGCCAGCGCAATCGTGGCAATCTGGGATCGGTCTCCCCACTCGGCCAAAAAGGTCAGGGTAAAGGATTGCATGGCAATCTGTGAAAATCCCTTGCGCATGGAATTGCTGGAAACGACGGCCTGCGACTCGGGGTCGCTGTCGTCTTTTTTGGGATGCAGCAACTCTTCCTCCACTTCTTCCAATTCCTCACTGACCTGGTCGCTGTCCATGCCCCTGGCATCCAGCAAGAGCTTGATTCCAAAATAGAGAAACAGGATTCCTCCCAGAATATGTGTATATTTCACGGGCACCTAGTTTCGGCAAGACCAGACCCATAATGCTCGACAACACTGTCATGACATAGAGACTGGCGACGGCCCCTAGAAAGACCGGCCGATCGCTGTTGCCGCATGCTCAAGACGGCCGCAATGAAAAAGGTCTTGTCGCCAATTTCCGTGGCCAGAATCATTGCCTACCCCGGACGTAAAGCCCTTCATAAAGCCACCGTTGTTGGCGGGGAGCCACGAATACGAGAGTTCTTGGGCAATCAGCGGCCATCCGGCCTTGAACTCGGCCTCGGTGATATGAGAATCATGGCTCGTAGTCCAGCTTTGCAAAGAGTCCGGCGGGAGGTTCCAGACCGGAAGACGCTACCGCTTCATGTTCATCGCCCTTGTGAAAGGTGACATCTGCTTTGACAAATAAGTTGTTGCTTCCGACAAAAAGCAGCACATAGGGCTATCAGAATTGCGGATCGCACGAACGATGATGATCGCGTTCTGGTGATTCTCGTTCGCGAATTGGAAGTATTGTTCGACATGGTCATTGTGTATGTTCGTTTTCAAATTGAGTTTCCGTGAGTAGTGATCGCTCCTTATGAGGACATATATTGTATTGCGGATGAGATGCTGACTTTCGAATGTGTTTTCCATTCAATGTCATATAGAGGGCCCAGGATAGCTGTCGTAATGCTTTAGTGGTGCCCCAAAAGAATAGACTTTCGAGTATCGTCGGAAGAGAGTTTTTGGAGTGTTATTTGAAAATTACATCATCCAAACACAATCAAGGTTTGTGTGTTGCGTCGGCGGAACTGCATCCGGTCGTGAGGGCTTGTACTTGCCTGACCGTTGCTCAGCTCTGTCCTTCGGTTCTTGAGAAGAAGAATTCAGAGCAGGGGTCATTGCGGCGCACCGAAAATACAAAAAAATGGTGCGCGCATTGTAACCTCAACCTTTGTGTGAGAAGCATGACTCCTACGTACAGTAGTACGGACTTCCCGTAGTTGTCAAGGGTTCCGTTTCGTTCCTCTGGTTCGGTTCTCGTCACCCGGTTTTGTCTCGTGTGACTAAAAATCTTTTTCTTCACGGCTGAAACATTTTTTCCTTTTTTCTTGAACCGGCGAAAATCAAGACGCAGAAGACATCTCCGTCTGGTTTTGTTCAGTAGGCGAGACTTTGAAGTGACATACACTACTTGCCGGGCTTTTTATTCCCACAAAGACCGAAACAAGACCGACTCCATATTCATCATCACTTCTCTCCATCCAACCAATACATCACCGACATCATTATATTTGAACAATGGCGAAACGTTTACTGAAGGTAAGGCAAGTCACGACATTACCGGTTTGAAAACGAGAAAGGATCGCAATCTATCGAACTCGCGGCTCTTGATTGATTGATCTTTCTCGAATTCCTCTTCTCACCATTCTTTTGCGCTTCCCGTGACTATCGTTAACAGCTCCAAATAGGAACGAGCAAAGCTCGCAAAGGATCCTCTCCCATTCATCAATGATATTGGCTTGGTCCAAGAGGACATGTTCAAATGGGATTGTCAGATCCAGGGCCCCGACGGTTCTCCGTACGCCGGCGGAAAATTTACCCTGAGGATTGAATTTCCGGCGCAGTATCCCTTCAAGGCACCCACTCTGCGATTCATGACCCAGATTTACCATCCCTCCGTCAAGCTGGATTCGGGAGATGTCTGCGTGGACGTGATGGGACCCTGGGGGCCAACGCTCAACGCCAAGCACTGCCTGACGGTCGTGTACTCGATGATGAAATCCCCCGAGGCGGACCATCCCCTCGAGGAAGCCGTGGCGCAGCAACTGCGAGAAAAACCAAAGGAATTCGAAAAGATGGCCAAGAAATATACCAAGGAACATGCTAAATAACAAATAGACTTTTTACAAACATCACGAAACAACGACTGTTCAAACAACAAACACACACACATCAACACACACATCAACAAAAACAACCGATCCGTATTCAAATAATATAGAAGAAGAAGCTCATCCCGAGCCACAAATGCAGGCTTCGATTGAGCTACCTGATACTCAAAGCACCAACAAGCTATTCCGAAATAGAAAACTGCATGCTTTTAAATGTGCAATACAAAACCATGGAAGAGAACCAATTGACGACATTCTCCAATGTCTTTTAGACGTTCCTTGACTACACTTAATAATATTATGCTTGTGTCGATTGAAAATAGTAGTTCCAACGATGATATCCAAAATAATATGGTAGTCTATAACTTATAAAAAACGATTGCAGTGCAACGATGTTATTTCTCGTGACATGTCCTAAACAAAATTATCCTTTGAAACGATTCGTAATGACGAGATATGGCGGCACTGAAACAATAAAAGCTACAACTACTTTTTCTATCGAAGGAAAATTAAAGAAATTCGAACCTGCAGGATAACATCTATATAACGTTTGAACGTCCACCAATGGTTGATGAGTATGAAAGTGTGTAAACCATCAGATTTCCTGGAGGACGATGGCTATGATCCAATGGAAGATATTCGATTCGAATTACGAGTATGCTGCTATGCAACTTTCTACGCGTCATTTCGAATGTCTCCAAACACAATATGTACATGGAAGAGAAGAAACGATGTTTTTTTACAATAAAGACATGTCGTGTTGTTGTTCTGTATTGTTGTCGTTTCTTTTTCGCATTGTGTGCTAGCGATCATAGATCTAATCCTTCAGTTTTAAAAGACCTCATTCGCCTCCTGCGAAAGCTGCCACTTCGTCCTCGACGGTCACGTCAATGATTTCGGGAATCCGTTGCTTGCAGGTAATTCGACACCCGACTCAGCACGGTAGTTCGCTCGTGCCAAAAGCGGCCCTTCAGACTCAGAACGACCACAGGCCCGTCGAGTTCCACGAAATCGACCCCTCCCGTGATTCCGACGCCCCGGTTCTCCGCCGTGTATCCAAACAGAGTCCCGATTTCTTCGCGGCAGGCTTGTAGAATCTGAAAGACGGTTTCCTCGTCCAGCTCGAGGACCGATCCGGCGGGGACAAAGAGTGGTTCGTATTCGGCGCTCGGATCGTCGATCGAGGGAGCATCGAGGGTGGCACCGACCTGTGCCTTGACTTCCTGGTCGTCTTCCTCCTTGGCGTACTCCCTTCGGTCGATCATAATGTCGTCCGTCGTCGTCGTCGATAAAATCAAAGCCGGACCAGTCGCTGCCATAGAGTGCTGTTGTTCTTTGGCATGTTGTTGTAGGCGATAGGGAAAATCCTTCCAAAGTTTCAAAAGTCGAAGCCGTTAATGGCGATAAATATCAATGATCGGATTGTTGTGGACGACATGGTGCTGGTGAAAAAGTCGTGAATTATTTTGTCGTTGTTGGTGTGTTGGATTTTCTGTTGTTATCGGTTTGGTTCGATGCGGAATGCCGAGGAAATAACTGGATGCTCTGTTATGAGTGGTTCAGATTTTGTTAGTACCGCCGTTGCTGTCAACTTTGATACTGTATGATCGCAAATTAACGAATGCTGTTGTAATGATAGAGTAATGACAACACCTGTGTTTTGCTGATCTTCTTTCCGCATTCACCATCGCGATGCATGCATAGATAGACAAAGTAGTACGTGTTTTTCTTTGTTTCTTCTTTCGAGTTTTTCGGACACGCGTTGGATGGAAGTTTTTCCAACATACCAAAGTAAGGATAAGGATATTTAAATTGCCATAAATCTCTCGATTTTTGATCCATCCGACCAAGTTAGTCTTGGGTTGTGAGGTCTTGGTTTCGAAAGAGCTTGAAGCTGCAACATGTTCGTATTGTAGCTAGATCCCAGCTCAAGCCGCTTGGTTCCTCGCGCTACGCTCGGCCGTGCCCAACGTTCTTTTTGTTTTTGTGCGCATAATAATATATTCTATGTATTGTACGCTACTTGAAGTCGTTGGAGAAACAACGACCGCACGATTGGTTGCACTCCCGCCGTTTTTGGGCAGCTTGCCCTACCAAAATCCCGATGCGCCAACTGCCCGGAACGCGCGCAGCAGGCCTCGGTGTGGCAATGTCGACATCACGAGCCAAAAAATGCGCAGTGTAGGGGAAAGAACGATGGTTCTTTCGTTCCGGTAGCGAGGCAGTCTTTTTTCTACTATTCGAAGCCTTGCGCAAAATGCCAATGTATTTGTACACTACGAGTGGTACTGTACAGTAATAATTAATTAATTTTGGTTCTTGAATTATGGGTACGGCAGTTTAATCGTACGTTTTGTACCAGTACCGGAAACCCGAAACAAAAAAGACCGGAGGACCCTACTTGCAGGCATGCATGTCCGATCGGACGATGAACCTGCGCAGTGCAGCAGTGATGATCCCGAAGTCTTCTCTCTCTCGTCGAGCGAGTGTCTTTTTTTTTTTGTGCCTGTATTTTTGTGCGTACTGCCGTCCGCGGTTTTGGTTTTCTCGCAGTAGTTTCGCGTAAAAATTAAAGTCATCCCTTTTTTTTTTTCTCCTTGCGAGACACCCCAGTCTTACTCACAAATCATCACAATTGATATTCATAACAAAACCAAAACAATCAAAATGGATCGCGAATCTCTCGTATACAAGGCCAAGCTTGCCGAACAAGCCGAACGTTTCGATGAAATGGTTCAAGACATGTACGTATGCTTTGTTGTTGTAATTTTATTTTATCTGGCTGCGATAGTGTATTTTAGCTTTCGGTCGATGCAAAACAGATGATGGGTGTCACATCTCTCGCATGCCGAGCAATCGTTTGCATTGCAGTCATGACAAAACCCTCTGTGGTTAGGTTTGATGTCCTTTTTGCCTTTCATGAGTCTCGGTTCGATTCTGAATTGGCAGATATTGGAGCCGTTACAATTGTTTTGGCAACGAAAAGGATTCCGAATACCCATAAATCTTGAATAGGAAGCCTTGTGACCTTTTGGTCCGTTGAAGCGGAAGCCGCACAGTATTTACACAGTATTTACAACCAATCTATGTTTGCTCACATCCACTTTCACCACTCTTTCGAATTACAGGAAGGAAGTTGCCAAGCAACCCCAGGAACTCACCGTCGAGGAACGCAACTTGTTGAGCGTTGCCTACAAGAATGTCATCGGATCCCGACGAGCATCGTGGCGCGTTGTTACCTCCATCGAACAAAAGGGCGATGGCGACAAGATGGAAATCATCAAGGACTACAAGGCCAAGATTGAATCCGAACTCGTCGAAATCTGTAACGATATCCTCGGCATTATCGAGGAATCCCTCATTCCCAACTCGACATCGGAGGAGGCCAAGGTTTTCTACTACAAGATGAAGGGAGATTACCACCGATACCTCTCCTGAATTCCAGACCGGAGACACACGAAAGGAATCCGCCGGAGCCGCCTTGGATGCCTACCAAGCCGCCAGTGGAATTGCCCAATCGGACCTTCCTCCCACGCACCCCATTCGCCTCGGATTGGCCCTCAACTTTTCCGTCTTTTACTACGAGATTCTCAACGCTCCCGACAAGGCTTGCTCGATAGCCAAGCAAGCTTTCGACGATGCTATTGCCGAACTCGATACCCTCAACGAAGAATCCTACAAGGACTCTACCCTGATCATGCAGCTCCTCCGTGACAACCTCACGTTGTGGACAAGTGACCAGGCCGACGCGGATGGCGCCGACAAGGGGGACGGACAAGAAGAATAAACATTGTGCCGCAACAAGACAGTAACTCTCGGTGACTGCGTATAATGTATCACGAGTATGAAACCAATGCGATGCGCAATTGGCCACCGAATGCAAGTCATATCCTTTTTTTCAAATCTTTTTTAATTGTACCTTTTTTCAACTAGAAGAAGTACTACTACTTATTGTGTTTTTGTCAGCTTGAACGTATCAAACCTTAGTTACCTAGCAAGTCTTTGCGGTAGAGATGAAAAGTGCTTGCATAATCACATACCTCCATAACAACGATTGAAATCATCGACAATCTCCACTTCGAAGTTCTTGAAGGACGTCCAGGTATCCCTTTGTTTCCGGAGAGACGAATCCCATGCGCAACAGATATTCGATAATGACCAGATAACAGTTGGGTTTGATAGGATCATCATAGTCCTGGTGCCATGCTTTCCTTGATCTGGTCAATCCTCCACAAGAAAAATTCTTCCACCTCTCCGTCCACGGGTTTGGGCACAAAGTCCTTTGGAAGATACAAATCGTAGTTGAAGAGGACGACACGGGATATTGTGTAAAAGGATTCCCCGTCGTTCCGTTCCACCTTTTGGGCTTCTTCGTAGCTTACCACGCCCGCCGGTCGGAGATTGACACCGGGCTTGGCGATTTCGGGCGGTATTCCCGCTTCCTCCTCGCATTCCTTAATGACGTTTTCCATCAAACTCAATCCCAGCGGGTTGTCCACCGGCCACAATGTGATCCAGCATGCTTGGATATTTCGATTTTGTTTTGGATCGACGTGCCATCCACATCAATGGAAGTTCGGTACAGTCGTCGTCCGGATAAACGATGCCATTGATGTGAACTCCATAGCTCAAAACACCCAAGAGATCGGTGGCCGCTCGCTCCATCAAGAAAAGTGGTGGATTGTAAAAGGAATCCGATACCGGATAGAGTTCGTCCCTCCATCCCTTGACAACGCCGTTGTTTTTCAGTTTTTCCATAATCTCCCCCACGGCCTTGGTTCGAGATTCCAGTGTTGTTCCTGCAACTTTTTCCGAGAGTGTGAGATGTAGGCATTGTCCCCCGATGTCATTTCGAAAACTGCACCATCTTCAATGTCCCAGGTACACAAGTCCTTTGCTACCGTGGGATCCACCTTTCCCAAAACCAAACCATCGACTTTAAAATCCATGATGCTAGATCGAAGATCGTCGGGCATTTGGTTGCAGTCTCGTATTCGATACAGCATGTCTTGCATCAATTTTTCTTCGGCAGTGTCGACGAAACTTGACGTCCCGTCACCAGGTGTCGCCGAAAGAGAAATTGACCTGCCATATGAATTCCATCTTTGTTGTCGACTTTGTGGCTGTTGAGCATAGCTCTTTCCCAAAAGAAAGTCGCAAGACGATGTTTTTGTCGAAAATGCCAGCGACACAGATGTCTGGAATGACAAACAATGCAGAGTGGTCACGGATATCACTCGTTTGGTAAGCGACGATAACGAAACCATTCTAGTGTGCTTTGCAAAACCGGGTTTCGTTTCTTTTTCTTCAGTTGTTATCTCTTGATGGCATGATTATGGGATAATCGATAAATCTGAGCCTCGGCAACTTACAAGTTTTTCTGGATTGCGCCACCGATGACGTTCAAGTTTTCTCGTTGACATCAAGATTCTTGTCTAACCCTAACCTCAATATTTACGGGTCGTTGTTTTTGGAGTACGAATCGTAGGTAATATCGTGATGAAGTTATGTGTTCGGGATGTTGGGGTCATTCTGGCATCGCTTGCTGCAAAATTTTTCGCTTCACGGTCTACGAATCGTTTAAAAAGACGAATTATTGCGGCTAACAGAAATTTGCTTTGAACGTAGACATTGTCGTAGCGCTCGTACTAAATTCTCTATTTTCCTTCTTCTGGGGTATTCGGAGTTGATAGTATTCTGGCGGGCCGTTACAGGCGTTTCATTGTTTTTCCCGCCTTATAGTTTAAAAATAACACGTAAGCGATAAATTCTGATTCTCCCGCAATTTCTTAATTGGCGCTACTTATAGAGGATTGAGACACGTGCGAACCTGTTTTTTCCAGTACCGCGTCAGTTGGGTGGTTAACTTAGATCTACGAGGAGCTGCTACTCCGGTTGATACTCCGTTGGTCTGTTACGGGTTAGCGTACTATTAGTCCTATGAGTGGACAATTTTGCAGTGTCAATCTTGTAGCAGTTTTGAAGTGAGTTTTCGGTGCTCGAACTTACTATGCCCCTTCCGAATTGGTTTCGGAGTCGATATTTCATACATTATTAAGAACTGAATAAATTGAATATACAACGAAGAGTACGCATCGCTTGAGTATTGTTAAACTCTCTGTTTCTCCATGAAAATCTTCGCTTGTCTCAATGTTTGACATGGCATGTTCTCTTCATCTGAATAAAATTCCTTCACACATACCAATTTTCATCTGTCAACTGCGACTTCCGCTTTCACTCCGCTACACATAAAATTTTATCCATCGTTTTGTGGTGTCTGCCTCTCGATTGTTCTACCATCACAAGAACATCGACTAAAGATCCACAACATACAGTGTTCCGAACGTGGGCGATTAGAAGGAGTATACTCGAAGCCTTCTCGTCAAATTTTCTTGCAAAGTGAAAAATTCCTATGGGAAAGCATTAAAGGACTTTCACATTGATGAAAAAATATTTCGATCCCTTTGATATTTCCAATTGCCTTGTTCATAAGTTTGAAATTCCAACACCACTACTCAGATCAAACTAGCTGTGATCATCTTCAGCGCAACAGTTCTATTGATTCTACGCCTCCTCTCCGATACCAAATTTTGCTTCATCGATTGAAGTCAAAATATCATTGCCATGAAACAAAATACATCTACTCCAGCTTTCTTGTCCCTTCGTGACTCGGACGGCCAAAACACAAGTCCATTGGAGTGGTCTTCCTGATTATTACTTCAACCCGAACCAGCATCAATTCTGCAAGGTTCAAATTTCTTCACCAACAACAACTGACGGCACGGAGAGTCTCCACTTCATCGAGTGGAACCAATGCGAGTAGCAGCGGGTTGAGTTGCATTCCGTCGTCGGTATCCTTATCATCATCGTCGTCGTCATCATCGATTGGGGCTAAGTCGAATGATGATACTGATGAGAGCTTGGACTCGAGCAGCATATCTGAATATGATGATCCCATAATATCTTTCGAGGCTCTTTCTTTGAGCACTCAAGGGTTCTCATTGGGACCAAGGACAGGGAAAACATTATTCAAATCGAAATCTGCTCTTGAAGGAATGAATTCTCCACGAGGGAACGATAAACAACCTCCGATAGAGTCTCTGAATCTAGCGTCCTCTTTTGAACGCAAAGATCGGTTTTCTCTATCAAGACGGTCTGATGATTCAGTCGTCTAAGCAGACACAACAGCGGCGAAGAACATCAAGTAAGAAATACACCGTCAAAAAGACCACGAGTGCTACACAGAACACAAGTTGCTACTGAATTCGAAGCTCAAAAAGTGCCTCGAACAAAGAGACAACGTGGAGGATCTGATTTCACAATGGCTAGTGCTTCAGTTGACAGCCCAGCTTCCAAATCGAGTCCTCGTAAGAGACGCCGCGTAAATCGAAACCAGGCGCTGGCAGCTCAAGATTTCGATTCTATTCTCTCGCAAATCAACACCACGGGTTCTTTGTAAGACGTTTGATTCCAAAGGGGGCTTTGTGAATCAAGACGCAAAACTGGGGTTATCACTGGGGCACTTGCACAAAGCAACGTTGTTGCCGCTACCTCGATGCATCGCATCGCATCGCATCCCACATAGACAAAATACAGCTATACACAACTCATAATATATAGAACATTACACTGTACATTTCAAAAACTTTTTATATCTTACAAGGCCTCTAGTAGAGTTATAGCCAAACATCGGATTGATAATCATCCTGTGAAAACGTGATTTAGAAGTATCAACCTTCAACACTCATAGAATCATTTCATCGGGGTCGTTGGAGGTTAGAACTCGGTAAAGTGAATCGGATAGCTTTCTGTATCGTTTGCCGTTTGAAAACTTGTCTTCAAGCAAAGCCGAACATCGTTCATCGGCGTCGTTATCCTCATCAGTCTTCTTGTTGCTGCCTATGGTGTTCCCATTGGTATGCCTGCCAGAGTGATTGAATGGTCGGAAAATGCTCGACGATATGCTGTGCCTTTGTTTCGGACAACCCCGAGAGCTGCTGCAGCTGACGAAGCCAAACGTCCGTGGCTTTCTCGAGGGGATTATTAGAGTCCACGCATCCCTGTTTGATTTTCTTGATGCATTCGAGCTCCGTGGCTTGTTTTATATAGGGTTTTTCGGCAAGTCCCCTTGCCATTTTGGAAACGGTAGATTGAAGAAACTTCAGTCGTTGGGACAAAGAATGCTTTCCACCTGAAATTGTACAAGTACCCATTGCATGGCATCTTGCAATTCCTTTACGGTCGGTAACGAGGATCTATTCCTACTTGATTTATTATGAGATCGACGATATTCTATCCATTTCTTGTCCAGCTGCTTCTGGCATGCCAATCAAGAAGGAAGATTATCTTTGGTTCTGTAGTTGTCGACCAGGCTCGTTGCCACCGCGATCGGATGGTATCCAACCAGGATTCAAGTAATGGATAATCATCTTCCTCCTCCTGGAAATCTCGAAGCAACAAAGGGATGATCTCGTCCGGCTCGAAAAGAGCCACTAGATAATGAATATGCTCGTATCCTTCGTTATTGCCACTATTTACCTTGCCTCTTGCGCGATCGGATTCGAGACAATCCACGGCATCTTTTGCACCTCCCAACAGCTTGTCCTTTCGAACGAACTGAATCATCGATGCAGTAGACGATAGTACCCTCTACAATCTTGCTCCGATAGGGGTGAATAAAGAAACTTTCGGACATGTGCTCTACCAAACCAATGGGGATCGTCGTTTGCTAGATTGGGTTCGAGCAATACTGCGATTTCTTCGTGGCTGTAATTTTCCCATGGCTTGATTGTGTTCTTCGTTTTGTTGCTTCTTTTGATTTTTTTCTTTTTGTTTCTGTCGTTCTTTTTCCTCTTTTTGCTCTTTGCGCTTTTTCATCTTGTCTTGTTTTTCTTTTTCCTTGAGTGCCTCGCGTTCACGCTTCTTGCGCTGTTTTTCGACATCGGCAGGTTTCGCTTTCGGTTTCGCTTTGCCCAAGACCCGATGGTGATTTGATTTTTCAAAAATGCGTTTGGATTTCAGCAATAAATCATCTTCGTCGTCGTCTGTATCGGAATCCGAAGAAAGACAAAGTTTGTTTCCAAAAATTGGTTTGGTATTCTGTGATAATGTGGCCGCCGGAGGAGGTTTCTTTTGAGGAATATTCTCGCTGTTGGAATCGAGATTGGAACTTTTTCCGTATCGTGCTCTCGAAACGATTTGCTTTGTTGTTTTGAACCGGAGGAAGAATGAGTAACGACGACGAGCTATCGCTGTCGTCATCGCTGCCATCGTCATTGCTGCTGCTGTCAACGCTATAACATTCGCGGGCCAGCTGGGGAAAATCCGCTGATGGTGTTGGTCGTTGGACATTGTCCCCCATTCCTTGAATTCCTAATCCTTTTGATGCAGATGGTCCTTATTGTCGAGATACTTCCTTGATGACGAACTCCTTATATCATGCAGTTGAAACGAAAAATCACATCGGGAGCAACGAAGATTTTTATCTCGATTATTTGAATTTTGTCGAAAACGACGAGATTTCATCAATGCATTAACTCTAACCCTATGCTTTTTATCCATTTTGGCGGGACCCAATAGTAGCGCATGGCATATAAGCATGTTGTTACACTTAGTCCTACGGCATCGGTATACATAGACCTACGACGTGAGGGTCGATTTATGTCGTGGGAAAGAACCCTAGTTATCACTTGACGTTTAGTCGCGCATGAATTCATAAAATCCATCTTGTGAAACTTCTCCCTCCATGGGCCTCATCATGTGAAAGTTCTTCCACATCCACGAACTACCGACATCTCAGTCGTGGAGTTCTACGACATAAAGTCATTTCAGGCGTATCACAGTCACCATATATTTTGACGCGCTCATCAAAAATATCAACGCCCTCCTATCAAACCATATCACATATCCGTCGTGCGCGAGCATCAAAGGAGATTCAACGGTTCGCAATGCGATTGATATTTCAGAACGCTGGTGAAAAACCCGGCGCGATAAGGTTACTATCAGCAGATGTGAGAAATCTTTCCGTTTCCCAACCGCAACGCGACCATATTATTGGCAATAGACTCCACTTCCGAATGCTCATAGGCCAATAGAAACCCCGAGAAACAATGTGAATGTTCCCAAAAGCTCATTCTTCTCACAAAGCGCCAATAATTCAGCACACTTATAGTGCACCCGTACAAGTGTACTTGAAACACAGTCAGGAATGAATGTCCCGTACAAAGAGTCGCTTTGTCAATTCTGATCTCGCGAGAAAATCGCCTCAACTCGTGGAAAAACTAACGAAATTGGGAAAGAATCTCATACTTCCACTCAACGGTTCTGCAACAAAACAAGAAAAGGTGCACGAAGGAACGGAGTGTAACATTCTAAAACCCACATTTTGCAGCTTTCCAACAACAAGTGCCGACAAAATTATTTGTTGTTACCGTCTCTGTAACCGCCACTTTTGTCGGTAATTGGATTGCATCACGTCACATCCCATAAAGCTGTCACAGTGACATCACCCAAAAGACATTACAATCGTCTTGGACATTGTGAACTACGTCGATAACGACTGTGGATAGTCGGTTCGAGGTTCTTGCGCACAATGAACTCGCCCAGAGCTAATCATTTTGGAAATCCTCTCATCACGGCCACTGTTGGGAACAAGAGCAGTACCAACAAGGCGCCTCCAAGTCCGGTTGGGAGCACGTTTTCTACGAACGAGTTTCTCAACTCGAAGAAAACCAGCAAAGAATCGCTGGAGCACTTGTGTTTGAGTTTTGGATCGCAACGAAGCAGCATGCCATCGTCTTCTTCTAAGGCTCTATCACCGAATCCGAGTTTTTCGGAACGAGAGGCGTCCTCACAAAACGATCATGCCCAACATACGCGGAATAGTGAAACAAGCCTAAAGTTGGTGGGATCCACCATTACTACAGGCCCGACGATAGGTTTGCCATCGCACTACCCAGGAAGTGCGGGCCACCATCGGGTGGGAAGCCTCGAAAGCAGTGTCCTAATGGAAGAGTTGCAGGATTTCGATGATATCTTTGAACACATTCAAGCCTCACCGACACACCACAACAACTCGCCGACGAATATTGACACGGACGATGAAAACGAGAGAGAATCGATACCGAGGAGACGACAGGATGAATACGATGAAGAGGACGATCTGCAGTCGTTTGCCCGATTGAGTTATCAACATAGACGAAACACGTCGGAACTGACTGGTCTCTCTATCAGCCTGCAGCCACCACAGCTTCAACAAAGCGAAAATAACTACAAGCTAAAACCAAGGAGTAACTCTTGGATCAACAGCAGCAACCACAGCCAGTCGTCGAGCACAAGATCCTCATCAACGATAAGCCGACAACACAGACGATCACGGAATCGTGCCCTGAGCAGCGCAGAATTCCAAGCCTCCGTGTTGGACGAGCTGAACTTTTAGCGAGTTGAACTTTTAGAGATTGTTCCTATAACAACTCACGATCACGCGAGACTACAATATATATTATTTCATAAATAACAACAATTTTGAGAATGACTAGACACAATGTAGAAGTACGAAATCTACAACTTCATTCATACTGGTATCGTCTCCTCATAGTCAACTCCGTTCTGTTCTCTTCCTATTATGGTGGTTCTATTCGGAAGATGTCAGCACTGCTATTGAATCCTACCTTCGTTGGCACTGATTGCTTGCGAATCCTACCTTCGTTGGCACTGATTGCTTTTGGCTCATGTCTAGACGAACCAAGAAGTATGGGTCTAGTCGTAACGTCAAGGTGCTTCTTATCTGCAACTGTCAATGATAAATATAGTATGTTGCAATTTAAGAAACACATAACGCTCCCCTATTACAAGAAGACAACACTTATTGAATACCCATAGTGTTCTCTTGAAGACAGAATATCAGAACCGTTTCTAACGGTTATACTATGATCCATAATAGTGAATCATGAATTGTGTCATGAGTCAATCGAAAGAGTTATGCCTTTCACACATTGCATTCTGTGCCTCTTGTTTCTGGTAACGAGAATTTTTTCGAAATTGGTTGGTAGCGTGATGCACACTCCGTTTCCGTTACGTTGTCTCGCTAACACATGAATGGTAACTTCATATGTAGAATTAAGGTTAAATTGAGCGCGCTCAATCATTCATTTATATTGATGTTGATGATGATGATGTCTTTCGATCTTCCGAGAAAAATTAGCCTTCCAAGACTGAAACCCGCGATGGGAATCATTCCATATTGCTTCACATCCACCAGAAAGTGTTGTGCATGTCAGAAGATTCATTATTTGACAGATGGATAGGGATAGATAGGACCATGTACTAACATCTCAGACTTGATTGTCTACCACTAGAGAATACCAAATGTCACGTCCTGTCTCTATTGCTTCGGTGATAACTGTGATAATTGCCGCATCCTCGGCATATTTTCGATACAATGATGACAACGTCGGAACTCTGCCAATGAATAGTAACGAGGTTGTGAACACACCCTGCATTTCTACTTTCCAGCTCTTTCTGGATGATCCCATCGAGACTGATGCTGCGAATCGAGCATTATCCTTGATTCAAGACACCTATCACCACGGCTATTACAACTCTTCTATTTCTCATCACTATTTTGTCCGAACAGCTCCAGTGACGGTGCAGGACACCCTTTCGGAGTTTGTATGGAGCAATTCTGCCCTAAAACAGGTGCGAACCAAGTTTGAGACATCCAATGGTGCAGCATTCCCGAACAACAACGAAGGCATCAAGGTGATACAGGACGTCTTTGACGAAATTTACCTCATGAGACCCGAATTCGATTTGCTGGACGAAAAGAAAATTCACTACGATGGAAACCTAAAGATTCCTGGTATTTGCACGATTCGCGCTCTAACCTACCTATCGGGAAAGGATGCGATGTTTTTCGCCCTAACGAGTCAACAGAACTACACAACCCAGAGCCATTCCTCGGTAGTCTTGGACTTTGACAGAGAGATGCACTACGTGTCTTTGAATCAACAAAGTGCTTCACCTATTGATCCATCCCAAACTGTCGAACCACGCGTCATGGTCAAATCGGCACTGCACGTGGTTCTGCCCGGAACAAATCCTTTTATCGCACATCTTCGCATAGTCCTTCATCGAATCATGGTGTTTGCAGCAAGAAGTTTCCGGCGTGCCTTTGAATCGAAAGCACAGTCTCCATCCACTGTATCTTCAAAGTCGAATGTTTCCATGATGGCAATAGACAATTTAATGAGATCCATGAACAAGATTCATATGGCTCTGCCCCTGATTGTTATTGGTATTCCGTTGGGAGCGATTCTTCTTGCGCCTCTATTCTACCCCTTCCAGTTTTTCCCGTACATCGCCCTCATCATTGCAAGATGTCTGTTTTACACAGACGCAATTCCACAGCTATACATCCGATGCCTATCAATGCTTATAGCATGTGCTGTGTTAGGTGCTTCAATGCCAGGAGCAAACTCCGCCGGAAAAATGAGGCGGAAAAGAATTTGTTTGGTAATATCCCATGTCGCATGGGTAGGCGTTTGCTTCTATGTCGAAGCAAATGCCGGTATGGCAAACAAAATTCTTCTCGCTCCGTGGCAAAAAGTCATTAATCTCGATGATATAGTGTAAGCGAAATAGTTTGATCCAGCTGTCTTTCCGCAAGTAATTCTGCCATTCGTTTACGATGCTTTTGTTTTGCAAGGCACTTTTGAGCTTCCCACCAACCAGCGATACAAACGTTGACTTGTTCGTTTCGAACGAAAATTCTCAATGCATTCGGGATAGGCTTGTTCTCGTATGTCGTTCATCGATGCGTACCAGCTCCACCGCTCAGTTTCTTCTCTGCCCGCTACCGACATTTTCCCACGCAACTCTGGATTATTTCGGAAGTTCTTCGAGTCGATCTGCAAACGTGACTAGCGTCGCCAGGAGGAACCAGATATCCCGTAGAATCCATCATCGATCAAATCGACTGGTCCGCCGACATTGACTGCCGCACACGGGAACCCCAGAGGCCATGCTTTCCAATACCACAAAGCCGAGTGTTTCGGAATCGCTGGGCATACAAAAAACGTCGCCAGGAAGCAAAGGCCTTGCTCAGCTCGATACCATCGAGTCTTCCCGTGAATATTGTCGGTGTTCCTTCGAAGTATCTTCGTAGCTCAGTCTTCTTCCGGTCCACTACCGACAATGCACAGACCGAGTAGGGGATGTGACGTTTTTCCCATTTCTTCTAAAACACCTCTGAGATCGTTGAGGCGTTTTTCTTTCCCCAATCGGCCAATATAGACCAACAACATGTCATCAGGGTTCCCTCCATCTGTCATTCGAATTCTTATTTCAACTATCTCGATGCTTTGGATGAAACTTTTTTGTGTCTACTCCTTTCCTCCAAACTCGGAGTGGTATAGTAGGCAAAAGAAGCCCTGTCGTAGTGCTCCCGAAATTCATCGGCAATCTGAGGGCTTGTCACCAGTGTCAAATCAGCAAACCAATGCACGATCAGCAGTGCAAACCACGCCAAGTATTCCAATAGACGATTGAAAGGATAGGGAAAATAGGATCTGGCGTACACAGGAAGATGCGTGTGATAGCTCATGAGCAATGGGATTTGGTAGATTTGACTTGCCAAAATCGCAGGAAAGAGGAACATCCCGGGCGAGGAAACATGAATCAAATCGAACTTGGTTCGAAAGGGAAACAGAACCCGCAAGGTTTTGAGGCTGACATCGAAGGCAAGAGTTGCAGCTTTGTACTGTGGAGGGCAAAAGCCAAGGGTGTAATGGATGGGTATTTTTCCATCGAAGCAATCCAAAGGTGGAGAGGGATGAACAGCATCGGCTGTAATCAATTGGAGCTTGTGCGTCTTACAACAATGGTCACTGAAGTGCTCCATGAGCAATCGAAAACGACTGGCCTGTCCGCTCATGTAGGTGATGGGGGAGGGCTCGCAGAGGATGCATATTTGCAATCTGTCATCATTATTGTCAACCAGTTTTGACCCTACGAGGCGTTTCTCGTCACTTGTTCTATCGATTGAAGAAGAATCCGTCGATATTGTAGGCATGTTCTATCGGAAGCGATTTGTTGTCACTGCTTGCAGGATAGTATCGGTCACTTTGTTGTCCTTTGTTCTCTTCTCATCTTGTATGTGAAGATTCGAAATTGATGTTGTAACGCATTGTGAAAACTTGGATCTTTTCTGGAATTTTTTTGAGGCGAAGTGTTTTTGGTGTCGTTGAAGAAAGCGCTAAGATAGTACTTGTATGATGATCGAAAACATAACTAGAACATTTAAAAATTAGAATACTATTCCCAAAGGATGGTTAATACAATGGCAACGACTCAATCGTATATTGGGAGACTGACTCCTTCAACGGAAATGTCCAGTCCACGGGGGCGGGCACGATCGTGGAAGGGTCGATGACCGTTCCATCTTCTTCCGCGTGCGTGCTGCTTCCCAATCGCGGTGGTTGTTAGCGAAAATCCAACTGAGGTTTATATTGTATACCTTGGTTTCGATTCGTTTCGAAACTACCGTGGTTTTTTCGTATAAATGAGGATCAGATCCATCCATCTATTGCGTCTTTCAAACTGATTCAATCTTTTGATCATAGCTGTGAGGGACGAATAACAAGTTAGGATGGAAGTTGAGAATATCCGAGAAGACAATGATGAATATGAGAAGAGAGTGAGGATATTCTTCCGCTCTGAGTCGGAGATTGATTCTCTAGATAGTAGTGATGTGATGGCACTTTGTTCGCTCATAGATCATTTGTTGCAAAAGACGGACCAACAGTTCTTCATCAAGTGCGATGTGAAGATGCGTCGACTCGTTTTTCTCAATATTTGTGGATCTTCGGGCGATGAACCCCAGTCTGCGAATTCGGCAATGTTTTTTTTTTACTTCACTCAGCCCGGTATCTATTTGGAGGAATACCAAGAGTTCCGACGATCAGATATGGGAATTATCGACATTTTTGCTCCGCCTACAAAAGATTCCATTACATTTTCTCGTCTGGAGGACCTTCGTCTTCACTTGACAGGTACCAATTTCGAAACAATCTCTTCTTGGATGACGAGCAAGGTTCTAAAGAATTTGACTGTGCTCGGAATCGGAGGTCCTGGTCTGTTTATGGCGCCTAGAACAAATTTAGAATCCTTCTTGTGTTGGATGACAAAAGAAAGTCTGCCTAGTTTACATGCGCTCTTCATCAACCAATTGCCAAGTTGCCGTCTAAGGTCTGTGAAAGCGATGGCTAATCAGCCCATTGCTGAGAGATTCCTTAGCTTCACTAACAACACATATCCTATCGGCCGCAATAGACGACTTGCGTTTTGGGATACGCAAGGAGGCTTCGGTTGAAAACTTTCTAATTCTTCTTTGCAAACTTGACCTGATTCAAAATTTGACCACCCTTCACCTTGGCATGGATTTCACATTGCAGGAAGCTCACCTGAAAAGACTCTTTATAGTTATACTACCAAAGTTGCGAATCATATCCAATCTAAGTTTGAAATTCGAGATCATTCCAGATGCCAAAAGGGTTCTTGACAATATCATAAGTCACAGAGCAAGCATTCCAGCCAACGTCAACGCTCAATGGCTCAAACTGATAGCCCTCCCGTACGAAAAGAGACCTGAGGAAATAATGCAGTTGCTGAGAGATCCAACTGGAAGAGCCTCCGCGCTGAGGTTCCTCAAGCACTTTAATACGGTTTATTGTATCGGTGATCTCACCAATCGGTATGGCCTCGCTCTTCCCCCTGATATCGAGTACGCTTTGATCAAGAACAGTGTCGGACGGAGACTCCTGGAGAACAAGAGTCCTAAACGAAAGAGTACTCGTGATGAAGAAATGAGGACACCCATTCCGGCTTCAATATGGCCATATGTTTTGGAACGAGCCCAGAGCGAAAGAAATCCATACTTTAAACGTCCAAGGCCCAAAGGAGCAAAAGCTACGGGTATCTACTATTTGTTGCGGGAGGGACCTGTTTTGCGGGAACGGCTTTCTGCCGAAAGGAATTGACCAAACCAGGCATGGAAGAAAAATCAGTAAGAATAATTGACGGAGTTCACCAATTTGGAATTCGAAAGTGAAAAGCAAAACTATCATTGTATCTCGAGTTTGTGGCGTAGGGGGGGTTGCAATTTATCTGTTTCGAAGAGAAATTTGAATCAAAGTATCGATTGGCATGATACTTATTTTGTTGGTTACCGTATTAAAGTATCTATTCGACCTATATGGGCTAATATCATATTTAATCCTTCTATTCTAAATCGCATTACTATTATTTCTATTCGGTAGTGTAGTATAGTAGTAGTCCTCAAGTCAACTGCCCCGACGAGACGACGACGACGAAGCGATGCTTTCCAATCGCAAGCGTTCCCTGGCTACCAGCTTTTGCAAAAAGTCAAAGCGGTGGTTCGTTGTTGGAAGTGAGATCAAGACCTGAAAATCCAATATTGGATCCATTCCACTTTCCTCGTGTTCGTACTGAAAATCTTGGTCCAATTCTTGCACCTTAAAGTCGTGACTTTGGATCGAGATCTTCCATATGGATTGGCAGCTTGAGAGGTCCACCGTAGGCACACGCCGCTTCCACCATTTTTTCGTTGCGTTCCGTTGCCAAAAGAGCCTGGCGTCCCTGTCGGAGCGTCATGCAGACGGATTGCCATTCCTGGGCCAACTCCCACAGCAGAGCATCGCCATTACCGTTAGGGAGTTCTGGAAAATCTCGAATTTCGTTCCCTAGCCGAAGAAGTGTATCGGGAGGATAGTCCTCTGCACCCAATTGGAGCTGATATATGACTTTGATGGTCCGAAGATCTTTTGCGATTGCCCTATATGCGTCCTTGCCAATCATTGTTGTCATTTTCTGTCGTGTCGAAAGGACGCAATCGCACTCGCAGATATTCCTCTGATCTCAACAAGCGTTTCTCTCTCCATCCATTTCCATTTTCGACCTCTGTGATTTCGGCAAGGCCCTCGGATTGGCAGGTCAAACGAATCCGCATTATTTCGTCATCAAAATTCTTTTGTATGTCAGGCATCCACGATTCTCAAAATCGTTCCAATGGAAGCAATTCGGCCCGTGTCCATCGCCCGAAGAACAACGCAAAACTAGTCGATTTTCGGGTGTTTTGGAAAGAAGATCCAAGGCCATTTTGACGTTTTGAGGTTCGACGTTGTTCAGAGTATGGTTGACTAATCGTCGTATCGGGAGCATATTCCTGTTCGTGGTCATTGGTAGATATACCTCGGTCAAGGGATATAGCGGAAGTGTCATTGAATTATTTTCGTCTTTGTCGTCACCATGTTGATCCAAATTATCCGAATCCAAATCTAGCCAAATGAGGGTTTCATAATCATTCTTTTCGTCAGCTTCACAGTCTTCCACTCGATCTTCCCACAGACACTCTAGAGCTGTCGTCAGAGAATGTGCCGAAAGGAAGGTTGAGAATTTTGATGCTGTTGATTGTCTCGACGTCAATTGAAAGGATTCTGCAGGGTTTGGTATTGACACTACCAGCAACGCACAGACCAGCAACCACGGATATATCATGCTCGAAGCCATTGTGATCAAATTGATGTTTGAAAATGAACACTCCGTTTTGTTGTTACCACCAGAATGTCAATTTCAATTTCTTCGGAATGGTCGTAAATTATTGTTTCGTGGAAGAAGAAAAAAAATGATGTTTTTTGTATCGATGACGTACATTCTCGATTGATTTGGCACAAGCGCGCATTATCTGTACAAATTCAAAACCGTGAACTCTCACAGTCACGGGAGAGATGGTGCTTGAGGAAGAACTCTCTACTAGAATCAGTTGAGAAAGATCTTTAATTTTTCTTCTATTTCGTAATTTAGAGACTGAGAAAGTTTGTGTTGGTCGGTGAAAGTCTTATATCTCTAGTATACTATAGCAGGTTTTAGTAGCTTGGAAGCTCATTCTATGCTTTGCAAGACAATATCCTTGACGTTGTCCTTGTTCACATCGCTATAACAGGTTGCAAGCATTTCACCCCGGCGATATTTCATGGGTTCTATTGTCCACACATCCAGCGTTGATCCCTCTTCCGATTTTCCCTTTTTGGATTTTCCTGTTAGTAGTGATAAGACCTTTTCTGCCATGGTTTTTGCCATGCCCGCAATGCTTTTGCTCTTGCTTTCGTTTTCCTTCTTAGCTTCCAATTGCTCCACAAGAATCATTAGCTCTTTTGCAACCGTGTCCCGCGAGTTTCCAGCCGCTGCAAACTTGCATTCCTCGAAACCTCCACCAGGATCCGTTCGAAAGAGTTTTGCCTTGCCATTGGAATCAATCCCCATGAGAATGGCGGTACATCCCAGCGGCCGACATCCTCCCATGCGTGTCAGCTGGTGATAAAACTTCCGCCGTACTTCTGGAAGCTTGTTTGGTGGTGGGCGCCTCCCCATATCGCAATCGGTGATTCTGGACAGGCCCGTCGCGCCTGGTTGGCCAGCATGCGGGCATCTCCGGCCAGCCCTGCCGTCAGCATCCAGAGGTGGTCGTCGATGCGGTGCATTTTGCCAAAGGACGAATTCTCGATGCACACCAAGATACAGTTTGTTCCATTGACATGAATGGCGGCCACGGTGGATCCTCTCGAACTGGCCTCCAATCCGTATTCGACCTGTGCCAATCGACCGTCTTCGGTAAAGGTGGTGAATTTCTCGATCGTAACTTGCTCGTCCTTCTCTTCGAATCGTCACGCGGCGTCTCGGATGGGCAGCTTGCAACAAGAAAAACTGTTGGGAAGGAAACAGACGTTGATAACAGATATGGCACAAGAAGAAATGCAGCGAAGAGAAATCGGCTCGACTTGATCATCGTTGCTGTCATTGTCTTCCAATATTATTTGTACGTGTAGAAAGCAAATTTTATTCAGAGAATAATCGATTCTCAAGAATTGCTGCCGCTGATTAGGAAATGGATGTGTTGTTGTTGACCGAACGGTGTCTTTTACGAGATTGTAGCAATGAGAGTTGGACAAGTAGTAGTATGAAGTTGAGATGGCAATATGACATCAAACAGCAAATAAGACGCGAGTGTCGACGAGGATGGGGAGGAAGGATGAGAATGTTTTGAGTTTTTGAACTCGAGCGCAGAAAGATATTTTTTTCGAAAAATTTCACAAGCTTTTTTCGGAAATCATAGAAAAATTATTTCAGTCTTGAACTTTTTCGGGTTTCACGTGTCATTGAAACAACGCATTTTGAGAACCATCGATTCTTCTCCCCAAGCAATAGCACATTAATTGGCGGATTGGCTACTTAACATCGAACTTTCTAACTTCCTGACGCACAACTGATGTGTCGGAGAAAGAAGAACGATATTGAATGGACTAAAAACACTTCATGTAAAGACACACACCACCTTTCGTTTCCATCTGCTCAGATATTTTGCAAAACTAGGATGTGTCTCCGACATCAATCGTCACAACACGTCTCTTTGTTGCCCATCACTTGGGATCAACGGATCAGCACGGGAAAATGCGTTGAATGCACAGTGAAATCATCCACAACGATTCCTTTCACACACAAGAAAAATACAAAACAACAATCGATGCTTATCTTCTTTTTATAGTCTATCAACGACTCTCTAAAGGACGGTGCTACTTAATCTCTTCCATTCCGTTGGCTTCTTGTGCATGGTGATTTTCCGTTTCAACGCTCCGCTATTCGTAGTTGTAATTCTGTTCACTTCGACTTTGTTCGATTTAAACGTCGGCCTCTTCGGTTGCTCCAGAAATGGATCATTCTTCATCGGGAGATGAAGACAGGGCAAGCTCTCGTGGTCATCGAGATGGAAACAACGAAAGACAATTCCATCGGCACAACTCAAGGGATTATGATGCAAGGTCTCAATCTTCTCAGAGATCACAAGATCACTACAACGACCCATCACATTACAATCTATCGGCCAGCTCGTCGGTAGGATCACACGGGAGTGGTGGTAGTTTTCCTCTTCACGGTCATGTCCACTTTCGGCACGCAACAATCAGTGCAAGTCATTTGTTAAATGGAGATCCCGCCCACCAGTTTCCTCCCTCCCTCTATCAGTCAGCTGCGGATGCCCCCAAGAGCGACACGGCAACGGTATGCTCCAACAGCATGCTGGAAGATATCGAGGACGTGAGCCATTACGATGGAGACAGCACCGTTGCCTGCAATTCCAAACAACCACCATCACACCACCAACACAACTATCCACCTCCTTCGAGCCTCAGACGAACCAACAGCAAAGAGGGAAATCGATTGGTGGATTTTGCCGAGCGTTCGCAGGCTGTCTTTCCAAAACAGAGCAAAACAACAAGTATTTCTTCTTCGCAGGAATCCAATCCTGACGAAACAGATGCTCCGGTCGAAAAAGGCATGGGGCCTCCCCTTTCGAGGCACTGGCTATTGCAACACCACGGGATATCCCCCTTTCGTACGGGATCTGTCAAATCCGGTGGTTCTACCGCGGGCAGCGACGTTGTGGTCAATGTCGGAAGCGATTGTGGTGGATCCTTGACGGATGTCCAATCCGTGTTAAGTCAAGAAGATGCCGCCCTGACGGAAAATCCCGAAAATACGTTGGCAGCGAATGAGGCGAGTGCCACACAAGAAGACGGAAAGCCGCATCCACTTCTCTGTGATCCAAGCGTGAAGAATGGCCGTATCAGCCCCGGAGGAACAATCTATCGTGGCAGGGGCGTCCGGCGATACAAGGGGCGCTTTTATGCGCTTCCCCTCAAACGCTTTCACCAGGACGGAGTGCATTTGCACTCGGACAGCGAACCCGAGGGCAGCGACAAGACTTCTCAACAATCCGGGAGCAACCAACGACACGACGAATACCAACACGATTATCAGCGTCGTGGGGAATGGTACGAACGTGATCAGCGTCGTGATCGAAGTCGGAGCCGGAGCCGAAGTCCACCTCCCGCCGAAGATCGCCAAGAGGATCGCAAACGGGAAGCCCGAAATACTAGAAACGTGGATAAAAATCGTGGATACAAAATAGACAAGAAATGAAAAAAACAATGACACCATCACAAAGAACAACATCTTTGGAATGAATTTTCAAGAGAAACTCAGATTGGAACCAGCTGTGAATAACCAATTTTGAGCTATGGAAATGAGGAAAGACACAAAAAACTTATAGATTGCAGGGTCGGGAAACCCCGTTAAGACGTCTTCTAGACATTAAACTTGTACAAAAACTCTCTTAACAATAATCTTCGGTGGACACAACCATCGCTATTCCCAAGAAACATTTCTTTTTTCCATGATCGAATTATGAATCTAGCAAGAAGAACCAATCATTGTGTATTATTATTATTATTATTCTCTCATTTGCAAAAACGCTTTGCAGTTCTATAAAAATTTTGGAAGGTTTGTACAAGTCGTCACAATGGAGTTGTTGCTGTCGAGACGAGATCAAATAGCATCACTCTCGGCAAGATAATCTCTATAGGTTGCTGGATAGTTTTCAATGGCAGCATCTGGCACCAAAGAATATTGGCCTTTCCTTCCTCTTGTCCGTATGGTACTCGGCAGGATCATTCTATATACAACCGACGATATGGCAATGGACAAGGAAATGGCCGTGATGGCTGCAATCCGCCATTTGGCAGAGTCTTCCTCCTCGGGGTCTGAATTCTGAAGGACCAACGAACCCAACGCCGAGGGATTGGTTCCCATCTTTGGTTCTATCGGATAATCGTCTTCGAAATCCAGCTGTTGTGTCCAGGACGTGGTTTGTCCCGGATCCAATTTCAACAAGATTTGAGGTTCCGGTGAAAAGGTGCCAGATTCGATGTAGAGGTTGTACGCATACATGGATATACCGGAAACTGCATCTCCGACTTCTGGAATTGTCTCTCTAATCTTTGTGTTGCAGGCTCTCAGCGAGAATTCCCCCTTGGAGTCCTCGTTCTTGTCGAATTCGGCCTTGATCCGTACCTTCGATTCGACACCCCGCTGCATTTTGATTCGAACGGCCTCCCCGAGTGTGTTGTTGTGCACTTTGACTTCTGCGTAATTTTCCAACGGAGTCGACCAGGACCACGTTGTTGGCTCCACATACTCGCCCTGTGTGGAGGCCAGATCAAAGTCTACCGAGTATCCGTACTGCACGGGATGAGCATCGCACGTGAAAAAGTGGTGGGAATACCACGCCGTCGAAAAGGGCTGATTTCCGAGATTCGTCAAAACACTCTTGACCAAGAGTTGATCGTCGTTGAGGGTAATGTGTTTTTCCAGACGGTAGCCAATTCCACGACCCTCCAATTCCGCCTCGTGGCTCAGAATCACGCTGCTGCTGTCGTTGGTTTCCAAGGTCCACACGGGAGACCTCGCAAACTGATACGGGCTGTTGAATTTGTAGTCTTCCGCGCTGTCGCAGGTGCTACAGCTTCCCTTGATCAATTCGCCGACGCCTATTTTGAGAAAGGATTCTCCGCTCTTGGCCTCGTTGTAGCCAAGAACACCGTTTGTCACGTCGTTGTTTTGGTTCCACCCGCACAAGAAATTGCACAGAGCTCCGTCCGTTCCCACCCCGAATTCCGATGCCAGCCCGACGCCGCTTTCGGCCCAGTAGGGGTCGTGGGGAAGCCTCCATTGGTTGGTTCCATACAGTACATGGGTTTCTTTGACGCCCGTGTTTGGATTTGTTCTCTTTCTAGTTATAGATCCAATCATGGAACTCCAGTCGAATCGAGAAGATTGATAATAAGTGCGTTCCCCGGGCTTGACGTCTCTAGGTAGATATATGACTACCGATAGGTCGTCGTTGTTAGCTTTGAGTGTCACATTGGAGAAAAAATTGGCATAGGCCTCGACTTGCCACGATGTCCCTCCGATGTGCAACGTGAGAAGAAGAAGGAGCTGTATTATCCATCCTTCTCCTCGAGCCCAGGCGTGTGTCGACGAAAATAATCGTATCATTGTGGATTGCTTTTTTCGAACCCCAATTTGCCCTAGAATCGGTTCTGTCTTCCACCTCCGATACGATCCACTCTTATAGGGCGATCGGTTTGAATGTGAGAAGCACTGTTGATTGATTCGCTAGCTTGTGACGTATTGAGCCGATGCCGATTACCGATGACCAAAAGAAAAGATTGGATTACCCGATGCTTCTCACACCCTGGTTGCTCTCGTTTCTAGTAAGTAGATTCTGACCAGGCCGAGAGGAAACAACTCTGGCGTGGGGTTTCGTGTGTTGAAAGTGCAATAGAGGTGCTTCAAAATTGGTATAGCAGCAACTGTGATAAGATCCAGTACTCTTAATAATAACGGTCGGAGGCACGACCCCGCAGTACTGTAGAGAGTACAACCTTGCACAATTATTTGTTGTTTGGATCCTTCTTCTTCCGCTCCAAAAACAAAAGCAAAAGGGTTGGTCGGAAGTCGAATGGGAGAAAAACAAATCCATGAATTGTCTTTTTTGGGTTCTTCTTCTTATTTTTCATTGGTTTAAAAAAGTGTTCTCCTTCCACCATCTGCTCGAAGAAAAGGAATGATTTTTCAGAGAACGATAGTGACCGAAAATTAAGAGTTCAATCCAGTCCAATCCGCGTCTAAATACTATAGAGTTAGGGATATAACATGGTCCATCCACGTGCCATAGGAAGAAATGACGGGAACTTTGTCACGAAGGAACAGCATTTTTCTTCTACCATGATGTTGTGCAGCTAACCAATGATGGTTGAATTGCGAAATACAACATTATTTGAAAGTCAGAGTACGACTATCATATCTAAGGAATAGCACTACACAATTGTCCATGCAATAATAGTTGTTATTACTAATTCTATCATTTTGTTACGAGCGGCGGAAAAAACTTTCAACGAAAACAATCTTGGACTTTTTCAGCATGCATGCCCATGAATTCGTCATCATCGTCTCTCTAATACGGTAGTATTTTCTTTCGCATTTGTGTTGCAATTTGACTGCATTTATTTGCTGCCATGCTTTTCTTCTTGCATCAAGCATTGCTAGCTTACCACAACGTACCCCTCGCTCTCGTTTTCAGTTGTTGTAATAGCTTCTTCGCCCTCTTTTGTTTTCACTTCCGCAGCTGTTTCTTTTTCTTGTGTTTGCACTTCTTCCCCTTTCTCTGCAGTCTTGTCGCTCTCTCCTTCGGCTTTGGGCGTTGTCGTAGTTGTTGCTTCTTCCACAGTCTCTGCAACTTGTTCTTCCTTGGCAACCTCTGGCTCTGCAACAACTTCTGCTGCAGGCTCCGCTTTCTTTATAAAGGGCAATATCGTCTTGGATAGAAACTTGCCCGTTCGTTTTGTCATGGCCTCCTTGGCCTGCTCGTAGGATGTTTGGCGATCTCGTCGGTATTTTTGCTTGGCCAGTCGTTCTTGGCGCTGTCGCTCGATTGGATTCATGTGCAACCACACCGGGGGAGGTTCGGAGGCACTGCCACCTTCGCTATTCTCGCCCTCTGTTGCGATGCTGCTGTCGGCGTTGCTGTCACCTCGCTTCAAGGTCTTGGCCGCAGTCATCTTGATGACGGTTCCACCCTCGTTTTCCTCCGTCTCTACCGAACTGTCTTTGCTTTGGATGGTACTGTTGTTGGAAATGTCGGGAATTTCGACATCATCAATGTCCTCTTCGTTCATTTTTTCAATTCCCTTGACGATGGAGTCTCTGGCCTTGTTCAGATGACCCTTGGCACCATCGATCAACGAGTCGTTCAGATCCTTTGCTTCTTTGAATTCGGTTCCCAGCACGGCAAGTCCAGAACTGGCCACAACGGCACCAAATGGGGTAGGCAAAGGGATCATAACCAGCCCTAGTCCAACCATCGATCCACCTACGGCAGCGACGGCTCCCTTTTTCAGCATCTTCAATGGATTGTCTCTGCCACTGGTCGCACTAGCAGCATCTTCCTCGGCAGCAAGTTCCTCGCCACTCTTCACTTTCGGCAAGGTAAACGGAGTGAGCCACTCAATGTCATCCTCCTCTGGGTTTGATGGTTTCGCTTCTGGATCTTCTGGATCTTTTTGTTCCCCAGCTTCTTCTTTTGCTTTCTCTGTGGCATCCTCAGCTGTTGTTTCTTCCTCTTTGGATGCCTCAATTTCTTCCTCCTTTGGCACCACGTTTTCTTCCAATGTTTCGTTTTGTTGTGTTGGGACAGAACCTTCCGGTGTCTCTTCTGATCCTTCTGCTTTCTTCTCGGATGGTTCCGTTGTATCCTCCGAAGTTGTTTCCTGGGAAGTTCCGGCAACCTCTTTCTCTGATTCTGTAGCGTCACTCTCCAAAAGACTCATTGTTTCTTTTTCTTCCGTGAGAGAATTCGTTGGAATGACAGCCTCGCTGCAGATGTCATTTGCAGCACTTGTTGTCAACGGAACACTGCAGCTAGTGTCACTTGACGCAACGTCTGTAATGGCAGCAACCGGTGGAGTATCGACGGATGGAGACATGGTATTGTAGGTTGGGTTGTTCTCGTAATGAAAATGTCAATTCCGAGTGGGTGGTCAATGAAATACAATATTTATAAAAAATACGGCGTGACTCGTTTCTATTAGTTTGATGTGACAGGAGAGGCAGCGTCGTAATACTGGTAGTCGTGTAAAGAAAACTATTTATGACGTTCACTCGGCACGAGGAGAGAGACCGGCGGTAGGTGGAAAAAAGAGAAAAAGAAAAAGGCACGGAGTTCAACGGGTGAATTTTGAAATAGTCCACGACACACACACACAGGTCTGCTTCCAAACTGGAAAAAGTAACGGGGCCTCGTGGTAATACTACTTGAATTCATCGGAGATTCACAAACGATCATCCACCAAAATTCAATCGGGTATTGTGATTGGTGGAAAATTCTGTTGACAACGAAACGGCTTTTTTGTTGCATCACATCATATGTATTATATCGTTGAAATGTACATACGTTCCATAATAGACATCTGTATGTGAAATTTTTGGTGGTATCGGTCGCAAAAGCGCAACGCGTGGAAAAAAGGCTTCCGGCGCTGGCGAGGAAGGCATGAATTCCGGCACTTTCGAAAATCGCAAAATTCACGGTCAAATCAAGAATTTCCATTGGAAAACCCAAACATCCTGCTATTTTTGGTCGCAGTATCAATTTCGGTTCGCGACTCCGTGCGAAAAACTTAACTCCCAACGCTCTTAGTTAAGTAGTTATTCAACGCTAGCAACGGTTCTCGTAGTATGTAATCATAATGACTTATAGGATAGGCCAAGCGTTGAGATGAGCCGGGCGGGTCCAAGGCATCGTTGATTCTCGAGTGGATACCCCACGGTCGACAAATTCCAAGACCTTTTTTGGCAAGCATCATTGCCATCATACGCATAATTATCGGTTCTTGAAACGGTGGAAAGTTAAGCATTCATACCTATCTTGTTAGTAATTATATTTGCAGCGGTGGACGATACTGCTGATTATCTTTGTGGATTAGAATGCAGAACAAGACAATGAGCGGAGGTAAGCAAAATTATTGTTCTGTTGAAGCGTTTCGAATGATCGTCGAAACGAATATCGAAGAGATGAACATGGCGTGGCGACGACCCAACCCCGATGACACTGCAGCAGAAAAACGTTTCGAGCTCAAATCAGAAGGCCTTTCGAACAAAGAGCAGCATTTGGAATCTAGACGCAACAAAGAATTCTTTCGTCAACAAAAATACGACAATGTTCTTTCGTCTTTTTCCATGTTCCTGTTGTTCAACGACAGAGCCGCAATCGCCTTCCACTAGCAGATTTTTCCGTCTACGAGATGCGTAAAGCATTGGGAGCGATATCGCGGTACTGTCGTTTGGTTCTTCCGCTATCGAAGGATACCATCGAAGCGCAACAAAAGTCGAAAGCATTCGTCCCGCCTTTTTTCCGAAAACATTAAAGCGAGTTTACGATCGACACATGCCGGTTTCATTTTTGTTTTCCGGTTTCGTGAATTTTGCCGCGCGATGCGCATGTTGTTTTTTGAATGCCTTCAAAAAACGCGGCTTGCTCTTTCGGCGCGTAATTGAGGCATTGTTATATATTGTTGCGGGCTGTAAATTTTAATACGGGTTCCACTCCAGCGGTTCAATGCGCGCTGCGGACGGTTCAGTCGCCATAAAAAGCATCGCTTTGCTTTCGGGTCCTGTTTTCAGTTGTAAATAACGTCAGTTCCGAAAGCTCCAGTTTGCTCACCAATCTGTTGTTGGTCCATAATTCTGCGGCCTTGCGTCTTCTTCTTTTTATTATTCCGATAATTCCAATCGATAATAACAACAACAACAACAGGCACAGCTACAGTCAGACGAAGCACCAAATCGAACGCTGAGTTGAAGCGAAAGGAAAGCAGCAAGCAGCACCGATCCTCCAGTCGTCGTGTCAGCAGCAGCGGTAGAAAAAGCCGTGTGCATCCAGCTATGCCAAACAACGATGCAAAGGTGATGCAACAGCAACGAAACACTAGTTACAAACCGAACCTGGCGGTTGACACCAGCGGTATCAACAACCATGAGGTCCGGGGTCCGCCCACGCCGAACGGCGTGCGCGGAAGCAGAGACCTTCGGTCTCCGGGAGTTCCCAAATCGCCTGGCGCACAGCCCACTGCGATTCCCGATTTTATCACACAGACCGATGCGAATGGCAACGCTACCACTCCTCGGTCGTCCCACGCGATTGCTGCCGCCAAGCAATCCACGTTGGCCTCGCCTTCCAAAAAGAGGATTTCCCGCAGCCGAAGAGAATCCGACGACGATAGCGACAGTGGTGATTCCAAAGACATGATGGAAGAAACATGCGACACCTTTGTCGACAGCTTTCGAATGATGTGCTGCTGTCTCTCGAGCTCGGACCTCGAACACCACAAGGGAACCAAGAGGCTGACGAGCAAGGAAACCCAAGACTCGGACGACAATGTCGAGGCGAAACAGGATATCAATCGCCCGAAACTCTTGGGGGAAATCCATCCCAACGATACCGGCAAGAAATGCCTTGTTTTGGATTTGGATGAGACCTTGGTTCATTCCAGTTTCCGAGCGGTCGAAGGAGCCGATTTTGTGATTCCCGTCAAGGTACGTACAGAAGAATTTCGCCATGCGAAAAAGAAAGATAGCTATACGCAGTGCACTCACCTCACAACTTTCCTTTTTTATTTCCATAACAGATTGAAGACGTTGTCCACTTTGTCTACGTCGCCAAGCGACCCGGTGTTGATGAATTCTTGTTGGAAATGTCAAAACATTACGAGATTGTGATTTACACTGCCAGTCTCAACAAGTACGCCGACCCATTGCTAGATTTGTTGGACACACACAAAGTCATTCGCTACCGTTTGTTCCGAGAATCCTGCGTCTTTTACGAGGGGAACTATGTGAAAGACTTGTCGGTTTTGGATAGAGACATTCGAAAAACGATTATCATTGATAACTCTCCAAACTCGTACTTGTTCCACCCCGAAAACGCCATCGATTGCTCTTCCTTCATTGACGATCCAAGAGACAGGGAGCTCGATCAGATTGGATCGTTCCTTACCGGAATCAAGGACGCCAAGGACGTCCGAGGACTTGCACCTCAGTGGAGGGATTGGCCAGTGGTCGATCCCATTGAAGAGGAGGACCGATAGTAAAAGCGCAAACTTTACATGTGACGGTCAGGGACTGGACTCTCCGTTGCAACCATGCCGACGCGTTGTCGGCAAGCTTTAACAATTTTTCATAAATTATAATTTAAAGAGGTTCTCACGGTTATATCTGGACTACTGTATTAAACAAACTATGATGCTATTCTAGAACGAAAATCTAAAAAGTCCATTTCAAATTGTTTCTTTGTGAGGTAGTACTATGAGCATTGTAGGGGAGAGATGGATTTTGAAAAAATTGGGCAAATGGTGGTATTCTTGTATTAGCCTTCTGGTCGTACACGTTACAACTCATCACTGCCTTTCGTTTGTGGTATTGTTGTTTCATTATCACTATTGTTGTTGCTTTTCAAAATCATTTTGGGAGTGAGTTTTACCGCCTCGTAGCCTGCCGCCCACCCGGCAATGAGCTCAATGGTTTGCGTTGGTTCTTTCAATTGTAAAAGGACGTGATTTTGGCGTTGTTTGGAAAAGGCCCGTTTTCCGTCGCACATGACACCGGGGCCAACAAATGTAGCGCCATTACCAATAACTTCCACCACGAATTGAAACGATCTGGTCTCTTTTAAACTATCTGGAACCTTGAGGCGGACTTTGAGCAAATTCGATGCAGCCATGAGATCCTCGAGATTTTGCAATGCCGATGACAACCACGGAGATTTTCCCACGTAGGGTTGAATCTCGATGGTCACCTGTTGTTGTAGTTCGGATTGGTCTTCAAACATGACTATAGGTTTGTGCATGATGATTTCGTCCTCATCGTCCAATTCCACATAGCACTTGAGCCAATCCGCATACGCGTGGGTTTGAAGGATGGGCAATAAAAGGAAAATAGACAGGAACAAAAGAACCTGGATCCTATTGTTGACATTCCTCCGAGGAAGGATTCGAATAGACATTGACGTCATCGAAAACAGACGTATTGTTGCTATGCTTTTTTGACTTCACAAACAGTAACACAAATCCTCCTTCCTGTTTGCAACCTTTATCTTCTATGCTCTTCCGTTGGTTGTCGATGATAGATTGATGGAATGCCCAAAATTCGAAGAAAATCATTTTTTTTTTTTTTCCGAATGAGAAAGAAGATGCAAACTTTCTCGCGCTATTTTTTTGGATGACTTTTTCATTCCCGGTGCATTCAGTCTCGGTAACCCTCATCGGGGTCATTTGCTTCCCCCGAAATCAAGTTCCCTCTTTTTCGAAAACAATCTTCGTAGTCGTTAGCGTTCGGCTTCTGTCTTTTTTGACTTTGTTGGCAAGTTTGTTTTTGAAAAGGGTCATTCAAACCTCAAAACCGACACTGAGAAAACAACACGTAAAATCATTGATCCAACCGACGGCCGAGCTTCAAACGGTTATTAAAACAAGCAATACCATTGAGCTCTTCCAATCCTTGAGATATATTCATCTTCTACACTAAACTTATTGAATAGGGAAAGAAATCAAAACATTCAAAATGCAAGAAGGTTGGGATCCGAGCCAGCTCGAAGAAATGTCGGGCGCCCGGCTGTCATTTCAATGCTGGCCATCGTCGCGACTCGAGGCCACGCGGTGTGTTGCTCCCATTGGAGCTCTGTACACACCCATGAAGAAGATCCATCCCGGATTCTGTCCTCCACAGGCCTTGCCCTACGATCCGATCCGCTGTTCATCCTCTGCCTGTCACGCGGTGTTGAACCCCTACTGCCAGGTCGACTTTCGAACCAAATTGTGGACGTGCCCCTTTTGTTTGACCCGCAACCACTTTCCTCCCCACTATGCGGAAAACATTACCGAGCAGAATCTTCCCGCCGAACTCATTCCGCAATACACAACGGCCGAATATGAATTGCAGACGGTTCCTCCGCAGGGACCACCCTCCTTCCTCTTTGTCCTCGATACCTGCACAAACTCGAAGGATGAATTGGCAGAGCTTGCCGATTCGCTGACCCAAGCATTGAATCTCTTGCCTCCCGATTGCAGAGTTGGTATCATTACGTACGGAACCAACATTAACGTTTACGAGCTGGCCAGCGAAAGCATTAGCAAGGCCTATATCCTGAGGGGAAATCGGGAATACGGACCCGGAAAGGTCGGTGAACTCTTGGGTTGCATGGGCGGACGTCCGCAAGGGCAACAGCAAGGAGGTCCTTCCGGGCCTGGTCAGGAGATCTTGAACCGTTTCCTTCTTCCAGTATCGGAATGCTCCTTTGTTGTCGAATCCATCCTCGAGGACATTCGCAAAGATCCTTGGCCCGTGCCCACGGACAAGCGTCCAGCCCGTGCTACCGGTTCTGCGCTGAGCGTTGCCATGTCTCTGTTGCATCTGGCCATTCCGCGTGCGGGTGCCCGTGTCATGCTCTTTACGGGAGGTCCCTGCACATCCGGGCCCGGACAGGTTGTCTCGCGTCTCAAGGAAGAAGACATGCGATCGCACGCCGATTTGGCCAAAAAGGCCGAGCCCCTCTACCAGCCCGCCTGTGAGTTTTACGCCAAACTCGCCAACCCGTCTGCTTTGGGCAGCGGACGAGACGACAACAAAAAGAAAAAGAATGCGACGGCCAACACCCCAACGCATGCCTATCACGTCGTGGACATTTTTGCCTGTTCGCTGGATCAGGTGGGTATGCTGGAGATGCGTTGCCTCGTCGAGGCAACCGGTGGAATCATGCTGCTGGGAGATTCCTTTGGGCAGTCTGCTTATCAAGAAACTCTCAAGCGTGTCTTTAACAAATATCCAGAAGATGTCCCCGAGGATGGTGGACAAATGTCCATGGCCTTTGGTGCAACTCTCGAGGTCTTTACAAGTCGCGAATTCAAGGTCAGTGGTGCCATTGGTGCCGGAACCTCTCTCAACAAACACGGGCCCAATGTTTCCGATTTGGAAGTTGGCAAGGGTGGAACAAGTGCTTGGAGTTTGGGTGGACTTGGTCCCGAGACAACGATTGCCATTTATTTCGACGTGACCAACAACGGAAACAACCCTCTTCCGGAAAACAAACGCCGATTCATCCAGTTTTTGACAAAGTACCAGACATCCACCGGAAAGACTCGGATGAGAGCTACCACGTTATGCGGGCCTTGGTACAATGCACCTACCGCCAAGGACGGAGCTCCGGCCAACTTTGATGCCCAGAATTCGCCCGTTCGTGCTTCCTTTGATCAGGAGGCTGCTGCTGTCTTGACGGCACGATTGGCTGTTCACCAGACAGACACAGACGAACTTGCCGATGTTCTTCGATGGGTGGATCGATCGTTGATTCGATTGTGTTCGAAATTTGCCGAGTATCGACCGGACGATCCTGGCACCTTCCGCCTGACACCGGAATTCAGCATGTATCCGCAATTCATGTTCCATCTCCGGCGATCCCAGTTTTTGGATGTCTTTAATAGCAGTCCCGATGAGGCATCGAGACATCGTTACGATTTGATCCAGCAAAACACTACCAATTCCTTGATTATGATCCAGCCCACTCTGCTTTCGTATGGCTTTAATGGGCCACCCCAGCCCGTCTTGTTGGATTCGGACAGCGTCCGTCCCGACACGATTCTGTTGCTGGATACCTTCTTTCAGGTGGTCGTCTTTCACGGAGAAACGATTGCCGCATGGCGCGAAGAGGGCTACCAAGAGCGGGAGGAACACGCCGCCTTTCGGCAGCTCCTGGAGGCCCCCCAGGCCGATGCGGGGCTCATTATGGACTCCCGCACCCCCGTTCCTCGATTCGTGGTCTGCGATCAGCACAAGTCCGAGGCGCGTTTCCTCATGGCACGATTGAATCCCACCTCGACGCACAATTCCGATTTGGACGGGGGCGGCCAGGGAACGACCGTGTATACGGACGATGTCTCGTTGCGTGTCTTTATGGAGCACCTGACAAAGCTTGCGGTGCAAGTGTAAGCGAACTGTGTGATTTGAAAAATGACTAGAAAGAACAAGAAGATAAAATACTAAAAAAATAACACAACACAATTAAATTTACTTCAGGTTTCTTTGAGTGACAATTTTGTTCACGTGGACATTAGTCATAAAACGCTAAGTTAGCACCTGAACGCGTGAAAGCGAAACCGGCGCGGCGTTCGTAGCATTGTACGCCAGCGCTCGTAGAACGGGATTTTAAAAAGAGACTTTTCGAATACTACCCAAAAATGATCACGAATCTCGCAATAACGTAGTACTGTAGCAACAAGTTCATTCATTAGAGCCTCTCAAAGTATCCTTCCCATCATTGCTAAAGACCGATTCTTCTATCGAGAGTAGAGTTGTTGTTGTGAACGAAAGACTGTAACGACGCACATCACACAACACTATGAAGTCATTCACTTCTATAGCAGCACTCTTGCTGTTGCTGGCAGGATCTGCCAGCGGCAAGAGAAACATTCTTGGAAACATTTTGAACGACCCCACCCGAGCCGATGTCCCAACCTCCAGCCTCGACGCGGCTACCGGAACGGTCCTGAGCGAGGACTCGAAAAAGGACATGTCCTGCGATGGTCAATTGGCGGCAGCACTCGTCGAAGCCAAGGAACTTGCTTCCAAGACGCAAAAAAGTCTCGATGACGAATCGCACAAACACAAGTTGGCACTGGAAACCATTGTGGAATTACAAAAAAATTTAGCCATGATCAATGCTGACCTCCTTAAAGAAAAGGAGGCTTTTATGCAGCTGAAAGCCTCCATGGACGGGGAAATCCAAGCCGAAAAAGACCGCAGCAACGCAGAATTGGAGGTCATTACCACCAAGGCCAAGGAAGATCTCGAGGCGTTGAGAAACGAAAAAGACGAGGCCTTTGCGGAACTCGAAACCGAGGCCTATCACACGCTGAAAGCCCACCAGGAGCTCGCCCACAAGGAATTCCAGGACCTCAAATCCGACATGGGCGAAGAGATTGCCAATCTGGAAGCCAAACTCAAAATGTCCACGGACGAATTGCAGGAACAAATGAGACTGGAACTCAAAAAGGCCAAGGACGACAAGGAAACCAAGGTTGCCCAGATCACGGCCGAAAAGAAGGCCGCCATTGACGATTTGATCCAAAAGATTGAAATGGCCGGAACCGAGTCTTCCGAGCTCTTGAAAATCACCAAGGAGACGGCGGAAGCACAGCTCGAGGAGGTCAAGGCCGATCGCGACGAAAAACTGGCGGCCATGGCCAAAAGCATGGAAGCCCAGGAAGAGGCCTCCAAGGATGCCATGGAAAAGGTTTCGGCCGATTACGAAGAAAAGCTCTCGGTCAAGCTTACCGAAGTTGAGACGTTGCAGCAAAAGGCACAAGAAATGGCAGACAAAATTGCCAGCAAGGAGCTATCGTTGGAAGAAGCCGTTGCGGTATGTATAAGTGTTGGTTCCACTCTGTTTATGTTTCGATTCCTCTTTTCAAAAGAATTTCATTGATTCCTCATTTTTTTATAACAATTTATTTCTTTTGCATTTCTATAACAGGAAATTACTCACTGGAGAACTCTTCATGCTCAAAGATCTTACTGCAACATGACCCACGTCGCTGTTGATTTGTATGACGCTAGTGCCTCTGTGGTCAAGCATGCTTCCGACAAGGCTGCCGAGGTTTACGATGTATCGAAAAGGAAAGCCAGTGTTCATGTCTCGAACGGACTCGAATATTCCAGCCGCGTCATTAACGAAAAATTCGACGAACACTGGCCCACCGTTGCTCCTTTCTATGACGACATTGTTTCTGGAAATTACGAAAAAATTGAGCCACACCTGCAGGAGCACGTCTACCCCGCGCTTCGTCAGGCATCCGAATTTACCAATACAGTTGTCAAGCCAAAGGTTTTGGAAGCTATCGATGATGGAAAAAAGACCGTCACGCCCGTGATTGAACAAAATATCCAAGTTGCCGCGGATGTCTACGAAGGTTATTGCCGATCGTCTCTCACCGAATTCCTCAAGGCCACCGAGGAAGTGGAAGTTCTCAAGGAACACCCACCTCCTTCCTTTTTGCTCGAATCGTGGGAAACCTCGTGCGAAAAGCCCCGCGATAGCATAATCGCACTCGGCCAGGGTACGGCAATCTTCTTTTGCCTTATTTTCTGGCGTCGCATTTTGGGATTGGCCTGGGGCATTGTCAAATTTTTCTTGCTCCTCTTTGTGAAAATGACCCCACTGCGGTTTTTCCTTCCCCGCAAGGTTGCACAAAAGGAACTTGAAGTTTCGCCTCCGCCCTCTCCGGCCTCGGAATCCCCGCCGGAAATGGCCGCCAGCCATGACAGTCTCATGAAAGCCGTCATTGACGATGAAATCGAGAACGATGTGGAACCCGAAGGCGAAGCGGCGGCAACACTCTACTAAAACTGTATACCAGGGGAAGTCGTTCGTTTTTTCGAAACAAATTGTCTGCGCAAAAAGAGTCGAGTGAATGGAAGTGGAAATATGTTGAATATTAAAATTGGAAGCGCACAACGGTAAACGATTTGTCGGAATTTGGCCTCCAAAACGACTATAGCGGAAACAAACTGACACGAGTATAATATGCAAAGATTGCAAAAACGTTACGTACAATTAATGGTTAATCGATACGGATACATAAAACAATTCATGATTCTCACTAGTAGTAGAACAAGATTAGAATGCAAGTGTTTTTTGTAATGTCGCTTGCCAAAATTGGAAGAATAAACGGTAAACGATTGTCGGAATAGCGAATTGCAAACTGACAAGTGGTATACACAGAGACTGCAAAACGTTACGGATAATGAATGGTGAATCGATACGGATATATGAAATAATGATACTATGATTATTACAAGTAGAACAAGATGAGAATGGGATAGTTTTATTTTGTTTTGTTTAGTGTATTGAAAAATATCACAAGAATGCGGGTTATTTGCGGGTTATTGTGATATACAATCATCATTGGAATGACGGTCGATAACAAGTTGAACAAAGCAGTACGAATACTTGAAGATAAGAAGGAAAAGCATCATGAAAGTAAAAATTTTCCTGTGATGGTAATGTATTGATTACTATGCTGTTGGTTGTAGTTGCATAAAAGGATTTTATTCTGGCGGACAAAGTGCGCAGCTATACTAAAGAATTCGAAATCGAACTCGTATAACGCATTATCTGTCATGGCATCTTGAGAGGATAGCAGGGAGTTTCGGCTGGAAGAGAAAATGATTTCGTCTTTTAAAATAATATATCTACCTGGCTGGTCGACGAGCCCTGACAATACGTCTGCCGGAGCGCCCACGTCCGGGAGTTCTGCTGGTTCCACCACCAGTTCCCAAGCTAAAGCCACCTCCTGGTGGTGCAGCAGGTGGCTGCGGTGTGGTAGCTCCAAACCCACCACCTCCAAATCCACCAGGAGCCATTGGAGGAGCAGCTGGTTGGCTACTACCAAACGTTGTAGCACTGCTTCCAAACGGTTGTGGAGCAGCAGGCGCGGAACCAAACGGAACTGGGGCAGCTGCTGAACCAAATGGAACTGGAGCAGCAGCAGGTGTGGAAGCACCAAAGTTCATTCCACCAGCAGGTGCTCCAAATGCAGGAGGTGCCGATGGTGTAGATCCAAAGGTCGTAGATGGCGCAGGTGTTGTTGAGCCGAAATTCATCGAAGGCGCAGGTGTGGATCCAAATCCAGGTGTTAGGCGCTGCAGATGGAGTGGAACCAAATGCCATCGGAGCTGGCTGCAGGTGCAGTGGAGCCAAATGCGGGGGCAGTTGGAGCAGAACCAAACGCGAAAGGTGCTGGAGCTGGCTGCAGGAGGTGCAGGTGTGGTTGATGCCCCGAACTGAAATGATGGAGCTAGCAGCAGGTGTTTGTGCTGCCGCGGGTGCTGGAGTCGACCCAAAAGAAAAAGAAGGAGCTGCAGGTGTAGCCGCAGCAGGTGCAGGTGCTGGTGTAGATCCAAAAGAAAAGGGTGGAGCTGCAGGTGTTGCCGCAGCAGGAGCAGGTGTCGACCCAAACATTGGAGCAGGAGCTGGGGCGGGAGTGTCAGCTGTCGAAGATTTTCCGAAGGCAAAAGGTGCTGGCGCTCCAGCTGCCGGAGCTTCGCTGGGATGGTTTTGATCCAAACTGACATGGTAGGTTGACTCGAAGATGCCGTATTGTCATCATCTCGGCTTCGTCGTTTCTTCTTGGTACTTCCGTCATCGGTGGGGATACTTCCTAACGAAGGAGCCGCAGTACTACTTGATCCAGCACCGAATGAAAATTTAGGAGCTGCACCAGCGTCAGTTGGGGCAGAAGATGTTGCATCAGAGCTGCTTCCGAATGAGAATCCGGGAGCTGGAGCTTTGGCAGTTGTCGTAGCAGGAGCAGATGAACCAAATGAGAAAGCTGGCGCATCATGCTTACTTTCTTTATCCTTTTCTGACGAACTTCCAAAACCACCCATATTCTTTCGCTTTTGGGCAGGTTCTGTTGTAGAAACTTCCGCCGCTCCTCGTTTTGGAACTGAGTTTGTATCAGTGCTAGCTCCAAATTTAAACGTCGGAGCCGGAGCCGAGCTTGATGACGTAGATGAAGAGGCAAAGTTACCAAACAATCCACTTGCCGATGGTGCAGAAGCAGCGTCAGTTTTGGGTGCAGAAGAAGAAACAGGTGCTGCACCAGAAGATCCAAAGCTGAGTTTTGGTTTGGAAGAAGGGGGTTCCGAATCAGTGGGCTTTGTTGTTTTTGGTTTTTCAGAACTACCAAACTTGAATCCACCAGATGGTGCTGAACTGCTAGATGCAGATGCCGTTGGTGACTTTGATTTTGCAGCACCACCAAACTGAAATCCACCTGTTGTCGATGAAGATTCCGCTTCTTTGCTGGGTGCGGACGTTGATGATGGTGATTTAGAAGTGGCAGAGGCACCAAATGAAAATCCCCCAGATGATGATGCTGCTGTCGCCGATGATGATTTCGCAGTGTCTGTAGATGAACCACCGAATTTGAAGCCACCAGCGGCTGGTGATGGAGCAGCTGCTGGCGGTGAAGATGCGCCAAATTTAAAGCCTCCAGCAGCTGGTGCTGGAGAAGCTGCTGTGCTTGCACCAAACTTGAAGCCACCAGCGGCTGGTGCTGGAGCAGCTGCTGTAGATGCACCAAATTTAAAGGCACCAGCGTCAGATGATGGAGCAGGTGCGCCCAAGCTACCTCCTCCGCCAAAGGAAAATCCAGAGCTGCCAATCGATCCTGATACCGCCGGCTTCGATGCCTTCGCAGGTTCTGATGTTTTGTCACTGCCGGCGGAAGAAGAAAGAGACGCTTCGCAAGACACGCATTTTGTTGCCGATTTCTCGTTGTAAACCCCACAAGCATCGCATCGTATCTTCCCTGCGTACAAATGTTTGAACGTATCCCCCCAAGCACTAGCCCCCAGTTTCTCGTCTGAAGAAGCAGTCGTCTTGGTTCGCTTTGATTCCATTTCGTCCTCAGAATCCTCGTCCTCGTCCGGCACTGCTCGGTCTTGTTTTGGCCCAACGAATAATGGTTTCTGCTCAAATTGAGGTATTCCACTTGGCATAGGAATCACAGGTTACTGCTTCGGTCGGAAGGAAGCCAGACATAAAAAACTTGTCAATCATCATGCTGCTCTTTCTCATTGAACCAGATTCGTTTTCTTTGACCCAGCTATCGCCGTTGAGGCTCACTTTCGGCATTTCCGGAAAGCCCATTTCCGGCTTTTTCGCTGGGGGAGATCGCTTTAATTTGTGAATTCTGCGATCGGATGCAGGCGCCATCTCTTGATCCTTTTCTTTCTCCGGTTGCGTAGCTGGTTTGAAGGGAGTTGCCTTTCGCTTCGAACTGAAATTTGATCCCAAGTCTTTTGCAGGAGTTGAAACAAAATTCTCGATGGGCATAGCAGCAGAACTTTTCTCTTCAAAATTGACTCTTCTCTTCTTATTTACGGTCTTGTTTTCAACAGGCTCCATATCGTCTTCGTTGTCCAAATTTCTCTTCCCGTTGGTGAGAAATTTAGAAGTGTCATTGCCTGTTTGTCCTTGGTTGGGCAATCGCCCTCGACCTCCATTCGATGGGTACAGCCGTGCCCCGGGTTTGACTTTCTTGTTGAAAGCGGTTCGAAAGTTGTTGTCAGACTCTTTTTTCTGTGACGAAGCTTCGATAGCCGAACGGGCGTTCATCAAAAACTCGTTCATCTGCGCCTTGTCAATGGGGGCTTTTTTGCCTCGGTTGTTTCGTCGCACTTGGAAGACCCCGCTTGTCTTGTACGTGTTGCGACGCCTGGGTCGAGTTACGGGTGCTACTCTGGAAGAAGCCGATACGTTGAAGCTTGTTCGATTGGTCCGTGTCGTTCCAATGCGTGCAGGGGTTGGTTTAAGATTCCCAACAGAGAATTGTGGGGCTTTGGAAGACACCCACGGAGATTTCGAGGGTGTTTTCCTCGGCATTTGCTGAAGTGGTAGATTCGACGCAGTGGTGGACACTCCGGTATTGTTATTTACCGGAGATAGCACGCTTTGTTCGGGAGAATGCATCGTATTAAAACCATCCAGGTCGTGTAACGGCTTTGGTGATCGATGAGGGTTTTTGGATTTTGACGCCGTAGAACCAGTACTGGATGCTACGTTACTCGGCTTTTTGCTCGACAGCCAACCCACTCCGAAAAGAGCAGTGCCCCATCCCATTGTTTTGGGAGTGGACGTTGGCTTGCTGTCTTGGTTCGTAGGTGTTGCGGACATTCTTGATTGCGAATACTCGGAGAGAGTGATCTCTCGGATTGATATTTTATGTGTATAAACAATGATAAGAAGCACTGGTGTATCGTACCAATAAAGCACTGGTGGGAGCAGACCTGGCAACCAAAAAGCGTCTCGGATGCTGCTTCATTTTTGTGGTGATTGGAGCGAGAGAACTTTTCGAAAAGTTTCGGGTCACAAAGCGACTTTTCTAGCTCCTTTATTCGCGTGATGTTCCAGCGCTCTGGGTTTTCCTTGGGACTCTTTCATGCTCCTTTGAAAAATCGTTCTGAACTTCGAATTTAGTACGGATGTTGGCCAGACGACTGGGACTCGTTACAAAAAAGCAACATTTTTTATTTAGGTGATGTGACACGACCTGCGACACATCAAAAAGGCCGTTGCTAAAAAATCCGTTATGGTCCTCACTTTTTGGGTGCAAAAGGAACGACTGGATTTGAAATTATCGAGACTAGCTATCACACATGATACAGATCCGTCCACTATCCAAAAGAGAAGCAAAAGTAACGAAGTTGTTACTCATTGCCAGCATTGTCATAGATTAAACATTGTCTTTGAAGTGTTTCCTTCTTGATTGAATTCAATTATTGCACGGTTGTTTGTCGACACCTTGCCAAACAGTATTCCAAGATCAAGAACCTAATCAAAAACATCATGGGGGGAGCCGGGGCATCAAAGCCAATGGTGAATCCTCCTAGAGATTGGGAGCCAAAGGGTGGCACGAAGTCTTTTGAGGTCATCTCTCCTTGTTCTGATATTTCCAATCCTTCGGATTTTAACAGAGTGCGTTACAACAAGAATTCGCGTCAATATCAGCTCGCTCAGGGCAACCGTCATCCTAGTCAAGACTTGTCTGGATTTGCCAAGAGCAAGAAAAGTGGTGACTACAATCCTCATCAGCTTCCCGTAGCAATGAAGGTGCGAAGAAGCAACAGCACGGCAGGAAATAGCAACGATGATATTATTGCACCAGGATCCTTCTACTTTCCAACAAAGGAATCTGAGAGAAAGATTGATACTCTCGCAAAGCAAGAATCCAAAAGAAATGACGGAAAGATCGTTTTCAAGCGCACCAACAGCAACTATGCCCAAGCCACTAAAGGCAAAAAGGGGAAAATGAAAAGCTTCCGAAGTTTGGCCCGAAAAACTGCCAAGAAGGTGCAGAAACGCAAAGAGACTATGAAGCGTATTGCTCTTGCTTTAGGGCACGCATGCTTGGATGAATCGCGAAATAAATTTATGATGGAAAAAGAGAATTCGTTCATTGGCGCAAACCAACGACCAGAAATGGAGAGTTCCCGTCGTACCGCGGATAGAAAAAATAACACTTCTCTTCGAAGTCGCCGTCGTTCGGAACAAATTGCTTTCGGTGACATTCAAGCCTCCAATCGAAGTCCAGTTCCTCTTAGCCAATTCAAGAAGGATGGCAACAAAAAGAAGGATATGGTTCGAGAGAAATCCGCCAAGGACATTGAGCGTCAGCAAGAGATGGATCGAGTTACCGCTCTTGCATTGCACCAAGCCGATGTTTATTTTGATCGTTTGTCTCTGGAAAATACCGGGCAGTCACCCTTTGTAGCTCGTGGAGCTCCCGACAACAGAATTACATCGATCCTGCAAAGCTCTTCCAAAACTCCCAAGAGTAGCTCGCGCAGACCTGCCTCGGAGTCACCTATCGATACACCTGTCAGTGATTTATTCAGTGCGCATGATTCCGTGCCAGAGATGCGAGACAACGAATACGCGAAGAACACCAACGATTCTCCCGTTAGCAGTCTCATGCTCTTTTATACCAAGAGCGGACCATTGGATTCGACTCCAAAGTCGTATTGTTCCGATGGTGTTGATGCCCAACGCAATGAAGATAGCCGTCAAAGGCAAAACGTCGCTAAATCTTCGAGGAATATCGTGAAACCGTCGATGAAGCTCAACCGATGCGAAAGTCAAGATTCTGGAAGTTCGTTATATACCAACGAATCAAAGAGCTACAAGAAGGTCAATGGAAAAAACCTTCAAACTTCTTTCACACAATGGCCACCAGAATGCATTGCCCATTGTTCGAGCTGAAAAGGTGAAAACAATCCCACGAAAGACCAATAAGCCGAACGTAAGCAAATTGGAATCTCTGTTTCGGCCGCCAATCATGTCAGCTCTTTCCACAGATGATGCACAGAGTATGTACAGTTACGATCCATACGAGATTCAAAGTTACTGAGTCAGCACCTGGTGCAATCCAAGCTGTTGCACTTGGTTTTCGTAAAACAAGTCCTCGAAATGCCGATGATGACAGTCATTCTGCAGCTAGGTTATCGAATGGACTCCCAACGAGAACGTTTATCCATTGGCAAATCTATGGTATCGAATCAAGCACGTAACAATGCTGATTTCTTATTCACGGGTGATTATGGTCCAATCGTAAGAACCAAAAAGCCTGCTCATGACGATGCTACAATTGTTTCAATCTCCACTGCAGGATCACGAAGTCGTCTTGCACCGAAAGTAAAGGGTGTGTCTATTCCAACGAAGAATTCGGAAAAAGATAACGATGATGTCAGTTTCGACAGTCGTAGTACGAGAAGCGAAAGACGTGTTCGCTTTTCAGAAGGTTCATTCCGAACTCGCTTAATGAAGCAAAGAGAAGAAGTATTGGACACCAAAGAACACCCATTCGATGAAGCTGAGATCCCAACTGAAGAGAGAGACGATTCAACTATTCGAAGCACTAAATCTTTTGAAAGTACTGACAAAGAAATTGAGGAGGACGAAGAGCTTTACAAGAAATTTGTGAAGAAACCAAACACGAGTTATCACAAATTTGGATCAAATGTGACGAGAAACGTTGCAAGGGTGAATTCTGTCGATGAGAGCATTGATTTGCCCGAAATCGAGAACACGGGATCTAACCTCAGTGAAAGCACTAGCAATTCAAGCCGCAAGAGCTTTGAAAGCGCTCCTAGCGTTCGATCGAATCCTTCCATGACTGAAGCAATACCAGAAGAAGAAGATGTACAAGAGGAGGAAGAAGATATGATGACAGTAATGTCGCGGGACTCTGTTCACTGGACAAAGACCCAGACTGGTGTAACTCCGTTCGTTCGAGGAAAGGCGAATGCGATCCCAACCAAATCGCCATATCACCGTTATAAAGATGCCATGAATCAATTCAAGCCCAAGACCAAACTCAAAACTGAAGATCGTGTCGTCCCGAAGAAGGCAACAACTCCGCAAAAAGCAAAACTCCCAAAGAAGAGCCCTTCGAAGAGTCCTAAACATGTTATGAGAAAGGGATCTGGAGGACTTGTTTCGTTGAGAATCCAAGAGCTTAACACCAGGGTTTCTGAAGAGAGAAAGTTGAAGAGAATGAGAAAGAAGACTACGAATCCCTAGGTTGCACACTCACAACTTCGATAACACGCAACTGCCTGTTCGTAGTCAGGGTTTGAACACGTACAAGACGAATATTGGTTCTGCAAATATTCAGAAGAGTAACAATATGATGGCGGCGAAATTCAACATGATTCCAGCAGATGTGTACGAGGATGACGATGATTCAACAATTTTGCCTGCAAACACCAGTCAACTGATTCTTAGTCCAGCAAAAGAAAATATCGAGGATGACGATGTTTTGAGTAAGATGTCCGAAATGACAGGCAATACCATGGCTACCGTCCGTCAATTACCAAGAGGTTTAACAGTTCCTCAGTCGCGGGAATCTGTCGCCACTGTTCGCCAGGAAAGAAATTCTGTCGCTACCGTTCGTCAATTACCAAGAGGTTTGACGGTTCCTCAGCAACGGGATTCTGTTGCTACTGTTCGACAAGAAAGAAATGTTGTCGCTACTATGCATCCACAAAGGGATTCATACGAGGGAAGTACGACAAGCCGAAGCACGACATCCTCCGGTTTATCAAGATTGAAGAAACAAGTATTCCGAAATTCGGATGCTGCTTCGATTAGCGAAAATACAACCTTGTCAGCGATGATCCAAAAGGAGAATGATGAAAATACAATGCTTGCACCGCCACTAATGGGAACCCCAGCGATGAAATGGCGTACGCTAGCAGCGAAGGCAGCTGAGAAAGATGCTCTCAAAACTAGCTCAACCAAACCCTCCCGAAAGATGAAGGGTTTGGGAAACCGAAATATGAATGTCCAGCAATCGTACGGAATTGAGAAAGATGTTCTCAAAACCAACTCCAGAAAGGTAAACGGGTTCGGAGCTCGAAATATGAATGTCCAGCAGTCGTATGAAATTTATGGATTCAAAGATTAGAGGGGAACTAAAAAATGGAGTTAAATCAGTGGCGCTCGAGAAATGATTGATTCTCAGCAGCAGCCTATTCTTACTGTTTAAAAAATAAATTAGATGTTCGTTGTCCACATCAATAATTCTACTTAAATACACTTAAAATCACAAATGCAAAGTACTTATAACGAAGTAGGAGTATGTTATGAGCCATCGAGCGGAGGGCAGCAGCAGTAGTAATCACGAGGGTGAGGGTCGGAGAAGAAATTCATCGACGATGACCAACAGCCAACAAACGAAGCAGTATACGAAACAAAAATGTACGATACTACTAATACTAGTAGTGGTAGTGGTGATTGTTGTTCTTCAACGGCTGGCTGTAATTCTTTTATTGTCTCCTTACTTTTTGAACTTCAAACTCTTATTTATAAAACTAGCGTTCCTAAACCAATGGAAGCGACTCCGATGCCTTGTTCTATCACGTTTCTGATATATCGAACTGCATCTATGCATAGCATACATTGAACTGCATCTAAAGAAGGTTGCAGAACGGAGTCAGTCGAGTGTGTGTGTGTGTTATCGGGAGAACGGATTCTCGATACTGTAACAGGAGGAGAACAGATTTGTGAGACGAGAGAGAAATTGGTGCGCTTCCAATTTCATAGTTTTTCCTTGAAGGACGAAACTCCCGGACAAACCAAAAATTCTCCATCCTTCAAAAGAAGCTTCCGTAGTACCACTCCACGAACGGAAACAAGACTGTGGCCAAAAATTACACATGGCAAGACAGACATATATGGCAATCGATCGTGATGGTTCCATGCAACGCGCGATTCGAATGAGGTTCGGCGTTCGGGGCAATAGAGTTGGAGGGGTCGCGGAACGCCCAAAACGGCATTTCGGCGAACGCTGGCCGCGCCATTTTCCTCGCCAAGGATAGTCGTGGTGCAATAGGAGTGATTTTTCTTTCTTCTTCGAAACAGCGAGCCGGACGAGGAAAAGAGGCGTTCCTTCCGGTTGGTGACTTGTATTGCGGTCGTTTGTTTCATCGAAGAATAGGAATCTCAATCTTCCAGTCGCAATTGGCAATTTTTTGCACCTATGCCGCAGTAGGGAATTTCAGTAGGTTCCACAGACGCCGGTATCCTGTTTCGCTTTTTGGTCTTGGGGACCATGACACACTGGATATTTGGTCTTGTGTACATTGGAACCAACGCACTCCAGCCTCTACTAGAAAGCCAAACCAACTGTATACAATTACAATAACAATAACAATAACAATACAACAATTGAGATATCATGGGTTGCGCATCATCCACTGAAGCTAACGTAGAGCCCCAAAGGCCCTCCAAGCCGGTATGTTTTTCTTGGTCTTGGAATGCTTTTGGTCGGGTGACTTTTTGCTGCCGATTGAATTGCAACAAGTCGAACGAAAGCCTTTAATACAGTTCTAACATCTTACTTATTCTTCTCACTCGTCTTATCTCTTCGAAACCTATCTTTGGCCGTATTCAGTCGAGCTCTTCCGGCAAGTCTAGAAAGTCCGCGGATGCAGATAAATCATCCAGTGGGAAGCACTTCAATGAAGTCTACAAGCTGGGAAAACAGGTGCGTAGCAGAATCTCATATTTTCTCTTTGGTTTCTTCTCGAGCCAATTGCATTCGAAAGACTTTAAATACACTCATGCTAACTCATCCATCAATCATCACACACACACCTTTGAATCATATTGGAATATTCGAATCGATCGCTCCGTTCACGATGTCGTCGCATACTATCGTTTGCGTGAAACAAAATGTTTCTTCTGGTCAATCAAATACTTATATAATATACAACATTTGTTCACTTGGATCGGAACATCGCAACCACTATGCATTGACAATGAAAATTCAATACAAACTCGATGAATGGACAATGAAAACTGAATTCGATTTGGGCATTAAAAAATTACAACATGAACAACAGCTCGGTGAGGGAGCCTTTTCCGTCGTGAAGGAAGGATCAAAACGTTCCACAGGGGAATCCTATGCCATCAAGATTGTGACAAAAGCCAAACTTTCCAAAGAAGACGAGATTGCTTTGAAGGACGAGATTGATGTCCTCCAGGACATGGAGCACAGGCACATTATCCGTTTGTACGATGTCTTTGAGGAACCACAACACTATTTCATGGTTACGGAAAAGATGATGGGTGGAGAACTCTTTGACCGAATCGTTCAAAAATCATACTACAACGAACGGGAGGCTCGTGATACCTGTCTCGTTCTCTTTTCTGCCATTCACTACTGCCACAGAAAGAAGGTCGCCCATCGCGACTTGAAGCCCGAGAACTTGTTGCTTGACCGTAAGTTCCATATGTCGTGTAGCTTGTCATTCAGCTTGAATGTCATCTGTTTGTAAAAGAGTTTGATCTCTTTTTTTTGTCTGAAAACCAAATCTTATCAATGACTTTTTTCTTTTTGAACCACTGAATGCGATACGATACTTTTCGTTGCCTCGGAAAATAATTTACCACACAAACATACACTAAAACGAATTGTAGAGCGAGAACGATGATTCCGACATTAAGATTGCCGATTTCGGATTTGCCAAGAGGGTTACAAAACCCAAGTCCTTGACAACCCAATGCGGAACGCCCGGATACGTCGCCGCCGAAATTTTGGAGGGCAAACCCTACGATACCCAGGCAGACATGTGGTCCATCGGTGTCATCGTGTACATTTTGTTGGGAGGCTACCCGCCGTTCATCGAGTCCAACCAGCGAACACTCTTCCGCAAGATTCGCAAGGGACAATACGAGTTCCACGACGAATACTGGTCACAGGTTTCCGAGGATGCCAAGGACCTGATCCGCAACTTGTTGACGGTGAACCCCGACGAACGATACAACTCCCACAAGGCGCTAAACAACGGATGGATCGGTGCCGACGCCAAGAAACTTGCCGGACAAGATCTTGGAACAAATCTTGCCCAGTTCAAAAAGTTCAACGCCAAGCGCAAGTTCAAGGCAGCCGTCAGCACCGTCATGGCTGCCAACAAGCTCAACTCGCTGGGCATCGATTTCCGAAAGAACCTCGATTAGAAAGCTTGCATGCATGCCGAGAAAATATTGTATTTTATTTTTTCGCTCCTGTTTGCAACATGGGATGATACTTGCAGGCATGGTTGGGTTTCGGAATATTACGTCCAGTCAATAATAGCGTAGCGTAGCGTGGTGATCAGTAATATATGTCTATTATTTTTCCACTTTTTCAAAACTACTAGCTTTTATAATTCGTATAAATGCATTTAGAATTGATAATTTACTGCTTAGTATTTTCATTATATGAGACCATTGCTAGCCATAAATCCCACAAACAGAACAACCAAAACAGCCGCAAAACCTCCACCGAGTTTCAAGGCCTGTTCCAGACCGCTTCCTCGTTCGGCAACTGTTTCGTCTTGAATCGGAGAGGACAGGAATCCATCGTAGTACTCTTTGCTTCCAACCTCTACGGGTTTTTCAGCGTCTTCAGGTGCATCGAACAGGCGGGTTGATTTCGATTGAAAGCGCGAAACAGATGCAGTCGTCGTGAAGGTGACACTCTGAAAGGCCTCGGCAATTGGAAGGCATGCAATGCACAAGAAAGAGCACTGCGGCAGAAAGAAAACAACTCCTTGCCTCATTTTTTCTATCGTCACGAATGAATCTACTAAGTAGTCTCGATAAGAATCAATATAATTTCTACCAGTTGCCAACAGAAGCAATGAATTGAGAATACTGGTCTGATATTATTGTGAACTGTGATGAAGGTGGTTGATTTTCTGATTCATGATCGAATGACGAAATAATAATTCAAAATGATCAGTGAGAAAAACGTTTGGATTTTTCTTGCGATTTTTCACATCGAGAATCGGTGGAAGTACCCAAACCCTAAAGTACTTACGGAAGAAATTGGCTGAAAAACGTAAAAATGCGGGGAGTTCCTTCGTGCTATCCAACGACGGCAGCTACAATCATCACGGCATTGCCTTTCACGGTGGGCGCGGAAAATTATTGAAATTTGACCACAAGTGAGTTCCTTTCGGCTTTTGGTTATCATCTTCAATAAACCAACGTTGCTCTATCCCAACAGAAAAGTGTTAAAGAACATCCAACCATTCTATAGAAACAGTTCCTTTCAGTTTAAAATCCCGCCAGAGAAACAAAATAATATGAGTTCGGCTGAGACAACAACAGCTCCCAAGGAACCCGAAGGCCGATACCAAAATGGAGGTCGGAGAGAAAAGAGGAATCGAAAGATCCCAGCAGCCCAGCTCCGCCCGAGACCCCAGCGAGCGCCGAAACACCGGTCAACGACCACATCGACATCCACACCAGCGGCGGCTGGTGACAAGAGCAAGGGACCTCCCTCGGCCGTCGAATTCGAGCCCCCGGTGGCTTGCGTGAGACGGATTCTGAAAAAGACTTTGCCGTCTTCCAGCAATGTCGGAAAGGATGCGGTGGCGGCCTTTGCCCGGGCCAGCGGGATCTTTATCATTTACCTGACGGCGTGCGCCAACGATTTTGCCCGAGAAAACCGGCGGCAGACCATTACCGCCAACGATGTCCTGGCTGCCATCAAGGTGTGTAGTGTGGATAGTTGCTATATATTGATTGTTGGTGGATTGGATTGAAATATGTGCTTTGATTTTGTTTGGCATTGACTCGCATTGAATCAAATCGAAACGTATACATTGAGCGTTTGTATTTCGTTTCCCTGTATAATACTAAACTTTTTCTTTTGCTCCATGTGTTTCTTTTTAGGAACTCGAATTCGACGAGTTTGCCCCCGAGCTCACCACCTTCCTCGAGCGCTATCGCGAGCTGGAAAAGAACAAGAAAATTACCAAGGCCAAGGCGGCCGCCGAAAGAGCCAAGGAGGCCGCGGAAGAAAAGGACGATGCTTCGGAAAAACCAAAGGAAGACGAAGACGCTTCGGAAAAGCCAGACGACGATGCAAAGCCAGACGATGATGCATCGATGGAAGAGGGGGGAACTACAGAAACAGCAGAAGAGAAAGCTGAGGACAATGGGGACGAAGAGGGCGAAACAAAGGCAATGGAAGAGTAGGATTTTTTCATTTCACTACACGTGGAGGAATTGGAATAACTGCAAGCCTTTTCAGCAAACTAAATTACATTATGCTATATTTTTCAAACTTTGTCTTCCAGCTTGTTGAATTTTTCGATGTCGAATTCGGAGCATACTTTATTCACTCTCATAATTTCATTATTGCTCATCTCTAGAGCATATAAACAATCAAACCCAACTACTAAAGATTGAAAGAGAGATAGTTTACAAAATCTGATGCTATAGTACTAGAATAAAGTATGTAAATTTCAAAACTGGAAGTTATCGAGGAAATCTGGAAAGTCGCAAAATCAAAAAGATGAAGCAGGTGTGTGAGTAATTTGCTTGCGGTAGAAAAACCAAATAGGTTGGTCCGAAACAATAACAAATTGACACACGAAATAAATGTACGGGCCACGGTTATATCCCAACACGTCATAGCACCAGGGCGCTCGTCAAGGACTGGGAATGTGGCTTCGACAAAGGGTGGACAAGCGTCAGGACGAACCCGAACAAGCTCGTACAACACCCCGTCACGTTATCTAGAGCTTTCTGCAATCGCTTTTACCTCAGAAAATCCGTCCAATGTGGACGGTCAGTGCGAATCAAAGCAAGTGACACCGCAAACATGCGTACCAACTGTGGAAAGGTACGCGCGCAGGCCGAGCTCATGGAATAATCCAACGAAACAACAAAATAATTCAAACAACACGAGAACTGAGAACGATGGAAACATACCTTTTTTTATTCCATCATGGAGGTTCTGGGTTGATAGAGCTTCCTTCTCCATCGCGGAATCAGCTGCTGCGTGAATCCAGGTATCGCTTTCTTGAAGAGTTCCTTTTCTAGCGAATCGTTGTCTTCCCAAACGGTTTCGTACATGCCCACCAAATGGAGTCTCGAATCCAAGAGTCCCAGCTTTCGAAGGACGCGGTTGTTGAAGGATTTCTGTTCTCGCTCCTGGACGATTGCTCCAATGGCCGGGACCAAAATTTTGTCTTCTACGGAAATCATTCGTTCGACCAGACTCTGGAGTTCCGCCGAGTCGTTTGCGACTTCTGCAATGGCCTCTGCCCGGCTCGACTCGGATGCTTGGGTGTCGCATGCGAGAAGAGCCTTTTTCGAAATGGTACTGCCGAGTTGTGCTACCGATCGACGATCGGATTCGAGGGCATCCATGGCAGAAGCCAAAGCCCTTAGCTAAGGCCCGGTTTTTCTACGGCCACCAGTTTTTCTCTCATCCAGGGAAAAAAGAGATTGGCCTCGATTCTGTGCAGACCCGACCATGTTGAAGCCAACCACATAGTCGCTGGCCTCTTTCAGAGTTTCCGGCAGTCTCGAGGTTGGACTTTAGTGCGAGCTTGTGCAAGCGGCCGGCGTCCCGTGCCAGGCTCTTGGTGTGCCACCGCCAACCCTGAATGTGGAATTGTTTCAACAGAGTCGGTCAAACCACCCTTGGAAGCAAGAAAGCCGTCAATCTCAGTCCTGCTGGGACAGCGAAAGGACGTTTGTATTGTCGTCGGCTGTTGCCTTGTCCAGAACTGCCTTGTGCTGTGAACTGCCCGATTGCCGAAACGACGAGCAACGCTATTCGTAAAGGACAGCGGTGGAGCAAAGCCCCGTGCCGAAGTCGTCGTGAGGTGACTGGGAAAGGCCAATACGGTCCATGTGTAGAGAACAAAGGACACCAATAAGTGGTAGAGGCTCCCTCTTCGTTGGAATCCACAAAAAGTCCTCATCGTTGCGATTTTGAAAAACACCGGATTTCTGCTCGACTTAGAAGAGAGATCTGTTCAACTCAGAATCATGTCTCTCTTGGTAGATACTGATGCTTGTCTTTATTTCATGAAACAAAACAAGACATCACATCATTGAAAAAAGTCGTTATTACCACACTCACATCATTTTGATGGGCGTGAGTGAGATTTTTGCTGCGTTGTCAGCGCAGACGAACGAATTCCTCCACAATCTTCAATCGCACGTCGTGTATTGGTGGATATGAAAATTGTGAGAAAATGAGTCAAATCCCATACGACGACGTAAGAATGCATACCCTTCTCCTCAAAGTACCCGGATTTTCAAGAGTTTGGAGATTTTCCCAGAATTTCGGAATTGGCTGGTTCAGCGCAAAGCGTTTTGATTGACTGGCGACACCTGATGGAAAGCTGTCAACCGCCGTTTTGGTTGGATGCCGATTGCTCCGTCTTGCCGCCGCTTGGTACTGCGTAAGTCTTGTGCGCCTTCAGAATTATGAAGTGAGGCATTTATTTTCAATCTGACGCGCCGGTCGTGTTTTATAAATAGTTCATACTAATTATTTTTATCATTCGTGATACACCTTATCAAATTCGTAGGCATGTGTTTTTTATCATTTGTTTTTTCTCACCAAAACGAAAATTCTTTCCCTCGAACGGTCGGAAGCGGCCGAAAGAATCTTCCGCTTGGAACACTATGATAAATAAACCAGGAGTGCAATGAGATCACGTCAGGAATCCGCAACCTCTTTTCATAAGGGATTGCATGCGTGACACCGCAATCTTTGATCGCGCGAAGAATTTATCGGCGTCAAGTTCGAAGTTTGAAACCGTGAAACGTGGTATTCTTAAGGTCTGCTTGGAATTTTACTGCCTTTGTTGTTCTTTTTTGATTTCTTCTCACACGTTACTGCGTAAGTCAACGACTCAAACCGTCCGTTCGTTTTCTTTCCCCGAGGTTTTGTGCGGGACAATGACACGATACACATCAAGGAGGATAGCTTGCGTGTGTGTGTGATTCTTGCGAAAAAATTAAAAAATTCATCTTGAATTTCTTCGTTCCCAACTTTTTTTTCTTTTTCTTCCACACCCAATTCCAATTCCATTGTTCGGTTTGTCTTATCTTGTATGAATGATTAACGCTTGACAAGACTCCAAGCCCAATACTATTACCATTTCCTAGACACTAACACAAGATGACGATATCCCTGTCAAGAGTGTTTTACATGATTCCGGAGCCGGATGTGGACGAAGAAGCAAATTCTTCGGAGGAACACAAGCAAACCTTGTTCGAAAACGAGGGATCTTCGTGTCTCTCCAAGCTCCACTTGCACAATTGCCTCGTCAACATTCTCGACTTTCTTACTTTTGAAGAAATGAACAACTTCTCTCGGGTTTCCAGAGAATGCTACAATGTTCGTTGCCACAAGCAGCTCGACCAGACTCGTTCCGGAACCATCTGCCTCGGCAATGGCGTTCAGAGCATCGTCGAGCTGATGCTCAAGGTTCGTGAACAAGAATGGCACAAGAGCTTTCGAGGGAATCGAACCCACCTTCATCTAGCCGGACTCAACTGTTTGTCTTCGGATATCGAGAGCATTGACGAACAATTCATCAAACAATGTTCTCCACTCAAGCACGTGACGAGTCTTGACTGCTCCGAGGTTCATCTCGGCAGCAGCCACTAGCAGCCTCGAAGGAAGCAGCAGCAGCGAAGAGTACGAAGATTCATCCTCGTCTTCCGAAGGAGATGATGTTCATACTACTAGCCGACAGACCTCACCACCGCAAACATCGACGACGTCGTCGTCGTCGTCTTCCTGGCTATTCCGCTATCAAGACTACATTGACAAGGGATTTGCCCACGGTTTGGCCCTGAGTTTGTTGGTGCCCAATCTTCGGGAAATCGACATGTCCTACCTTCCCTTGACCTTCGCTCGGTGTCGCCTGGATTGCCGAAAACAATCCCAAACTTGGAACGGATTCGTTGGAATCGATCGTTGATTTGGCCCATCAACCACCACGCCTACGATATTCTGCGTGCCTGCCGAAACCTCAAGGAACTCTACATTGACGATGCCCGGCTACTCTTTGGGCCGGGAAGAACCCGTCGTCGTCGCCGGCTTCGCAGACGGCAACGCCGAGAACAACAACTGGACGAAATTGATCCAGTAGGAAACAATGGATTTGTTCGTCGCAACAACAACAACAACATTCAAAACGAAGAGAACAATGCCAATAACAACAATGCAGCCAATAACAATGCCGCCTAACAATGAGGATTCCGAAACCCTTTGGGCATCGTTGTTCGAAAATGTTCAGTCGCTGGAAAAGGTCAGTTGTCGCAGGGCTCGGTGGTACAACCAAAATTCCAAGTTTATCACCATTGGAGAAACCGATGAAGGCCAAGCATCGTTGATGAGGATTTGTTCGCTCTGCGGGAAACCTAAAGTGGTTCCGCAGCGACTTGAAAGACGAAAATATTGCCATTCTGCAAAAGGAACGGCCGGATATTGTCTTTTGTCGTTGAAAGAAACATGCAGGCCAAACGTATACTACTACACCATTTCGCAATACCCGTGACGAATTGAAATTCATCACACTTGTATAATTTTGATAGCAAAATGGTTGTTTTTTCTATATTCTATACAGTCTCTATAGTACACGTATTATTGTTTCTTTTTCTTGTCGAAACTAGTCTAGTTCTTGCTCATTGAATACGTAAAAGAACCCGTTGCTAAACTGGGGAAGGTTCATGCTGTACACTGGCATGGCCAGTGGCTGCCGAAAGGGGTTGATGCACAGGGAATCTCGACTCGCTGAGCCTCCCAGGCTGGCACAGTGAACCCCGCTGTACTCGTTGTAATCCGTAAAGACACCCACCACGCCCTTGTGGTGGTACAAATAGTCCACCACGCTCCTCCAGCTCTCGTAGGCGTACAAACCAGCGTTGGGAGCAACCACCATGTCGGGTGGGCCCGATCCACAATCAAAATTTGGATCCAGACAGGCGGGATCCTTGTCATTCGAAGAAGCGGTTTGGCCGTAGGTTCCGCCCACCACGCCAACCGTGAGGTTGGAGGACATTTCAACCCTCAGCAAAAATCGATCACCGTTTTCGGAATCCTTTCGGCAATTCTTTGGAATCATATCGTCTCTGGCGACAAAGACCAATTCAATCTATACAAAAAAGTAATACATTATGAGTACTGATTTCCTTTCAAGATTCATCTTTCACAATATTTGAAGCATACGAACATACTTACCTTGTAAATCTTCTGGCAAGAGGAATCCCAATTCCTGAAAGAGATCCAAAAAGTTGAGTTCCTTTTCGGTTCCTACGACATGAATGCGAAGGGGGACGTTTCAGCATGCGTGCCACGGTGACGGGAACTTCTCCATACTCGACAATGGCACGATACAAAGTGAGCGGAAAGGTGCACAAGAGTGCCACCGGGCTCTTGGGTGGAATATCCCGAAGCTTGTAGTAGTCTTCCCAGGAAGATAGCTTCCAAAGGCCCACCGAGTTCTTGTTGGAGATGCCAGCACGCTCACAATCGCTGTCACAAACACGCCTCTGGGGAGGAAGCTGATTTGTTGGGAGAGGAGCAAATCCCTCCTGGTAGGATCTTCGAACGGAAATGTCCACCTGTTTGGCGCTGGCACTCTCTCCACCAGCCCATCCATCGGTTTCCGTTCTCCACCACGAAGAGAAGGAAGGAGAACAACCATTGTTGGTACTCTCCACATCATCACTTCCTTCGTTTTCTTGTTCTACCTTGTTTTGGATCATCAGACGCGACTCCAAAAACCTCTTGTAGGGCTCTTCCGACAATTGGAATTCTCGACCCACCAATGGCGCCTGCCATTCTGGATCCAGATAGTCGAATGCTGACAACTCTTCTCGACTTGACACGTACGAGTTCCAGGTACGACATTGGCAGGAGTGTGACCATCCCTCGGTGATACAATCGCGTGGCGGTGGGCAAAAGTAGGCTCCTTTACAGCCTGGACACAGGTAGTTGGTAGGTCTTCGGCAGTGCAAGCAGAGAGGACTTTTGGCAGTCGAGGTGAATGTGTCTTCCATTGGAGAACAGGAAGCGGTTGCTGGAATGCTTTTCTGTTGCGGCTCATCGTTTTCAGTGTCGCTATCACTGTCAGAATCGGATTGGTCATTTTCGGAATCATCCTCTTGCGTTTCTTCCGATTTCATGACACTTATCATCTCGGCTAATGCAGCCGCATCGTGGTAGTTTTGTTCTGCCGCATCCTTCATCCATGGAGGAATGATTTGGACTTCTTGATGATATTGCGTGGCAATCTCATTTTGAATGTTTGGACGAAGATCTGGCGATATCCAACAGGCCCCATGAAGGTCTTTGGTTGTGACGTCGTGCCACCGGGGTCGTCCCGAGGGATTGGCCCGTGCAATCACAAGGTTCCCCCGAAAGCGTGACGACATTAATCCACAGGCCATGGCCAAGCGCGTTGCTCGAACATTGGGCGCGTTGGTTGCTGCTCCCGTCGAACGATAGTAGGCATACAGCCCGGGGGAATCTCCAAAGGGGCGCAGAAGCGGAACTTCCACGCGGTCATCAATGGCAGTCAAATCTTTTTCATCTTCGTCATCACCATCACTTTCACTATCGCTTTCGTCACCATCATTGTGAAGCAAGGATAGGATTCGATTATGAATCTTCGATGCAAAAGGCCCACTATTGACGTTGCGTTTTTTGTCCCATGCGATGAGGTGATTTTCGAGGGGTTTGGATTCGTCCGATGGAATCACGACGATGGAAATGGTCGACGACATTTAAATTTCTGTTTGATGCTCCTTCCCGTACTGGTCTTGACTTGCTTCAACAAACGAATAACGAATCCACAGGGGTAAGGCAAAGACTTCCCATCGGCTGTCATCGTCAAAAATAAAGAAAAATCACAAGTCGAAATTGGGATTTTGGATGGTCGTAATCGATGACATGACACATCAAACTAGCGCGCCAAACATTTAAAACTATCCAAGTACTTTGCAACTCAAAAAATTCGAAATTAGATTTTCTTTTTGACTATCATCGTGTTTGTTTGTTTGTTTGTTCCAATTTCTTGTTTGTTATAAGACCGACGAAACCTTCTCGCTACAGGACTCTCCGGCCACAAATCCGGTGGACCAGCAGTTCATGAAATTGAAGCCACCCGTCACACCATCCACATTGATGACCTCCCCACACAAATACAATCCCTCGCAGACCTTGGATTCCATCGTCTTCATGTCGATTTCCTTGAGATTGACGCCTCCCGCCGTCACGAATTCCTCCTTGAAGGTCCCCTTGCTGGTGATTTCCAGCGGACAGGCCACCAAATTTGTGGCCAGCTTCCGAACCAACTTTTTGGGAGCGCTTCCCCACTTGTCGTCGGGAGAAAACCCGCTGTGCAGCACCAACGCTTGCCAGAGCCGACGGGGAATTGCATTGTTGGGTAGAGGACACAAGCTTGCAATCTTTTTCTTTGGATTCGATAGGGTGACCTTCCAGAGCTCTTCCAACACTTGTTCGGGGTTGCCCTTGTCCATGGAAAAGCGCCTTGGTGTCCCAGTTGACAGTGACGGTTCCCCGATAGTTGATATCTTTGAATTCGCGGGCTGCAAAGGCCGACAATCGCAGGGTGGCGGGCCCCGAGATTCCATGGTGCGTAATGAGAATCGGTCCCTCTTGTACGATTTGTTGTTTCTTTTTCTTTCCCTCACTATCAACTTTGAGCGTGACTTTTCCCGTCGGGACACTTAGCCCCGACAATCCGTGCAGTAGGCCTCCCTCCCCAATAGCGTGTTTGCAATTCAGGGTGAACAAAGAAGGAACGGGTTGGACCAGAGGATCGTGTCCCAGCGACATGGCCAGAGCATGCCCAGCCGGAGTTGACCCCGTGGCCAAAATGATCGACGAAAAGTCTTCTGTGCTTCCGTCCTTGTAGTGAATTGTAAATTTCTTGTCATTGTCTTTGGTTACATCCACAACCTTTTGTCGTAATCTTACATCCACTCCCGCTTCCGATGCGGCGCCCATCAAAGTATCCATGATGGTTTGGGAGGAATCCGTAATGGGAAACATACGGCCATCGGCTTCCACCTTGAGCTCGACGCCTCGTAATTCGAACCAATCCCGGGCCATTGTCGGGGTAAATCGCTTGTGGTACAATCCTTGTAATTCCTTTTGACCGCGGGGATATCCCGCCAATATCGTGCTGGTGGATTTAGACGTGTCGTGCAGTACATTGCATCTTCCCCCACCGGAAATCTTGACCTTGGACAATGTTTTGGAAGTCGCCTCCAATACCACCACTTTGGTGCTGGATTTGGCAAATTCTGCGTACTCGGCGGCAGCAATCGAGGCAAACATTCCCGAGGCTCCTCCGCCAATGACAGCAATTTTGTTGTTGTTCGATGTCAAAGCAAGGCCTCGCTTGGTCACCAGCGAAACCGCAAACAGGCCGGCCAGCTTCCAGGAGCGTCGTTGCCAGCAGCGCCTTTCTCCCCCCAGGGCTCTGCGAGTTGTTCGAGCTAGCATGGTATGTATGTATGATTTTGTGAGTGCGAGCGTATTTCCGTCCACAATACAGTTCACACCTCAATCCGGGATAGAACAGACACACGCTCTTCGGAAGTCGCGATGATGATTTGATTTTTATGCATTCCAGAATAAAAGAAGACAGCGTTAAGTTGGCAGTTTGATGGAATACCGTAATTATTTTGATGGCTGTCTGACAAAGTCCTTTTGATGCCGAAACCGGAGAAAACGTGATTCGATGGAGTCACGAGTATCGGAATTGATGGGAGTTTGGGGGAAATTTTCCCTTCTTTCACTCGGTTTCTCGATGATTTGAATTCATTATTCGAAAAACCGAATGACCCGATCGGGACTTTCACAAGTTTGATGCGGTTTTCAAATCACAAAAGTCGTTGTCATTATCGGTTGTCGTCACTCTCGTCACATTACTTGCTTGAGAGTCAAAAAGCATTGATAGACATAAGAAAGTCTTAAGAGGACCGACACACAGCAATCAACTACAATCGCGAACTTCCAAATCCAAAATGCAACGCCGAACCACACAACAACGGTCGAATGACAACAACAGCAATTCGTTGCTCCCCCACTCCTTTTCGACGGCGCCAAAAAGTCCTTACGGGGCAAAGCAAAAACGAAAAAAGGCTACTCCCTTTCAGGCGTTGATATTGGGCGTGATTTGCATTGTTGCCCTGTCCATCCTTCTGACTCCGTCTCAAAAACACGAGTTGGTAGAGGCCGAACACAAGGTGGAAGAATGGGTCAAAGAGGAACTCGAGGCGGTGGTGCAGGGCCCAAAAAAGACACCTGAAGTGCCAAAGGACTTTGAATTTCAAAAAGACTTGCTTCAGCGGGATAAGGAAGAAAAAGCACCACAACAACAGAAGCATGAGCTACAGCAGACAGATCCTCCCAAGAAGGAATCGCCCGAGAACGAAGCACCCAAAACAACAGATTCGTGGGTGGAGGGAGAAAAGAAACTCAAGAAAAAACTCAGGGTGTTGTTTGACCAGCAGGCGCAAGGAAAAAATCTCGGGGTTCCGGTGCTGACGAGATACCTGGGGGAACATGTTCCTGCCTTTGTGACGCCCGACGTTTCCATAAAGGAGGAGGAATGGAAAACCTTGGTCGATACCAAGTACACGGAAATGCGAGAAGAAGAAAACGCATGGCAGGCGAAAATGAATCTTTTTATCGAACAACAGGATCGAAATCCCGGAATCACCACTCCCTAAGTCAAATGCGGATCATTGCACAACAACAACAACAACAACAACACAACCAGAATCTTCTTCCGGAGATGGAATCGCTTATGGATTTCGAGTTTCGAAACACAACGTGGCACGGAACTATATATAAAGTTTTTGGCCACAACAAAAAGACGATAATATCGTTTGACACCCATCCGAATCATCCATGCCCCCCGTGCAGAATCGTTATGATTCCGAATTCATCCGACGGAACGATCGAAGAACGCATCAGATTGGAAATCCTAACTATCGAAAGACAATCTTCTCCAACGATGCTGGCATCAAGAATCGAGCTACTACTACCGATGGCGATGAAACGCGCTACAAACTGTTGTGGCATTAGTAATTTAAGAATACTGTAGTAACAAAAATACTGCGTTTTGAACACCCCCCACTCCATTTTGAAAATGAAAAAGTTTCGTGCATATTTTTATCAGTCCTGGAATTCCGTTTATCACGGGAGAACGATTTTTGTACGTGCGATTGAATGGAACATGGATTGAATTTACAGGCGACGAACCTACCAGAATTCTCTAAAAGGTATTTTTAACTCGCCGATGTCAGATGATCGCCGTCGCTTCTCATTTCACATTATTTTCTCAAAGATTATTTCCATCACCTCTTTTCTCATAATTTCCATATCCACATCATTTTCAAAAACTCAGATTCAGAATCACGACAAGCAAAAAGACTCTTAAGATGACGAAAAAGGTGAGAAGCACAAATACTGAGTTAGTTCAGGAATTCGCATGTTGTCACTAATTGCTGTCGATGGCTGCTGCCACCCAGCGATAGCTTCATCGATAGCTTCAGGGTCGAAAAGATCCAAGAATTGATGATGCGAGATTCGTTCATCAAGAATATTCAGAAACTCACATTGCTCTTTCATATTACTCTTTTTCGATTCCCATTGATTGTTAGATTTTGTGTTTGATTACTTCCGCTCCGTATTACGGAAAGTCTCTGGAACATCCAACCGGATTGTGGTTGGAAGAATTGGCAGCCGCGTACATGGTGTTCAAAAAGGCAGGATACGAAATGACCTTTGCCAGCCCCGCCGGAGGTCCCATCCCCATCGATTGCAATTCCTTGAGGGATCCCTTTTTCACAGCAGAATCCAAAGAATTTTTGCACGATGCGGATGCCATGGACATGTTTATGCATTCCAAAAAGATTTCGGATGTTGAAACAATCCGGAGACTTTGACGCACTCTACCTTCCGGGAGGATCCGGCTGCTGCACGGATTTTATCAACAACGCCGACCTTAAATCCGCCATTGAAAGCACACACAGTGCCGGCAAGGTGGTGGCGATCGTATGCCACGGTCCCATCGCGCTTGCGGAATGTACCAAGCCCGACGGCACCACTCCCTTTGTGCAGGGCATGACGGTGACCGGATTCAGCAATGCCGAAGAAGAAATGGTTGGAGGAACCCAAAAAGTTCCCTTTCTCATTGAGAGTCGTTTCGTGGAACAAGGCGCCAAATACGAAAAGGCAGAGGCTCCTTTTGGATCTCACGTTTGTGTCGATGGCAACTTGATCACGGGACAAAATCCTGCCTCGTCGATTGGCGCAGCAGAAAAAGTTGTGGAATTGTTGGCATAAAGAATACGCTTTGGTTCATTCTGCGGCTTATTTCTAGGGGATGCCCGCATTCGATAATGTCGAAAGTATACATCTTGCTCATTCATAATACAATTTAGAGCTGAAACCGCTGGCTAGCCTCAACAAACAAGTGATCGATACAAGTTTTCGAATTATCCCACTGCGCGTAAAATAGTAGAGTTATTTTCTTGCAATACAGCAATATTGAATTTATTAGTTTCTATAATATACATTGTAGAGTAAATGATTTAATTCCCACAGACACACTGTTCCTCTACCACTTGACAATTTCTCCGGCCACCATGACCCCATTCATGATATCCAAAGACAACTTTGTAAATCTTTTCCAAAACAAAGCATGGAATCCAGACGGTTCCAGCTCTTCATATGTAGCTTCCAACAAGGATGCAGAGAGATCAAACCGGAACAATCCCATCGTGGCATCCACCCAACTTGCCTTGCGCACAGCATTTACCAATGCATTTTCCGCATCGTCGCTCAAACCGGTATAATCCGTTATTTTGTGTTGTTGCCGAATGATTTCTCGCATCAGGTTCAATTCGTGGGATTTGAAATAAGGTCCAACCGTCGACACCAAGTACTTCTCGCTCGATTCTATATAATTCGCATCCGTATCTGTCCAGAGACCTACTTGAAGGTAGGCGATAGCGGTTGCCGCCAAGTTCATCGCATCGGACTTGTCTTCTTCGTTTGTCGACTTGTCGTAAAAGTAATTTGTGAAGGTCAAGACGCGGAGACAATGGTTCCGATAGGCACCAAAATCATGGCCGATTGGAAAGGAGAGGGGGAAGAGCTCGTCGTCGAGGTGCGGGTAATATTCGTAGACCGTATGGTCGTAAAACGCATGTCCGTCGTCTTTCTTGGTATTTCCGAACAAGACCGGGTTGTTCTGATATATGATTCCCGAGAACAAGGCAGCAAAGACCGCCAGAATGGCGGAAATCTTTAACAACATATCGCAGAGTTTGTTGGATTGCCTACTGCATGAGGCTTCCACTTACGACTCGAGTTTGGATAACAACCAACATATGTTCACAAGTGTCAAGAGTTTTTTAACACAAAGAATTCGGTCAGAGGAAGGAAAAATCCAAAATGCCTCGGCGCGCCAAAATGCCTCTTGATCGTTACGTGTAGCTTGGTACACAAACCTACGTGACACGTATTTATGCCTGTTAAAACGTTTGAACCAATAATGTGAGTCGGAAAATCAGAAAATCTAGCTTCACAATTTGGAATTCTCAGCCGCGGATCTCATGAGTGGAAACTGGTTTCCAATTGCACACAGATAACCCATTGATAGACGGAAGTGGATAGGAAACATAACGATCGATGGAATGATTTAAATTTCCCCTAGTTGGTGGTGGAACTAAAGCTTGTCAGGAGAGGAAAATGGTGGATTCGAAGCATCATTATTTACGCTTTTTCTCATTATCAGTCTCAAGAAACGACAAATACTAAGTGTACTATAGTAGAGGATATCGATATCTTTAGAAAAAATGCTGGATTATCGTGTTTAGGAAATGGAATATGACTTTGTTTGACGCCACGAAATACTGAAAACGTGGTCAGCTCATCAACTATTGTTGCCCAAACCAATCATTTGTCGCAGGATATTTGATCACAGTTTGCGAAAGAGTCCACAATCACCTACAGCTGCTCCGCAATTTTTTCCTCCACGGATTTGTCGTGGCCGTCGTTATCCGCGGCTTCTGTTTCGTCGTCCTCCCCCTCACTGGGAACTTCCTCGATTTCTCCCGAGAGATACAGCCAGGCACCCGAGTTCTTGGCCTTTTCGAATTTGGAGGTTTCCATAAAGGCCGTGGTTTCACCCGTTTCTTTCAAGACCATTTCCGCAATGAATTGGACGGTTGCGGTTTCCGTCTCGGCGTCCTCGTCGACCTCGTCGTAGGTTTCTTCGACAATGATGCAATTTTCGAGATCAAACTTATCGTACATGTTGACCCTTTGGAATGACACGGCAGTTATCCGAAAAAGGGTAAGTGTTTTTGCTTTAATAAATCCACGCCTCTACCTCTATCATCCACGCCAAAAATTAACAATGGACAAACGATCAAACCGATAAAATACCAACGATTTATTCATTCCGAAACTTACTTTATGCTTTCTTTCCACGCTCTCAGATCGGGATTGAAGGCCTTGTTGTTGGGATGCGTCGACATCATTAGAAATTCCGGATTTTTTTTGGCATAGGCCGAATATCGTGCCTTGACAATGTCCTGTGCCGCTGCCTTTCGGAAATTCTGCACGTTCTTGTGAATCTTGGAACAGCAATTGGAATAGGTTTCTCCCGATCCGCACGGGCAGGTTTCCATGGCCCCGCCGCCAAAGCCTCCAAAGGACGGGCCTGCCTGTTTCTTGCCAGCTTTTTTCTTCTTTTTCTTCGTGGCAAAGAGGGCGGAGGATTGTTGCTGTGTCGATAGCGTCGGCAGTGTCGCGAACCCCAGCACGTTTTGCGTCACCTGTTGAAGGATCACAATTGCGACGAGGACGCATATTCTCCACGAGAGCATAGTGGATAGGCATCTTGTATACTTCTCAATTTGTCAAAGTCAAAGAGTATTTATTTTCACTGCGCTGCTCTCTCTATAAGAGAAGAGAAAGGGTCGTTGTTGTGATTAGTTTCGGAATAGCAGTTGTGAAGTGATGTCATCTATCTACGGCTGACGATTCGAGCGTTTTAGGCATGAACAATTTTGATGGCCAAATACGTACGACGTAACGACACGGAATGCACGTCTGGGATTTGCACAGGGTACCAAGGTAGGAAAGTAAGGAAAGTCCTCTAAGGATACCGCTCCGACTGTTGCTCCTACTGTGACTTTTGAGCCTACAACCACTTTTGCACCAACCCTGGTTCCAACCAGTGTTACAACCACCGGTTGAGCCTGCTACTATGTCTCCTACTTTGTCTCCTACAGACACTAAAGCTCAATTTGACATAGTTTATGAACCAAAGATCACCCACCTCCAAAAACGAAAATCCAAAAGAAGGGTGAATTATGTGAATTCGGGGGCGCCATTTTTTGTTTCGGTCACGTGTTTCGATTCAGTCGTGAGTTATTTAGTTCCAAACAATTGGTGTTCAATGAAATAATTGCAGAAACAATGCAATTTTCAAGCGATTTGCATTTCCAAGACCTGAAGCGATTATGAAATTCATAAATGCATACTCAATTGGGGATAAAGGTTCGACAAAAAGTGATAAATTAACTGGATTGATTCTCTTGAAAGGCTTCTTCCTCGTTCTTTGAAAACAATATATTCGAATCGGATTCGGAACCAAACTTCAGAGAACTTGTTTCACTTGTGAGCCATAAATGATTTCATTTTTGGCTTCAAGTGATAGAAGCGAGTGATAGAACTAATTTAGTTGATTTCAACCATTCGAAACTCGTATGCAGTTTTGTTCAGCGATATTCGATACTAATATTGGTATAATCATAGGGAAGAATGGCTTGTTTCAGTGTGGTAAGACAGAAAACGAAAATCGAAACCATTACAACATCATGTACACATCAGCATACCCCGGCAGAATGACGGAACAACGACAGATTCTTTCCTTTCCAGCCGGTGGCGTCGAAGAATTTGCCATTGACGCACTTGATTACAGTGTGGTGGCAGAAATCTTCTTGGATGGGGGACAGCCTGGTGAGGAAGTGTGGCAAAAAGTGAAGGATGCGGTCAAAATTCAGGAAGAGGGCCGGCGAGTCCAAAAGTTGAATTGCCCATGCTTTCCCAATGAGATTGGGAATCTTTGCAGGTTGACCAATTTGACACTTGTCGCGTTCAGCGATCAGATCGCTCCCTCCTACCATCGGTCAATTGAAAAATCTAAAAGAACTTGATCTATCATTTACAAGACAGCTGCAAAGCCTTCCCGAAGAGATTGGGAATCTCAGCAGCTTGGTCGAATTGAATTTGTGGTGTTCAGGGATAAGATCGCTCCCTCCTTCGATTGGTCGATTGCAATCTCTCCTGGAATTGATTCTATTTGGAACACACTCCCTGAGCCATATTCCCGAAGAGATTGGGAATCTCAGCAGCTTGGTCGAATTGAATTCTGAATCATTCAGGGATCAGATCGCTCCCTCCTTCGATTGGTCGATTGCAAAATCTTGAAGAAACTTACTTTAGAACACACGGAACAGCTGACGAGTCTTCCACGAAGAGATTGGGAATCTTAGCAGCTTGGTCAAATTGGATCTGTCTGAGTCAGGGATCAGATCGCTCCCTCCTTCGATTGGCCAATTGCAAAATCTGGCCTCTCTGTCTCTGTGCCACGCATGTGAACTGCGTAGCCTTCCCAATGAGATTGGGAATCTTTCCGGCTTGACCGGATTGGTTCTGGATGGTACAGGGATCAGATCGCTCCCTCCTTCGATTGGTCGATTGCAAAATCTAAGAGAACTTCATTTAAACAACATGGAACAGCTGACGAGTCTTCCGGAGGAGATTGGTAATCTAGAAAACCTACTCTATTTGCATGTGACTGAGTCAGGTATCAGATCGCTCCCTCCTTCGATTGGCCAATTGCAAAATCTAAAAGAACTGTATCTGTGGGGTTCAAGTGAACTGCGTAGCCTTCCCGATGAGATTGGGAATCTTTCCTGCTTGCTCGATTTGCTTCTGGATGGTACAGGGATCAGATCGCTCCCTCCTTCGATTGGTCGATTGCAAAAGCTAAGAAAACTTTCTTTACGAGGCACGAAACAGCTGACGAGTCTTCCGGAGGAGATTGGGAATCTTGGAAACCTGACCACATTGAATCTGTATGAGTCAAGGATCACATCGCTCCCGTCTTCGATTGGGAATCTTGGAAACCTAACCTCTTTGGATCTGAATGAGTCAGGGATCGGATAGGATCGCTCCCTCCCACGATCGAATATGCTCTTGCTTATAGCAGATTTAGGGCTAGGGCAGTTATCGCGCCAATTGGAACCCGTTTCATGACCATGACTTGGCCGATTATCCTTGAAAATGCGACGCATGCCTTTCGGCCAAAAGGAAATCGTTATGATCAACTGAAAGGTTTGGAACCACACGACGCCATTTATCGCATTTTGTTACATTACAGGGAATTGTTTGCGGAGATTCTTATCCATCGGAACAAGTAGGGGGTTGACTTTTTGGGGCTTGCTGCCAGTAATCCGGTAGAAAGTTATTTTCTCAGGAGAGAAGGAGTAAATTTTCTCTAAACTATGCCAATAGTAACTATATTCAACTCAAAATTCTAGTAGTGAGGGTGTGTAGACGTCTACGAAAAATGGACTTGATGCTGTGGGCGCTGAGCGCACATCCGTAATAAAACGGAAGTCTTAAAATAAGATGCACCCAAGTCATCCAGAAAATACCGAAAAAAATCACTGAGTCAAATAATACGCGATGACATGAATTTTACTTGTGATAAGGGATCACCAAAAAAAATCCATGGCTACAGCTTCCATAGGTACGTACAATAGGTACGTTCAAAAGGTTTAGACACAACGAATACGACGTGAATCTTTCTCGGAGTGAGCGCCAAACCCGTAGTTCACGTGTCACTTCTCCAACTCATGAAAAAAGCGGGGAAATTTCAAATTTAAATCGCGAAGAATGGAAAAAGGTTCGACCTCTTTTGCCTACCTTTGCAAATGATGAGAAGCAGAGCATAGCACAGCATAGCATTACACAAGCACGTGGGCTCCAAGCGAAACAACTACGACAAGACGCAAATGAACTTTGGTATTGTACTACACAAAACAAGTTTTAGAATTGCCACCCGCTTTAGGAAGTTGAGAGTTCTTTGTCAAGGATTGATTCCGTTCATTGGATTGAGTTGGGTTGGTTTGGCCGGTTGGCATTGAATAGAATCTTCGAGAACTCTCCTCGACAATACTTCGCACCTCCGCAACAAACAACCATGGTGCTTCCAATCGTAGCATCCAGGAGCCGGCACGATCTCCGCCGATCATCACCGGAAACATCTCCGATTCACAGCAAGAAAACACTTTTCATCCGCAAACGCACGTTGTTGGTAGCATCCCTGTGTTTCTTCGCCCTGGTGTTCAATTTGCTTCAGATGCGTTCGACAGTGAGCGAAGTGACAGTACCGGAAGATTTCAGTCTGAATATAGACGATTCTCGAAAATCCAGCGTCGAACGAGCCATCTTTTACAACATTTACGTGCCACCGACGCAGACAGCGGAAGATGCCGGAAATCGGGAATACGCACTGGGTTTGGTAGAGGAGCAACTGGGGTATTATAGTGCGGCATCGGAGTTTGTCCAGAAATCCTCCATTTATTACAATTTGATTGGGGATACCAGTGCGACCGAGGACGTGGAAAAAATCTGCCAAACTGCATCATCCAGCAAGACCTCTTCCTGCGAATTGCTGGCAGGCCGTGAAAGAGGGTGACGAGGGTCTGACGCTGGAGCGCGTCTTTGACTACTGCAGGGAGCATCCATCGGCGCAGGTGACGTACATGCACAACAAGGGATCCTTTCATCCGACGCCCGAAAACACGGCGATGCGCCGAATGCTGACCAAGGCCGTCTTTTCCGACGAATGCCAAGGCCATGCCTAGTAACGAGTGCAGTGTCTGCGCCTCGCGGTTTGCCCCGCTTCCGACGACGCACTTTTCCGGAAACGTGTGGACGGCCGACTGTTCGTACATCCAAAACCTAATTCGGACCGTCCGAGTTTGCCTCGAAAATGGACAGCATGGTGGACTATGCCATGGCCTTGAACGACGAATCGGTCTTTCCATTGCCCAACCAGAAATACATCGTGGAACGACCGCACGACTATGGGACGAAACGATTTGCCTTTGAATACTGGGTGGGCTCTCATCCCCAATTAAAGCCGTGCGATGTCTATCCCATACAGGGGATATTCGTACGGCTATTTTTTCCGCAACTGGCACCAGCATTGCTGCAATGTCGGAAGACTGGGAGCCTGTATTGCAAAAGGTTCCATGGATTCCGCTAGTGTTGTTTTGGGACTGGAGCTTTTGCGAATGGTTTTGTGGGCGTGGACGGCTGGCCCAATACAAATTTTTGTACAACGAATATCCAAGCGAGGACAGCTTTGTCTGGAACTACTACGACAGGCCACTCAAGACGCATATCAAGCACATAATTTACAGTCTCTTTGACAAGGGCTTGTCCCAATCCGATACAAAAATCGGATTATCTGTTGTGAGCATAATCACAATTGGGGCATACGATAGCATAATCACGGTGAAATGGCACACAACAATATAGGATAATCATAGTATACTGCAAATCAAGTTGCAAGTTTTGATTGCTTTTTCGTCTTTTTTGCGTCGAAGGAACGATACAGCCATGATCTACTACGAGTACCGCGCCAGAATATCTGTCTCCAAAACACCATCGTGACTGGATTCTACACGGGATCCAGCTCAACACGGGGTCTTTAGTATTCTCGTTTTTCTATTCGAACAATGACGCCACAAACCTACCGCAATTGCAATCTTTGCACAACAACAACATTAATTTCCAATCATTGTTTTGGAAATATACACCATTGCATTGAAAGTAATTCATCAATTACTGTACATACATACAGCAACAACAAACAACAACAATCATGGAAGAAACTTGCACCGCATCCATGCTTGCCGAGGCTACTACTACGCCCTTTTGGAAGATTGTCGTTTTGGCCGTCTTTGCCTTTCCCACCGCCTTTTGGGTGGTCATGTATTCGCTTCCCCAGCTCTACATGGCCTTTCGGCCTGTACCCGATCTCAAGAAGCGCTATGACGCGAGCTGGGCTCTGGTCACGGGCGGTGGTTCTGGAATCGGCAAGGCTCTGGCCTTTAAATTGGCCCGGCAGGGATTGAACGTTGTGATTGTTTCGTTGGACGATGACATTCTCAAGGCCACCATGGTGCAGCTCAAGGAGACCTTTCCCAAACTGGAATTCCGTTGTGTTGGTGTCAACTTTGCTCCCGGTGTCGATTACTTTGAAGCAAATCCAAGAGGCCACCAAGGATATCGAGGTTCCTATCGTCTTTAACAATGCCGGATTCCTCGTGACGGGATTTTTCGACCAGGCGCCTCTCGGAAAGCTCTTGGTCAATATGGAATGTGCGTCAATATTTTATTGTGGTATACTGCATTTATTTTCTGTTAGTGTTTGCAGTTACAAGCAACTGATTTTTTCTATGTTTCTGGTGAGCTTATATTTTCTCTTCTTGTTCTTTTTTACAACAACAACAGGCAATGCCACTGCTTCCGTCAACATTTCCCACCACTTTGCCTCCAAATTGGTCAGTGCCAAAAAGAAGGGATGCATCGTCTTTACGTCCAGTGTTGCCGGATTCATTCCCACCCCCTTTTCGGGCATGTACGGTGCCACCAAGGCCTTTGTCAGCCAGCTCGCCTGCAGCTTGCACATTGAGTTGCAGTCCTTGGGCATTGACGTCTGTGCCGTCCATCCCTCCCCCGTCGCCAGCAACTTTCTATAATGACCTCGACCACAAGATTGACATTCTCGAGTCCGGCCTGCAAACAGGCCGTCCCCCCGGAGGATTTGCCCGACGATATTTTCCGATCGATTCGGATGCTGCGCTCTCCGGGATTTGGGAGGCATGGCCGTCAGCTCCCGCATGGGAACCTTCTTTTTGCCGTACAACTTTTTTACCGAAATGTTTGCGGCCGGCCGCTCCCTATTTGCCCGACTGGAAGACCCACAACAAGACGCGCAATTAAAACTAGAAAACAATAGCAAGCATACACTAGCATAGTTTGATAAAATTGCTTGTAATTCAAAAAGTTAAGAATAATCTAGCGTCTGTCTACTTTTTAGTTCCCATTGTTGCTATGATCCGATGATAGCTAGTTTGTCCATCGTGTCGGGCCAGAGTCCTCCCCAACGTGCTTTACGTGCCGCGGAATAAATCCCCGGAGCAACGCTATTCGACAGATGCCTTGGTGACACGGCTCCGAATGATTCTTCCCGGACCTCCGCAGTAATCAATATAGACGTGTCCCTTTTTCTTGATGGGCGCCCGAACGATTCTTCCCATGCTTTGTCGCTTGGTTTCGCCCTGCAAGAGTTCCAGCCCTAAATCGTCATCGACAGAATTCGCATAGCGTTCGCTCAAGGTTTGTGCGCTTTCAAAGGTTCGATACGCAAGATCGTCGGCCTCGAGTGCTCCCGCATCCAGGGCGTCGGCCAACAAATTCGTCAGGTTGTCCTCGACGAAAGGGATCTCCCTCCTGTCGATGGGTCGATATCATTTTCATTCAAAACACGGAATCTCTGTTTTTGAGCCACCAGATAGGAAAACTTTTCTCCCTTTCGTCGGGAATCTCCGGCCATGGAGTGCACAAAGCTGCAAAAGGAGGAATTAAAGGCCTCTGTTTCCGACATTTTGAGCGTGTCTTGGAATTCCAAATCCACATTATCCTGATCATCGTCGAGTTCCTCGTTATTGTCATAATCTTCCTCCTCCTCATCAAGTATCTCCTTCTTCGTTTAATTCCTGTGGCAAATCGTGTCCGAGCTTGCCAATGGGTTTTTTCTTTTTGAAAAAATTCTTTTTGTGCCGTTCCATCGGGACAGCTGCCGTTGTGCGTGCAGGGAGCAACAATGTGGCACCGATCTTCCCACTTCGAAAATCTTCGTCATGTGGGAGGACAGCAATCCAACAGCATGTTGCGGACGGCACGGGTGGAATTGAAGCCGTCCGGTGTTCCGGGTTCGATCATGACCAAGATTCCGTTTGGTTTGAGGACGTTCAAAGGCCATGGCGGCAGCCGCCAGGACACGAAGGAAATATCGGGAAGATCGGATGCCGTATAACAAAGGAAGGGCCAGGTCAAAGGATCCTTCCGATTCGTCCTGGGAGGGTGTAAGGCTGTTGCTAAAGGTGATTCGCGGTGGAGGAATGGATGTGTCCATTGCTGGTCATTTCTTCGAATGAGCTTTTGGGAGCATTCGCGCATGGTTTGGGAGGGATCAATCCCATGAATCCATTCAATGGAATTGTCGTCGCTGCTGCTGCCAAACAAATCAACGGCAGCTGCCGAAGCGCTTCCACATCCAATGCCAAAATCGAGTATCCGTTTTGGTTGCCAGTGTTTGACATACTCTCCACTGCTTTCATCGATTTTTCCTCCCAGCAAACTCTGACATTCCGAAAGTACGCGCCTCGTAATGGCAAAATTCGGCTCGAGTCGATGCTTGAGAGTTGCCAATGTCTCATCGTAACCATAATACACCGGGTTGATCGATGACGACTGCGTAGAATCGTTATAGTAAGCAGTTTGTCTTTTGTTACTGTCTTGGATCATCAAAATCATCAAATTGTTCTTCTCGTTCTCGTTGTTGCTGCTCTTTTTGTTGCTTGTTTATAGTGCCGTTTGCCATTGACCAGTATCCTTCGCTCCTTTTTCTCGAACTTCCGCCAGACTCGATTGAAATTCCAGTACCTTGCGATGCGCTCTCTTAAGCTGCTTGGAGGTACGGGCGCCCTCATCTAAAATTTTATACATGGCCTTGCGGACGTACTCGGGTGGATCCTTTTGCGGATCGCTCGCCCGCCAGGACGCTCGCGCCGGTGTCTCCAGCAAAGTCTTCCACGGTTGATGGGAATTAGCATGGGATTCCTCCTCAGTCTTCGTCAAAATCGTAATCATCGTAATCGAATTCGTCAAAATTCTCTTCTTTGAAATTTTTGTTCGCCATGCTACTGAAATATTTGTTGTTTCGGCTGTTTATTGTTGTGGTCTTTTCATTGTGTTGTTGGCGGTGATAGCTGCGATGATTATTATTACATCGATCTTCGTGAATCAACAAAGAATGTTGGAAGACGCTTGATATCCTTGAGGTGGCTGGACATCTTTGGCGTCGCAAAGACGAAATCGGAAGCTTGCGAAGGGGCGTCACCATGATTGTTCTCGACTAGAACTATGACTTGTCTTATTGTACAATCATTGATGAGTTCATTGTCATGAAATAGATTTCGACGAGAGAAATTATTTTTTGAAAGTCGTGATGATGTCGTCTCCAGAAAAGGGGGAGTTGATTTTGAGATCTGTCATCATGGTTGGTTGCCCGCGCAAGTGGGAATCACAACTGTTTATCCTTAACCCAAATAGACTTGAAAGTTTTCAACGGCAGAGAAGGACTCGTTTGAGTCATTGGGCGCCATGAGTTTCAGTTTTAATACTCCACCTTGGCTTTGAAAGTTTTGAGTACAGTAGCCTCGTACAGGATTTCTACGAATCTGCAGTCCGTCCACACGTGTGTTTGAGTCTCAAAACAATAAATGTGTTTCTTCCAATCAACTCCGTAGTATACCTCACCGCGGGTCTAGTACGGATCTATTGGCGTCACATTGAAAGCGCAAAACCGCACGACATATATCATAACCGCACGATAGCCCTCTAGGAAACCCCATTGTTTTGTCAGGAAAGGCCATAAGATGATTTTTATTCCCGTGGACGAATCTCTAAATTCAAATCACCGGTAACGTTGAAAAACAACGGCGGCGCTTTACACGATTGCTTTCTTCCTGTTCTTCGGCGAACGATAGCACGACTTTCCTATGCACGGGGAAACCCTCCGCCAAGTTTTCCTCTGTGAAAAACTTTGCAGCCAAAAAGGCGCTTTCCAAACAACATCGCGACGTTTCTATCCGACTCACTCAGAACACTAGTGTAGCAGGAGTTGTCAACTATCTTGAATATCGGAAGAGACATTGATTGTGATACTTAGTATTCACCGACACAATCTCTGTCTGCTGTATCTTGATAGCCGATAGATCGATTAACGCGTAACGTTACCTGCAGTGGCAGCAACCAATTAGAATAGCATCAACAGTAAGCTCGGAGAGCCAATTCTACCAACCATGGCAGCACTCGGACTCCCCTCCTTTCACACAACGAGCAAACGGAATCTCTTCATGGATGTTCCCCGTGGCACCAATGTCGAAGCGAGAGCAACTACAGAACGAACTACAGGATGAACAGATTGTCTTTTCCACGGATCTTGCCGGAATCGAAGTCTCCTCGGTTCCTTCGCACAGTCCCTCGAAGAGTGTTTCGCAGAAATCGAATGCTTCTCCCGGAAAGCGCACAAAATGCCAGGAGTCCCAAGAAGAGAAGCCCGTTCAAACTACCATTGTCGCCAAAGAAGAAAAGCCCCACCAAAACAGAGAATGGCTTTTTCACGCGACTCTATTATTCGCTTGCCGGTTACAACGCAAATGGCGTCTACCGGCCGGCACCCGTGGCCAAGGGTGTGTACTTTGACAGCCGAAAGTCCGACATTCCCATTCACAGCGTCAAGACGCTCGACACCACCCACACTACGCACAGCACGGAAGAAGTCGTCCACGAGTGGCTTGCCAGCAACCTGGAAGGCCACACACGGGGTGTCCCGGGTGTCGTTCGAAGGCCCGAATACGATGTCTACGACGAGCTGGACGACCGAAAGCTGCTGAAAAAGATCATGACCAAGGCCAAGCGCCTGCCCCAGGAACCGGGCAAGTATGCTAGCAACCACGTCATGGTCAATGCCGAACGCGCCAAGCGCAACATTCCTCCCTTGCGGAGAGAACGCTATTTCGATCAGATTGCCCGGGAACAGGCCAAGATTATGGCGGAGGAACAAAACCTCTTTCACATTGCCAATCCCACTTGTTTGAAGAAACGATTGAAAGACCTCGACAAGGAGTCACGAGAACTCCCCGAATTTTCACGGCTGGGAACCAACATTGGACGAGGAAAGGATATCATGGAAGCCCAGCGATTCATGATGGCAGCACTCGCAGAACGAAACAACATACAGGACAAGCGATTCTTTTACTTTGGAATGGGCACGTGGATAGCGGACAATGGAGTCCTTTACATGTGCCAGGTTTTTGGAGGATAAAGAGCACAGAATGCAGCAATCCGACTTGTGTTTTTGAGAATCACACACACTGCCCAAATGTATACTAATGATCACGCACGCGCCCTACTATAGAACAAAATGTTTTTGAACCCTACTCGAATATATTTTTTAGTGTTCGTATTGCCTCAAGTGATTGCGTAGTAGTGTCATGGAATCAATCTTTGAATGCATTTCTCGAATCGAGGAGAAACGTTGGCAATAGTTTGTCCATCATGTTTTCTACTTCCTTTGTCCATGTTTGCTACTTCCACTGTTGAATGCGGAAACAAGGTGACTGCTAGCTATGAGATTGAGAGTCATATGAGAGTGATTTTTCTTGATGCATTATCCTAAAATTATGTATTATATAGTATGCAAAAAGTTTATAAACATTATAAAAATGTATTTTGGCAGAGCAGCAGTGCAACAAAACACCCGTTCGTTGCAGCAGTGCGTTTGGCCAAATCGTGCGCAAGAGCACACAAGGATCCTAAATCGAGGCATTTTCATTTTCCCCCTAGAGTTACACAACAACACACACACACATATGTACAAATCCTAAATTACAATTGCATTGTAATTTAGGATTCCCCCGCCCCCGGCTGGGATTTCGCCACGGCCGGCGCCGGTGCCACTGTCGGCCAGGGCACCACCGGAACGGGGGCTCCCGCTACAACAGGTGCTGCTGCTGGCATGGCCACTATCGGCGTTGTGCCAACAATCTGTGCCATCAAATGGGGCGGGACGGCGGCCGCAGCAATCGCCGCCTGCTGCATGGCGAGTGCCGTCATGGTATCATTAAAGGCCTGCTGGGCATTTGCGCTGTTGGTGGACGGCTGTGCCAGCTGGGCCACGTTCATCCCCTGCATGCCCTGGCAGGCCACCTGCATGGCGGCGGCAGCCGCCTGCTGGAAGCTGGCCATGGCCTGCATCGTGGCACCGGGTTGCATGGCCGGGACGGGTGGGTAGACCACGTTCGCACTCTGTGCTGCAGTGGTGGGAGCGGGAGCCGATTCGCTGGAGGATTGGGTTTCCGCAGTCGTTGGCTGCTGCGAAACAGCAACTGGCGCTGGAGGTGCAGATGGTGTGGCAACCGGTGTTGGGGCAGCGACAGCAGCAGTGTTCGTAGTTGCAGTGTTGTTGTTGTTGTTGTTGTTGCTGCTGCTGCTGCTGCTGCTGGCATTCGTGCTCTCAATGACGGAAACCTGTGCTTGGGCCTGCATGAGCAACCTTGTCAAATCATCGTTTTGGTGTTTCAAGGCTCCGTTGGCTCTGGAAAAGAAGATGACACTTCTCTGAAGGTCTTCGATCATGACCTTTTTGCGTCGCCTCGATTCGCGTGCCGCCTTGCGGTTTTGTTCGAGTCTCGTCTCGCGGGCCTTTTTGCTGGCCGCGGATGCGGTGGGCCCATTCGAGTAGGTCTTGAGGATGACCTCGTCCGTTTTGACGAGTTTCGTCGGAGGCTCTGACGGTGACGCTGCTGTCCTCGTTCTTGCGCTTTAATGCATTAGGACGCATCGGGATGCGCTTCTCTCGGCTGTATTATGACCGGTGCCATCTTGGGATCTTTCTTCGCTGGTGTTGTGCGTTGGAGTTTTTGGTACCTTAAGAAACTTCTAATGGAACAAAAAGAAAGTTGTTGATACAGCTATTTTTTCATCGTAATAATTTAGGATAAGCAACTCCAACTTCCGATAACAAAAAGGGCCAAACTTACCAAACAATACCCGCTCCGTGTCAGTCACGAAAAGTGCGTTGCCGTGACGTAACGTGATGCTGTTGTTGTGTTCTTCGTCTGATTTGTGCTCTTTCGATTGGACTACAAACTGCGTGTCTACGTGGCGCATGAATCAACACAAAGGAATCTTGCGCTCAAGTCAGCATGCTTTGTTATCGCCACTTCGGTTTTGTCGAACCGTTCTTTTTTCATGTCCAGGTGGAAATACACGGCCTTCGGAAGAGGTCCCAAAACACAACAACTGCCGTACAAAATACCGGTAGAAGTACTGTAGGTACGGGTTCCATTCCAGAAAGCTCCGTAAAAACCGTATTTCAACTAGTGCGAGGTCCTGAATTAGTTCTTTTGAAAACGACATATACATAGTTATCATATCTACTAAGATTATGTAAAGGGGTTTGGTACGTTCTCATTTCATGGCATCACGAAAATGAGACAAACAAGATTGCCGCTATTCCTATTGCACAAAAAAGAGTTTCAATCAATCACAACATTGAGAAGCAAGAAGGGTCAATGAAAAGACAAGCACATGCCCAACACAAATGAACCAAGAGAACTGACAACCATCATTATCTCACCTTGAAACAGTTCTGTCTCTGTGGTTGTATCTTTCAGCTCACTAGAACATTGGTTCACCTCGAATAGGATCGCTTGATGCAAAATCAATATCCATCATCATGTACGCTCAATACCAACAATATCAAAACCAAAACAACAATCAGTATCAACAACAACAGCAACAGGCTAATACCAATTCTTCGTCTCAGGGTGCCGCTCAATGGAATGGAACATCTTGGGTATATCCCAACAATAGCAACAACAACAACAACAACAATCCGCAGCAACCTCCGCAGCAAAAACAACAGATCATACCCCCCAATCCCGTGGAAACCTTTACCCAATATTATCATGCCTGGACCAAACGAGAGACACAATTGAAAAATTATTTGAATTCGTGTAACAGCAGTGAACGCCAGAATGTGGAAAGCAACCGCCAATGGGCCAAGTACTATGCGGAAGAATCGAGCCGAGCGGCACATCATTTTCACTCAAACCCAGGGGCTACGTCCGCTCCCTTTGACCTGCCACCAGCGCCACCCACCGCGGAAACAATAAACAACAACAATGTAGCTAATCATCAAAGCAACAACAGCAATGTTCATTACCAGAAAAAGTCGTATGCCACTGCGGTATCCGGCACAAAACAAAACAACAACACCAACAACTCGTCGTCATCGTCATCTTCCAGCAGCAGCAGTGGTTCGATTACGAGGTACGTCAAACGAAACATTGAACGTGCCGGGCAAGATCCAAAGCTCAAGGCACACGTCCAATCGGAAATCGAAAAGGCCATTGCACAAGCCATTCAAAAGAGCCAACTCCAATCGAAAAACTGGGATCTCGAACCACTGATTCCATTGCCGCACGAACAACAACAACAAGAACAACAAATTGCAAAACCCGTTCCACCTCCTCCGCCGCCTCCACCACCACCACCTTACCAGCAGCAACAACAGGCATACGGTGGTTACCAGCCGCAACAACAGCAACCCTTCGGTGGTGGAAATCATTACCAAAACAACACGACAAGTAATTATGGTAACAACAGTGCTAGCGGCGGTTACTATGGTCCTGCTGCTACGTCTGTTTCTGGTAGCTCGTCGTCAAATACTTATGGTGCCAACACATCACAAAGCAGCGGTTCTTATTATGGTCCATCTCACAACAATACTCACAACAATTTTCAGCAGCCTCGCGGCAGCAATCAGAATAACTTTTCTTCCTCCTCTTCCAATCATTTAGGTAACAAACGACAACAAGAAGAAGACTTTATCCCCATGGGGCACTATGGCCCGAGCTCTTCGAGTCCTAAAAAGTCGAAAAAGAGAAAACACAACAAACTGGTTGTCATGAATGACATGAACGGGATGGATCACTCCCAGCTCGCCATGTCCAAGCGTGCAAACCGATTTTCGGGCAGGGGTGGGATCCACGAGGCAACGATTGCCAATTTGAATTCTCGTTCGGGTGTGCATGGGCACGATCGATTTATGGGAAAGGGGACGATTGGGGGCAACAAATTAGAACTGGACGATACCGACTTTGAGAAAATGACCGTCAAGGGGAAGTGCACGACTCTGGAAAAGGACTATTTGCGGCTGACGGCACCTCCCCGTGCGGAATTTGTTCGGCCCTTTGGGATTCTCAAGGAGCATTTGAAGAATCTCCAGAGTGAGTACTATTGTTGTCAAAGTGATGATTCGAAGGATATTCAAACTGATCGAATGACAACTTCCGCAAGCCAAGTGGGGAATCGATACAAAAAAGTAAACGCCAGCACGATTATTTGTGGTTTTGCAGTCAGCTTCAAAGCGATTCGTCAGGATTGTACTGTTCAACGAATTCAATGTGATTTGGCGGTGGATGTTTACGAAATCCACGCAAGAATTGCCTTGCAAGAGGGTGACTTGAACGAATAGTAAGTGATATCGATAAGTTGTGTGGTATTGAGAATTTATGTTTCTACACAATTGATTCGAAAATCTCACCACGTTTTCATTTTATTTTCGAATTACGTCAGCAATCAATGCCAAACACAGCTGAAAGAGCTTTATGAAAGTCGTCCATCCGGTAAAGATAGTGTTGCTGTTTTAGATGATGAAAATTCTCTTGTCTGGAAACACCAGGAAGAATTTGTGGCGTACAGACTCTTGTATTATGTTTTTCTCTCCACCAACGAAAAGTATTCGGGCGGATCTTCCGATATGTTCCATATTATGCTGTCACTGACACCCAAAGACCGAAACACATTCCGCGATACAGCACGCGCTAAAAGTTCGGGAGGCGGTGGAAGCCTCGGATTACATTGGGTTCTTTTCCTTGCACAAAGCGTGTCCCAACTTGGGAGTCTTTTTGACGGGCCTTTTGGTTCCTACCATGCGCATGCGGGGTTTGAGACGAATTGCAAAGGCCTACCGGCCGTCGATTGAGTTGGATGTGTGTTTGCAATATCTGGGGTTTGGAGATGATGCCAAGTGTAAGGAAAAAGATGACGAAACGAAGATTGGCACAGAAATAGACGACAACAGCAGGTAAGATTGATGAAGAGGGGAAATCATGGTTGATCAGCTGCGGTGGAGTTGTGGAGGGATCCAAATTCGTAACCAAGGATAGTCAAATCCACGCTCCAGAAACTCCTGAAGCCAAGAAGAACTCTCTGATTTGATACTTGTGAAAAAGTTTCGTGAATCTTATACACTTTCGATAAACAATATGAATTTGCCAGTCATTGGGAATTGGAAGGGCAGATTCGATAGCATTTTAATAACTATTCTAGACAAATTATTAATTTTTCCAAGAAAGATGTATCTATTATTCATTCAGATAGAAACAAAAGCATTCTTTTCAATGTGCTATTTGATCGAATTCGTTCTTGAAAGAAATCAATCTTCTCGTCGACGGCAATTCTCCACTGCGTGAAGGAGAGAATTCATGGTTTTCGACCGAGGATCCCACGAAGCAAAGGATGGAATAGTCTGGGCGGATACTGATTCTCCTGCTAATGTCAATAACAAAACCTCCTTGCAAAGTTCGGCGACGGTGCTCTCTCGCTCCGCAGCGACTTTTTCGTTCGTGGCAGAATAACTGATTTTGTCGTCTTGGTGTCGAACCAACATGACTTCATTGGAGCCGAGGTTGTTGGAAGATTTTGTTGTTGTGGTGGTGGCAGCATCCAGTGCCAATCGATCCAAATAATAACTGGAACCATACAATGTTCCAATCACCAAACCCACCTGGGCTGCCCCCACTGCCAACACGGGTGTGATGACCAGATCTACAAATCCCTGAAAGGGCCCGCGAGGTCCCGTCATGGACAATATCGATCCCCGAAGGGGTGTCAACATCAAGCCCGTTAGCACAAAAGGCAGCCACACCCTGCCAAGTTCCAGGAGGTACCATTTGTCCTTTCTCTGTAGGATCACTTCTGTCCTGAAATACTTTTCGTATTCGATCGGCCGCCTCCATGGCGTTCTCTAACGACAGTGACGAGCTACTGCTCTCCTTGTCATCGCGACCGGAAGGCGACGGAGATGAAGACATTCTAGATATCGACTGGAATGGTTTTATATCAGCTTATTTCAACAGATGCTCTGCTTCCCAAATACTTCTTTCTCGCATCATGAAAAGTTCGGTATTGTACGTACATGTTGCATTGTTTTTCTTCCTCTTTTTCTCAATTATTCTCAATTTTCCTTTCTCAAAAAATGTGACTCACATAAAGGGCGCCAAAAATAGATCGAGACATGATCCACTCGTGACCCATCGGAATTGAGATCAAGAATTGCTATCAACAAAACTGGTATTCTTGTTGTCCTTAGGGAATCTAATGAGGTATCTTCCATTGCGAAAGCTAGGTCCTCCTACATCCAACGAAAGAAGGAATCGACAGTGATATTCCCTAAGGGTGAATGCATGTGATTTCGTACATTCGTCGTCCTGTTCCTCGCCAATAGCAAGAATCATCATGCTGTCGTAAACCAATATGCAATTGTTTTACCTATTCCTCTGGCACCATGATGTTTTCTAATCCATTTTTATTACTACTATTTTGTATCTTCTTTTGAATTCGTAAGGGTAAAACTAAGTTCTTTCCTTGCAGAATGCTGAAATGGAGGTGATTGTCGTCGAAATATTTGGGAAAACTCTTTCTCAAATTCATCTTTTAGAGATCAATTAACAGCCAAGATAGCACCCCAAGTGATTCACATGATACCAAATCGCTCCATCTGTTTCGGTTTATGTTCTTCCGTTGATTGACATTCGAATTGTTGTTGTGTACAATACTATAACCATGACAAGTCTTCCGCATCCAGGAATCGGCATTCTGCAAATTATAATTTATTTCGTTTTCGTTTAGAAATACTCATCCGCCTCCAAGAATCCCGTCTTGGTAGGGCTTCATGCTCGGAAGCCATGGAACCTGACAGAGGACAACCTGTCCAATGATTTCACAATCGGTAGGAAGATCCGTTCGGCTGGGAAAGGCTCCAATCGTGACGCCATTCGCGGGAGAATCCAAGACCAAAAACTTTCGTTCGGCAAAGGTATTTGCGGCTCTATCACAAAGAACAATAATGTCGACGGGTTCCTTAATGACATCCGGCAATGGGACACCAATGGACGTGTGCTCGGCAATCAAGACGACGGGGTCCTCGCAACAGGCGACGACGTTGGAACTCTCAATGGCGACGGTTCCCAATTGGGGTCCGTCGGGATCACTAAAATCGTAGGTCCACTGGCCCTGTACGGGTGTCTCTTCCGACGTGACAGCAAAATAGTCCTCTCGGGTTACTCCGGGGTACGATCCGGCAATCTATATTTTAGAGAAAAGAAATGAGTGAGGGAATTGAATTGCAAATTGGTTTTTTTCGTCGGACAGACAGATTGGACAACATGCAAAAAGGTATGTTTGTTTGTATGTACCTGTACGATTCGGGGAGCGTAATAATCTTGGATCCAGTTGCTTCAGGGGCAAGAAACAGGAATTTTCACCAGTGAAGACCTCCAACAGCTTGTAGCTGGCTGTTGCTGTTCTTCTTGACGACAGGGAGCCCAGGCGAAAAGCCGATGAGGCAAAGAGTCCCAATAAACACAGAAAGAGATTGTTCATGTTGAATGATTCAAGTATTAATATGTAGCAATGGATGGAATGGATGGATCGAAGACTGGTTGTAGTGGATAGCTTTAAAGAAGATAGGTATCCGATTGTGCTATGCGATATCGTAGTGTATTCGAGTTGAGTTCTAACTTTCAATTTTTCGGATCAAAAAATCCGCGAGGATGATGGGTTGTTGTCAAACGGCAACATCGCTGATAACGATTGATGATTGTTGCTTTCGTTGATGTCGTCGATCGTTGATGTTACGTAACTCGTGGAACGAAGTTTTTTCGTTCGAGATCACCAAATCGGTACGTACGTCACACAGAATGTAACTTCCACGTGGAAGTAAAACTTTGAAAAGGGGATAGTAATAAATGGGGTTGTAAATATTCCCAAAGGGGTTTCCCTGTTATCGGCACCTTTTTTGCGGATCTCGAAGAGAAAATATTTTGTCCCTTTAGCAATAAACTTTTTCACTATTTTACAACAAAATAGTCAACGAGTTACAATTCGCAGTATAGCATAATGAGTTGAGAAGATTCATCGGTGCGGTTATTTTTTTCGTCGTTTCTTTGTTTTCGGTTCGGCGGAAGACTTCTTTTTCTTTTCCACAAATTGCAAAACCTTCTTGACCCCGGACGTAATGCCAACCTTTTTCATGTCGTCCTTGTTCATCCATCGCACCTCTTTTCCCGACGGAGTCGTCCACTCCAGATGTTCATCGACGATATCACCGGCAACATCCCCAACTTCTACCCACATGTAGTGTTTGACGTGGCTAAAGATGTGTTCCAGTGGTTCCTTTTCGGCAAGGCGTTTTCCAGTTGACACCTCGGAAGGCATTTCTTCGTTGGGATGATCCAGAAAGAGATCGTCCAAGAGAAATTCTGTGATGGCACCTTGCCACGGGCAGCCTTGGTTGGATGGTTTGCTGTTTTTGCCTTTTCGGATTCGTATGCAAACGTTTGGAAACTCCCACTGGCCGGCCAACAATCCTTGTTTGGGACGTTTCACCATGAGATACCGTTCGTTTTCGGAGCGAAGGACCACCATGGCCAAGTCTTCCTCCCGTTTTTCTGTCTTTGGTGGATCCGTGGGAAAGGACCGAATGTACCAATTCTGGCGGCCTGTTCAATTGTGGTTTCGTTGGCCACAATCGATTCCTTGAGTTTTTCCAAGACAATGGAAATTCCGTTTGCATCACAAAGCTTCACAAGACTCTTTTTTGGTTGCAGTTTGCCTCACAATGAATTGTTTCCAGATTGGAAATTACCCGTCCCTGTAGAACCTCCAGATAGGCCATTCCGAATCTTGGTGCTCGTATAATAGTCCCGGAGTGGATCCTTTTTTGTCGATTCCACTCCCGGAGGGAGCACAGTAGGTCGCCCCCAGTTCCATGAGCGCCTGGTTGACCAGACCCGGAGAACTCTTTGTCCCCGCCTCGACGATTTGTCCCGCGAGCTTCCATCCCAGCTTGTCCTTGAGAATGGGGGATTTGATGTGGTTGGCAATTCCTTTCAAACGGGACAATACCCGGCAGACGTTTCCATCGACGACGGGAACGCAGACGCCAAAGGCAATGGAAGCAATCGCCGATGCCGTGTACGGTCCAATGCCGGCAATCTTGGACAAGCCCTGGACGGTGGTGGGGAGTTGTCCGTCGAGTTCTTGCACCACATACTTGGCGCCCTGGTGCAAATACCGGGCGCGTCGGTAAAAGCCAAGACCCGCCCAGTGGGCGTTGACCTCGTCTTCGGTGGCCGCCGCCAATTCGTAGACGGTGGGAAAGGAGTTCATCCATTTGCACCAAAAGGGAATCACGGCTTCGACGCGGGTTTGTTGGAGCATGATTTCGCTCACCCACACCCCGTATCCGGTAATGGGAATGGCTTGCTCCAGCAGCAATGACGAGGATTGTTGTGTTGTTGTTGCTGTCTCGTTTGATTCATTCTTGATGTCTTTTGTGTTTTGCGATTTGGAAAAGAAGGACGTGATGGATGGTTGATCTTTGGTGTTTGCAGAATTGTTGCTTTTCTTCTTCTTCTTTTTGTTGTTATTGTTGCTATTGTTGTTATTGTTGTTGATTCCCGACGTGCTTCCGTCAAAGGGAGGAGGATCCCCTCGCCATGGAAGTTTTCGTCGATTTTGGGCGTACCATTCCAGGAGTGCCGAACGAATCTCGGTGGCTTGTTCCTCCGTAAAATTGTGGTAGTCGGCATGGGAATGATTGGCCCAGGATTGAAGGAGTGCCAAGGACGACGACGAATCGGTTGTGGATGGTTTTGCAAACAATGACGAAGGAGTTTGTGGTGGCATCACTTTTTCTTTCTTGATCTTTCTTTTATTGCCCACAAAGGAGCTCGTCACCTTCATCGGGGACAGCCGCTGTCGCCGTGTCGCTGTTGGCATGATTCGAGTGCGACAAAACGCAGCAACGCGGAAAGGAATCCTCGACGGCGCTATCGTTGCTACTCCCAATAATAATAGAAATATCACCAAACTCTGGCGAATCATGTACGTTCCGCAGCAAGAATAGTAGACTGTTTGTTTTGGATGCTGGTGAGCGTTTAGCTCCCAAACACAATCGGAAAGATGTGTTGTTCAGCTGGCAAAGAGGAATGTCTTCACGAAATCGCATTTTCTGTTTTGGGAACTAGACGTGTACTTTTGGGAAAAAGTATTTTGGCGCGATTTTCGTTTGGCGCGCATTTCCACAATGATAGGGTTAGTGGTAACTATCGTGCGGTTTGTAACGGTATCATTTTTTTTGTCATTTTGATACCATTATTTTCACATCCTACCTTTTGACACACAAGGTTTTGAATCTCTTGGACATAGAGTTTCAAAAAGGTGTTTCGTTTCCTATTCCAACCAACCAACCATGGCACCTACCTCGGCTTCCAAAAAGAAATCCTCGGCGGCTTCCAAGAAAAAGGTCGCTGCCAAACGCAAAACGACGACAAAAGCACAATCCAAAAAGAACAAGGCCTTGAGCTTGGCCAATCGCAAAAAGCCCAAACCCATTGCCAAGCTTCCCTCCGATTGGCCCGTGGCCTCGCAACCACCGGTGTTTCCAATCGATGCCTCGGCCCTGAAGCCCGGATCCCTGTTGCGGCAGACGTGCAGCGGAAACGACATTCAGCTGGCACGATCCGCCTGTGTCGTTCCCAATTTCGAAAAACGCAAAGGAAAATTCTTGCTCGTCTTTCCCGGGAATTTTTCCTTTGGCAAAATAATGGTCGACAAACCTTTAACCACTGAAACCAGCCAAGAAACTGAAACCGATCCAGACAACAACACTACCAACAACACTACCAGCAAAGCTATACTGTCCAAAACGCCAGCTACCATGGGACGCATCGAAGGCCTGCGGACCAACACACCCACCTTTCGAATACCCTTTCCCCATCTCGACAAGTCCTTGGTCTTTCCAGGGAAAAAAGTTGCAACAACCTCCAAGTTTCTGGCTCTTTCGTGTTCCAACAAGAAAAGCGGGACGGTTCAATGCAAGGTGAGTGTACCTATGCTTGTAGTGTATTTGTCAAGTGTGACGACGACATGACACTAGCTTATCCAATTATGTTTTTTTTTTTTCTTCTTGAAATTTGTACGCAGAATATTTTTTCCTCGGCCGTTGTGTTTGGAATGCCAAAGTGGGAATCGTCCAAGGATGACGGAACTTTGGTTTCGACTTCGACGCCCATTGGCACTAAGAGTGCGGTAGTTTCGCCATTTACCACCACTCCAAAAACGTTAAAAACCGAAACTACAGAAGAAACCGAACCTACAAAAGAAGAAACCGAAACTACAAAAGAAGAAACGATGGATACAAAATCACCCTTCTTGCACTATGGCGGATCGGAACGAACCGTAGATGGTGCAACGCGGAGTAGCAGGAAATCATTGAGCAGCAGCAGCAACAACAAAAACAACAACAACGACAACGATGTCAACACGGAGGAAAAGGTTCCAATCTGGTCGAATCATTCCAACAACAACAACAATAACAATATTGATGATAGCAAGGAGCCATCCGATGCCTTTGATTTCTCCAACAAAGCACCTGTCCAAGACAGCTGCAACAGAACCAGCCAAATCCTACGACACATCATCCGAGGATGATGATGAAGTAGAACTGGTATTGAGCGATACTAGCGATGGCGACTATGGTGGTGGTGCTGTAAGTAGTTCCGCCACAACGAAAGACACGGCTGCCTCCGAGACGACAAGCATCCATGACGAAAAAGAAGTACGTCGAAGCAGAGGAAGAAGCATCCAGCGAAAATGACGACGATGAGGATGATGATGATGATGATGATGATGATGAATCCGATAGCAAGAACAAGCCATCAGCCAAGAAAGCTGTGTCGAAAAGAAAAGCAGAAACTACCACAAAGGCATCTGCCAAGAAACCACCACAAAAACGCAATGGAGGAAAAGCGAATGCCAAGACCAAAACAGAACCAATCAGTGAAAATGACAATGATGAACTCGATAGTAACAAGAAACAACCAGTCAAGAAAGCCTCGGCGAAGAAAAAGGCAGAAACCACGACGACGAAGGCTTCCTCCAAGAAACCACCACAAAAACGAAATGGAGGAAAAGCGACAACTGACAAAAGCACCGAAAAAGAAGAAAGCAATCGACGATGATGACTCGTCGTCGTATGCATCCGAAACAGTAGACGAAGAATCTTTGCAGAGAAAAAGTGCTCCCAGAAGAAAGTCCAGAGGAAAGGCCAATTACAAGGAAGAGTCGGACAATGAAGATATCATTGAGGATTCCGAGAAGGAGAATGAATCGAACGATGAGAAAAAACCAAAGCCCAAACCTCGGCCCTCCTCCAAATCAAAGAAGCCATCCATCAAGCGCAAGGCTGTCCCATCGACCAAGAGTGCGCCGAAATCCGCAAAGCGACCACGCACTGCTACTAGCACGGAAACAACCAAAACGAAAAAGAATGCCAGCACAAAAGAAATAACCGAAGAAGAGTGTCAGCGTCCTGGAACGTTCGAGCACACCTTCTCCGGGCAAAAGTCCCTTTCGTCGACGCCACAAGAAAAAATCTCCGGCAAAAAAATCTCGATCGCAGCAAGTTCTAGATCTTACCCAGGACGACGAATTCACGTTTGGTTAGTGTAGCACAACAAGGAAGAAAAAAAAGTGGGACAAGTTATTTTTTCATAGGCGTTCCATACCACAAATACTATATGATTTGAGAAAAAAATTCTCCTGGGGGCCTACGTATCCGTTCAATGATGAACTACTCTAAGTATCATACGAAACGATTTTCAATTACTTTTTGGGTTCTTTTCTTTACTTTACTGGCAGAATAGATTTTCGATGGATAAGAATCTCCGCAAACGACTCCCTAAAATCAATCAAAACGCGATAAATGGCATCGTGTGGTTCCAGACCTTTCAGTTGCCTCCGCTCGGGCAAATGACCTTTTGCCCGAAAGGCATACGGCGCATTTTCAAGGATAATGGGCCATCCCATGGTCATGAAATGGGTTTCCGATTGGAGCCATAACCGCTCTAGACCGAAATCTGCTGCAAGCAAGAGCATATTCGATCGAAGGAGGGACTAACTTGTTGGTTCTTCGCAGTTCCACTCGCAGCTTGATCAAGCTGCTGAGGTTTCCAATTTCTTCCGGAAGATTTCCAAGAAATTTTGTTCCACATAGATTCAATTCCTGGAGAGATTGCAATTGACCAATCGATGGAGGAAGTGATGTGACCCCTGAATTGCCCATATTCAATTTGATCAAGCTGCTGAGGTTTCCGATCTCATTGGGAAGACTTCTCAGACTTTTTGTATAGTACAGAATCAGTTCTTGTAGATTCAGTAAGTTGCCGATCGTGGAAGGAAGCGAGGTAATTTTAGATCCCCGCAGGTTCAATTTGATCAAGCTGTTGAGATTCCCAATCTCTTCCGGAAGATATTTCAGCTCATTTGTACATTCTAGATGCATTTCCAGGAGAGACTTCAATTGACCAATCGAAAGAGGAAGCGACGTGGCCCTTGAGTAGGCCAGATCCAATTTGATCAAGCTGCTGAGGTTTCCGATCTCTTCCGGAAGATTTCCCACATGTTTTGTTCCTTGTAGATACAGTTCTTGGAGAGATTGCAATCGACCAATCGAGGGAGGAAGCGACATAATGTTGGATCGCGATAGGTTCAATTTGATCAAGCTACCAAGATCCCCAATCTCTGCTGGAATACTGCCCAGCTGTTTTGTATCGACTAGAATCAGTTCTTGAAGATTCAACAAGTTGCCGATCGTGGAAGGAAGCGACGTAATGTTGGATCGCGCTAGGTCCAATTTAATCAAACTACCAAGATTCCCAATCTCTTCCGGAAGATTTCCAAGACATATTGTTCCACATAGATTCAATTCCTGGAGAGATTGCAATTGCCCAATCGAAGGGGGAAGTGATGTGACCCCTGAATTGCCCATATTCAATTTGATCAAGCTGCTGAGGTTTCCGATCTCATTGGGAAGACTTCTCAGATTTTTTGTACCGCCTAGAATCAGTTCTTGCAGAGACTTCAATTGACCAATCGAGGGAGGAAGCGACGCGACCGCCGATTCACCCATATTCAATTTGGTCAAGCTACTAAGATTTCCGATCTCATTGGGAAGGCTATACAGCTTTCTTGTAAAACATAGAATCAGTTCTTGAAGATCCAACAAGTTGCCGATCGTAGAAGGAAGCGACGTAATGTTGGATCTCTGTAGGTTCAGTTTGATCAAGCTACCAAGATTCCCAATCTCTTGCGGAAGACTACTGAGCTTCATGGAACGTGTACCACCTAGATTCAGTTCTTGGAGACTTTCAAAGTCACCAATAGAAGGAGGGACTCGTTGAATGTTCAATGGACATTTGAAAAAATTTACTCTCCCGCTCTCGTCGATTTGGATCAATGCCTTTGCTTTTTCCCAAAATTCACCGCGTTCATACCCCCAATCCAACGACAGTGCTTCTAGGACCAAAAAATCTTTTTCATGGATAGGAAATCTTTCCGAACTATGCTGTGACTTTTCTGACATGGTGAATCTTTGTAGCTCGTAAGTCGTGTAGAGGAAGGAAAAACCGAGAATACATGCCAATCGTTCTGTTCTGTTGAAGATGGCTCTTTTCTGTCGAAATTGGAAAGTTTCTCTCTTGTATTTTCTGTCGCCTCGTATTATAGACGACAGTGGATACAGGTCGTGGATATAGGTCGTGGATATAGGTCGTGGATGCGTCGAGATGGGAAGTTGGTGTTGTTGAAGTAAAAAATGCACAAACAATGGGATGTGATTGTTTTAGGAAAACGAGAACTGCAGTCTCGAAATTCTTCTTCGTGTCAGGCTTTCGATGCAAACATCAAACGGAGACAAAAATTTAACTCTAACCCTGATAAAAAAGTACTCAGACCGAGAATCGAACTCGGGACCTATCGCGTGTGAAGCGATCGTCATAACCAACTAGACCATCCGAGCGGGGTTGTGCCATATCAGAGAAAAATAACTGTTCTTATAGAATTGAGCATGTTTTTTCTTTCAACTTTTCTCCCAGAAGCCATCACTTTTTGGCTATTGTATATCATGCTTCCTGATGGATTTGTTATCTCATATATCATCATTGTTTGTTCATTTTGTTGCCGTCGAAGAAGATCCAAACAAATTGGATTCTACTCGATACGGCTTCACTAGTGACGAAGCAAGCATAACATGCTCGTCCGACGATTTATTGGCAAGAGATTGGCAGACTACTACGCCCAGCCCTCTCACAAAGTCGTCGGCCGATCCACCGAGTTGGAATCCTTGCCGCAGTTCTCGTCGCTCTTGGGAGAATGGCACTGGAAGCGTTTCTTCCAAAAAGCCTATGATGAACGGGAAGGACACTGGCTTGACGCCGGTGGAACTTTTTCAAGCCCCACTATTCGTATGTCTTGGGTGACTTTTGCGCCCACTACTATGATCAAATGGCAGCGACGACGATAGGAAAAGATAATCCTGCATGCTTCGACTGCGAATCCAACAACCAGCAGCAGTATTCCATTTGAAATAGTTGAACTCGGTGGAGGGAGAGGAACAAATGCCAAGTGGATTCTTTCCTATCTGCAAGAACGAAAACCACACGTCTATTCCTCCATAAGCTCATATACCCTGGTCGATTCGAGCCCGTCACTGCACAAAGCACAAGCCGAACGATTCAATGATGGCCCCCATGCGGAAAAAGTTCGCTTTGAGCTCAAGGATCTTGCCGACTGTGGCCCAGGGAACAATACCCCTCTTTTCCAAATCGGAAATTCCAACAGTGGTCATGGGAATGGAAGTCCTCGACAATTTACCCCACGACAAGATACGAAAAAAGACACACGGCAAGCTGGAACAAGCCGAGGTGACAAAAACATCAGAAAATTCATGGCAAGAACGATTTGTTCAATTGAGGGATCCCCTTCCTCAAAAAGATTCTACGGACAGGTCCCTCAGTACTGCAGTACATCGGGCACAGCAGCGTGGGTCCCGTCGATTGCCTGTGGGGTGTTGGATCATGCCATTGCCCAGCGGCCGAAATATGGGATGTGTGTTTGCGGATTTCGACTGGCTTCCGGATGCGGATTTGGATCCCCATCATGTCAACAACAGCAAAGAAACACCCGCTCAAAATGCACCAATTGTCACCGATATGGACGGAATCGACCACGAGTCGTATCTCAATGCGCCTCGCCATTGCGACATTTTGTTTCCCACCGATTTTGAAAAGCTGGCTGTGTTTTGCAAGAAACGAATGAAGAAATCGCAACCATCAACTGTACAAGTCAGCAAGCAATCCGATTTTTTGGCAACATGGGGACCCGAACACGTTGCCAAAACAAAGAGTTGGCTGACGGGGCACACGCCTCTGCTGCACGATTTTTCCAAACTGTTCCGTCTTGACGATATCACCAACAGCTCCGTGAAACGAAAAATGAGCAAGCTAAAAAGCAACATTGTTTTATTGAGCTACTAAACTTGTATTTTAATTCATTCTAATAATCATTCTTATCATTCTCATTGTTTTATTCAATATATTTCTTGTGAAATTTTCACCGAAAGAAACAGCTTATTGTTCATTTCTAACGCCTTGGGGCACCAAAGGGAGTGGGACTTCCAAAAGGCAGGAGCAGGTGTTCCAAACCCACCAGGCGATGCTCCACCAAAGGGGGAAGGGCTCGATTGCGCTAGCGAACCAAATCCACCCGTCGAAGCCAAAGCCACTCGAGGAACCAAAGGTAGAAGCGGGAGGCTTTGGGGCTCCTCCAAATGAGGAAGGTTGGCCAAAACCTCCCGAACTTCCAAAGGGGCTTGGTGCTCCCATTGAAGATGCCTGCCCAAAGGCAGGTGCAGCCGATGGAGCACCAAAACCACCCGGAGAGGGAGCACCAGCGGAAACTCCAAACACAGAAGGGTCAAGTTGGTATTTCTTTGCGAGATTGCGGAACATTTGATCCTCTTTGCCACTGTACTTGGCCAATAGTTTATCCACCTCGGCAAGTTTGCTCGGATTTTTTTCTTGATAAAATTGCATCAACAAGTCGCGTGCAGGTTTCCCGTTAAACAATCGTGCAGGAAGCTGGTTGCATAGGTGATGGCGACGGAGCGCCAAACGGGGTTGGAGCTGCGGTACTTCCAAAAGGTGATGCCGATGACAATCCTCCTGACTGAACCGAATGGGCTACTGTTGGTGGTACTTGGAGCTGTACTCCCAAATGGCGATGGTGCTGGAGCTGTAGAACTGCCGAAAGGTGACGCAGATGATGATGCTCCTTTTGAACCGAATGGGTTACTGTTGTTGCCACTTGAAGCTGTACTACCGAATGGCGATGGTGCCGGAGCTGCGGAACTACCGAAAGGTGATGGGCTTGGGGCAGGAGCTCCGAAAGGCGAAGATGATACGGGTGGTTTTTGCTGCGTTGAGGAGCCAGAAGATGATCCAAATGGGCTTGCTCCCGTGCTTCCAAATCCAGAAGACGGAGGCGCTGTAGGCTGTGAAGATGCAAGTTTACCAAATCCAGAGGACGAAAACCCTGCTGACGAAGCAGTAGCACTTGACTGGTTAGACGATTCTTGTAAAGGATTTGGAACCTTATACTTGGTTGCTAGCTTCTGAAACATCTCCTGCTCACGACCCTTGTATTTTGTAAGTGCCTTCTCTACTTCCGCAAGCCTGGCTGGGTTGTGTTTTTGATAAAAGGCAGTAAGAATTGCTTTGTAGTCCTTCGTCATAGCAGTCTCAGAGCTATTCGTAGTCTTCGGAGCCCCGAAGGACGGTGTCTGCTTTGTGTCCGTCTTGCTGGTTCCTGATGAGAACAAGGAATTTCCGAGACCTCCCATATTACCGAAGGCTGATGACCCGGAAGTCTCCTTAGACTTCTTTTCACTGGTTGCAAATGGTGAAGCCTTTGCTGGTGCTGGAGCTGGTGTACTTTGAGCCTGAGTTGAAGGTGGTTTTTCAGTAGAGAGTTTCGCAAATGGATTCTTTGGTGCCTGTTTAGGCATAGGCGGTAATGGTGCTGATGATGAGGTCGATTTCTGTGCGGGTTTCTTATTCGACGAGGTAGGATTCAGGCCATCATTCTTCTTGCCAGCGGAAAATGGGTTTGAAGGAGCTTTAGTTGACATTGGTGGGAATGCTGCCGACGCGCCTGTACTTCGCTTCGCTTGCACATCTTTCGACTGGGTACTACGAACGGAAGAGGATGCCACAGGAATCTGGTTCTTCTTTATGTCTACCGCAGCTTTCAACTTCTCGGGTGTGGTGCCAAAGCTGGCTAGAGTCTTACGAGAAGCATCTGATAATGTCGTTTGCTTCAAGTCCTGTGGAGCATTTAATGCTAACTGATTCATCCGACTTCTATCGATCGTCGATGGTTTATCCCAGCCACTTCTGGCCTTCGTCTTTGAGGGCGGCGAAAATATGTTGATTTTCGTTGTAACGGTAAGGGATCGTTCTTGTCCAACATTGTTCGTTTGCCGTGCCGATGGGCTCATCAGTAAACTATGAGACACCATTCTCCGCTCCCCAGGTTCGCTCCTTTGCCTTGAAATCTGATCATTGGTTCCACCGATTGATATAGTACTAAATCGGTCTACCTTTACATTCGTGTTCCCCATTTGTTGAAGAGACGACTCAATATTCTTCCAGTGAGAAACCGAGGTTTTGGATTTTTGGGTCTGTCGCTGTTTGCCACCTCCAAGCCTAATTGGAGTGATTTTGCTGTGTCTTTTCGGCGATGTAAAGGGTGAACTTTCCTAGACTATATGTCGATCGACCGGTCGAACGCTTTGCTCTCGTGTGACGAGGAACTGTTCTTGAAGCCAAATCGATTTTGTTTCCAAGACGCAAGTGCACTTCTTCGAAAGTCTTCGACCTTTTGTATAGATTCATCACCCCACTGCAGAATGAAGCGATGTCTAGTCTGCTGGATCATTGACAGTTCCTTCCAACAAGTCTTTTCTGTCACTGACCAATGCTATTCTTCTAACTAAACGTCGTGAAGAAGCTGCAAACTTTCTACGTTGCCTTTCTGATTCTTGGTCTAAGGCCTGAGAACCTGCAACGCTCTCAACCCCGTCAGTATTAGATTTTTTGATTTCTTCAACAATTTTCTTTGCTGCATCGACTTGACGAGATGAGTCCGTCTTCCTGGACAACAAAAAGGCTGTCTCTGCACGATTCTTCCCGAGAGAATCGTCAAGGTTCAATAATTTTGAGCGTTCTTGTTCAGTTTGGATTGCAAATGCTTCAATGTCTTTTCGAATTTCGTCGTCGCCCGTACAAATTTCAGCACGCATCTGTGATACCTTTGAAATAGTGGACGAGAAGCTGCTAATGACATGAATCCAACTGCAATTGCAACTTGGTTTTACTCTTTTTTGCAACTAGAGCTTGGCTGCTTGATTTCTGTGAAAGAGATCCCCCAAATCGAGAAGCTCCCGGCGATGCCGACGAGGGCATTGTCTTTGTCATAGATACAGAAGACTTTGCTGTAGGCTTTGCTCCAAATGGATTCGATGGAGCTTTACTTGACATTGGAGGAAAAGCTGCATTTGAGCTACTAGCAGGAGCCTTTGCAGTTTTCGCCCCAAATGGATTAGAAGGAGCTTTGCTTGACATTGGAGGGAAGGCTGCATTTGTGCTACTTGCAGGAGCCTTTGCCGAAGATTTTGCTCCAAATGGATTCGATGGAGCTTTACTTGACATTGGAGGAAAAGCTGCATTCGCACTTCCCTTAGCTGGAGCTTTCGTTGCGGGTTTTGCCCCGAACGGATTCGACGGAGCTTTACTTGACATTGGAGGAAAAGCTGCATTTGTGCTACTAGCAGGAGCCTTTGCTGCAGGTTTTGCCCCGAACGGATTAGAAGGAGCTTTGCTTGACATTGGAGGAAAAGCTGCATTTGTGCTGCTAGCAGGAGCCTTTGCTGCAGGTTTTGCCCCGAATGGATTAGAAGGAGCTTTGCTTGACATTGGAGGAAAAGCTGCATTTGTGCTGCTAGCAGGAGCCTTTGCTGCAGGTTTTGCCCCGAATGGATTAGAAGGAGCTTTGCTTGACATTGGAGGAAAAGCTGCATTTGTGCTGCTAGTAGGAGCCTTTGCTGCAGGTTTTGCTCCAAATGGATTCGATGGGGCAGTCTTGGACATTGGAGGGAAAGCAGCACTGCCAGAAGCTTTTGTCCGTAGGTTTTGCCCCGAATGGCGAAGCATTGCTTGACGCGGTGGCGGAAAAACTGAACGATTTGGTACCAGAGTTTGCATTTTCGGCAGGCTTGTTTCCGATTCCACCAAATGGGCTGTTCGAACCGCTAAATGCGCCGCTAAATGCGGAAAATGGACTCTTCGAAGCTGCATTGTCTCCTGTTTTGGCCCCAAACGAAGCAAATGGACTAGTTGAAGAAGCCTTCGCTCCAAAAGAAGAAAATGTGGCATTTGTGCTGCTGCTCGACGGAGCCTGCTGCTGCAGGCTTTGCTCCAAAGGGGTTCGTTAGGAGCTGTCTTGGACATCGGAGGGAAAGGCCTGCACTTGAAGTAGGAGCCTTTGCTGCTGGCTTTGCTCCAAATGGATTCTTGGGTGCTACCTTCGACATTGGAGGGAAAGCTGCACTCGAAGCAGGAGCTTTTGCTGCTGGCTTTGCTCCAAAGGGGTTCGTAGGAGCTGTCTTGGACATCGGAGGGAAAGCTGCACTCGAAGCAGGAGCTTTTGCTGCTGGCTTTGCTCCAAATGGATTCTTGGGTGCTACCTTCGACATTGGAGGGAAGGCTGCATTACTAGCGGGAGCTTTTGCTACAGGTTTTGCTCCAAATGGATTGGTGGGTGCTTTAGCTGACATCGGGGGGAATGCTGGAGCCTTTGGTGTAGATTTCGCCCCGAATGGATTTGTTGGTGCTTTCTTCGACATGGGCGGGAATGCGGCAGATGAGCTCGTAGTTGTGTCTGGTTTAGGTGTAGATTCGGTGGGCGATTTGTCCGAAGCCTTCTTATCATCAGCTTTGGCTCCAAATGAAAATCCTCCAGCTCCAATTGATGATGAAGAAGGAGCTGCATCTGGCTTTGGTGAAGATCCTCCGAATGAGAAACCCCCAGCTCCAATCGACGACGAAGAAGGAGCCGCATCAGGTTTCGCGAAAGAAAATCCTCCAGAAGATGCTGCATCTGGTTTTGCGGTAGATGCTCCGAATGAAAAACCTTTTGCGCCAATCGATGATGAAGAAGGAGCTGCATCTGGTTTCGCTGCGGCTCCTCCAAAGGAAAATCCGCCAGTCACCAATCGATGACGACGATGTAGCAGCACCTCCAAATGAAAATCCACCAGCTCCAATTGAAGCATTTGATGGGACTTTCGCTGGAGCTCCACCCAGAGCCGCATCTTCAAATCCAGGACGAGGAGTCTCGCATGCAACACACTTGTTCACACTATCCTTGTTGCGAACAGAACAAATCTCACACTTCCAAGTAGACTCATCAACCTTGAAAATACTACCAAGCGATTCAACATTCCCTTCATCCTTACCGCCAGTGGCAGAATCGCGTTGTTCATCATCACCTTCATCATCGCTGTCATCTTCATCTTCGCTTTCATCTCCATCTCCAAACAGCCAATCAATATACCATTCCAGAAAATCTGACTCGTAGATCTTATCGTCTTTCTTCAGTTTCTTGATCGTCTTTCTGTGCTCTTCTTCGCAATACACTGATCCAAGAGCTTCAATCACCTTTCCAAATTTATCACTATCAATGAATGACTTGCCACTTTCGGTCTTGCAAATACTTCCAAAGGCTTCCTTGGCACTCTGTCTCTCTTCTTCACGCTCCTCCAGCTCTGCAGTATCTAGCGACTCGTCGTCACTATCACCGCCTTCGACAAGAGCCTTATACCACTGGATAAAATTCTCCCTTGTGATTTTTCCAGTGCTGGAAGGATCTACCAGAGCAACTTGGGCATCATACTCGTCTCCATGAAATCCTTCTCCCAATGCCTCTGATAAGTCTTCAAATTTTTCGACTTCCAGAGAACCAGCCTTTTCTGTATCGAATTCGTCGAATGCTTTTGCTGCGGCTTTTTCGGTATCGGACAATTCCTTCTCATTCGTTTTCGGTGCGACAGCTTTTTCTTCTGTAGCTTTTCCTCCGAATGAAAAGCCTCCAGATCCAATGGATGATGAAGTTGCTGCGGGAGTTGCGTTCGTTGTTGATGCTACCGAATGAAAATCCCCCAGCTCCAATCGATGACGAAGCCGTATCTGATTTAGTTTTATCTGTATCTGGTTTCGTTGTAGGTGCTCCGAATGAGAATCCAGTAGATGCTTTTGCTGCATCTGGTTTCGTTGCTGGCTCCTCCAAATGAAAATCCCCCTGTACCAATCGACGAAGATGGAGCTGCCGAATCTGATTTTGCTGCTGTGGCTCCTCCAAAGGAAAATCCGCCAGTTCCGATTGAAGACGACGATGTAGCAGCACCTCCAAATGAAAATCCACCAGCTCCAATCGAAGCATTTGATGGAGCGGCTGGGGCTCCTCCCAGAGCTGCATCAGCGGCTTCAAAACCTGGACGAGGGGTTTCACATGCAACACACTTGTTCACACTATCCTTGTTGCGAACAGAACAAATCTCACACTTCCAACTTGATTCGTCAACCTTGAAAATACTACCAAGTGATTCAGTATTGCCTTCATCCTTACCGCCAGTGGCAGAATCGCGTTGTTCATCATCACCTTCATCATCGCTGTCATCTTCATCTTCGCTTTCATCTCCATCTCCAAACAGCCAATCAATATACCATTCCAGAAAGTCTGACTCGTAAATTTTGTCATCTTTTTTCAGTTTCTTGATTGTCTTTCTATGCTCTTCTTCACAATACACTGATCCAAGAGCTTCAATCACCTTTCCAAATTTACTGCTTTCGATAAAGGACTTGCCACTTTCGTTCTTGCAAATACTTCCAAAGGCTTCCTTGGCACTCTGTCGTTCTTCTTCGCGCTCTTCGAGCTCTGCAGTATCTAGCGACTCGTCATCACTATCACCGCCTTCCACTAGAGCCTTATACCACTGGATGAAATTGGCTCGGGTGATTTTTCCAGTGCTGGAAGGATCAACAAGGGCAACTTGGGCATCATACTCATCGCCATGAAATCCTTCTCCAAGTGCCTCCGAAAGATCTTCGAATTTTTCGACTTCCAGCGATCCAGCTTTTTCGGTATCAAACTCATCAAAGGCTTTGGCTGCTGCCTTTTCGGTATCAGACAGTGGTTTGTCGTCCTTTGGTGTTTCTGTTGTTGTTGTCGTCGTCGTCGTTTCCTTGGGCGTCAAGGATTCTTTCTTAGTCTCTGCTGGTTCTGTTGCTGTAGGCTTTGGAGTTTCTGTTTTCGGAGCACTGCCAAAGAGTGGTTTGACCGGAAATCCTCCTGTTGTGGATGCTGGTGTGGGGCTGGAAAAGGATTTGAAGGGACTTGGGCTCGAGCCGCCAAAGGCAAATGTGCTCTTGGAGGCTGACCCAAAACCCGTCGACGTCGACGATGATGAACCAAAGCCTCCCGCAGTTTTTGTGGGTGATGCCGCAAGTGCTCCAAATCCTCCTCCCGAGGTGGTAGTAGACCCAAAAGTAGTGGATCCAAACGATGACTTAGCTCCAAAGGGAGACGTGGATGCTCCAAACGCCGAAGTAGCTGGTTTCGATTCTGTTTGAGGAGTTCCAATGGTCGAGGTTTTGCCAAAGGCAGTCGCTCCACCCAGCGACGAAGTAGCACCAAAGGCAGCAAAGGGCGAACTTCCCGACGAACTGCTTCCAAATGTGAGGCCCTTGGAACTTCCCGATCCAAAAGCGGACGGAGAAGAAGCACCAAAAGCTGGCTTTGCTGCCGCGCCAAACGTTGAAGATCCCGTGACCCCAAAGGAAAAGGGTGTGCTGCTGGTGGTTGTTGCGGGTGCTGTTTCTGGAGGTTTTGACTCCGTTCTGGTTTTGCAGCTTCCGTCGCTTCGTCGTCTACCACTACCCAATTGTCTTTTTCCGCTGCTACTGCAATAGTGGCAACTGGATCACTTGGCAAATTGTCCGTGGAACCCTGCAAGGGTGCCGAAAAGAATTCTGGGTCATTCGTGTGTTGATACTCAAAGGTGGTCAGAGATCCATCCGTCGAAACCAGTAGCAATCGATACTTGGAAGAAGGCAGCTGGACCAAACAAATTCCGAGGGGAAAGACGAATTCATCGTCCTCGTTGGTCGGTGTGGTAGCAGCGGCTCCTTCTTGGAATTCCACCGGCTGAAAGGAATTGTCCTCGTCGGGCGAGAGACTTCCAATGTCCGTTCCAACATTTGTAGCGACGGCAATCAGTGTTGTCTTTGTCGCAGACAAGACACTCGTGTAAAAGACGTGTCTTCCGTATTTGGGAACGGTAAAAAACGGAACCACATCGCCCTGTTCCGACCAATCCGTAAGCTTTAGCATAAGTCGAGTCCAGAGTGGTGACAGTACATGGCAGCTTCGTGCTCTGCCAAATCGTCTTCGTCCTCCTCGTCTGGTTCCTCGCCGTCATCCGTCACCAGCAAAAGTCCAGCGACTAGCGTGTCTTTATTCCAATTCAAATGCGTACAGACGAAACCCCTCGTCGTCCGAAGGAGATCCCAGGTCGGAAGCTTCCTTTAGTTCTCCATCTGTAGTATATTCGAGAATGGCAATCGATCCATTGTATGTTCCAATGGCAAGTGGCATATTGCTATTGCTGTTGCCAGAGTCTGTGGCGGAAGTTTGCCAACACGCACACGAAACATTTTGTAGCAAGTCTTGTGCTTGTGATTTTATCAAATTGGTGGGTGCCGAACCACGGGCGTCATAAATGGCCACACCCTGGTTGGCGTCCACCACCACAAGTTTGTAGTCGTTGGGAGAAAAGTCCAGTGCCAACAAAGGGCCAGACTTGCAGGCACCCTTGGAACGATCCTTGGACAAGGACGTGTCCAACTCTGCGGAAACATGGCTGTGGGCATTGGGAATGGTCCATCGCAAATTCAAACCCTCATTTTGGGTGGAATCGAAACACTGCAAACTTCCGTCGATGCAAGCGACGGCCACCATGCGGCCGTCCGGGGAAGCCTTGACATGAACCGCATTCGACGTGAGCGAGCAGGTGGCAGTTATCTCGGCATTGCTGCTTGTTGAGTCATCGTCACCTTCATCCGAAACCCGAATTCGTTGTAGATTACACCCGTGGATTCGATAGCAGATACCGTTGGACAAATGGCTGGGGGCATCGATCCAGTTCAAACCCACCGTGGTGGGTTTCAAAGCAGATTCCAAGCCAACATCTTCGGCTCCCAGGCCTGCCGCCGTTTGTTTCAAGGAAAGAAAATCGTCTAGGTCGCTCATTATATATTATTGTTATGGTAATGTTGTATGGTTTGTGGGCAAATGGCCACACACACACACACAAGACCAAGAGAGAGAGAGAGATGGATTGTGTCTCTTGTTGAGGACCAAAGACGAATCGATCGATCGATCGATCGATCGATCGGCGCAAATCGTTTGGATTTGGGTTTGAAAAGCTTACGTAGAGTGCTACGATATTCAGTACTATTCGTGTGACAACGATCAAAGGAGCACCAATCAATACAAAAAATACTGGTCACAACGATTTGTCGTGCAAAATACGGACAGAAATAGTTTTTTGTCAAAACTACCAGAATCATTTCAAACTCAAGTTTTTCATTATTTTACAATCATTCCAACAAGAAGAAATTTGTCATAAACTACTACGTACTTAGTAACGCTGAATGGTTGGATCTGGAATTTGTCTAGCTACAGTACTATCAGTGACCACTACTGAAGCAACAATAAGAGCACGAGGAGCACCTCCAGCAGGACGACAAGAAGAACAAGCAGGAGAATCATCGGAACAAACTCTTTCACCAGAAAGACAACAATCATTACAACAATTCTGAATGTCATGGGACAACAACAATAAGAATATAGGCCAAGTCGTAAGCGTCAAGAACATTTATCGTTTATCAAAAAGTCCTCGTATTGTAAATGCCGCAAAGGAATTGATTCTTTAATCCATATAAGAAGCGGATTGAACTCCTCGTCTTTTCATCTCGGTGCTACCTTTTTGTTTGATTCCTGCTATTCTAAATTGCAAAGCAAGTTCCCACTTCCAAAAACACTTTGGGACATTCTGTTTAGCTTTCCACATCCGCTGTATCGGATTTCCATAAATCGCTCTGCTGCGCAATATATGTTTCGAGGTCAAAGGAATCGGGTTTGCTGTTGAAGGCTCTCACCGAAAGATACTGATCGTCGTTCATGTAATTCGCCAGCATGGAATTCACCACCTTTAATCCCTCTCCCTCGTCAATGCCCCGGTTCAAAATGTCGGCTCTCACCAAAGTCAAGGTCTTTTGCATCCGAATAATCCTCAAAGACGGAAAAACTCATGAGCGGTTGGGCGGCGGCCGGATCCATCTTGTAGTCTTCCAGATAGGCCATGATGAAATGGGAGGGTTCGAAAAACTGACTGACCAGCATGAAGTGTCCATCGTCCCGGAAAATGGGTTGGATGTAAAAGGGACTGAGAACCGCCCGTGGAATCAAGGGTGTTGCGTCTTTTCCGTCCAAGACAATGCCAATCACATTTTCCTATTTGTTTTTGTCATTTTCAATTCATCGGAAAGACAACCAAAAAACATCAAGAAAAGAATCGATTGTACAAAATGAGTAAAAACTTTGTAAGAAGGAATCAACTGCAACAGATACATGCCAACCAAATATGAAAATGTTGATCGTACCTTGCCCTCGTGGAAGGAGTACCACAAATCCGATATCTCTGTTTTTGTCTTGTCTTGTACCAATTCTTTCTTCAAGATATCATCGAGCTTTTTTGGGCCGGCAAAACTAAAGCTGAAGCATCGATGATTGGTAAACTTGGGTCGCTGCCGGATCGCAGAACCAATAATACGACGTGTCGTTGCCTGCAGCATGATGGGAAGAGTTCTTGTGTGATCCTGGAATGAAATCGATAATCTCTGTCGAGACTTGCTCCGAGCGAAAAAATATGCAAAACTTCTGATGAAACTAAGAACGTTGAATGAAGATCAATACGGTTCTTTTGCCGATGCGTCGTATTGAATGCTCGGAATGATCAATTCAATCAATAACCGAAGAGAATGATTGTTTCACAACATCCAAAATGAGTCGAATGTGATTAACAACGGCGAATTTTTGAAATTGAATGTTGTCACGCAAGATCGAGATTGATCGATCGATTCGAGCTACGAATCACTTGGTACAAAATCTACGCGGTTGTCTCACAATTTCAGAACAAAAAAAAACTTGGCAAGAAAAAAATCATCTCAAAATCCGATTTTGAAAAAACTACAATATTTTTTACGTTGTAGAAAAGAAAGTGTGCAGTGATGTGATATAATATCCTCAAATCTATTGTACTAGTTTGACTACACGTATGGTGCAGTTAGTTAGAACCTCGAAACGATTTGCTCGGCCGTCAGGAGCTCGGGAGATCCCAGGTTTCTCCAGCACGTCACATGCACCAACATATCTTCCGAGTCGTTTGCGGCTGCTTCATCGTTGAGCACCTCGATTTCACGACAATTATTGTATTTGAAAATTCCGTCTTCGTTGTCAAACAACATCTTAAAGTTGATGCCACAAATTGCACATCGATCTCTCGATTCGTCTGCCGGCATGGTAAACGTATCGGGATCCGCATCGTCGTCCTCCCCGGTGCTTACTGGCACATCTCCGTCTTGTTCTGGAGCACCCGATTCTTGTGAAACCTTGTCACCTCCACACCACGCATCGTTGTTGTCGTACCATCCCCGTTCCTGGGTGGTGGCAATGCTCTTTTCCAGTTGCCCCTTTTTGAACAAGGCATCCATGTGCTTGGACAATTCCAATTGGGTCGCAAACCTGCGTCCGTCCCCCGAGCTCACAAAGGGCAAGCCCACCTCGTACAGCAATCCAATGACGGCTTGATTCAGTTTCTTAATTCCGTCGTTTGTAAAGAGAGACTTGTCAATGGTAAAATAGCTCGGTGCCAAGCTTCGAGGCAAGCCCGAAGTATTGGTGTTGGTGTTGATGGAACCCATTTTGGATTTTATTCGGTCCTTTTCGGATTCGTCCTTGATCTCCTGTAGCGTGTTTGTCAACAGAGTAGCAGTAACCGATACCGTGGACAGGGCCCTTGTCATTTCCATGGCTTCTTGTTGTGTATATCGCTTTTCAATGTTGGTGGATTCCCGTACCAGCTTGTGAAGATTTGCAATAATGTCGCGAGCGTCTTTTGTGCCCTCGCTCGTGTTGAGTTTTTCCCAGGTTTTGCTGCGATTCAGTATTTCGGGTGGTCGAGTCTCGATCAAAAAGTCAAGCTCGGCAGGATTTAGATATGGGAGCAGTCACTGCTTTCATTATTGTTGTTGCTGTTGTTTCCCGTCCTCAACGAAGATTCCGCATTTTCTTTGATTTGAACCAGCAAGTCGGCATTTATGGCAGCTAATCGCTCCAGTGATACCTTTTCCATTTCGTTTTCTTCCTCCTGAATCTCGTCCAATATTTTTTGCATGGCACCACGAAGGGCTGGTACCAACACCAACCTTCCGTCCTTGCCCAAACTCAATCCCGTCTTGGAGAGTTCCGCATGCATTGTTGTATCGTTCTCACCACCGGATGTTACCGACTTTTCCGAAAAACACCTTCCCATTTCCTCCCACTTGTCTTTTGCAAATACAATTTTGGATCCCTTGTTCCAGAGATTCCAGACTTTCTCGAGTTTGGCACGTTTTTCCTCGGGCAATGCTCTGTACACCACCGGTAACCAGTTGGCAGCATCCTGTTCGACAATCGGTATAAATTCTCCCTTGACGTTTTTCAAAATCGAATCCACCACATATACCAACGGGAGTTTTCGATCACAGTGAACGGCCGTTGAAATGAGAGATTCGCGAATTATATTGTATATTAACTCCGCATTTTTGTAGCTCTGGGCGTGGTCTTCTGCTACCATCGAAAGGGTGTTGATTTTGACCTTGTCGGGAAAGGTTCCGAGAGCTTCTACCATTTCCTTGTACTCCTCTAGCTGCTCGTCATCGAGATCGTCTTCAATATTGACAGCGTCTGACATTTTCTGATCACCCATTCTGATACAATAATGAGGCGCAAACGGTGTGGATTACAACTTGGTTGGGCCTCGGGAAAAAGATAGCTGAATTTTGCTTGCTTGATCGATCTACGTGACTGTTTTCTCCATTCAACTCTCGTCTTGACTGATTCTCCCACAACAATTCTTTAAATTTATTATCTTTGACATTCAATAAGGCAAGCTTCCTTTCAGGTTGTCATTTATCCCGCTGTGATGCGAAGGGTTTCGAATGAAACATGTGCGAATAGATGAATAATTGTAATGCTGTTATTCGATTTTGGTTTGTTGCTCCATCGCTTTCGGAGGATTCCGACGAGACTGAAATCTGATCGGGCTGCCGTTTTCGACTCGATCGATTAAAATCGAAATTTGCAGGATCCATCTTTCTCGAAACGCCGCGCCTGGCCGATTCATTGATTGAAATTTATTCGCGGTGATGGATGGATTTGGGGGAAGAAATTGCTTACAGACGTATGCTCCTTGACAATATCCGTCCGTCCGTTGACCGATATTTCGGTTAGCGGCCAGACCCTGAACATCCTGAACCCCTCAAAAATCGAAGAGTCGACACAGAGAGTTTCCGCCACACCCGACAGACTACGAGGTTTTCGCAAATGCGTTGTACCGCACGTATCGTCTTACTTAGGAAGGTGAAAAACCTTGCGTGAACGACGATTGGGAAGACGGAAGCCTAACACCAATACTCCAAACGAGAATAATCTACAATAGCTAGCAGGTGAGACCATGATCGATCGCAAGGAAATGGACAGGAGTCAAGAGAAGAAACATATGACAACACAAGACTTCATGTTAGAGGAACATCTGGATTGCGCAAGGTTGAGAGAATGCCAAAGGATATCGTCTTGCAGATCTTTCCCGTTATACGGTACCGCATTACTTGAAGTGCCCTCAACGAGAACACCGATCTGAAGAATGGACGATATTGTGGGCATTCTTGGCTGCAATGGAGAGAATGAATGATTCTGGATCTGGTGCAATTGTAACTGTGCTTTCTCACACTAGTCTTCGTTTTGCATTCTCTCTTTTCACATTGGAACCGCTTCATCATCATCCACTGTTCATCGGCACGCTTATTCTCATTTTGCATTGGATCGTAGTCTCGTGCCGGTTGCTGAACCTTGATTCCTTTTTGTGTTTAGTAGAAAAATATAATAGTAAATATGGCAGAAGATATGGCTGCGGCCCGGGCGCGAATGATCGCCAAGCGATTTGGTGGGGCTTCGACATCGACCGGAGGAAAGGGATCCGTCCGAAGAAAGAAGAAGGTTGCCTCCCGAAGTGCTGCTGCGCAATCAGACGCCAAACTCGGAACGACGCTCAAGAAGCTCAACGCTACCAACATTCCCGGAATCGAGGAGGTCAACCTCTTCAAGGAAGACGGAAAAGTCATCCACTTTGTAAACCCTAAGGTCCAGGCCGCCATTGCCTCCAACACTTATGTCATTTCCGGACCTTCCGAAGAAAAGCCATTGCAAGAACTCTTACCATCCATTGTCTCGCAACTGGGCATGGATAACCTTTCTCAACTCCAGAGCATGGCTGCGCAAGCCGGTGCCGCTGGAGCCGAAGCCGCCGATGACGACGACGACGATGATGTTCCCGACCTTGTTGAAGGCAACTTCGAGGAAGTTTCCGAAAACTAAGCAGGTCAATCATTGTTTACGAAGAATCTACCAATAATACGAGGGACAAGCTTTTATTTGTATAGTGGAGACACTCGTCGAATTCAATTCTAAACGATGAAATATTTATAATAAAAGGAATAAAAATGAACAATACGACGCTACTTTTACGTTGGCAGAAGGCCTGTCTCCGGTAGAGGCTTGATTTCATTCACAGCTTTCGTCTGAAATCATGTACTGTACCATGAAGTAGTGTAGTTTCTTGTGTATGCGTACTAGAGTCAATGTAATGCGTAGCTTGAGCTCCTCATCTTGAGTTCGTTGAGATACAACGCAAGAAGAGTGCTACTTTCGATCTCCCTTTCATTATCGTTTCAAACTTTCTTCTCTTTTGTATATTCTCGTTCATGAGAAACGCAGCCGAACAGTATTGCGTTGTTTAGGCAATGATAGTGCCACTGCTGGCGATGAACACTTTGCTGATAACAACAATTAGTTTGAGGAGGGTAGAAACAAAAATAAGAAGGTAGCTAGAATATGTTCGCTGTGCCGGAATAGAAATCTAGGTTATATCTATTACAAAGCGAACTAGCAACTAGAGACAAGTAATTGTGCTCCCATCTGTCCCATCAGGAGCAACACGAGGAGGACGAGGCATTGTCGTCTCCGTGGAGACGAACAAGAACAAGAAGAACACCACGCTCTTCCTGCTCCTCGCCCTCGCCCTCGCCCTCGCCCTCGTCCTGCTGCTGCTGCTGCTGCTGCCCTGCCAATTCAGCAACGCAGCACCTTTTTGCGTCATTCATGAACGAACATCGAGGATACTGATGCTTCAAAATGATCACTTCTTGCTTTGTTTGAGAACTAGCACTACTTCTAAAATAGTACTATGGTGCTGCTGAAGATCTATTGCAAAAATGTTCATGCAGAGAAATAATGCGATCTGGAAACCTTGTCTCGGGAGGTAACCTCATCCTTAGTAAAGAATACGTACATAGGAAGATTTGAGTACTGAATGCACCGTAGCTTTCTACGCTCATTCCCGTCCGTGAGACGCCCGCGTGCTTGCACGATGGCCGGTTTTTGAATTTATTTTTCCAGGATTGTTTTCGGAATTGATTATTATTTTTTCCTTTGCAGGACCGTTCCTATCTTTATCAACGACGGACAACAAGCATATAACAGAAAACATTTCAAAGACTTCTCACAAACGAAGCAATCCTCTTACAAAGAGAAGATTTTCGATTCATTCGTTCACTTTTGCACCATGGAAAGGATTAGAAAAACACCAGGGAAGCTCCCGCCGTCGCATTATCGAATCGGATTCAGAGTCCGAGGTTGATGAATGATGTCAACGAGTTGTCCATGTCGATGAAACACGTTCAATTGGAGGATGAACACGATACTGAAAGCAACACTAGTGACTATTCTTCAGGATAGTGAAAGCGAGGAAGAAAATGTTGTGCGCAAACCACCTCGGGGAAGAAACAAACAGACTCTTCGATGACTTTTCGTGGTCGTCTTCCGATGACGAGAGCGAAGGAAGTTGTTGGTCTTCGAGTTCCTCAACCAGAAATGAACAAAAGAAATCAGCACAAGAAGAAGAACCAAGTGAATCAAACCTACCTTCATCGTCTTCCAGAAAAATTGCGAGCCAAAAGAAAGAGTCACAACAGAATACTTCATTTACACCACCCGAGAAGACATCAGTTCGCCCAAATTTCAAGTCGCATGATTCTGATCTTTCTCTCTCTGACTCCTCGCTGTCGATTTTGTCGGACTCAGACGACGATTTGTCTATCATGTCAGCCGATTCCAAAAAGAAGACTTCGAAGGAAAGGAAAAAGTTTTCTTGGTCTTTCAACAAAAACCAAAAAGTTTACACTTTGGGAGGAAACGACAAACTTCCTGCTTTCTCGATTCCTTCCGACCTTTACGATCAACTATACGACTTTCAAAAGGAGGGCGTTGGTTGGATGGCGAGTTTGCATAAAAATAAGATTGGAGGTATCTTGGGTGATGACATGGGAATGGTAAGCCAACCCAAAGATAAGAGAAATGGCAAATGCGTTTTTGACACTAACAATACATTTCTCTTTTCTATTTCCTCAGGGTAAAACATATACAACGTTAGCATTTCTGGGTGGTCTAATGAAGGCTAAGACAATTAAAAAAGCAGTTGTTGTCGCCCCAGTTAGCGTTTTGCGGAATTGGGAGAACGAAGCCAATAAAATTCTGCGACAGTGTGTTGCCGTAAAAATCCAGGTGATTTCGAGCGATGTTTCCGTCTACAACAGGAAAAAGAGACTGCATCAGGCATTAGAAGCTCAATCTTCACAGCTGGTAATTACATCCTATGGTTTGGTTGCCAAAAATCCCGAGTTTTTTACGCAACACGTTGTCGGGAAACATGTTTGGGACTATGTCATTTTGGATGAAGCGGTAAGGTGATATTGATCGATGACATGTGACAATTTGTGTTTCATAAGAAGAAACATATCTTGATCTAACCAAAAAATGTTCATTCCACTTTTTTCGACTCTAGCATACGGTAAAGAATCCAACTACCCAAAATAATCAAGCAGTGCACTCGATCGCACAGAATGGTAGAACTCGTCGCTTGATGTTGACTGGTACACCAATTATGAACCACCTGAAGGACCTTCATACGCTTTTCGATTTTGCAACCTCAGGGAGAATTCTTGGATCGCACAAAGAGTTTTTAAATCAATTTGGCAAACCAATCGAAGCCGCCAGAAGTGCGGATGCCTACTGATAACGAGGTGGAAGATGGAGAGTTGGCAATGCAAGAACTACAAGAACTGATTCAACCTTACTTTCTTCAACGAATGAAAAGCGAATACCTCGCAGAATGTCTTCCTTCGAAACACGAATACGTACTTTGGACAAACCTCTCTCCTTTACAACGTGATTTGTACATGAGATATATTGAGTCAGAAACCGTCTCTGCAATCGTAGGAGGTGAAGCGAAATCTCCACTTTTTGCTATTTCATGGCTTACGAAACTGTGTGGCCATCCATTGCTGGTTGAAACGGAAACAGTGGAAACAATGGACAATTTTGACGAATCACGATCCATATGAATTGATGAGAACATCCCAAAAACTCGGCGTTATGTACAATCTTGTCAATGCCTTGGTTTCCAATGGACATCGCACCTTGATCTTTTCACAATTCACAACGGTGCTAGATATCATCGAAAGGGTACTCAAAGAAGAATTCAAGCTTTCTCGAATTGATGGACAGACAAGGGGGAAAGATAGACAGAAACTAGTTGATGAATTCAACGATCCTGAATCGGAGGTCGATATCATGCTAATCTCCACGAAAGCTGGGGGTCAAGGACTTACGTTGACAGGAGCAGATTCGTGCATTGTTTATGATCCATCGTGGAACCCCGCCGAGGATGCACAGGCTGTTGGTGAGTAATCCTCTTCGCAGGTAATGATTGAAAACGATTTCATGTTTGATTTTTCTAATTTTTCTTTCCCTTTTGTACAATTTCGCCCGATCTATATTTTCAAGATCGTTGCTACCGGCTTGGTCAAAAAAAGGAAGTCCAGGTATACCGTTTAATTACTGCGGGGACAGTGGAAGAGAAGCGTTACGAGAAACAAATCCATAAAGATGGCATTCGTCGCACAGTATTGACAAACACAGGGAATAATACAGCGAAGTATTTTACAAAGGAAGAACTCAGCAAAAGGGTTTTTATTCTTGGAGTAGAAGGCGAATGCGAATTTCTGGACAAACTAGAGACCAAGGGATTTATATTCAAGAAAAGGGAATTTCCAGAGCATTCACATTCTTCTCTCGAAGGAGTGATTGGGCAAAGCTCACATGATATTGTCTATTCCTTACCCGATAACTTCTATTTTGATGAGGAGGAACTTTTGTCACCGGCAAAGTCGCCACAACCGTTCAGCAGCCCTCCCGTGCAAGCGGAATGGCATTCTACGACAACTAAAATGAAGATTACGAGCAATTCGAAACCTATCACTTCCAAGAAGTCACCACAACCGTTCAGCAGCCCTCCCGTGGAAGCGCACTGGGTTCGTGAGAAGACTGAAATGATTGTTACTGGTCGATCTGAAGCTGTTGACAACAAGGAAAATAGAGGAGATAATGAAAAGTCAACATCGAGCAGAATCAAAATAGTCGGCGACGCATCAAATGAAAAGCTACGCGACATTATTGATTCCCAATCTGATGCTTCCTCGTCCTTGTTGGAGAATAGTCTGTCAAAAGTCAAAAATTTACGAACTTCCGGGAGAAAGGAACAAGCGGTAGGCGTACTCATGGACCTTCTAGACGATGCACGTGCGGACTTAAATGAAGACGAAGTATCCAAAGTTCATAACGAAATGGCCACGATCACTAACGAGTTGGGTTGGTTGGAAATTAAAAAATAGACCTCCAGCGTCACACATCCACATTTAGACCTGCAGCGTCACACATCTCCACTTTAATGGATCAAGCAAAAGTCGACAGAGGAAATTTTGGACGATTTTCAGCTCATGCCAAAGACATTTTCTTTCGATGACTTGGAAAGTCAGAAATCATCATTTTATTTCAATTTTTATTTGTTTGACCACATCATAGAGATAATCAACAATAAATCTCAGTTTTCCCCACCAATTAGTACTGTATAGCGAAAATGCGTCGAACATTCGTTTTCATGCATGGATTGGAATGGAAATTCCAAATTGCCTTTCACGTCATGTTTAATCGGAACCGAAATGTCCACCCTTTCCGAGCGCAAAGTCGGAAAGAACCTTGATCGCTTCTTCCTTTTCTCGAATCGTCGTCTTTACCAAATCCTTAATGGAAAGCATTCCCAACAATTCACCGTTTTCGACCAAAGGCAAGTGACGAATATCGGAGGCAAGCATCTTTTCCATACAGACCTGAACACTTTCATCGGGCTGCGTATTTTATCAAGATCATTCAAATCATTAGAAAATAGAAACACACATAATGTTTCGACGAGTGCAAAAAAAGACAAGACAAAATTTGTGAGCGACAAAAGTCAATCCAAGGGTCATTGAATGATAGCACACCATAGAAACACAATCAAAACACAATCAAAGTCTCTTTTCGTACCTTGACGGTGACAAGCTTGCTGCTTGTGGTAGCAATTTCCTTAATCTTGGTTTCCTTCGAGGTTCGGCCGAGCAAGGCAATTTTGGAAATGTAATCACGTTCACTGATGATTCCGGTCAATTCACCTGAAAATTTGATTGCAGAACCAAAATGTTTGTTGTCACCATGTCAAAAAAGCAGAAAAAACATCAAGTTAGAATCCAAATCCAAACAATCATTCAACAACCACAAATCCAATTGAGATCAGCAGCAGGTGGGTCGACGATGACGACGACACAAGGCAGCAGAATCCTTTCGGCCGTTTGCCATTCCAAGAGCTCCTGCAATTCACATCCTTCAGCTATTACATACCGGAACCGTTGACGGTGACGAGGCAACCAATGTTGTTGGCCGCAAATTGTTGGACGGCCTCGATGACCATTTTGTCTTCGTCGATTCGGAATTCAATGTTGGAATATCCACTGAGCTTGGCAGCTTCCTCGGCGGTGGTCACGCCGGTAGACAAGGATCGGGTGGCGAAAGGTGCTGCCACAGATCGGGCAGCAGTTCGAGAGACAATGGGTGCGATTCTGGACAACATGGTTGGATAGTAGTCTTTTTCAAAGGAGTAGATTGATGTATTTTTGTACCAATGTAAAATAATGATTTGAGGAACTTGATGCGAACTTGCAAACGAGAACGTGACACTTGAGGATCAAAGACATAAAAGGAAGAAACACACAACACAAAAACGACACGAAAGATACCGGGAGACGCCAGAATCCTGGGTAGAAGAATTCAATCAACTCACCATTCCCAAAAAGACATGAATCACGGAATTGCGTGCGCGAAGAGAAACCGAAGAAAGCTGCCACTTTCTCCGTGGAACCTAATTTTGGGCGAATGAAATCGAACATCCATGCTTTTGGTGACGTGTTGGTTTGGTACCCATTGGCCAAGACGAGAGATGCCATGGAACACATTCCTTTCGGTGCGCGTTTCGACGCGTGCTCTTTCTTCCAATCAGATTTTAGGAAGTTTTGGATCGTGACTGCCGAAAAAATCGGTTTCGGGTGAATCCCGTCTGACGAAAATACAACTTGGAAATCCAAAATGAACGATCGAGAATCGTCCATCCACAATTTAAAATCTAGAGCATGCAATTGTGAATTTTCATAACAAGCTAACAGTCACGACTGCAATTGATCTAGAGGGCAAGCAATAATGAACTTTCGTAGAGACTAGAGATGATGCAGTTTCGTTCGTGATATGACTAGTACTATTGTTGTTATTTTATTGTTACGAATATTCAAAATGTTGATTTCACCAGAACCTCCTTTCGAGTTTTAATTTTCCCACCAATTGAAGCCGCCGGCACCTCCACCACCATTTCCCTGTCCATAATATAAAGAGGGATCCCAAGCTTGGGTCTCATTCCCGTACTGCGGTTGCTGTTGCCCTTGTTGTTGTTGCTGCGGATTGTGCTGATTTGGATATTGCCCCTGCTGCTGTTGTCCCCCGTGACCATAGTAGTTGCCTCCGCCTCCGTTTCGCTGGTTGTTATTGTTATAATTGTTACCATAATGTCCTTGTTGCTGCTGTGGCGGATAATGCGAATTGTTGTTATTTCCATATTGCTGATTTCCATAGTGATTGGAACCACCCGATGGAGGAGGCGGAGGTCCTCCGGGTGGTGGTGGAGGCAATCCGCTCTGGGGTGGCGGAGGAGGTGGAGGAAGGCTTGCACCACCGGGTGGTGGTGGAGGAGGAGGAAGTCCCCCGCCGGCGCTTGGAGGTGGAGGAGGGAGATTCGTCGCGGGAGGAGGCGGCAGAGTGTTGTTGGCTTTCGAGGGGCTTGGTGGTGCCCCAGGAGGAGCATTTGGAGTGGCTGGCTTGCACTGCACTTGCTTGCCATCGAGTTCTGCCATAAAGTTCATGTAATCGGAATCCATTTCTTTCGAGTTTGTCTGTCTCGCTTCTGCAGGTTTTTGCGTACAATCTCTCGTTGGATGGCTCGTGTCTCCGCAAATGGCACACTTGACCAAGACGGCATTCTTTTTCATGCTGAAGCGTTTCGGACATTCAAAGGCTCGATGACCCTTTTCACCACAAATCTGACAATACTCAGTCCTCTTTCAATGTACCGTTCAATAGCGCCAGTTCGCGAAGCTGTTGTTGCTTGTGCACATTCTTTTCGTCGTCAATGACCACCAGCATTTGTTCAATCATATCGGTCGCTGCGTCCACCGATCGCTGATCGTCACCGGTAATGACGACATGCAAAGGTTCATCGTCGCTCTCCATTACCTTGCCATCCCTACGTCCCCGTGCTCCCTCTTTCACCGACCCTCGGCCACGGATTGCAATCTTGCATCCCGTCTTGGCCTCCAGTTCTTTCTGAGTTTTACCACGTGGCCCAATGATCAACCCGATAAAATTGTAGGTAGGATGCTCTTCGATTGGAATTCGAATCTTCTTGGTTCGTTTGCGTTTGAACAAATTGTTTTGACGTGTTGCCTGGATTCATGTTCATGAGCTTTTCGAGGACGTCGTGTCTTTCCGCGGTGTATCGTTGCTTCCAACGAACAGCCCTCGTGTTTTTGCGTTTTCCATCCGCGCCATAAACTGTGCAGTGATGATTGTGACAAGAGAGCAAATGAGCAGAAGGAAAAAGAAAATGGATTAGTAACATATCATAATTCAAGTTTGGGTAATGTACTTTGAGCAAAAATCACCAATATCAAACAAATGGCAAACGCAACCACACTTTTACAACACAGAACAACTTACTTGGTGGCGGAGAAGGCGATCGTTCGCGATGCCCTCGTGGAAGAGCGTCCACCCGAGCTGCCTCGGATTCTAGATTGTCCAGTTTGACATTGATTTCCCGAAGACGCCCCTGGAGTTGTCCCATTTCCTGTCTTTGTTGTGGGCTTAGGTTGGTTGGCATTCCCGGAAGGCCTGGAAGTCCCATGGGCATTCGGCTTGGGACAGAATTCACGGTAGGTTTTGGCGTTTCCTCTCTTCCCCAGCGAGATCGGCGCTTGTTTGCCGCTCCATCGTTGCTCTTGTTGTCGGCATTTCCCCATCGCGAACGTCGCTTGCGGGGAACAGCATCGGCAGGTTTTGTTTCGCTTGACGAAGAACTTGCCCCCTGGGTATGTTTCAGGTAGGTCTTTCGAGCTTCCTTCCATCCTACCCAATTCAAAACTTCTTTCCAAAGACCCGGATAGGCACCGTACTTTCTTCCGCAATGCTGCTGCATCTGCGGAGGGGTCCTCGTTGAACCATTTTTTCATTACAACGTGTTCGCCACGAATGGTTGCCACCAATTCCGCGGCCTCTTCCGAGGATGAGCTACCCATGATACTGTTTGTCGATTTGAATAGATATCTTTTGTTTCGCTTTTCGGTAGAACTGGATCTCCCCTGCCAAGTCAATCAGAAGTTCTATAGCAAACTGAAACTTGTGGTTTCTTCAGGCTACAATTTAGTCTTGTAATGTTGGATCTAATATCGAGTGCCTTCCGTGTTTGTGTTGTAATGAACACGCTCTGTTTGCGGACATCATGTGAAGCAAACCTGCGTGCTTTTGTTTCAACGGTGGAAAGCAATCACGATTTCATCGCGCGTTTCTGCGCGTTAGAAGTAATCGTGTTGAACCAACAGACCAATCGGTGGAGTGGTGGGCCTTCTAACAATCTCTTCTTTGCCGGAAATTTTTTCGAAACCCGGACGAATGAATCTCCGTGTCGTGCACCGAGATTCGAGTTTTCGAAGAAAATTTCTACGCGTAGTAAATGAGGCGCTTTCCTGTATTTCAAAATCTACATTCCTAGTTGTGTTTCATGCCCAACGTCAAATCTTTCTGAAACTCACTACAACTAATACTTTCCTCCTTTATTTGGCTACTATTCTCGTTTATAGAGTCTGTCGCAATATTACGTCTAGCTCCTGCTGGTGATCGTCACCAGCATCATACATCAGCATGACCACTGCTCATCCTCATCGTCCTGTCGCCATGTAGTTCTTTTTGTTCATGTTCATGCTCGCCATTGCTGTTGCCCCTGCTGCTCCTTCTTCTCGCAACCAAAAACACGAATAGGTTGCTGCTCATTGCTTGTTGGAATATTCGTGTGCTGTGATGAGAATGCAAATTGTTTGTTCGACATAATATTTTCCTTTTATACGTTATTAAGATCAGAAATTGTACAGAGATCAATTAATAGTAATTTATTTCGTGACATCCATGTGCTTGATCAAGTCCAAGACACGGTTGGAGTATCCGGCCTCGTTATCGTACCAAGACACAAGCTTGACAAAGTCATCGGTCAAAGCAATTACCGGCCTTCTCGTCAAAGACAGAGGAGTAGGTGGAGGACATAAAGTCGGAGGAGACAACATCGGTGTTTTGGTATCCCAAGATGCCCTCGAGCTTGCCATCAGAAGGCATCCTTGATAGCAGCGCAGACAGTCTCGTACGAGGCACCCTTGTCAAGACGAGCAGTCAAGTCAACAACAGAGACGTTGATGGTAGGAACTCGGAAAGACATACCGGTCAACTTTCCGTTCAATTCAGGAATGACCTTTCCGACAGCCTTGGCGGCTCCAGTGGAAGAAGGAATGATGTTGTAGCATCCGGCACGTCCTCCGCGCCAGTCCTTCTTGGAAGGTCCAGTCAACGGTCTGCTGGGTAGCAGTGACAGCGTGGACAGTGGTCATCAAGACCTTCCTTCAATCCGAACTCGTCATTGATGACCTTGGCAAGGGGAGCCAAACAGTTGGTGGTGCAGGAGGCGTTGGAGACGACATCCATGGAGGATTCGTACTTTTCTTGGTTGACTCCCATAACGAACATGGGAGCATCTCCAGAAGGAGCAGAGATGACAACCTTCTTGGCTCCTCCCTTCAAGTGAGCAGAGGCAGCCTCGGTAGGAGGTGAAAGCTCCAGGTAGATTCGACAACGTAGTCGACGCCGGCATCACCCCAAGCAATCTTGGAGGGGATCCATTTCTTCGAAAACGCGAATGGGCTTGCCATCAATCTCAATGTGCTTGTCATCGATGCACTTGACGGTTCCGGGGTAGATTACCGTGGGTGGTATCGTGCTTGAACATGTACTCCATGTATTCGGTTCCAATGAAAGGATCGTTGATTCCGACAATGTTGACCATAGGGTCGTTTTGGGCAGCACGCATGACAAGACTGCAGATGGCAAAAGATAGAAACAAGTATGTCAGTTGGTTTTCAAGGTTGATCATTAGTGTGTGGCAACATCTGCCATTTTCTGGGAATATTATCGCCAAAAATGACACGACGAGAATTTTTGTCAAAAACTTACCGTCCGATACGTCCGAAACCGTTGATACCAATGTTGACAGGCTTCAAGCTGTTCTCGCTTCCCTGGCAGTTGACAATATCAGCGAATTCGGGTTTGAGGGAGGCTCCTCCGACCAAGAATCCATCAATATCGGGCTTGGCGGAAAGTCCCGGGAGCGGTGGCGGCGCTGGCAGATCCTCCGTAAAGGATACGGGTGTTGGCGGCAACATCAGCTCCTGCAATTTCGCCAAGGTATTGACGAATATCGGCGTGGGTGTCCTGGGCTTGTTCAGGGAGTGGCGGTGAGACCAGTTCCAATGGCCCAGATAGGTTCGTAGGCAATGACGACGTTCTTCCAGTCCTCGGCGGAGAAAACATCGGCGTAGGCCTTGATCTGGGGGAAGACGAATTCGTTGGTAGGTTCCGGCTTCACGGTTTTCAAGGGGCTCTCCGCAGCATGCGAGGACCTTGATTCCCTTGTCGAGAGCGTATTTGGCCTTGGCAGCGACCTGCTCGTTGGATTCACCCTTTTCGCGACGTTCGGAGTGACCGACAAGAGTCCATTCGACTCCCATATCGGCTACCATATCGGCACTGGTTTCTCCGGTGAAGGCACCATTTCCCTGGGTCCAGACATCCTGGACACCGACGGCAACATCTCCACGGAGAGTTTCCTTGACTCCCTGGACGTGGAGCTGGGATGGGCAGACAACGATTTCGGTATCGGTCGACAAAGTGGACTGGTTGAGCATGGAAACGAGCTCCTTGGCTTGGGAGACGGTTCCGTTGCACTTCCAGTTACCTCCGACGAAGAATTTACGGGCTTCGACCTTGGAGGAGGAAGAGTAGGCGCTGCAATTGCATATTTTTTTCAAGTGGTCATTTTTGATTCATCGTCGAAATAGCACAATGACAAAATATTGTTAGATCGATGGCCAAATAAAATACTCCGGATGATTTTGATCTTTCTTTTTCCAACTTACCGGCTGGCCACCTTGGTTGCCGACTGGATGATGGACTTGGTAGACTGCATATTGACTGTTATCTGTACAAATTGGGCGATATTGTGAGAGGTGTGAAAATTACCAAATTTTTTTGTTGGTGTCTGAGACAGTTTGAATATTGTTTGTCGTTAGTTGTCTGGCCAGGAACAGTAGGTGATACAAAAATCGCGAACAACACACATCTGCTCAGTCAACCGCAATACCGATTTCGTATCACTGACGAATGAGGATTTTTTGGGAACCCTTGAATGAAATTCTTTCCATCAAAAGGAGGAAGATTGGCGACATTCAAAACCTGGTTTGGGTCATAATTGACGGAGATCAAGCACTTTGGGAATCTATTCCGGAAGATAACGGCTCTTTTTGGGAGGTTGGCGATGCGCCCTCGGCAAAACCTACGGCTAGAAACGAGTCAAGGGGCCACGTCAGAGGTTACTTAGCTGACTATCCAATCGACAAATACGACTAATTTTCGTTTCGAACCCACAAATTCCTGGATTTTGCACAATTCAGTACTAAAACTACGTATACTAGGAATCCTTGACTCGAGAACTGTAAAAATAAAGAAGTGTGGATCACCCAGCTCTCCACAAAATCCGGGAAGTGGACGCACGGCGCGCGTCGCCGATTTATTTCTCAATGCTGATGTTCGAAAGGATTCGAAAACTTTAGCACCTGTCAATCGCCAGTCATCTGTCGTCATCGCTTTGTCATTCCAAAATCCTGTGATGGTGGTGGTTTGTCGTCGTTCGGTTTTTTTGTCGTTTTTGTCGTTTTTCGACAAGCCAACCTTTTTTTGAAGAGAGATTCATCTCGTCCACAATTTACATTGAATTTCTATTACTCAACAACTAAATCAAATCAATCATGACTATCACTGTTGGAATTAACGGATTCGGCCGCATCGGTCGGTGAGTAACAGTTTGGAGAAATACAGGGAGTTGGATGAGGTGCAAAAAGATATGGGATTTCGACGACGAGGCAGGCAAATTCGGGTCATATGAATTAAGTCGCCGACGACGACGTTGCTCCATCGCTTATTGTGCCGACAAAAATACCCGACAATGAATCTACCCTTTTTGAATTTTTTTCTGACAATCTCTTGTCCCAATTTTCTCTTGCAAAATATATTGTCCTGGTCATGAATGGATTCAATTCATTGCAGCCTTGTGATGCGCGCTGCCCAAAAGAACCCCAATGTGAAGGTTGTTGCCGTCAACGATCCCTTCATCCCTGTCGAGTACATGGAGTACATGTACAAGTACGACTACCACCCACGGAAGGGCCGATGGAGTTGTCACCCACGATGCCGAAGCCAACACCGTCAGCATCGACGGAGAGCCCATCAAGGTTTTTCGGAGAGATGGACCCTGCCAACATTGACTGGGGATCCGCTGGAGTTGACTACGTTGTCGAATCCACCGGAGCTTTCACCTCCTACCGAGGCTGCCTCTGCTCACTTGAAGGGAGGAGCCAAGAAGGTTGTCATCTCTGCTCCTTCTGGAGATGCTCCCATGTTCGTTATGGGAGTCAACCAAGAAAAGTACGAATCCTCCTATGGACTGTCGTCTCCAACGCCTCGTGCACCACCAACTGTTTGGCTCCCCTTGCCAAGGTCATCAATGACGAGTTCGGATTGAAGGAAGGTCTTATGACCACTGTCCACGCCGTCACTGCCACCCAGCAGACCTGTTGACGGACCTTCCAAGAAGGACTGGCGCGGAGGACGTGCCGGATGCTACAACATCATTCCTTCTTCCACCTGGAGCCGCCAAGGCTGTCGGAAAGGTCATTCCTGAATTGAACGGAAAGTTGACCGGTATGTCTTTCCGAGTTCCTACCATCAACGTCTCTGTTGTTGACTTGACTGCTCGTCTTGACAAGGGTGCTTCCTACGAAACCATCATGGGAGCCTATCCAAGATGCTGCCGCTGGACCTATGAAGGGAATCCTTGCCTACACCGACGAAGACGTTGTCTCCTCTGATTTCATCTCTGACTCGCACTCTTCCATTGTTGATGCCAAGGCCGGAATTGCTTTGACCGATGACTTTGTCAAGCTTGTGTCTTGGTATGACAACGAATGCGGTTACTCCACCCGTGTTCTTGACTTGATTGAACACATGGAAGCCTCCAAATAAGTAAGATTGCCGGAAACATTAGTTGATCTGACAATATAGAAATTGTGTATTTATATTTACTACGGACTGTCATGGTGTTTGATGTTGTAATTTTTGTTGTTCTGAAATATTATTAGATGACACCCCGAAAAACAATTTGAATTGACGATGGCTAGCCTCAACAAACAGGACTTTGTGAGCTCTGACAAAGTTATGGACTACAGTATGATTTATTCGATCTGAGATATGCATCGATCCTCATCATGAGCAAAGCCTTGTTATTCATAAAAAAATTGACGAGAAATATTTCAAAGATTTTACATATCGCATTATCGCATTATTCTACGAAAACAATAGAGAGACGTGCTTCTTTGTTCGCCGGAAATTCGATATCGTCATCGTCCAAGACCTTTCTCTTCCCCGAAGCACCAGGTGATTCGTCCAGCGTCCCCGTTGCTGAACGATTATCTAGTGTGGCTCTTTGTTTATCATCGATAGCGGATGACGACAACGAGTCAGTCATGGACGATTTACTTTTTGATTCATCACTTTTTGATAGAAACATATTTTCTCCTTGGTCAGTGGATTCCAACTTTATATTGCTACTACCTCCATTGTCCTCAATTTCCATATCAGTCAAGTTTTCCTTATTCGTACTTTCCACAATTTTCTCGTCGAGATCCATTCTATGGCCATTTTCTTGCGTTTGCCAAATCATTCCGTCAACGTTTCGATCTTTATCCAAATAAAATCTCTTGAAATTTTCCATTGTTTGAGCTTCAGATGAAGGAAAACTAGGAGAGGAAAGTGCACTTTGCATCCAGTCTTGGTGGGCAACTTGGATCGAATCAAAACCCACTAAAATTTGATCCGTCACAAGATCTTTTTTGAGAAAAGAGCAATTCTTCCACGACGGCAAACTGTCGCTATCCGAAACCAGATTTGCACCCATTTCGACGTCCTGCTGCTCAGCTGTAGTTACAGATTCTTTAAAAGAATCGTCTCGTTTTTCCGGCATTGCGGGACGACGCCATTTAACCCCCTCGATTTCTGTCCAATCTCCGTTTCGGGGGAGATTTGTTAATTTCGTCCGCAGAGCACGAATATTACATTCTTCGACAAACGAGAAGAGGAAAGTGCTTCCTCGATGGATCGGAAGACAACGGTAAATTCATCGTGTCGCATCTCGACGAAATCACAAACGGCTTTGAAAAAAGTGACTCTTCCTTCGTTCAAATCATCCAAGAATAGCCAGCGATAACCGAAACAAAGGGAGTTGGGATCTCTCCGACTCTTCTCTGCAATCAACTTGCAATTTAGATCAGTTCTACTCGCACTAGCGTTCCACTCGCAACGATGCCCTGCCTTCAATATGATCTCAACAGCTTTCGAGGCACTCTTTGCCGACGAGTAGAGTTTAACAACCCGCCCGTTGACAGAATCTAGAATGGCAATTGGGCTTCCATTCGTTTTTTTGCTGGCAAAATGATGATTCGACCTCGGTTTCATGTTTTCAATAGCACTCAACTTCCAACTCTCCGCCGACGTGGAATCATCATTTTCATTGTCCAAATTTTCGGTTATACCACTGGCCCAAGCTTCGTCAAATTTTCGGGCGTAATTGATTACGTTCTTTTTCACGTCATCGCTCAATTTCGAGAAGATGCTCCGCCGGCAGATCATTTTCACCTTTCTTCGGAGCACAAGTGCCATACGCGCAACAGAGCTCCCAATAACATTGAACATGATGCAATTGCGCCATATCGAATTCGATGTCATTCAAGACCTTCGTCACGAGATCATCCATTAAAAACTTTTCATTTAACAGCTTGGAGAAATCTCCATTCTCCAATTTGTCACGAATCGTGCCAATGTCCATCGGATGTTTCACTATATCTGTATATTCGGGAAACAAGGACGTGTCGACCTGGTTTTTCAAAAGTGTAGCCAAAATCGTATTCAAGCAGATTTGTAAGCATTTGATGGATGATACTGAGGACTTCCAAACCAATCACTGCTCGTTCATCGGTTGGATCCAATTCAAATGCAAGACTAATCTTTTCCATAGATTCTTTCCCATCCAAAATATCTTTCCCCGATTGAATCTGTTCGTTTTTACAAACAAAACATTCCCAACGATCTCCATCAGGACTTGATTGATTCTCGGTTTTCAGGCAGTCTTGATGAAATCCACGCGGACAGAAATCACACAGGATCAAATGTCCAGCAGTCTTGCAGATGTGACAGTAATCTACATTTCCATCTTCTGGCACCTCAGCACTATACTTGATCTTGGACAATTGAGAAGTCTCGGGAAGTGCGTTTGTTCTATTCTCATCATCAAGCCAAACATTTGGCACGTCGTCGACAGTTCGTTTGCCATCTGCCGAGTATACCGTGAAATATGCGCCTGTTGCGTTCGCATCAAAATCAATGCCATTGTGAAGCTCCCTCGGAAAATCAGACAAAGGCGGTCTTGGAACCATCGTTTGTCCAACGAGAAGGATTGTTCGAGATTTGATTCTGTCTGGAGCTTTCTTCCCATCGCCTTCTTGCTGCTGCTGTGGTTGCTGAGCATTTTCGCTTTCGTTTTGTTCTTGCTGCTGACGCGCAATCTCTTCTATCTGACGCCTGATTTCCTTTCGTTTTTTCTCCAGGACCAAATCGGTAGCGCGGGTCAACTCTTTCGATGAAATGATATTCATGCAGACAGACAAGATGCCAGGATAATCAACTTCGTTTGGTGGCTTCATTTGCTCGATAGATTTTGCTTTGAAAAGTGTCGCTACATTTTTCAATTTTCTGACACACTTGGCACATTCGCATGACAAAGTGCAAACGGGGCAAGAGTCGTATCTATATTCTCCCGCTACCTTAGTTATTCCCAATCGTTTCTGATGACGCAAATAATGATACAATAGTTGAAGCAGTCGTGAGTGAGAACCAAAAGTTCAGCAAAAAAGGTTAGAAAAATTAGCACAAGATTCGCGCCAAAAAATTACGCGCGAAAATTGAATAATCGACGATGTTGTCGAGTCGAATGTTGTAAATTTTCACACAAACCATTCGTTGACTCACCTCCACATGCATATCACAATACACATGATTGCTATTCGAACAAGGAAAATGATATCCCATGGGCATGCGCTTCTTGCAAATGTGACAAATCGCATTCTCTTCGGCTTTCATAACCCCGGAAACGGCTATTGGTTCGGCAGTCGATCGCTTTTCTGACTTCCTCCAGCAAATCGTCGTCGAGCTCGTCCTCCAAAGTGACGTCGGAAATGCTGGGTGCATTCTTTTTGGCCTTTGCTTCGTTCCGTAGCACTAGATGCTGCTTTGACCAAGGTTTCGGTGGTTGCCGAAATCCTCTCCTTTTTGTTTTTCTTGGAAACCAAAGCTGAAGCTGAAGAATGACTTTTCGAGTGCCTCCTGCTGTCCCGTTTTGGTCGAAAGGTACCTCCCTCTTTCTCCGTCTGAACAATTTCGTCGTATCGATACGGCTGACAAACTTGGACCGAGCTTTCGCGGTTGTGTCAGTTCTTGTATGGTATCCCTCGTCGCGATGGCTTCTCGATATTGACTGGTTTCGGTAACATGCTTCTGAATTTGCTTGTCGATCCTTGCCGCAAGATCCATGATTTGTCCGAATGACAATCCATACTCTTTGCCTATTGCGGAAGCATACGCGAGCGGTGTTGGTGTATTCGGATCTATCAAATCCCAAGTCACAGTTTCTCGGTACATGGCCAAGTTTTTCGTTTTCGATGATTTTGATTTTCCTGTTGATTTTGTCGTCGTTGTTGTAATATTGTTGTTGACGTCTCCATTTTGGTTTCGAAAATTGTCATCCTTTCCGAAATTTTTAATTTCGCTCTCGAGGCTTTCGCTGATATACGACTTATCTCTCCACTTTCCAAACATTCCTCGTCGTCGTCGTTGTCGATTTCGTCGTCCTCATCGTCTTCCAGTGGAAACTTCAATCTCTATCGGAAATGTCGATTTCGGAGCAGTCAAAGTCGTGATTCGTATCTGTGACTTGTTGCGAAAACAACAATTCCCCCGTCTCCGCATCTCGGGCTTCCTATTCCCTCTCGTCCTTGGTGATAGGCATACATGTCCAAAAGCATTTCGGTGTAATCAATTTCAGCAGCATTGGTTCCTTTCGACGACGGAATTCCCATCGACACGACTTGACAGTCGTATTTCGTTCTGGAAACGACACCACTCGAGGAGCGTCTGGATTTTTTGATGTATTTTCTGCTTCTTCGACCAACAGAGTTTCCTTCCTGTTTTCGAGCCTCATCCTCTGCATCGTTGTTGGTATCGTTTTCGGTTGCGGATTGTTGTTGTTGTTGCTGCTTTTCTATTGTCAGTCCCAAGATACTCGTCGAAATCCCAGCAGTTTCCACTCCGATATCGATTTTTGGTTCTTCCCTTTGTCAAAACTGCAGTTTTATCGACCTGTGGACAAGATTTATCAACGCTTTCATTCGTTTCGGCATTTTGCTGTGACGATTGTATCGCTCTCGGGAGGAACTTGGGGTTTCACATCTGTATCGGAATTTGATTCCTGTTGCTTCTTCTTTTTGTGACGTCGAATCGTTCCCTTCCCCCGCAGATGCCTCAGAATCCGCTATTGTTTTGGGTATTGTCGTTTCGTTTGCATCGTTTGATGATTTAGTAATCAGCATTCGACTCTTTTGTGTCATCAGTTTGTAATGGACTGCGGAGAATCTTCGGATATCGATTTCGACGTTGGTGCTTCCGAAGATTTGGGTTGGGACAAACTCGATTGTTGTTGTTGTTGTTGCTGTTCCTGAAACTTGCGTCTTCCGAAGAAACAACTTCTTTTGACACTGTTAGCCGAATACGAATGGCGGATCTTTGAATTGAGAAGCTGCCGATGCCGAAGCTACCGATTTTGTTGTACACCCGGCTCCAATTATCCCATTTTTTCGTTGACGTCTCGTTCTCTTTTTGGTTTTGTACGCTTTGCAGGTGCTATACCTCCGGGATCGCTGTGTGTTTTGAATAGAACAGAACAAAACAAAGAAAGACAATATATGTAAGAAGCTGGAAGCAATAAAGCAGCCAGAAAGCAGCTCAAGAAGCAAGCACAAACACAAGGACGTAAAAACAAACATCTCCACACCCACAATCGAACAAATTCGAATCCACGTAACGTACCTCGTGCGGAGACAAGACATCGGAAATCCCACCCAGAGCCGTCCATCCCCATCGTGGAGGATCATAGAGCGCCATGTTCATGGATATTTCTGCAAAGTTATCCTGCATTTCACAAGCTTGCGGCAAAGGAGAAGGCCCTTTTGGGTTCTGCGCAAAACTTTGAGAATTTTCATCCTCTTGCGATTGCCTTTGTTGTTCCGCCGCAATCCTTATGTCACTGGATTGTACTTCGGTGCTTCCACTGTTGTAGCTGCTCATGTTGTTCTATTAAAGCTCGTTATCTTTGTAAAAGAATAGGCAACAGAGCTATATGTTGGCCATGGGTTGGCAACGATCTTACGCGTTCGTATCGTATTTCGTACGAGGATACGAAGTTTTCAACAGAGTTTTTTGATACCGGAAGAAACAACAGCGCTTGCACTACTTGTTTTACGGCAATCTGTCTCTTGGAATCAATCAGAAAAACAAATATGGACGACACACCGCAACACGGACTTTCTACTATCGAACTCGTGTACGCGCTCGTACAAATCCTAGCTGTCCAAAATCAGCGGGCTTTCTTGTTCTAGAGAAGCTCGTATTCGCTCCATTCATTTACAAATGGCGGTCTAAAAACAGAAAACAAGCGCCTGCGGGAAAATAGGCATCAATTCTTGGTAAAATTTTTCTCAATTCTCATTTTTGCCAAAAAAGAGGTCGAAAAAATAGAAAAAATCCCCAAAACTCGAATTTTTACAATTTTCCGAGACCCAGTTCCACCCACTCCATAAGCCCCTGGATCTCCTTTCTCATCACAAGATATGATCATTTTCTTGTTGTTGCTACATCATCTAATATCAACAGCACCAAGGAGTCACACATGCATACCATTCTGACCCTTGCGCAATTAGTTTTTGTGAAGAGAATGTAATTATAGCTTAGTTGTTAAATAATACTTATGTCGGATTTAACTTCCAAAGAAGCACACATCATCAAATTCATATCAATCACGACTCTGCATTAGAAGCAGTTAGGACATTAGTTATGACTATCTACATGTCTTGAAATTTTTTCGGCATCTCCAATAGTTTCGAGCTCTGGGTAGAACATCGCAATCTTAAAATAACAATCATCGATTTTTAAATTTTCCCATGCATGCTTATGATGTCGTCAGAATTGCGGCCATGACCTCCTTTAAATTCTTTTTTACAGAAATCGATGGCTTCCACGGCTCCAACAACAACAATAACGATTCGTCGTTTACTTCCTCTTGTTGCGGCTTGGCATAAATATTCTTGACCACAATGTTCTTTTTGCTGGTTTTGCTTTTCGACGGCATGGCCAAATCTTCAAAGTCGATCAACAGCTTATCCAGGGTTTCGAAGCAATTCAAATGTTCCAAATCGAGAGGCTCTTCGTCCATGCCACCGAGCCGGCAGCACTGCGTGGTTTTCCAGTGCCTGCGCATCGACAATAGAGTAGCATCATTATTTCCATCAATGACCATTTCCCCGAACGTCTTGAGCCACTGAAAGAAAATCCACACGTACGAACCAAGGACTTGGGAATTGGTCAGATCGAGCATCGTCTTTCCTTGGATGCCCAGTATCTTGGTGCGACTCCAGCTCACGAGATTTTGTTCTTTTTCGTCCAAAAGCAAAGACGAGTTTGCCACATGAATCGAGCACGAAAGCACGGCTCGCGCAAGGTCGTCGCTGACGGAAGATTCCATCAGGCACTTGTGCAAATTCGTTCGCAAACCCTTGAGAATTTCGCGAACGATGTGAATGTCCAAAAATCTCTCTCGCGGATTCTCATTCACACTGCGTGTGCTCTTTTCGTTTTCCAGAATGTGGCTCAAAAGCATAATGAGTCTTCGTTTCTTTTCGATTCCAGCAAAAGCCGACTGCAATCGAGGAACTACGTGATTTTTCAAAAATGACTTTTTCGTGATTGCCATGGTATTCCACCAATCGTCGCAATCTTCACGTTTTGCCGAAGGAAGGTTTTCATCGACAAATGTCAGATACTCGTCAATTTGCTTCTGAATCGGGCTGCTATACGGCCACACCACCCTGTTTCCAATCCATCGGCATTTTCCGAGGGGAAACGTCGATCCGACTAGCCAGGGTCCCGCTTCCTCGAGATCTCCACAGCACGCTGTCACGGCCTCCAAAATGGCATTCTGCAAGCCAAGATTCTGTGGGTTGAACGCGGTTGCAGTAAACAATTGTTTGCTTCTTCGGAGCATGGTGGCGAAAAAACAATCCCCGAGGTATTTCGAACAGCCGACAAGTCCGACGCAATGGATTGCCGGAAGTGATACACTGTCACTGTGAGGCCCAGAATGGACAAATCTGGCAGCCGCAATAATTTCTTGCAGAGCAACCGTTGTGTCGATGGGCTGGCTTCTTAGAATGGGAGAAAAGAGACGATCTCTCAGATACGTCTGTAGAAACGACCATGCCTTGGATCGATTCTTGGCACCTTCTTGGAGAATCCAGGCAGCCGACGAAACAAAAAGCTCGACAACGGAAGCAAGGAGTTCCGTTAATTTAGCTTTCTTATATTCCTTGTCGCTGGAAGTTTGGTCATTGTATTTCAAACTCTGAACAATGCTCAAAATATGGTTTGCGAGCAGCATCAACACGCAGGACGAAATGCTCTCAAAGGCAACAAAGCTCGAGTCATTCATCGCAGAGTACGACACAACGTTTCGTAGGAGCCGAAACGTTTTGAATGTTTCGTTTTCTAGCGAAATAACGTCATCCGAGAAACTAAATTTCCGAAGCAGATCATTGTCAAGATTCAATAGCGAATTCCCAACAATTGCAACAGACTTTGTATCGGAATTATCGTTCTTGGAGAATGCTGTACCAAGCTTGAGGCAAAATTCCCAAACTTCCGTCACATTTTTTCGACGTCTGTTCTGAAGCCTGCGTAAAGCACTCCCTTGATGCGGATCGTTGATGTCTTGGAACGAATCGTCGTTGAATAGGTCTAGCATGAGCATTGCTTGTTCCGTCCCAACTCTTCCAGAACTCTCTCGTATTCTTTCCAAGTTGCACGACGGTAGCTTCTCTAGCCGGCTAGAATCTACTAATGCGTCTAAAAAGTTGAACATCATGTTGTTGGCATTTTCAGAAACAAACGTTCGACACGTCGGATATTGTTCTGCTAGAGCACATAGTTCGGATGTCAATCTTCTCTCAATTTGAGAAAGATAGTAAGAATCTTCGTCGCTTTCGTAGGAGGGTTGGGTCCATTTTGACAAAAGTTTCTTCAGTTCGAAAAAATCTTCGCTGTCGGGTTGCGTTGATGCCAAAGCAGTAGAAAGGCAATCGCAAATCTTGTTTAGTTCTTCTGCGACTAGAAGTTTTCCAATTGAACTCATGTACAATTCAGATACAGAAATCATACCACCAGTGTTTCGAAGGATGGCAAACCTATTCGATGGCTAGAAAGATAAAGATGAGATAAATAATTGTAGAACAAAAAGTAAAAAGCAATCTATTCCCTTCCAATTGCCCTGCTTACCTTCGATTGCTCAAGTGCATCCGACAAGAGCTCCCAGATATCTTCTTTTTGCTGCTGTACTTCGTGTTGACACCTCTGAAATACCAGCTAAATCTAACGCCGCTAAATCAGAGTCATCTAGATCGCCCCACATGTCATCACCATTGTCGTCACTGACGACATTCTGAGTATCATCCCTAGCACCATCTGTACCATTGGTTCCAGATACTGCTGTTACATGACGACGCATCGTTCCAAATGATTGAATTGCTCGGATCGAAGACAAGCACAAGCGAAGATGGAAACTTTCATGCACACCCACGGATGAAGCAAGATGCATTCTGATGCATCTTTTCAAAACAGCATTGAAATTCAAAATACAGTTGGATCTAAGATGATCGGCTTGCGATGCTTGTTTCTCCTCTTGCTAACCATTGCACTCAGATTCCGAAACACCAAAATGATGATTTCATACAACTGAGAGAAGACGTGTGGCCCAACGTCGAGATCGCAAAGGCAATCAAGGCATGCGAAGATGCACGACAGAGGGAATGAAAAACTCTCAGATTTCAGCTGTAAATTTTCCGCAGAGAGCCTCGTGACATTGACGCTAAGACTTAAATGCCACGGTGATATGTTCATCTGTATGAGGAGAAGCGTTGCCATAATTTTTGCCACAGCAAACAATCGGTATGCATCCCCATTGTATTTAATAGCGTTGTTGCGAAGCCCAATGATATCACATTGTCTCTTCTCCATTTCGCCGTCAGCAGTTTTTTTCCAAATCGTCTGTGATAAGGCAAGATCAATTTGATTTTTCATGCACATCGATGCAGTGATCTGAATATATGCTGCTGCCTCCAACATGAAAATTGCAGCACGTTCTGAACCGGTGCCAACTTCAATTGGAGGTTTGACAGAAAAGGCATTTTCAAAAGTAGCATCTGCATTCTTGACTGACTTGTCTACTCGGTTGCTTTCTTCCTTCGAAAGTTCATTTTGTAACGCCTTTAGCGAGTTCGCCAATCGATTTTGTCGAATCTTTTTGACTGTAACACGATTGATCCAGTTGATAAGGAGTGTTATGCAGCTCATCAAGACATTTGAGGAAGGATAGAGGAGCATTTTGTATGTCTTATCGGTCTTGTTACGAAGTTGATCGAAGGAAAATTCGCTGATGGAAACACATCGACAGTTTTCTACACTCGAGTTGAAACTCAGGGGATGAGTAATTCGCCAGAACATAGACGACGATTTCTTCGCCAATGCATCGTCACCACTATTTGGGAAACAAGAAGCTCTGGCACGGCCACTTCCTTGAAACGAATCCCGTTGCAGCTTCAATGAGTGCTGAATCAATTTGACAAGCATTGAATCCGTCTTTGGTAGGGAATCTAGAGCCCCTTTGCGCAGCAGAGAAGAAAAATAACGAATTTCTTGCTGGCAAGCCAAAAGCTGATCTTCACTTGGAGGCAATGTCTCTTCTTTACCAACCGTTTCTACAGCTAGTACTCCGCTCGAAAATAATTTCGAAACGATTTGTAGGCGGAAAATTGATTTGTCTGTTGCTATTGAGGGAGCTGAACCAACAAAAGCAAGAATTCTCCATAGTGCATCGGCCTCTATTCTTGGCCAAACTCTTCCCAACTTTTGAAATCGAGTGACTTGAGGATCTTCGAATTTTGTACCTGTCTCTAAGAAATTTCTCCAGCAGTGAGGATCGAGCGATGAAACAAATGCCTGGTCCTTGTTTTGGGGTTTCCTCCATTGTTGACATCCAAAACTCTTGACAATACATTTGGAGACTGCTTCGACCAACGGAATTTGCGAAGCGAGTGCATTCCTCAGTGGAATGACTTTCTGGAATATTCGCTCACAGTTTTCAATACCTAGAGCCCACGCTGAAGGTAAGCTCACGGAATACAGGGCATCCACAAGTTGAAGCACCAACAAATCCAAGAAACATTCCTGGTTTTCTTTCGAAAATGGAATTGGTATTTCCTCGCTCGATACAAACTTCAGCGAACGAACGCATAGGGAAAGTGTTCGAATATGCAATGACAATTCAGTGTCCTTGGAAGCGATCAAATCCTGAAGTGTTCTGCTTCCGTGACCGATCAACACGTGATATGCTCTCTGCAAGAATATGTTCATGGATTGTGGATTATTCGATAACGCCATTTCCATGTCGGATAAGACTTCTTCCCAATCCTTATCAATGGAAGATAATTCGTCGGTTTCATCGAAAATTTCGGTAGATTCTTCCGAAATCCGATTTGTCCTTGACAATTGATCAAACAACGATTGCGTATCATAGGATACGAAAGGAGACTTTTCTTCTTCGACTACGATTTCTCCTCGCTCATTTATTGCCAAGTTATCACCAGCTGTTAATTCATTGTTCTGTCCACTTCTTGTTCTAGCTTGAAACATTGGATATGTTCGTCGTTGCCGACTTGTGTGGTTTGTCTGTCGTCGATTCGAAACAATGTTTTCTTCTTCTTCGCCGTCGCTAAAAATGCGCATTCCATTCGCTTCGTTGGCATCGAGAAAGGCCTGCATTCGTTCCGAGATGGATTGTTTCGAATCACGGGGTTCTGTCAAAAAGAGTTGCGGCATATTCCTCGATCGAATGGTTCGTTTTCTTCTTCTCCCTGCAATATTATTGTCAAAAGATGTGCCTTCTTCCTTTGGATCTTCCGTTTCTGACATTTCCGCTGATTCATGATCGTCTTGATCTTTTCCTTCGGCATCATTAGTGTTAACCCGAGATTTCCGACGACGAGAAATTTTCATTTTCGATCGACCTTCGGTTCTTGATCTTTTTCGGCGAACATCTTTCGAGGAACTTGTCGTCGAAGTGGACTTTGTTTTCGATTTCACAGTTGTTGCATCTCTCGGTTCTTTTCGTACGCGAGTTGCATGCTGGTGGGGTTGAAAGGGTGCCAATTCCGTTTCCGCTGCTTCCTTTTCCACCATAGCATTGATGGGAATACCATCATCATCGTCTTCCGAGGAGGAAACGACGTCGTTCTCGCAAAAAGAATCACTATTGCCGTCGCTGGCAGCACCCATGTTTGTTTCGCATTCGATTTCGCAGGCAACGACGGCCTGTTTCAGTCTCCGAACAAAGGCTTCCACGGCCTCGTCCATGGCATCCATGCGCAGATTGCGAGCATCCATCATTCTTGGCCTTTCTTGCGTTGTTCTGCCGTTAGTTGTTTGCGATATCGCTTGTAGAGCTTATCATCTAATAAGCGACGAAGGGTTGCCCGGCATTGGTCTGTTCCGTTTTGAATCACTTGCGATCGAACCTCCTCCCACAAACGGTGGTATTCCTCTAGCAGCTGTTGGAAGGATGCCAGCGTGCTGTCACTATTCAGTGCACTATTCAGTGCCGGCGTTTGCAATTTTCGCAACCGATGCTGCAAGTTTGCCAGTTTCAGGCCAAAGTCGGGAAGAATTTCGTCCTCGAGCTTGCGCGCCATGGAATCAAACAATGGCCCGAGCTCTGGATAGGGAACATTGCGACTGACATCCACCATATCCTCTGGAAGATTTTCCACGGCCTCTTGGCCTTCGGGTTGGATAAAGTCAGCGTCTTCGTCATTACCAGGAGTTGTTGTCTGTTGTTGCATCTCAAAGCGTGCCCGTGCCTCCAGCTCGAGGAGCTGTTGATGATAGGATTGTGTGTCATTATCAATGGGAGCAGATCTCCTCGCATTGTTTGCCGTGTTGAGAGGAATATCGACTAAGGCTTCCCCGCTTCGAGTTCGTTTCGATCGTTTGTTGTTGTGTTTGTCTCTCTCCAAAACAGAAGAAATTGGAATGTCATCAAGATCTGAATCTGAATCCGATGATAGTTCCATTGATTTCGAGTTTGATGCCTTTCGCTTTGGTTGGTGATTGTCATTCCCGCCCAAAGATTCCAATATGGATGTTCCGCCTTTCAATCGTCTGCTCTTTCTTCGAAGGGTAGCTCCTGATTCCTTTTCAGAATCCGAAGAATCTGACGACGACAAATCATCGATCAATAAAGGATACCTCTTCCGCCACGTTCTGCTGAACTTGCTATACCTTCGAATCTCCAACTTTTTGGAATCACTTGTGGATGCTTCGCCTTTCGATTGTTTTTGATGCCTCTGTTTGGATCGCCGAATCAACGTTCGCAATTGTGCCAGGTCCTCGTCGCCTTCGTTAGTGCTGCTATTTGATGATCCTCCATCACTATCATCGTCATCGTTGACAGGAGCAGCACTTTGTCGTTTTGTCCTTCTCAGAGGTTTCGTTTTCGTGGTTTGGATATCCTCCTCCTCCATGGCCCAATCGCACGAGCCACAGTCCGTCCGCAGCGATCCACAGCGCAAGCACCGTCCCAGCAGCATGCTGCGATCTCGAAGCGAGGTATTGTTGTGGTTGCTGCTGGCTTGGACAGCTGTGTTGGTTTCGTATTGGGGAGCCAGCTTGACATATTCGATAGGAACTCGTTTTTCTCTAGAGGATCCCACCATGTATCGAACATTGACGTGGGTGGGCATCGCTTGCGTTTGGTTCTCATTGTTGTCGTCATTGGAATCATCATGGTCGAAATGAACCTGGACGACCCTCGCTACCCCGCCGGGTTTGTTGATTCCCGGCCAGGTGCGGCTGGCTACCTCCACCAGGCGACCAACGGTGATGAGTTCGATCTCCTTTTTGTCTTGGTCATTGTTGTTTGTCGTTGTTGGATTGGAATCTTCATTTGCTCCAGCCATGGTCGAAATTTGACAAATTTTGTGAACCAAAAATCACCCACCTACATGATACAAAAACGAAAATCCAAAAGAAGGGTGAATTATGTGAATTCGGGGGCGCCATTTTTTGTTGTTTCTGTCACGTGTTTCGATTCAGTCGTGAGTTATTTAGTTCCAAACAATTTCAACATTATTATGAAGCTTATGTGGTGGTGTGAAATGAAATAATTGCAGAAACAGTGTTTCGCATTTCCAAGACCTGAAGCGATAATGAAATTCATAAATACATACTCAATTGGGGATAAAGGTTCGACAAAAAGTGATAAATGAACTGGATTGATTCTCTTCAAAGGCTTCTTCCTCGTTCTGTGAAAACAATAATATATATAGTATTCGAATCGGATTCCGATTCAAACTTGAGAGAACTTGTTTCACTTGTGAGCATAAATCGATGTAACTCATATTTGTTCTATTTTATTGTGTTTTGCATCAACGATATGGATCAGCAGAAAGTAATCCTTTCCACTAACATCCACGAGAAGACAAAACAAACTATATTTCAAGATGAGCAACCAACCAGGAAGAGATCCAAGAGCGCCAAAGCGCAACGTGAGTGCGTACTTGCTGTACCAAAACGCCATGCGCGAAGAGTTCAAGGCCGCCAATCCGGGCATGTCCGTTGGTCGACTGGCCAAGTACACCTCGGCCATGTACACGGCACTTCCTCCCGCCGAAAGGGAGACGTGGGAGCAGCGTGCCTTAGCCGACAGGGCTCGATACCGGCACGAATTGGCCAACTATGAATATGGTATTGCTTATAGCAAATTTAGGGCTAGGGCAGCTAAGGCGCCAATTGGAACCCGTTTCATGACCATGGGATGGCCCATTATCCTTAAAAATGCGACGCATGCCTTTCGGCCAAAATGAAATTGTTATGATCAACTGAAAGGTTTGGAACCACACGACGCCATTTATCGCATTTTAATACATTACAGGGAATTGTTTGCGGAGACTCTTATCCATCGGACCAAGCAGAAGCGTCAGTCTGTTGGGAAACGCTCTCGTGGGGATCGGGGTTGATGCTTTGGGGCTTGCTGCCATTTTCGGTAGAACAGAAAGAAATATCTCGCAGTAATCGGATAGAAAGTTATTTTCTCGGGAGAGAAGGAGTAAATTTTCTCTAAACATTTATGGTATTATTAAAGATGTTGCTGTTAGTACTTGCTATCATGATGCTCTATTCGTGTTGTTGCTGCGGATTAGGACGGAGATAGGGCCAGCTGCCCGGGTTTCAGTTTGGTGTCTTCTTTTTTTTGCAGTACCGTTTTTATTCCGCTTATCGATCCTCCGAATGGCCGTCCCGGTGGTCATGCCTCCCACCACACCACCAATCACCGCGCCAACAGGCCCAGCAATCAGAGTTCCCACCAGCACGCCTGCCCCGGCACCTCCCGCCGAGCCCAGAGTGTCCTTGTTTTTGCCAATGTATTCTCCCGTGTTTTCGGTTGCACCGACCATCCAATCCAATAGATTGCCCTTGCGTGCCAGTGATCCGCTCCTCCGGAGCTTGCCACGTCGCGTTCGCCTCGACGGCAGAATAGCCAATGCCACGAAAGAAATCACCCACGCGGGCAGCTTCTCCCTCCTGGGCCTTGCGGGACCTTTTTCCGGCCTCGATGGAACCACGGACGGCGTCCACACCCACTACCGCTGCCACTCCCACAAAGGGGCCAATGGGGCTGGGAATAAAGTGGGCTCCCAGCGAAAAGGCGCCAGCGCTCTTGAACGTTGATTCCCAACAGCTCGGCATTCTCAATAAAATCGGGGGTACGGCTGAGACATTCGGCCGTATAAAAATCCAACAAATCCTTGGCGGTGGTATTTCTGTTTCCCTTGTAGGCCTTGACCAGAAAGGTTGTTTCTCTCACCGAAACTACCCGGAGAGCGCTGTAGGCGATTCGAGTTTTCACCGGAGCAACGTGGCAAAAGGGTAGCTTCAAGTCGGAGCCGTCATCCACTTTGTTCTTGCTGTCGGTGGTGGTATTTCGTCTCCACTTTCCTCCAATGCGAAAGGTCTTTTTCCAATCCTGTATTGTGTAACCCGCCGTAACACTGAGGTTGTCGACCGATAAAGCAAAATTTCGTACCGTGTTGGTGTGATCTTCTGTTTCCGGAAGAACCATGCACGTATTGATATTGGTGGCACTGGCCAGCTTGCTTTCCAGGCTCTGAATCGTACATGCCAATTCGGTGAGTTCCTTTGTTTTGGGATAGGCCAATATCTCCACGTGTTTCAGAGCGACTTCGGTATCGGCTTCGTCCTCGTCCTTGACCAAAAAGATGCGCTTGACCTTGCACGCGATTGCAAAGGGTATCGCTTCCTGCTTTTTCGTTGTTTTGGGATTCCACCTCGGGCGCGGGAAGATATCCGTCCAACAAATCAATGTCTACCGTCCACGTGGCTCCAATCAGCTGCACACGAACGTTTTCAATCGGAGTTCTCAGTTCGACCACGTCCGGAATATAGAGTCGATCGACATATCCCAGCGTCACATCAATCATCGGAAGTGCCGAGGCAATGATATCGGAAGCTTCCACCAAAATTCCGAGGCGCTTTCGTGTCCGACACGGCTTCTTCGAAGCGAGCCGTTTCCACCTCGATGAACAAATCCGATCCGTCCGCCAGAATTGTTAAATTTAAAGCTTTTGCCGACAATTCGTCTCCTCCCATTAGTTCCATGTCGACAGAATCAAAGGAAAGTTCAAAGACGGAAACATCGCCCTGCCTTTCATAGTCGTCGTCGTCGTTGTCGTTTTGTTTGAATTCTTGTTGTTTTTGTTTTTGTTTTTCCATTTCTTCCTCGGGTGGCATAATCAATCCAATCAATTGTCCAATCGCCTCCAGTTGTGGACGATCGAGTTGAATCGTAAGTCCATTGGTGGCAGTGGAGGTGGTTTCGTCGAGTAATCCTCCCTTGACGACGAGGCCTCGGCCAATGTCACTAAATCGTTCACCGTGATTTCGGGTGAATCCCAGAGCATAGCTAAAGGTTTCCACCATGGGATAGGTTTTGCAGACCACATTGTTTTGCTTTTTGCCAAAGGTTTCCGTCACGTTGCAAAAGACGGACGAAAGTGATATTCGTTCCTTTAATGTTTCGTTGCTGTATTTTCCATACGAGAGAACATTCAGTTCTTCTCCCGCAACCTTGAGGGATATTGTGTAATCCTCCTTGTCGATTGTCTTTTGTGTATCGTTTGTGTTTTTGGTGCCAAAGGATTCGACAATTTCGATATTCCCGTCCGAGTTTGGATCTTCGTAGACGGATATTCCAACATTGTTTTCATCGTTGTCGTTATCGCGCTCCGACGACAATTCCACCGTCATTTCAATGCCTCCCGCTTCGTCTTCGTCCTGCGAAAAGACATTGACACCGGGTATGGTGGACAAAATCTTGGGCGAGGGCATTTCGACAATGATTTCAAAGTCTTGTACAATGAGTGCCAGTGAATTGACGACCATTTCGATCTGTTCGTCCAAAAATCGTTGTATCTTTTCTTCTATCGTCATGTTGTCGTCGTCGTCATTATTGGAGTCTGTTTTGGGTTTGGATTCTTTTTTTTGCTTGTCATTGTCAATGATTTTATTATCATTGCGATCATTGCCACCACTGTAATCCTTATATATCTCTTCTTGGGTCAATCGAACCTTGAATCGACATCCTTTCAGATTCAAGATTGCGTCTTTGATCCAGCAATGACGATCGTTGTTGCTGCTGCTCGAGGACAAATCCCAACTCCAATTCAGAGACACCTCGCGAACAAAGCCGGTAATTTGAATATGGGTAAGTTTTCCAAAGGTATTAATGGGAATGGACTCGAATTGAGGCTTTAAACGGACATCCTTCAAGATAAGATTGGTGAGAGAGCTTTCGATTTGATCGAGGCCCACCACAAAAAACTCTCCCAGGGCATCCCGAATGGCCGACGCGATTAACGTCTGTGGGCCTCTCATGAATCGGGTACTATATTTTATGAGTTGAGAAGACTTGCGATTTCATGGCACTTTTGGAACTGATTTGTAGTATTGTTATTCTTTGTCTACAACACACCATGGTGGATAGCATTTATGGAATGAAGGCATGTCAACAATAATTGTTTTTTTAATTATTGATATTTACGAATTCTGAGTGGCTTGGTTTCTTTCCCTTTTTTGAAATCAATCCCGTACAAAGATTTTTCAAGTCACGGATTCATTTGAATTTTAAAAAGCAGCTACATCTGTACTTTGTGCAAGAGTTTTCATTCGACAACAAAAATGAAATTGGCGCGCAAATCTGAAAACGGCATGCATAAATTCGAAAATGACACAAAAAATTATTGATACGTACTCGTACACGAGAACAACAATCTTATCGACTTATGTGCACATCATCTTCATCCACATCAACATCATCACAAACAGCAGTCTTTCGGCATCGACATTATCTTCTAAAATATCGTATCATAACGACCCCATCGTCAATGAAGATTCAAAATCAAATGACATGATTCATGAATAGAAAATAGCAAAGGGGAAATACAGCGGAGATTACAGTTGTTTTGTTTGTTAGCTTGGATTGATAGATTCCGTTGTTCGAAACAAGCAGGCTGTTGTGGAAATGGCATCCTCATCGTTCGCCGCACAACCAACCAACGACGACGATGATGATAATGATGCACAGAATCCTCATTTGTCGCGTTTGCTCAAGCAATTGCGTCCATTTCAACGAGAGGCATACGATTACGCAACAAAGGGCATTGTAAGCAGTCGCCAATTTCATGTTTCAAAGATTCCCGAACGCAAAAGGAAGAACCACAAATACAAAAGCAACGACGACGACGACGAAGAAAATAACAACAATAACAATACACCAGAACACTTCAAACCTCTCAATGGAAGACTCCTTCTGGCAGACGAAATGGGACTCGGAAAGTCCATCACCTCCCTCGCCATCATGTGTCACTATATACAAGAGTGGCCATTGTTGATTTTGTGCCCGGCATCCCTCAAGCACATTTGGCCCAACGAGATTGAAAAATTTATACCGGGATTGTCGGTAAATAGTGTCTATGTCGTTCAGGGCTTTGACGATGTGGATTTTTATCAACACGAACAAACACGCAAATCCATAAAAAGTCGTCGTTGCCAGTTATTCGATTTTGCAAACACGATCGGCGTCTGCCCGGTGTTTGCAAAAGTTTGGCTTTCGATGCGTCATTGCCGACGAGTCGCACAATCTCAAACAAAAAAACAGCCAACGAACCCAGCTGGCCTTGCCCTTGTTGCAGGGAGCCAAACGATTGGCATTGTTGACCGGGACACCCGCCCTTGCCAGGCCGGTAGAATTGTGGACGCAGCTGTACGTGATTGCTCCCGATTTGTTTGGAGCGTACACACCCTACACCAAAGAGTATTGCAATGCCCATCGGGGACGTTTTGGCTGGGATGTGAGCGGGTTGAGCAATGCCGAACAATTGCACCGCAAGCTCAAGAAGGTCATGATTCGTCGACTGAAAGCCAATGTTTTGGACGAGTTGCCCGCGAAACAACGATCAGCTGGTTCCCATTGTCATTACCAACAAGAGCAAACGAAAGGAATGCGAAAAACTCATACAGGAACTCAAGGCAACTCGACAATCGGTAGCGGATTTGGTTGGCGATGAGGCCAGTGGAGCACATTTCGAAGCGCGCAAGTTGTTGATGGAAGCCTATCAATCGAGTGGGATTGCCAAAGCAAGTGCTGTCTCCGAGTACCTTGTGGAATGGCTGCGGGGGAGTGGGACACAAAAAGTCTTGGTGTTTGGACACCACAAAAGCGTCCTCGATTCCATAGAGGCAGCCGTCGCCAAGGAGCTCAAGGGTGCCGGTCACATTCGCATCGATGGTTCCGTGAGCAGCCACGACAGGGCAGTTCGAGTGAACAAGTTTCAAACCTGCAGCACCATTCGAGTGGCTATTTTAAGCATGACGGCGGCCGGAGTTGGTTTGACCCTGACGGCGGCCTCGTGTGTCATGTTTGCCGAGCTCCACTGGACTCCTGGCGTATTGGCACAGGCGGAGGATCGATGCCATCGGATTGGTCAACGCAATGCGGTGAATGTTTTGTATCTTGTTTGCGAAGGTAAGTTACTTCAAGTTGTGACTTTTGTCATTCGCAATGTATCTAACACTGTTGTTACTCATGAATCAATGCAGATGATAGTTTGAGCGTGGTAAGTACGATAAAAAATGATATGCAGCTGTCGTGAAAATTGGAAGCGAATCTCTCATTTTTTCACTTTTGTGACGAAATTTACAGGACATGCAGCTTTGGAAAATGCTGGGACGAAAGACAAATAATCTGGGACGAGTTGTCGATGGTGATCGAAATGCTAGTATGGGCGCTAAAAAGGACTCGGCAGGATAGAACTGGAGCAGGTTTATCTGTTCAAGACGAGTTGCAGTCGTTTTTTGCCGAGACGAAAGTGAAAGATGAAAAAGAATCCAAAATTCCTGTCAAGGGAACAATAATGAGTTTCTTTGCAAAAAAGCAGCAAAAGACACCGCAATCAAAAAGCAAAGCACCGACAAGCGTACGTGCAGAAAGTACCGAAAAGACGCCATTATTCCGAAAATCTTCCTTGTTTGATGATTCTTCAAACGAGAAACTTCATATGACGGAATGGGATTGTGAAGCGTGTACATTTCACAATAAACAACGCCGCCTTACTTCGGATATGCTGGCCTGTGAGATGTGCGGCAACAAATACCAGGAGGTAATCGAAATCGACGATGAGGAAGAAAGCACTTGGCGCAGAGTCACACCAGCGTGTGTGCGAAAAGTTGACCTGAGAGAAAATAACAAGTTTTCAAGATCATCGTCTGTCAAAAAGAGGACAAGGCAATCGATTGGTTCAGCGAAGCCCGAGATTGTGACTTTAGATGGAGCAGAAAAAACAAGGATCACGGCCGTTCCAAGGAAGCTCCATTCAAGTTTGGAAAACCCCGCTGTGCTATGCGGCCTTCAAGAAAAACTGATTTCTCGAAAAAAACAGAAACCAAACAATGGGCAAGTTCAATCCAAAATCATGGAAGGATTCCCTATACCAAACGAAAGAGGACCAAATAGTGAGTCCGCGACAATACTGTCCTTCAGCGTTTCAAGAAATAGTGGGCGCATCACGATTCACTTTAGTGACAGTGGGGAATCTTCCTTTACGAATTTCAAAGTGGAACAAATCGTTACCGAAGAGACCAACGACCGTCTAATGGAAGCGAGAGTAATTCGCAATCACAATGCAATGGCGTCGATTAAGCTCGACTACAATCAATCAGCTCTTAGCAAAGGTAAGCAAGTAGAGCTACTAAAGATCATTGTTTTTTTTCTTGATATTATCTCGCTGATGGCAATCTCTCTCACCCTGTCTTCCGAACGATCTGCGAGTAGTCATAGATTGTCTCGATCCACAAAAACGCCCGAAAAAAATTCAGGAAGAAACCCTGGTGGAGGAAATCACAAATTTTGTCGACCAATATATGCTTTTGAGAGAAGTCGAGAAAAAACTCTTGAAGGACAGCGGGAACGTCTTTTCAGGCACCCATCTGCGACAACAAGTTCTCCAATTGATACCTAAATCCTGCGAGAGCACTACGGAAAGATATTCGGGGGGCGCCAAGGAAAGAGCGCGTGAAAGGGTTGATCAGGGAATTGGAGACGATACAGACATGGCTATCCTCGAAGGCAAGTGCTGTGCCTATTGCGGTGGTGATCTCTCCTCCATCTCGCGATTGCCCGGCGTGAGTTCCACGTACTGCTCCCGAGAGTGCGTTGACCTGGGCCGCTTGAAGAGGGGTTGGGGGAAACAGTTGCGAGCACAGGTCTTTGCTCTGGAGGGCGGGGTCTGCTCTCTATGTGGAGTCGACGGCCACGCGCTGTACACCCGAGTGCTGGCCCTCGAACCTGCAGAGCGTCTCAACGCCCTGTGCAATGCAAACTGGAAGCTTCCCCGGTCAGCCAGGGCCCTAGATCGGCTGCTGCAGAATCCGAGGGAGGGCGACTTTTGGCAGGCCGACCATATACTTGCGGTTGCCGAAGGCGGCGGGAGTTGCGGCCTTGAGAATTTGCGTACGCTTTGCGTACCGTGTCACACAGGTAAGACCAAATTTGACGTTGATTGTATACTAGAAATATCGCCACTTCCATACCTTATGTATCATCGTCTTCCAAATAAATTCAAAGCTGAAACAGAAAAACTTCACACCCGTTTGAAGCTTCGGGAAGCAAAAAATCCCGGAGAGCAACCCAACACAAAAAAGCAGGTAGATATTCGGAGCATGTTAAAACATAAAACGTCGTAGTCCGTTTTGATGAACAATTTAAATGAGTAGTTACTCCTTCACATTATACTTCGACTTCGACAACAAGACAAATAGACAAAGAATGAATGTCGACCGCATTTCTTAAAACTTCTTGCGTCTAGAAGAAATGGATCCTCTCTGGAAGACATTGTCCGCTGCTACGCCGCCGCCGCTGTTACTCTTGCCACCGCTCTTCGCATTCTTTTGGCTGTTTCCCATGCTGCCACCCTTGCCGCTCTTGCTGCTCTTCGTCGGCATGGAACTGGGTTCGAGAGACGGGAGGGAAGACGGAGCAGAAGACGGCCTACTGCTTTTAGTAGGCGCAGAAGACGGACTTTTGCTAGGCGTTGAAGACGGCCTACTGCTCGGAGCAGCAGACGGAGCTTTTGACGGACTTCTGCTAGGAGCTGCGGTTGGACTACTGCTCTTTGTAGGATTTGAAGACGGACTGCTGCTAGGAGCAGCAGACGGAGCTTTTGACGGACTTCTGCTAGGCTTTGAAGACGGCGTACTGCTCGGAGCAGCAGACGGAGCTTTTGACGGACTTCTGCTAGGAGTTGAAGACGGCCTACTGCTCGGAGCAGCAGACGGAGCTTTTGACGGACTTCTGCTAGGAGCTGCGGTTGGACTACTGCTCTTTGTAGGATTTGAAGACGGACTGCTGCTAGGAGCAGCAGACGGAGCTTTTGACGGACTTCTGCTAGGCTTTGAAGACGGCGTACTGCTCGGAGCAATAGACGGGCTTGCGCTCTTTTTGCTGCTCTTTGTGCTGCTCTTCTTGCTGTTGCCCTTGCCTCCTGCGTCCTTCTTGCGGTTGTCCATACCTCCTTGAGGCACGCGACGAGTCCTGCGTGCGTTGGTTTCGTTGGTCAACAGAACAAGGAATGTCACGACTAATAAGAAGTTTTTGAACATCATGGTGGAAATCGGTGGGCCGTAAAAGTATGAAGAGGGAGAAGTTGTCGGTTTTGATTTTTAATTTTCGTCGAAAAAGAAAATAAAAGATGTAATGCACGCACATCTCAAGTTTTTCGTTCGCCAAATCCAAAATCTTCTCTGTTCACACATACAGTAAGACATCATTTTAATCTTGGTTGGGAGGACCAGCCACTGAATGGAACATTCCAATCGAACCACGATCAGAAAGAACTGAGTAGGACGCTAAGTCATCGAAGGTATTACAATGCCCAAAGGCAATTATAATATCCAATTAAATATCCAATTAATGTAATTGAGATAACCCGCTTACAATAAGTATTGAATAAAATCCCATTATGTGATAGGATCCCGCTTACAATAAATATTGAATTCCCACTGTCTATATTGTCTATTTGGCAATTCAGCTATGAGAATTGAGATCCCCGTAGATGCAGCTATGTCGATGGGATAGAATAAGTATTGAATGTTAGTATATTATAAGCCGATGGGTTACAATAAGTATTGAATGGTAGTACAATAAATATGCTTTGACGCATTGCCATGTCGACGTCAGCAACGACAGCATGTTCAGTACATTGCTATGTGTAGATATGAGAAACCCTGAACATTAAATAAGGCGATTGAAATCTTGTTGGGAGAGATGGCAATTAATCCAAAGCTATCACACTAAGTATGTACTTGATATAAGCCTGTAGATTATTATAAATATTGAATGGTAGTAGTCGTACAATATGTATGCTCTGACGCACTACCGTGTCGACGCCAGCAACGACAAATCATAATACCATCGGGCATGTTAATGTGGACACTTTCATGCGCCACTCATCCTATAAAAACAATCTTTGGACCAAGCGGATCGTCGCGCATTTTCCCGCTCTGGCCCTTTCAGGACCGGCCAGGCCGGCTCCGGTTCAATAAAATCAAAAAATCTTATTCCGGGACCACGACAGTAGATACCAACCATACCCTCTTTATTTCCTTTTCGTACACATCCAGATGTGTTCCCTCATGACTCGTCACAAAGATGACACAAAAAAAAATCTTTGACGTGAAAACTGCTTCCGCTGCAGCTTCAAAAAGTAGAGATCATGGAAGCACTATCGGATGTAACTTCTCGGCTATTAAGTCTAGGCGCGATGAAGTGAAAAAAGTTCGACTCGCCGCGCCCCAACTTCCGTTGCTCCGTTCTCCGTAACCGTGCGTAGTTAGCGAATGAAAAGTCGACGAATCAAAGGCTCATGCTCAAATTGAGTGGTTCCTTAGTGGACTTTGTGGTTGGAAGCCCAATCGCTGAGAAATAAGAGCACTATGGAAAATGGAACAATCCGCTGCTATCGACACGCGCCGCAACTTCCGTTGCTCTTTTCTCTGTAACCGTCTAGAATTAGGAAACGCCGAGGCAACGGATCAAACGAACAGACAGAAATTGACTGTTTCCCGCATGGATTTTGTGGTTGGAGCTCCAGTCGCCAAGAAATAAGAACAACACCAAGGAACACGAAATGAAATCTTTTCACCATTGAAAAACAACAAAAATCCTTTGCAGTCTTTGAGGAGCTGTTGCTCCTCACACAGCTGGAAGCAGGAAACGCCCAATACGCCGTTGGCAAGCGCAGCCTTGACGAAAAATGGATATGCGCAAAACCGCTATGCCGAATTCTCCGTGTAAACAACGGCTACTCTACAAACGATTGCTATTCACTCTCTCTTGCAGTTCTTCCTGAGGGCTAGTCTGAAAGAAGTAGCAGCTGAAAGGACTAAAAATTGACGGGGTTATGACTATTCTTGTGGCGGAGCTTAAAATTGCCAAAAATGGACATGACCGAAAAACACTAGCCCCAATTCCCTGGATCAACCAGAGCCGCTAGAAAAACGATCACTATCCGGCCTCTTATTCTACTCAATGAAGGGCACTCTGAAAGAAGAGGCAGCCCAAAAGACTAAAAATTGACAGAGATATGACTGTGCTTGTTGCGGAGCCGAAAAATTCAAAAAAAAAGGACAGGCGCCAAAATGCTAGCCCAAATTCGCTGGATCGACAACAGCCCGCCTACAAACGATACTTTTTCGAGTGCTTACAGTACTCATGGAAGGATGGCCTGAAAGAAAAAGAAGTGATGAATTTTATAAATCGACTGAGATATCACTATTTTACTGAGAAACCACCAAAATTTCCAGAAATGGACAGAACAAACTTTACTACAGGAATCTTTTTATTTTAGTAAAACTGATAGAAATTATATTTCTCTACAATGTTCAACCAAATGATCTCAAACCCATCCATTCAAAATTAATTTACAAAAGTATATAAAGTTTAGTCTACATTAGTAGTTGAACCAGCGAATTTCGTATAGTGTTTTGGCACCATTCCATTGTTAACAATTTTGGGATATCTCACTCAATTTTCAAAATTTCGCACTTCTATCTCTTTAAGAAGAGTCTTCATTGAGTACCCAAAGAGGGCAAATAGCATTCGTTTGTAGAGTGGATGTTTCCGAGACGGTGAATTCGGTCTAGCGATTACGCGCCAATCCATTTCTGCCAATGTTGGTGGTTTGTCACTACAATAGCGATAGCTCAATCAATTTTCAATCTTTTTCCTTTCTGTTTCTTTCAGGAGGGCCTCCTATGCACCGCTAATGAGGGCAAATAGCATCCGTGAGTAAAATGAATGCTTTTGAGCCGGCGAATTCGGTCTAGCGATTTGGCGCCTGTCCATTTTTTGCAAATTTTCGGCTCCGCCACCAGAAGAGTCGTAACTCACTATATTAAGGCCTGGGTACATGGAACATATGCGCGTCCTCCATTGAATACCTTATATTGTTCGCATCAAGTGAAGCTGATGAGAAGAAAAAATCACGGAGAGCAACCCAACACAAAAAAACAGGTAGATATTCGGAGCATGTTAAAACACAAAATGTTTGAATGGACAGTTTAAATTAGCAGTGAATAGTTATTTATGTAATGAGTAGTTACTGCTTCACATTATACTTCGACTTCGACAATAAGAGAAGTAGACAAAGAATGAATCTCGACCGCATTTCTTAATACTTCTTGCGTCTTTCAGAAATGGATCCTGCGCCGCCACCACTATTACCCTTGCCACCGCTCTTGCGACTGTTGCTCTTCTTGCTGCCACCCTTGCCGCTCTTGCCGCTCTTGCTGCTCTTCGTCGGCATGGAACTGGGTTCGAGAGACGGGAGGGAAGACGGGAGGGAAGACGGATTACTGCTAGGAGCAGGGGTTGGACTCTTCGTCGGCATGGAACTGGGTTCGAGAGACGGGAGGGAAGACGGGAGGGAAGACGGATTACTGCTAGGAGCAGGGGTTGGACTGTTGGTAACAGGAGCTTGGGTTGGACTGTTGGTAACGGGAGCTGCGGTTGGACTGTTGGTAACGGGAGCTAGGGTTGGAGCTTGGGTTGGACTATTGGTAACGGGAGCTTGGGTTGGACTGTTGGTAACGGGAGCTTGGGTCGGACTGTTGGTAACGGGAGCTTGGGTTGGACTGTTGGTAACGGGAGCTGCGGTTGGACTGTTGGTAACGGGAGCTGCGGTTGGACTGTTGGTAACGGGAGCTAGGGTTGGAGCTTGGGTTGGACTGTTGGTAACGGGAGCTTGGGTTGGACTGTTGGTAACGGGAGCTTGGGTTGGACTGTTGGTAACGGGAGCTGCGGTTGGACTGTTGGTAACGGGGGCTGCGGTTGGACTGTTGGTAACGGGAGCTGCGGTTGGACTGTTGGTAACGGGAGCTGCGGTTGGAGCTGCGGTTGGACTGTTGGTAACGGGGGCTGCGGTTGGACTGTTGGTAACGGGAGCTGCGGTTGGACTATTGGTAACGGGAGCTGCGGTTGGACTGTTGGTAACGGGAGCTCGAGATGGAAAGTCGGTTGGAGAAATAGACGGGCTTGCGCTCTTTTTGCTGCTCTTTTTGCTGCTCTTCTTGCTGTTGCCCTTGCCTCCTGCGTTCTTCTTGCTGTTGTCCTTACCTCCTGGAGCAAGCCGACGACGAGTCCTGCGTGCGTTGGTTTCGTTGGTCAACAGAACAAGGAATGTCAAGACCAATAAGAAGTTTTTGAACATCATGGTGGAAATCGGTGGGCCGTAAAAGTATGAAGAGGGAGAAGTTGTCGGTTTTGATTTTATGTTCTCATAATTTATGATAAGAAAAAAGTGCTTTGGATTTTCGTCGAAAACGATGTAATGCACGCACAACTCAAGTTTTTCGTTCGCCAAATCCAAAATCTTCTCGTTAATATAGCGAGGCATCAAGGCTGGGAGGATCCAACCACGATAAAAAAAACACTGAGTAGGACGCTACTGTGGTTTACGTGTCAGGAAATTGTCCGCAACGGTGCCATTCACTTATGGTAATTGAGACTCCATTGTTTGAGAGTATCCCTTTCGATTACAATAAGTATTGCATTCCCAATGTCTGAAAATGTCTTTATTTACAACTCAGTTATGGCAATTGGGATCTGCATGTTAGATAAGCCAATGGATTAAAAGAATTATTGAATTCACACTGTCTATATTGTCACCGTTTGCAATGTCAACTGCAATGTTGAATCTATAGCAGTACAATAAGTATGCTTTAACGCACTGTAATGTTGAAGCGAACACAATAACACTTACAATTGATGCTGTTATCCCATCGGGGACTTGTACGACAACTCATTATATGGGTCGATTACAATGTTCTCAATAGGGCACAACTCAATTGTCGGCATACTATAAATAATGTAATCGTAGATGGGGAGAACGGGAACTCAAACTATTGTCGATTACATTATGTAAAAATGAAACCCATCGACGTTCAGGCGAACGCAATATGTGAATCGAAGAGTCCACGAGAATTAATGTGAATTTCCCAGCTGTTTTTGTGGCGATCGCAATAAGTAAATCGAAGAGTCCACGAAAATTATATAAGGTGATTGCAATCTTGTTGGGAGAGATGGCAATATGTAATTTACAGACCCGTGGTGAATGAGAATGGGGAGAAGGAGAGCGGGAACTCAAACTTCTGCCGATTACAAATATAACAATGAAACTCATAAGTCCACGAAAATTAATGAAGTTCCCACGATTTTTGCATACCCCGTCATGG